>JAQPPZ010001629.1:2577500-3781227 GCA_028583015.1 Wollemia nobilis | reverse complement strand
AGATTCTTCTTCTTCTCACTCTAAAGATTCTTCTTCCATTCACTCTAAAGATTCTTCTTCTTCTCACTCTAAAGATTCTTCTTCTTCTCACTCTAAAGATTCTTCTTCTTCAACAATGTATTGTGATTTTTGTAAAAAGCATGGTCATACAAAATCTAAATGCTTTACTTTTGAAAGAATGAAGAAGAAGTCCCTAATTATACAACCTACAAATGAGGAACCATAATATGGTCCCATTGTGACTATAGGGACAAAAGAAGAATATCCAGCTTTGAAGGGTAAACTAAACAAAGCTACCCTTATGTCAAATATTTTTGGTCAAAGGGGTTGTGACCATTTGTTTGTCACTCGATCCCACCTTATGCATGATTTTTATGTGGATTGTATCATAGATAATGACTTGCAGAAGAATCTCATCGTGAGGACCATTGTCGAGAAGTTGAAGCTTCCCACAAAGCCACATCCTCAACCCTATGCACTTGGATGGAAGGATGTAGACTCTACATCTAACATCACACACACTTGCACCTTGAATTTTGCTTTTGGTGATAAGTTTGTGGATAAGGCATGGTGTGATGTCACAGAGATGGATTATTATGGACTATTACTTGGTAAGCCCTATCAATTTGATAGGGAAAACAATGTATCATGCTAAAAAGAACACATATACCTTGGACTTGCATGATAAAACATTTTTGATACAAAGCACTACACCCATATCAAATTTGATGCTAAGTTATAGGCAAGCTCGTAATGGAGAAAATATTGAAAACAGACAAAGGCAACAGGGTAATGGAGAAAATATTGAAAACAATGAAGTAGTACGATAGATGGATGCATCTGAAGCATCTTCTTTTCTTAGAAGAAATGCTTCAAATATAGTTGTCGTTCAACAGACACAAAGCGTATGCAATGAGATTAACATGGAGATGCATCAAGAAAGGACATCGCAGCCTCGAAGAGAAGGAAATATTGAAGGTATAGCAATAAATATACAACAAATTTCAACATATGGTGTGGATTTCAATGAATCATAGACTATATTTTGACATCAATTAGATAGTCTTGCATCACCATCGATGTGTTATATTTGTGATGAATGCTATCTTGGAATAAACGTGTGTTTGATAGACAAAGGTCCAGTATGTAATAGGTGTCGACAAGAAAAAGGTCCTAATCAATTTTCTGTAGAGAATAATATGGATCTTGGACTAAAACCACCTAAACTTGCGAATTTGACACAAATTGAAGAAATGTTGATAGCCCGTGTTAATCACATATTACAGGTAACACATGCTACGGGAGGCCAATACAAGTATAAATGGCACACAATAAGTTCTCCTCAAGAGGTGAAATAAATTGCTAAGGTATTGCCTCATTCAATAAGTGATTTGCCAATCATTATTGCTAGGAGAAAAGATCAACGTGGTACAAATTATAATTTTATAGTGAATAAAGAGAGAGTATACAAAGCTCTTAAGTATAAGGTTGAGCATGATAAGTTTTATAAGGATGTACAAATTGATGAAAATGTTTTGAGTGAACTCCCAATAGACACCACTACAAATGTCTTTCATAAACTTAATTTTGTCCATATGGAGTTTGATTCTGATATGAATGAATATGTATTTATGGGTCCAATTCTAGAGACTGATGAAGGAAATATAATTGATCACACCACATCAATGGCCTCCAAACCGCCTAATGCTCTGAGGGAGATGGAACTCATTCGTGCATGGGTAAACAACCCTAATGCGGATCCTGGAACACTTATTGATTGGCCTGGAATTGGAGCATCTCCTATAAATGAGTATGTTACAGAAGGGTTATTGGATATGGCCTTCCCGACATTATTTGCAGATGGAAATTATGATTGGTTGCAGCCTAGAATGAAAAACTTCATCTACATGAATTCGTAAAACATCTAATTCGATATAGAGATCATCGTTTTGGAAAACATCCAAGATTTAGATATTTCATGATGAACATGATTATGCAACATCGTGCATAGAATTCTTCAGCAATATTTGTAAAGAAGAGTCTTCAAGACTTACCCATTACAATCAATGAACTGCGTGAACATATGGAAAATATCCCTCAATCCCATCTTGCAGATCGCTTAATGCATTTTGGTACATCGTTAAGAGGCACAAGATCTTACTGGACAAAGTGTCGTGCTGAGTTAAATGACTTATTACATCAAATTGGATCACCTACTATTTTCTTCACCTTAAGTGCAGCTGATCTGTATTGGCCCGACCTACATGCATTGATGCCAGGAACTCCACCAATTGATCCTCATGAAGCACAAAAATGGAGAAAACAAAATATTATTGACTATCCTCATATTGTAGCTTATTACATGCATATTCGAAACACCACATTTCGAAAGGAGGTGTTGCAAAAAAAAATGAAAGTAAAATAATTTTGGTGTAGATACGAATGGCAACATAGAGGCTCTCCACATGTCCATGGTTTCTTATGGTTAGAGGGAGCTCCGAATATGGACAATTTAGATTGGAAAAATGAAAATCAAGTTAAAAATGCACAAAGATATTTTGATAATATTGTGCATGCATGGAATCCTCGAGGAAGCCCTCACCAACGAAATATACAGGTAAATATAAATAACTGTTTAGATTTATATTTATATGAGTTTATATTTAGGTTTTTATTTATATAGTTGTGAATTGCAGGTATTACAAAGTTTCGGTCAACATCCATGTTTGAGAAATACACGATAACTTATGCAAATTGATGCAAATCTAGATTACGAAGAGATTCTCAATTGTGTAGAGCGCCACACGCTATGTAGAGAGGGTGCTTGCTTACGAAAAAAAAGAGGGAAGATGGTTTGCAGGTATGTAGAGGTAATTCAAAGTATTTCAACTATTCCACATATACATAAAAAAATTGTAACTAATATCATTTATCTTATTTCTTTTATTTAGGTACAATGCACCATGGCCTCTGAATCTAGAAGGTTCAAAATTATACGAAGATCCTGAAATAGGAGATAAGAAGTATGAACCAACAAGAAATGATGAGCGAGTAAACACACATAATCGTTACATTTTATAGTTATGGAGAGCAAATGTAGATTGGCAACCTGTTCTTTCAAAGCATGCAGTTATAAACTATATTGCCAAGTATGCTGCGAAAGCTGAAAAAAGCTTAGAAACTTATCAACAAATGTTGATGCGAATAGCAAATGTGCAAAATAATGATGATCCAGCAACAAGAGCATATAGACGTCTTCTAACAGAAACACTTATAGAGAGATATAGGAGCACAAGAAACATGTCATATGTTATTAGAGCTTCCATTGGTTGAATGCAGTCGAGTATTTGTTCCTCTAAATGTTGGACGAAAAGTATTCAAGGAGGTGGAACATAATGATGAAGATGAGACCGAAAGAGAAGGTAAATCTTTAATTGATGGATATATGCAACGACCTTATAACATGGAAAGTGTTTCACTTATAAATGCAACTAAATCTTGGATATATAATCCTAAGAGAAAAAATGACTTCAAATGGAAAGCTAGAAAAGAAGCAGCTATTGTGAGGGTATTTCCACGATTTATCACCATTCCTGAACGACAATAAAAAAAAATTGTTGAGTTTTGTTGGTCAGAGTTGCTACTTTACAAACCATTCAAAAATATAGAGAGAGATATCGGACTTGATGATGGAAATATCATTTCAAATTGGGAGTCATTCAATTACAACCCATGGCATGTTGAAAGGATAAGTAGGCAAAACAATACATAAGAACATTATAGTGAATCTGAAGATGATGATGTTGGAGTGGTACAACAAAACACGACTGAACATGAATGGGAAATTATATCCAAACTATACCGTGGGCAACTCATGGACGTAAGTGAAATAGATATGCTTGGAAGAAGAGATTTTGATAAACTTACACCATGGAATATAGAATATCAAGGAGAAGATTACACAAAAAAAGCAATACAACATATAACCTTCATGAAGGAAAATGGCTTGCTCATTCTTGATGATACCACTTCGAATTATCCATATGAAAGCTTAAGCATCAAACAGAAAAAAGCTTTTGATATAACCAAGGAACACTATAATGAAGGTCAAAATGTACCTCCATTGCACATGATAATACAAGGAACAACAGGAACATGGAAATATTATCTTATAGGTGCAATTCGTCAATTACTTGAAAATTTATCATCTCTAGAACGTTGTCCCCTATTACTACTTGCACCAACTGGAGTCGCTGCATTTAACATAGGTGCAACTACTATACATGGAACTCTGCGAATTCCTATTGTAGATTTTGAAAAATTGGAAGGAACTAGATTAACAAGTTTTCAAGAAGATTTACAACATATAAAATATATATTGATTGATGAGATGAGCTTCATAGGCCAAAAATTATTGGAACAAATAGATTCACGTCTTCGTCAAGCATTTCTACAGTATTCTAACATATGCTTTGGAGGAAGGTCAATCATTTTGGTCGATGATTTAGGACAGTTACCACCTATGATGGATAGCCCACCATATGCCAGCGATAAGTATGCAAAATTATTATGGTAAGAATTTTCAACAGTCATAATATTGGATAAGGTATTTCGATAGGAAGGAAATAGTGAAGAACAAAAAAGATTTCGTCAACTTCTTACAAATATCAGAGATGCAAATCCAACTATTGATGATTGGCAATTATTGATGAGAAGGACCAATACATCATTAGATGCAGCTACAATAGAAGAATTTGACAATAGCTTCCATCTATTTGCCACGAATGAGAATGTGCATAATCATAACATGAGACAATTGTTAAAATCAAAATATCCTGTGGCACATAGTATTGCAACAAAAGGGGGAAGAACTAATCCAAGAGGACGTGATAATGAAGAACTTGAAGTTGAGTTACTAATTGCAAAAAATGCAAGAGTTATGTTAACAGCCAACTTATGGACTGAAGCTAAACTTGTTAACGGTGCATTAGGCTATATTCGAAATATAGTCTATAAACCTGGAAGGTCTCCACAGATCAACCAACATATGTTTTGGTGGAGTTCGATAACTACACAGGGATGCTATTTGATGATACATCTCCTCGAATTGTTCCAATTACACAAGTAGAAAAGGGAAAGATAAGACAACTTCCATTAAAATTAGCTTGGGGATTGACAATTCGTAAGTCACAAGGTTTGACATTGAATAAAGCAACAATTGACATAGGACTGACAAAAAGACAAGGTTTAACTTTTGTTGCCATCTCAAGAGTTAATGCATTGGAAGGACTTAGAATAATACCACCCTTTTCATATGATCGATATGAAAAACTGAAGTCGGGAAAAGGAGTTGCTAAGAGAAAGGAAGAAGAAGAGCGACTAAAGTCTTTGGAGCTTAAATGATTGGCTCTAGCCAATCTATGAAATAATAAGGTGTTTATCAACATCAATCTTTGAAATAATAAGGTGTTTATCAACACCGCCTATTGGGATTCATATTTGTTATCACTTGAGCATTTTCATCTCACTCAAAGCTATTTACGCTGAGAGGCGTTCCTACAATGGCAGACAGGGGGGTGGGAGGCAAAGAGGTCATAAATGTCATGCCGTAAATAATTTTTTTTATTAAAAAAATCGACATTAACAAAAACATTTAAAATATTTAAACTAAAATAGCCGACTAACCAATCGTTGCAGACATTTTTAATATTTAAACTAAAACAACCGACTAACCAACCGTTGCAATTGTTTAATAAAATATTGTATAAATATATGAACATCCATTGAAATATACCAAAAACAATCCACATCACAATTGATTTCGAACTGCTTCTGTAAATTGCGAATAGCGAGAAATTCATTCGGGACTGCTTCTGTAAAGGCTTGAACAATGATATAGAGTTACATTCACCAACGTTATTTAGTTGGGTAGGTGCAAAGATGTAATCCTGTAGATGGTGCCAGGTAGCATAATTGAAAATTCTTGACATCATTGAAATTAAAAATGCACACAATCGATACTAAAAACCTTTGATACTGCTCAAAACATTTTATACTAGAATTGACTTAGTATATTATATTATTATATATATTATAATACTATATTATTAATTTCTAGGGTTTCATTGATTTATCGAAATGTATATATTATATATTATAGTATTAATATAAAGTATTAATTTCTAGGGTTTCATTGATTTATCGGAATGTATGATAACTATAGTATTATTAATATAAGATTAATATTATATATTATAGTATTATAATATTATAATACTATAATATATATTATAGTATTATAATAATATAATATTATAATATATATATTATAGTATTATATAATATACTATTATAATATATATATTATAAGGTAGGGTTATATAATATACTATTATAATATATATATTATAATATTATTATGATAATGTATATTCTTATTATAATATTATTATTATAGAATACTATACATTATTAGTACTATACATTATTATGATAATGTATATTATTATTATTATTAGTATTCTATAATACTAATATTATATATATAGTACTATTTTAATATTTATTAATTTAAACTAATAATATTTAAAATATTTTTTTACAAGAACAAATGGAAAATACACCAAAAATAAATATATCGAGAGGAGGAAAAGAAGCAACAACGTTTGGCATATCAAAGAGAATATTAGAGACAGAGACGTGCACAGATGACAGTTAGCCAAAGAGAAAGAGAAAATGAGAAACAAAGACAAAATCGTGCAAAATGCAAGGCAGAATCAACAGTTGAAAAGATACAAGAAGAAAGAGAAAAACAAACAAAATGAAAAAGAATGTCTCGTGCACAAATGACATAGGAACAAGACATAAGAGAGCACCAACAGATGATAGACACAGATAACGAGGTGAATAATGAACTTCAAATCCTCCATCAAACACTTGAGAGAATTAGATGATCTAACCAAGACAGACAAAGGCAACAAGGTAATGGAGAAAATATTGAAAACAATGAAGTAGTACGACAGATGGATGCATCCGAAGCATCTTCTTTTCTTAGAAGAAATGCTTCAAATATAGTTGTCGTTCAACAAACACAAAGTGGATGCAATGAGATTAACATGGAGATGCATCAAGAAAGGACATCGCAGCCTCGAAGAGAAGGAAATATTGAAGGTATAGCAATAAATATACAACAAATTCCAACATATGGTGTGTATTTCAATGAATCACAAACTATATTTCGACATCAATTAGACAGTATTGCATCACCATCGATGTGTTATATTTGTGATGAATGCTATCCTGGAATAAAGGTGTGTTTGACAGACAAAGGTCCAGTATGTAATAGGTGTCAACAAGAAAAAGGTCCTAATCAATTTTCTATAGAGAATAATATGGATCCTGGACTACAACCACCTGAACTTGCGAATTTGACACAAATTGAAGAAATGTTGATAGCCCGTGTTAATCCCATATTACAGGTAACACATGCTACAGGAGGCCAATACAAGTATAAAGGGCACACAATAAGTTTTCCTCAAGAGGTGAAAGAAATTGCTAAGGTATTGCCTCATTCAATAAGTGATTTGCCAATCATTATTGTTAGGAGAAAAGATCAACATGGTACAAATTATAATTTTATAGTGAATAAAGAGAGAGTATACAAAGCTCTTAAGTATAAGGTTGAGCATGATAAGTTTTATAAGGATGTACAAATTGATGAAAATGTTTTGAGTGAACTCCCAACAGACACCACTACAAATGTCTTTCATAAACTTAATTATGTCCATATGGAGTTCGATTCTGATATGAATGAATATGTATTTATGGGTCCAATTCTAGAGACTGATGAAGGAAATATAATTGATCACACCACATCAATGGCCTCCAAACCGCCTAATGCTCCGAGGGAGATGTAACTCATTCGTGCATGGGTAAACAACCCTAATGCGGATCCTGGAACACTTATTGATTGGCTTGGAATTAGAGCATCTCCTATAAATGAGTATGTTACAGAAGGGTTACTGGATATGGCCTTCCCGACATTATTTGGAGATGGAAATTGTGATTGGTTGCAGCCTAGAATGAAAAAACTTCATCTACATGAATTCGTAAAACATCTAATTCGTTATAAAGATCATCATTTTGGAAAACATCCAAGATTTAGATATTTCATGATGAACATTATTACGCGACATCAAGCACATAATTCTTCAACAGTATTTGTAAAGAAGAGTCTTCAAGACTTACCCATTACAATCAATGAACTACGTGAACATATGGAAAATATCCCTCAATCCCATATTGCAGATCGCTTAATGCGTTTTGGTGCATCGTTAAGAGGCACAAGATCTTACCGAACAAAGTGTCGTGCTGTGTTAAATGACTTTTTACATCAAATTGGGTCACCCACTATTTTCTTCACCTTAAGTGCAATTGATCTGTATTGGCCCGACCTACATGCATTGATGCTAGGAACTCCACCAATTGATCCTCATGAAGCACAAAAATGGAGAAAACAAAATATTATTGACTATCCTCATATTGTAGCTTATTACATACATATTCAAACATCACTTTCCAAGGAGGTATTAAAAAAATGAAAGTAAAAGAATTTTGGTGTAGATACGAATGGCAACATAGAGGCTCTCCACATGTCCATGGTTTATATATATATAGTATTATATATATTATAGTATTAATATAAAGTATTAATTTCTAGGGGTTCATTGATTTATCGGAATGTATGATAACTATAGTATTATTATAATATTAATATTAGTATTATAAGTTGGACTATAGTATTATTAATATAAGATTAATATTATATATTATAGTATTATATAATATACTATTATAATATATATATATATATTATAATATTATTATGATAATGTATATTATTATTATAGAATACTAATATCAGTTTATATATATATTGTACTATTTTAATATTTATTGATTTAAACTAATAATATTTAAAATATTTTTTACGAGAACAAATGGAAAATACACCAAAAATAAATATATTAGAGGAGGAAAAGAAGCAACAACGTTTGGCATATCAAAGAGAATATGTAGATTAGAGACGTGCACAAATGATAGTTAGCTAAAGAGAAATAGAAAATGAGAAACAAAGACAAAATCGTGCAAAACGCAAGGCAAAATCAATAGTTGAAAAGATACAATAAGAAAGAGAAAAATAAACAAAACAAAAAATAATGTCTCGTGCACAAATGACACAGGAACAAGACATAAGAGAGCACCAACAGATGATAGAAATAGATAATGAGGTGAATAATGAACTTCAAATCCTCCATCAAACACTTGAGAGAATTAGATGATCTAACCAAGACAGATAAAGGCAACAGGGTAATGGAGAAAATATTGAAAACAATGAAGTAGTACGACAGATGGATGCATCTAAAGCATCTTCTTTTCTTAGAAGAAATGCTTCAAATATAGTTATCGTTCAACAGACACAAAGTGGATGCAATGAGATTAACATGGAGATGCATCAAGAAAGGACATCGCAACCTCGAAGAGAAGGAAATATTGAAGGTATAGCAATAAATATACAACAAATTCCAACATATGGTGTGGATTTCAATGAATCGCATACTATATTTTGACATCAATTAGACAGTCTTGCATCACCATCGATGTGTTATATTTATGATGAATGCTATCCTGGAATAAAGGTGTGTTTGATAGACAAAGGTCCAGTATGTAATAGGTGTCGATAAGAAAAAGGTCCTAATCGATTTTCTATAGAGAATAATATGGATCCTGGACTACAACCACTTGAACTTGCGAATTTGACACAAATTGAAGAAATGGTGATAGCCCATGTTAATCCCATATTATAGGTAACACATGCTACGGGAGGCCAATACAAGTATAAAGGGCACACAATAAGTTTTCCTCAAGAGGTGAAAGAAATTGCTAAGGTATTGCCTCATTCAATAAGTTATTTGCCAATCATTATTGTTAGGAGAAAATATCAACGTGGTACAAATTATAATTTTACAGTGAATAAAGAGAGTATACAAAGCTCTTAAGTATAAGGTTGAGCATGATAAGTTTTATAAGGATGTACAAATTGATGAAAATGTTTTGAGTGAACTCCCAACAGACACCACTACAAATGTCTTTCATAAACTTAATTTTATCCATATGGAGTTCGATTCTGATATGAATGAATATGTATTTATGGGTCCAATTCTAGAGACTGATGAAGGAAATATAATTGATCACACCACATCAATGGCCTCCAAACCGCCTAATGCTCCGAGGGAGATGGAACTCATTCGTGCATGGGTAAACAACCCTAATGCGGATCCTGGAACACTTATTGATTGGCCTGGAATTGGAGCATCTCCTATAAATGAGTATGTTACATAAGGGTTATTGGATATGGCCTTCCCGACATTATTTGTAGATGGAAATTGTGATTGGTTGCAGCCTAGAATGAAAAAACTTCATCTACATGAATTCGTAAAACATCTAATTCGATATAGAGATCATCATTTTGGAAAACATCCAAGATTTAGATATTTCATGATGAACATGATTATGCGACATCGTGCACAGAATTCTTCAACAGTATTTGTAAAGAAGAGTCTTCAAGACTTACCCATTACAATCAATGAACTGCGTGAACATATGGAAAATATCCCTCAATCCCATCTTGTAGATCGCTTAATGCATTTTGGTACATCGTTAAGAGGCACAAGATCTTACTGGACAAAGTGTCGTGCTGAGTTAAATGACTTATTACATCAAATTGGGTCACCCACTATTTTCTTCACCTTAAGTGCAGCTGATCTGTATTGGCCCAACCTACATGCATTGATGCTAGGAACTCCACCAATTGATCCTCATGAAGCACAAAAATGGAGAAAACAAAATATTATTGACTATCCTCATATTGTAGCTTATTACATGCATATTCGAAACACCACATTTCGAAAGGAGGTGTTGCAAAAAAAAATGAAAGTAAAAGAATTTTGGTGTAGATACGAATGGCAACATAGAGGCTCTCCACATGTCCATGGTTTCTTATGGTTAGAGGGAGCTACGAATATGGACAATTTAGATTGGAAAAATGAAAATCAAGTTAAAAATACACAAAGATATTTTGATAATATTGTGCATGCATGGAATCCTCGAGGAGACCCTCACCAACGGAATATATAGGTAAATATAAATAATTGTTTAGATTTATATTTATATGAGTTTATATTTAGGTTTGTATTTATATAGTTGTGAATTGCAGGTATTACAAAGTTTCGGTCAACATCAATGTTTGAGAAATACACGACAACTTATGCAAATTGATGCAAATCTAGATTACGAAGAGATTCTCAACTATGTAGAGCGCCACACGCTATGTAGAGAGGGTGCTTGCTTATGAAAAAAAAGAGGGAAGATGGTTTGCAGGTATGTAGAGGTAATTCAAAGTATTTCAACTATTCCACATATACATAAAAAATTTGTAACTAATACCATTTATCTTATTTCTTTTATTTAGGTACAATGCACCATGGCCTCTGAATCTAGAAGGTTCAAAATTATACGAAGATCTTGAAACATGAGATAAGAAGTATGAACCAACAAGAAATGATGAGCGAGTAAACACACATAATCGTTACATTTTACAGTTATGGAGAGCAAATGTAGATTGGCAACCTGTTCTTTCAAAGCATGCAGTTATAAACTATATTGCCAAGTATGCTGCGAAAGCTGAAAAAAGCTCAGAAACTTATCAACAAATGTTGATGCGAATAGCAAATATGCAGAATAATGATGATCCAACAACAAGAGCATATAGACGTCTTCTAACAGAAACACTTATAGAGAGATATATAGGAGCACAAGAAACATGTCATATGCTATTAGAGCTTCCATTGGTTGAATGCAGTCGAGTATTTGTTCCTCTAAATGTTGGACGAAAAGTATTCAAGGAGGTGGAACATAATGATGAAGATGAGACCGAAAGAGAAGGTAAATCTTTAATTGATGGATATATGCAACGACCTTATAACATGGAAAGTGTTTCACTTATAAATGCAGCTAAATCTTGGATATATAATCCTAAGAGAAAAAATGACTTCAAATGGAAAGCTAGAAAAGAAGCAGCTATTGTGAGGGTATTTCCATGATTTATCACCATTCTTGAACGACAATCAGAAAAATTTGTTGAGTTTTGTTGGTCAGAGCTGCTACTTTACAAACCATTCAGAAATATAGAGAGAGATATCGGACTTGATGATGGAAATATCATTTCAAATTGGGAGTCATTCAATTACAACCCATGGCATGTTGAAAGGATAAGTAGGCAAAACAATACATAAGAACATTATAGTGAATCAGATGATGATGTTGGAGTGGTACAACAAAACACGACTGAACATGAATGGGAAATTATATCCAAACTATACCGTGGGCAACTCATGGACGTAAGTGAAATAGATATGCTTGGAAGAAGAGATTTTGATAAACTTGTGCCATGGAATATAGAATATCAAGGAGAATATTACACAAAAAAAGCAATACAACATATAACCTTCATGAAGGAAAATGGCTTGCTCATTCCTGATGATACCACTTCGAATTATCCATATGAAATCTTAAGCATCAAACAGAAAAAAGCTTTTGATATAATCAAGGAACACTATAATGAAGGTCAAAATGTACCTCCATTGCACATGATAATACAAGGAACAACATGAACAGGGAAATCTTATCTTATAGGTGCAATTCGTCAATTACTTGAAAATTTATCATCTCCAGAACATTGTCCCCTATTACTACTTGCACCAACTGGAGTCGTTGCATTTAACATAGGTGCAACTACTATACATGGAACTCTGCGAATTCCTGTTGCAGATTTTGAAAATTTGGAAAGAACTAGATTAACAAGTTTTCAAGAAGATTTACAACATATAAAATATATATTGATTGATGAGATGAGCTTCATAGGCCAAAAATTATTGGAACAAATAGATTCACGTCTTCGTCAAGCATTTCCACAATATTCTAACATATGCTTTGGAGGAAGGTCAATCATTTTGGTCGGTGATTAAGGATAATTACCACCTGTGATGGATAGCCCACCATATGCCAGCGATAAGTATGCAAAATTATTATGGCAAGAATTTTCAATAGTCATAATATTGGATAAGGTATTTCGATAGGAAGGAGATAGTGAAGAACAAAAAAGATTTCGTCAACTTCTTACAAATATCAGAGATGCAAATCCAACTATTGATGATTGGCAATTATTGATGAGAAGGACCAATACATCATTAGTGTTAGTCTTACAATGACACTAAGAGGGGGGGTGAATCAGTGTAGCTCTTTTAAAACTTAAATCTTCAACTCTTAAAGCCAAAACAATGAAAACTTAAAACCAAATAAATCAAGTATAACAAGAGAACATCACACAACACAAGATGTACCGAGGTTCACCGATTTGGCTACTCCTCAAAATGACTGTTTGGACTCCCATCCAAATCCAGCCCTTGCAAAGCACCAACTTTACAATCAATTTACCAAGACCCACTGGAAGGAGCATCAACCCCTGATTTACTAGCACCAACCTGGAAGGAGCACCAACCCCTGATGTCAAGCACCAACTTGGACTTCAATTTTGAAACTAGAAGATTGACATAAAAATGCCTTCACTTTTACAAGACCGTGACTGGTCTATTGCTTACCCAACGTCTACCACAATTCACAAAACACACACACTCATCGCACTTCACAAAAATAAAATCCCAACGAAAATTCTCCAAGCAACACTCCTTTTATAACTATCCTTTCTCTTTGTAACTCCAATTGTAACTCCTTTCATATTCTCATACGCCACTTGTCAATTGTAACACCTTCTTTCATATTCTCATATGCCACTTGTCAATTGTAACACCTTTTGTATATATTGAGAAGGCATTTTGTCAAACACGTCACATGCAAATAATTGACACCATATTCTCCTACCATGACTGTTCATTTTCTCCTTCATGACTGTTCGTTTTCTCCTTCGATGACTGTTCGTTTTCTCCTTCATGACTGTTCATTTTCTTTTCCCTTGTGCATGCATGCGTTTTGGTTTCCGAAAAGGCTTTTCATTTCTATTTTGAGGCCCTTCGTTTCCTTTTCTCCACATGGGCATGCATCCACTTCTTTCCATGTGTAACAAACATCTTAAATGATTTCAAATAATTAAAGATTCCTTATGGGTCCACGTCACTATGCAGTCTTCAGTTTCACCATCCTGGTGTTCATCACTAATATCAGATGCATTGTCAACTACTCTGTTCCTTTGGCGAAAATGCAACATGTCGCAATATCACGACACTTTTGTTTCTTTGCCTGCCTGCCATTTTTGAGTCGCGAAAATACTATATGTCGTGATATCGCGACACTTTTGTTTCTCTGCTTGCCTGCCCTTTTTGAGTCACGAAAATGCGACATGTCGCGATATCGTGACACTTTTGTTTCTCTGCCTGCCTACCCTTTTTGAGTCGCGAAAATGCGACATGTAGCGATATCGCGACACTTTTTCCTTCTTGCTCTTTCTCTTTGCTTTGGACTGCGAAAATACAACATGTCGTGATATCGCGACACTTTTTTCTCCTTGCTCTTTCTCTTTGCTTTAGCCCGCGAAAATGCAACATGTCGCGATATCGCGACATTTTTTTCTCCTTGCTTTTTCTCTTCTCTTTTGGCCGCGAAAATGCAACATGTTGCGATATCGCAACACTTTTTTCTCTTTGCTCTTTCGGCCGCGAAAATGCGATATCGCGACACTTTTTTCTCCTTGCATTTTCTCTTCTCTTTTGGCCACGAAAATGCAACATGTCGCGATATTGTGACACTTTTTTCTCCTTGTTTTTTCGCTTCTCTTTTGGCCGCGAAAATGCAACATGTCGCGATATCGCGACACTTTTTTTCTCCTTGTTTTTTCGCTTCTCTTTTGGCCGCGAAAATGCAACATGTCGCAATATCGCGACACTTTTTTCTCCTTGCTTTTTCACTTCTATTTTGGCCGTGAAAATGCAACATGTCGCGATATCGCGACACTTTTTTCTCCTTGCTTTTTCGCTTCTCTTTTGGCCGTAAAAATGCAACATGTTGCGATATCACGACACTTTTTTCTCCTTGTTTTTTCGCTTCTCTTTTGGCCGCAAAAATGCAACATGTCGCGATATCGCGACACTTTTTTCTCCTTGCTTTTTCGCTTCTCTTTTGGCCATGAAAATGCAACATGTCGCGATATCGCGACACTTTTTTTCTTTGCGGTGTTTTGCTTTTTCTTTGATCTTTAGCATATGGGCCACTTCGGTCTTCTTGGAAAATATCAAAAACAACTTTGCACAAACAACCTGTGTTTTTCAACTTTGCACAAACAACCTGTAACAACTTCACCCAAACATCAAAAACATCCTCATAAGCATTTAACATCACTGTACATACTCTAAATAACCTCTGAACTCCTGTCCATTGCATCAACCGATCTATCTGACTGTGTTGACAACAATGACAATACTGTAGTTGCACCTTGCTCAACAATTAGATGCATCTACAATAAAAGAATTTGATAATAACTTCCATCTATTTGCCAGGAATGAGAATGTGCATAATCATAACAGGAGACAATTGTTAAAATCAAAATATCCTGTGGCACGTAGTATTGCAACAAAAGGGGGAAGAACTAATCCAGGAGGACGTGATAATGAAGAACTTGAAGTTGAGTTACTAATTGCAAAAAATGCAAGAGTTATGTTAACAACCAACTTATGGACTGAAGTTGGACTTGTTAACGGTGCATTAGGCTATATTCGAAATATAGTCTATAAACCTGGAAGGTCTCCACCAGATCAACCAACATATGTTTTGGTGGAGTTCAATAACTACACAAGGATGCTATTTGATGATACATCTCCTCGAATTGTTCCAATTACACCAGTAGAAAAGGGAAAGATAAGACAACTTCCATTAAAATTAGCTTGGGGATTGACAATTCATAAGTCACAAGGTTTGACATTGAATAAAGCAACAATTGACATAGGATAGACAGAAAGACAAGGTTTAACTTTTGTTGCCATCTCAAGAGTTAAGGCATTGGAAGGTCTTAGAATAATACCACCCATTTCATATGATCGATATGAAAAACTGAAGTCGAGAAAAGGAGTTGCTAAGAGAAAGGAAGAAGAAGAGCGACTAAAGTCTTTGGAGCTTAAATGATTGGCTCTAGCCAATATTTGAAATAATAAGGTGTTTATCAACATCAATCTTTAAAATAATAAGGTGTTTATCAACACCGCCTATTGGGATTCAAATTTGTTATCACTTGAGCATTTTCATCTCACTCAAAGCTATTTTAAATATTTTTGGCATGTTATATTTATCAATACATTTATATATATATATTTTTAAAAATGTCATTGAAAAATATTTTAATATAATAATTGTGTGGCCGTGGATGCTACTATCTTAGATATAAAGGATATATATCTAAAAACGTCGAGACTTATCAATCTCGAGGCGCCTATCTTATTTCTTGGGGGTGTGATCTCCAAGATAAGCGCCTCGGGATTGATAACTCTCGACGTTTTTAGATATATATCCTTTATATCTAAGCTAGTAGTTATATAATTGTATATAATATTTACTTCAAAATATTTTTTTCTTTGGCGGCACAAAAAAATAGTCTCCCATTTGTATTAGATAAAAAGCTCCATCCCTTCAAATCTTGTAACTTCGTGGTGGAGAGGAAGCTTTTCTAAATCATTCTTCTTCTTCTTTTTTTGTGGAGTTTTTACTAAGTCCAGTTTCTTTGTCCAGTGCATGAGTCAACTTTTTCGAATCTGAATTTTGCTATCTTGATTAGGTTCTAACTATTAACATCTACATATGTTATCATTACAAATAAATAAAATGTTAAGAGGAAGGTTCTAATGTATAATAGCCAAGTTGTTGATTATAAAATAATACAATTGGAATCTTATCAATAATACATAACAAAATTTTAAAAATAATGAATATTATAATATAATAAAATATTATTATTATATACATTATAAATAAATAAAAAGAAAAAAAAAATTAAAATCCTGAGATACTCCTCACAGTGAGTTTTAGGGTAGGTAATGGCCCAAGCACTTCCCTCTGTTTCTAAAAATATATTTAAAACTTTTTAATTAAAATAATATATTATAATTATTATATATATATATACATTTATCATAAATAAAAATTTAACAACACAAGATCTTGCATTATTATAAAAGTAAATAAAAAAAAACTATGGCTAACCATGTGATTATAAAAATTTAAGAGCTTAACAACTAAACTATACATTTCGGTGGTCATAAATTTTTTATTAAGATATTACATTATTATAAAATATAAATGTAATAAACTATGTCTAACATGTGGTCATAAAAATTTAATTAAGATGTTACATTATTATAAAAAATAAATGAAAGAAACTATACCTAAATGATCATAAAAAATTAATTGTGAAACACAATATATTGCATTATTATAAAAACAAATAAAAAAAACCTATGCCTAACTAACTAGGTGGTCATAAAAACATAAACCAACTACGTAGTGTTGCTGCTTGTATTTTCCATTAGTGATGACGGCCAACCCCACCCGTTAGGGGACAACCCAAAAACGCCCGATATTATTCAGGGAGTCGCTTCATTAATATATTTCGAAAAAAATCATTCAATCTATTTCTAAAAAGATATTCAATGCTATATAGCTTTGAATTTAATTGTATATACTTAAAAAATTACTAAAATATTCACTCAGATTACTCATGGTTACTGCCGCTTAGCATATGGAAAAATGTAGTGATATAAGGAAAAGTAACGTTACTCCCTCCCCCAAAATAACACAAAATGAACGTCATGCATTACCTGAGGTCATCTGTAAGACCAAGGACCTCAAGCATACAGAGCAGATCTAATTCAGACATGTCCATTTCAGGCAATCTAGAACTAAAAGAACAAAGGGATTCTTCAACGACCCCTTCCTTTTGTCAATTAATGCTTCTAAATGCTTCAAAATGGAAGCAAGCTCTATTGGGTTGTTTAGGCGCGATGGGATTTGGAGCAGTACAACCAATTTATGGCATTACACTTGGAACTATGATATTTGTGTTTTTTCTAGAAGACCACAATGAGATGAAGTCCAAAATTAAAATGTACTCATTTTTTTTTTGCCTTGGGTGTGTTTTCCTTTTTAGTTAACATTGTCCAGCACTACAACTTTGCAGTATTGGGGAATATCTTACAAAAAAGAGTCCAAGAGAGGATGTTATCCAAGATCCTTACATTTGAAGTTGGATGAAGAGAATTCTAGTGGAGCAATTTGCTCCAAGATTGACAAAGAAGCTAATGTGGTATGTTTCTCACCAATTTCACTATCTCTACATTTACTATTTTCTATTAAAGCATTATATAAATATATTCTATTTTTTTTGTGTCTTAAATTTATTATTCAGGTGAGATCTATAGTGGGAGATCGTCTATCCCTTCTTATTCAAACCACATCAACTGTGGGTTTAGCTTTCACTTTGAGCTTAATTTTAGCCTGGCGTTTTGCAATTGTAATGCTAGCAGTGCAACCACTCGTAATAATATGTTATTACAGTAGACAGGCTATACTTAAAATCATGTCGACAAAGACCATTAGATCTCAAGCTCAAGGAAGCCAAATGGCATCAGAGGCTGTAGGTAATCACAGGACTATTACAACCTTCTCATTACAGGAAAAGATACTTAGTCTCTTCAAAAAAAGTCAAGAGGGCCCTCAAAGAGAGAATACTAGGCAATCTTGGATTGCAGGATTAGTTTTAGGAATAGCACAATGTGCACATTTATGTATGTCATCACTAAGTTTTTGGTATGGAGGGCAACTTGTCCATAAAGGATATATTACCTCTAGAGCTCTTTTCCAAATTTATATAATTTTGATGAGCACCGGGCGAGTGATAGCAGAGGCAGGGAGTATGACAAGTGATATTGCTAAAGGATCTGATGCAGTAAAATCTGTGTTCAATATTTTAGGCAGAGAAAGCCGCATTAACTCCAATGATGAGAAGGGTGAAACATTGAACATGATAGAAGGGAATATAGATTTACAAAATGTGGACTTTGCTTATCCAGCTCGTCCAGATATTATGATCTTTAAGGGTTTTAGCCTCCACATAAAAAAAAGTAGAACGATTGCACTTGTTGGGAAGAGTGGCTCTGGAAAATCAACAATAATTGGATTGATTGAGAGGTTCTATGACCCACTAAAAGGCACCATAAAAATTGATGGGAAGGACATTCGTGTGTTCAACTTGA
This sequence comes from Wollemia nobilis, assembly GCA_028583015.1. Taxonomy (NCBI): domain Eukaryota; kingdom Viridiplantae; phylum Streptophyta; class Pinopsida; order Araucariales; family Araucariaceae; genus Wollemia; species Wollemia nobilis. Next base: position 3,761,860 of record JAQPPZ010001629.1, on the reverse strand, counting down.
GGAGTTCGAGGCAACATATAGCCCTTGTCAGTCAAGAGCCTGTCCTATTTACAGGAAGCATTCGAGATAACATTTGTTATGGAAAAGGAGAATGCAACAGAGGTAGAGGTAGAGATGATCGAGGCTGCAGAGGCTGCCAATGCTCATAAATTCATAAGGTAAGATAATACATAAATTAATGGTCATTTTTAGTTACACTTCAATTATAAAAAGTTTAATTAATTTAGTTACAATGGAATCTGCAACTACAGCTGCTTGAAAGACGGGTACAATACAAACAATGGAGATAGAGGAGTGCAGTTATCAGGAGGGCAAAAGCAAAGGATAGCAATAGCAAGGGCAATCATAAAGAATCCAAGAATATTATTATTAGACGAAGCAACCAATGCTTTTATGTTGAGGTTAAGTGAGATTCGAACTCAAATATGTTAGAGTTACTATAGTAAATCTATTGTTATTACCTTCTTTGGTTAGTATTTCCTACCCTAGGTTAGTTTCTTTACTCCCTATGTTAGATATCGACATTTCTATTGTTGGCCGAATACTTTATTATTAGGCATATATTATTGTTAGTATTATTATTGTTGGTTTGTTACCTATATTCATGGTAACACGTTAGGCTATTCCTAACCTAAGCTTTGTATATATTTCATTACCATCAATAATAATTTATCGCATATAGTGCTTAACATGGTATCAGAGCCCGCTACTCTCGGCTCAATTGTAGCCTGAGAGGAGACGAGGAAACCCAGAGGTCGACTGACTGGTGTGGATGATCTAGACGGACACTAGGGATCAGACGAAAGATCGGACGCTGAAGTGGCTGGACGACATGGACAACGGAGGACGGTGACCTAACCTAGACAGACGTCAACCCTAAGCTGGACCTACATGACTCTACACGTGGACGAAGGTTTGATTGGTCATTGGCAAAAGGCTAGCACGGGGATTGTCCACCCTATGGTGGACGTTATACTAGGTGAGCAATTTTCTTCTTAAATTGCTTCACGACATCCGTGTCCCACATGTGGGACTAAAAAACCAGACGGTTCGCGGGTGATAGCTCTCAGCCAGGAACGTCCAGTTGCAGAAGATCTGCAGCCATGGACGAGCTTTGAGCTAGAGATAGCAGCAGATTGTCTCAAATAGTGTCGAGTCTGCGCAAGAGGAGGACCGCCTCCGAGTGGAGCCAAGCGCTGTTGTGGCGCCGGAGAGGAGCACCGGTTTGGAGTTTTTTGAACACAGTAAAGGAGGAAAGCCAACGCGTCAGTGAATCCAGCAAGCATCGATCAGTGAATCCAACAAATTTTGTTGGGACAGGCAATGCAGCCAAGCCGTGCGAAAGCCAGGAAAGGATAAATCTCGGTTTCCTACAATTTTTTTTGCACACAGAGGATGCTCCATCAGGCTTGGCGGACATAGTTGCAGGCCATTTTTACGTGCAGACCTGGCATGATTGCCCCAGCTGGAGGAAGCAGCGAGAGCAAGGAGCCACGCCGAAAATGATCTCCAGCCATCTCTGATCTGTGCATCGATCCAACGCGAGCAAGAGGAGGCTATTAATGGATGTAGTATCCATTTCTTTTGCAGGCCAGACCACAGTCCTAAAAATTCCTGCACACTCCGGTGACGATCGTTGTAGGAGAAAGATTGCAGGCGCGACTCTTCGAAGAGACGTTAGATCAGCCAAGCAGAATGAATGCATCTGAGATCTAACATGTGACAGCAGAGATCGGAGTCCACCTTGGGACAGGCGATGAAAGCCGGTGAAGGAGATGCCATCCCCATTTACAGCTGTTGAAGATTGTTTTTCATTTGAAGGCTATTTTTTTTATGGAGGATTGTTGTGCAGATAGGAGGTGGTCGGCAGCCATGCGCTAAGGCGCAAGTCGGCAGGTCAGGGGTTCTAATCCCCTTGACCATAATCGAAGGTATTATTTTTTTAAGTAAAATTTTGTTTAATGTTTTATTTTTTTAATTAAAGGTAATTTATTTTCTTAATTAAATTATTTAAGATTGTTTTATATTTAATTAAATTAAAAATGTTTCATTAAACTTTATTTTTTGCTTTAAAAAAATTGCCATACCTTTGAAGCACACAAAAACTTTCATCCAATATTTTGCATTTTTTTTTGCAACCCATTGTCAACCCTCTTTTGAGTACGTTTGACAAAATGTCTAGAAAGTAGCAGTCATCCTAAACAAACCTTTTTTTGACTTCATAAATAGCACATCCTTGTGTTTGGAGTTCTTGAAATAAGTGGGGGGATTTTTTACTGTTCAAATTTTTCTAGAAGGCAAGCTTTGTAAGAGCTTTTTTTGAGGCTTTATTGTTGCAATTTTTTTTGCACTAAGAGAGATATATTTTGCAAAACCAAGGGGGGAAGACTTATAAGGGTGCATTTTCGGTAGTGACCGACACCTTAGTCAATTTACTTTTGCAAAATTCATTGTAAAAGGTGCATTTTCGGCTGTGACCGACACCTTAAAAGAATGGGTAGATCAAAGAAGAAAACTATCCCAAAACCAACTGATGATGTTGTTAAATCAGTTAAAGGCCCATATTTTTCCCCACACCTGGAAGGGATAGATTATTATGAAGATGGCACATTTCGTACACTAAGGAGTGGTGTAAATGCCATAATCAATGATTCTGTGTCTTGTGGAGACATGCAGAAAAATGGTGTTCTAATCCCTATTGGTGCTATAATGGGCATATTCATGTCATTTTATGCTCTTGACAAAGCACAACAAAAAAGGGACACTAGTGAGGAATCAGAGGTCAAACCCCTAATGGTTGATGCTTGTAGTGACACAAGTGATCTTCAGCCCATGGTGGCGAATGCTTGTTGTGACACATGTGACCTTGAGCCCATGGTGGCGAATGTTTGTTGTGATACAAGCGACCTCATGCCTATGATGGCAGATATCAGTTGTAGCACAGGTGATCTCATCACAGTAGCAAATTTTGCTTGTGACACTAGTGACTTAAAAACTGAACCTCTCCTAAAAATGAATTCCATACTCTCATCAATAGCGACAATGCAATATTATTAAAAGCATTGATGAAGATGATGAAATTGGGTGTTTTGAAAAACACACCAAAGGATTTGGTTCCAAAATGATGAAGAAAATGGGATTCAATGGTGAGAGATTAGGTAAACAGGAATAAGGCATTAAATCTCCAATAATGCTAAGTGTTAGGGCAAAGCATGAAGGCCTTGGCTATATTGGACATGCAAGTACCAGTAATTCTATGTTTGTAAAACCTAAATCTCCTACAACTCCTAAAAGCATTGTTGCAGTCCACTGTGGAAAGACAGGACATGTTGCAGCTAAGTGTTGGAGATTACATCCTTGTGATTCATGTGGATGTACGAATCACTCTTCTTCCAGTTGTTGGTACAAACTGAAAATGGCCAACAAGGTTCATATTGATTGTGGATGGACAGATTTCACACAATGGACCATGATGAAAGAAATGTTGTATGGCTTCTACCGAAAAGGTAAAACCTATGGTAGACCCCGAGGCAAATCCAGTGATAGACCTAGTGGCAGTCCCAGAGATAATGACCCAGAGACAGACCTAAAGACAGACCCAGAGACAAAGTTCCAGAGGCAGATCTAGAGGCGATAATCCAGAGGCAGATTCACAGGCACATCCCGAGATAGACCCAGAGGTACAATTCTAGAGGTATGCTTAGAGCCAGAGCCATGAGCCAAAGCCAGCGTCGAAGACAAAGCACGAGCCATCATTCTTTCATTTCTCTTCTTCTTCTTCTTTCATTGTATTGGGGCAGTTATATACTTTACCCAAATATTGTTGGATGGGGAGATGTTAGCATAACTAGTAGTTATATTATTACCCAAATAATGTAATAAGGGGGGATGTTAGAGTTACTATAGTAAATCTATTGTTATTACCTTCTTTGGTTAGTATTTCCTACCCTAGGTTAGTTTCTTTACTCCCTATGTTAGATATCAACATTTCTATTGTTGGTCGAATACTTTATTATTAGGCATATATTATTGTTAGTATTATTATTGTTGGTTTGTTACCTATATTCATGGTAACACGTTAGGCTATTCCTAGCCTAAGCTTTGTATATATTTCATTACCATCAATAATAATATATTGCATATAGTGCTTAACAAAATATATGTTAAAAAAATGAAAACGTTTTTTTCGTTTGTGGAATATACGTGGCTTTATGCCCTTTACCATAAATGTGGGAAACCTTTCATTAGCTTTTAATTCTCTTCTTCATGTGGGAAATCCTAATAATTATGATTCTTCAAAAGTAAGATGTCTAAGGTTCTTGGATTTACTAAGTCAAGTTTCTTTGTCCACTCCCAAAATCACAAGTCAACCTTTTCGAATATGAGTTTTACTATCTTGATAAGGTTCTAACTATTAACATCTACATATGTCATCATTACAAATAAATAAGATGTTAGGAGGAAGGTTGTTGATTATAAAATAATACAATTGGAATCATATCAATAGTACATAACAAAATTTAAAAAATAATGAATATTATAATATAATAAAATATTATTATTATATACACTATAAATAATTAAATAATATTAAAAATAAATAAAAATAAAAGTAAAAAAAAAAATCCTGAGGTACTCCTCACAATGAGTTTTAGGGCAGGTATTTTGCCCAAGCACTTCCCTCAGTTTTCGAAAATATATATTAAAACTTTTTAATTAAAATAATATATTATAATTATTATAGTTATATTAAAAAAAAAAAATTATTTATATATAATTGAAAAAAATCCACCATATTGCATTTATCAACAAAATTAGACATGAAACCAAAAACCAAAAACTAACAAAGACAACAGTTTAATCTGAAGTTTTATAATGAGATTGGAGGCAGAGGGTTAAAGGCTTTCTTAATTTATCTCTAAGTAATATCGATGCAAACACGCCAATTATTCTGATAATTAAAACTTTTAAATACTGATGACTATTTAATTTTTCATTACCTGTAAACTTGAATCATTAACCTTTATTTCATGAAGATTATTTTATAGTTTAACTAGAAGTTTTGTATATTTTCACCACTATACAAAAACCTTTTAATCTAAGAAAGAGTTTTGCATATCCTAATGTATTATGACATATAAAATTGCTTGGAATTACCAGTATTATCTTACAGTATATCAAATTTAAAAATTAAAATTTAAAATTTGAAATGTGTTAAATACGCAACAAACTAAGGTTTGTTTAGAGTTCATTTTGTGCTTTAGAACATGCCATTAAGAAGGGAAGTAGAGAAGCTGTCAAATTCCAAAGTCTAGACAACTAGTAGCTATAGATCTTTAGATACCAATTCTAACAATTGTTTTTTATCATGAAGGGCATGTGACACAGTTGACAGTGTCATTTAGAAATTCATCCATTAAATAAATTTACATGTACTTCAGTGGTCTCATGTCATGATGACACTACCTACCTGCCTTGTAATGCTAGGTCCTGTTGTTTATTCTTTATTTTATTTCGAACGTGGTAAACCTAATCACTTTTTTTAAACCTGCTCTAGACTTTCTATTGATCTCTTATTCTATCACATACATGTTGTGATCTTGAGAATCATGTTAAAAAATAGTGTCTCCTTAGTTGGAGGGTAAGTTTATTTAGGAGGAGTCTTTGTTTAAAAGAGAGCCTATTTACAAAGAGATAAGTTGAAGGGTAAAGTTATTCAGAAGGAGATAGGTTTAGATGGTATGGTAGTTGTTGATTAGTTGTTTCAAGATAAAGTTTATAAAAACAATATTTACCAGTTTCTCTATATTAAAAAAACATTAATAAATAAATATAATAATTAGAGGGTAAGGTTATTTAGAAGGAGTGTTTGCTTAAATGAGAAAGCCTATTTACAAAGGGTAAGGTTATTCAGAAGAAGATAGGTTTAAATGGTATGGTAGTTGTTGATTAGTTGTTTCAAAATAAAGTTTATAAAAACAATATTTACCAATTTCTCTAAATTAAAAAAACATTAATAAATAAATATAATAATTACATAAGCATTTTAACTGTTTTATAAACATTAATAAATAAAAATAATAATTACATAAACATAAGACAGAAGGGTATTAAAAAAATCCACTCACAATGACGATCTTAATCACAAATCTGGTCATTCATAGGCCTCTTCACGGTCGTCCAGAACGCGCTTCCGTCACAGGTGCAGGGCTGGTGGGATTGCTTCAAAGATGTCTACAGCCCCAATTCGTACATCAAAATCCCCGAAATTGACGGTTACTGCGGCGTGGACGTGAACGAGCTCTACCGGAGCGTCCAGCTGTACCTGAGCAGCCTTGATGTGGCGGCCCAGTCGAGGCGGGTGAGCGTCACCCACGCCACGAACTCGCGCCAGCTGTCTTTCACGTCGGCGCCCAACCAGACGATGGCGGACGCCTTCGAGGGGTCCAGGATGCGGTGGACGCACCACGTGGAAACGTCCCACGACACGCTTGAGGAGAAGCGGAGCTTCCGCCTGCAGATGAAGAAGCGCGACCGCGCCGAGGAATTCGACGGCCACAGCCGCGACCGCAAGCTGTACACCAACAGCGGCCATGCCTCCCGCGGCTAGACGGCCGTGCCCTTCCGCCACCCGGCCACCTTCGCCACGCTGGCGCTTGACCCGCTGGTGATGGACGCGATCCGGTCTGACCTGGACGCCTTCACCGTGGGTAAAGACTTCTACCGCCGTGTCGGCCGCGCGTGGAAGCGCGGTTACCTCTTCCACGGTCCGCCGGGCACCGGGAAATCGAGCCTGATCACCGCCATAGCCAACTACCTCCACTACGACCTGGAACCGACAAAGGTCACCGACAATTCCGAGCTCCGGGCGCTTCTCATCCAAACCACCAAAAGATCGATAATCGTGACTGCTCGCTCGATCTGACAGAGCGCCTCTCGCGGCTTCTGCCGTCGGAAAAAGGCCTCACGCTTTTCGGCCTCCTCAACTTCACCGACGGCCTCTGGTCTCCACCTGCACATCCTACTCTCCACCTGTGGCTTTCCGGCCTTCAAACGCCTCGCTTTCAATTACCTCGACCTCGGAATCGAACACCATAACCTGTTTCCCGTTGTGGAGTAGAGCATAAAAAATAAACGGTGAAGCCTCCGGTGGAGTGAAGAAGAAGCCTCGGGTGGAGCGATCGATGGTGAAGAAACAACCGTTGATTGAGGGGCGGCGGAAGCGGGAGCGGGACAAGAAACAACCGTTGATTGAGGGGCGGCGAGGACAAAAAAACGGTGGTCGTAGAAAAAGCAGCCGGCCGAAACAACCGTTGAGCTTGAAATACATTGCGTACGGTGCATGGGATTCCATATCATAACTGAATATCTGAACTGAGGGGAAACAACGGCCACCCACAATGGGATTCACCTGCGGAGATGAACGATTTAAACACATCTGGCAGGATGGCGACGGATCTCGGAGGGCATTAATGGCGAGAATTTGGTAGGTTAGGCGCCCTAGTGAAGTCTTTTCAACCTCGCGAGTGAATTCTTCTTTTCTCGGTGCACTCCGCATTTGATGTGCGCTACCATGTAGATAGAATGTGAGATCGTCCACGTAACGAAATTATACAAAAATGGTTGGGAAAGAAAGGCTAGTAGGTATAGGCATTGTCTTTGGACAAACTAGTCTCGCCGTTTTATCAAAAGTCGCTTTTATTTTCTAAAAGTGAGAAATATATAGCTTGTCTTCATTACATATTACGGTCCCTCTAATCTTCCTCCGTGATGAGTGCGTTGCCTTGCTGTAGTGGGCTCGGTATGGAAGGTTCCTATAGATTTTTTTTCATGAGACCTAAGATAATTTGGAGGAGTATTATTTAAAGAAGAGTAGTGTTTAGAGTGTTTAGACTATTTGAATCGCAATAAAATAGTATCATTATTTTTTTGATTGGTAAGAGAGTTTTGAAAGGTTTACCCAATTAAAAAAAATAGTTAAAAAATGTTTTTAATCATTTGAAATAAAAAGGAAGTATCTTTTTCAAAATAATTAAGAAGAAAGATAAAAACATATATAAGAATTTTTATATAAATAATTCTCAAAGTGTTAAAACATGTTAAGAAGTATCTTTTAAGAAGAAAGATAAAAATAGATGATATAAATAATTTTCAAAGTGTTAAAACGTCTTCATTTTTCTTTATAATTATTTATAAAAATAAAAAATAAACTTTATCAAAAGTTATGCCTTGTTATAGTGGACAATGTTTATACCATAAAAAAATTATTAATTTGATTTTTTTTAATATCAAATAGAATTTTTTTGGCTGGATAATAAGGGGTTGTACTCGGGTCCCCTAACCTTGACAAATTACATCTCTCTTCTTTAGAGCTTGAGAGTTTATAAATAGATACACTTCTCATCTCAATTGAGATGCTATAACTAGAAACCTACATCATTTTACATAAAATGTTTGAATTCTTGATTTTCATTTTTTGAATCTATTCAATTTTCTGTATTAATCCAAATATAGCATCTTTTTTGACATTTTCCTATAGTAACCTTCACAATGCCAAAAATTTACCTCTACTATTTGTCTTTCATCTTAGTAGAGTAATATTTCCAAAACACCACACTATCATAGTTCGCTTTAACAAATCTAGATTGCTAGTTTCCTTCGTGAAACACAAGTGCAACCATAAAACTTATAAAAATTAAGTCTAAATGAAAACACATTATTGTTACAAAATAAAGCGAGATATTACCAATGGAAAACATTAAAGTAAATCTTAATCATTAATTGATTCAAGCAATCAACATTTTATTGTCAGTTTCAACTAAACTTTCTACTTCCTCTAACCATGGAAAGGAGAATTTAACTTCACGATCCTCAATCAAAACCCCTTTATTGGCTAGTTTATCTGCACATTTGTTTCCTTTCCTTTAATATATGTGTAAACTTGATTTCTTCAAACTCTTTAGCAAGATCTTGAATTTCCATAATTATCTCTTGTATGTTCCATGGAGCCTTTGCTTTCCTCAAAATTACATTTATTACTATGAGAGAATCACCTTCCATCCATACTCTATTCCATTTCATTTATTTATATATTTTTAACCCTTCTAAAGCTTCCCAAGCTTCAACTTCATTATTTGTCTTATATCCACTATTGAAAGCATAATGAGATAAATCCTCTCCTCTATAATTTCTAATTATTCCTCCTCCTCCTGGTCCTGGATTTCCTTTAGATGCTCCATCAAAATTCAATTTAACCCACTCCACATCTAGTGGTTCCCACCTTATATTCTTTGCCTTTTTTTTATTCTCTTGTACCCAACATCATAATTCCATTTAATGACTTGACTCCATCTATCAAGGCTCTCTACTTCCAAAGTAGGGACTGGGTGAGTTGATAGGGTTGGTTTAGACTCCTCTATGGCTAAACATATCTTCTTTTTCATTACCTCTAAACTGTTTTCCTTTTCTTTAAATATTCCTCTATTCCTTTCTAGCCATTTAGTCCAAAGTATTGTATCTTTTGATATTATCCCATATTGTCTGTAAAGCCTCACTTTTATAAGTGTTCTGCCATTGCTTTAACCAATCTTCAATTATGTTATTCATCACCATACATTTTCTAAACATATTAAGAATCCATTACCATATATTCCAGACTATTGAGCAATGTTCCAAGAGATGGTCTATACTCTCCTCCTTTTTACAAAAAAACACATTGAGAGGGGCCATGAAAACCTCTTTTCATAAGGTTATCCCAGGATAAAATTCTTCTATGACCTACTCGCCAAACAAACATTTTGACTTTAGGAATGCTTGGACTATCCCAAATATCTCTCCATATTCTAGTGACATTATTATTTTGTTGGTGTTGTACATTATATTCACTTCTTGTTGTGTATTCTTTTGAGCTATTCAACTACCAAACCAATTTATCCTTGGCTCCCCTCGAAATAATCATAGTTGTTATCTTTCTACTCAATTGCCTCCTAGCATCAATGTCTTGTATACTTGTAAAAAAATCTTCTTTCCATTTGTATCTTCCTTCTCGATCCTTGTACAAAGTGTTTGAAATCCTATCACCATATTTATCTTGAAGTAATCTCATCAAGGGTTTCAAAATTAGATCTAAATTGAGTGGTTTTTTATCACACCAAGTATTCATCCAAATAGAAATTTTTTTCTCCAGTTCCCACCACCCATCTTAAACCTTTAATCATAAGATTAATAGATTTTTGTAAACCATTCCAAAGAGCGGAACCATTTGGTAGAGAGAATACAGTAAATATTAAACTTGGGTCACTGGGATCAACATACTTACTTAGAAGAATTCTTGCTCATTGTATTTGACTCTCTTAGTATAATCTCAATATTACATTTTTCCTAACAGCTAAGTTTCCTTCTGCAAGAACTCTTAAACCAAGACCTCCCCTAGTTTTATCATCACACAACTTGCTCCATTTCACCAAAGAAAATTTCCTGTTATCATGTAAACCTAACCATAAAAAGGGTCGTATAATATAGATTAAACTATTTTCAACTGATTTTGGCATAGAATACAAAGATATAAAATATGTTGGAATGGCTTGTAATACTGACATAATTAACCGCACTCTTCCTGCTAACAATAACCATCTACCTTTCCAAACTAGAAGTTTTTTTTTAACTTTACTAATAACTGGATTCCATAAATCTATCCTCATTTTCCCCTTAGATAAAGGCATTCCTACATAATTTGTTGGTAAATTTACCTCCTCCATTTGAAGCAACCTGTAAATTATTGCTTTGATATTAGTAGGAGTGTTAAGGAAGTAAATTTTGGATTTAGTCCTTTTAACTTTTTGCCCTGAAGCTCTTTTGTACTCTTTTAAAAATTTATTCAAAGCTCTGGCCTTATTTATCCTTGCCCTTCCAAAAAGGGTTGTATCATCTATAAATTTTTGATGGGTGATTTTATCGATGTTATTACTAACCTTAAGTCCACTTATAAGCACATCTTTGTAAGCCTTCTTAAAGTTCCTACTCAAAACCTCTGCCATAATAATGAAAAAATAAGGAGATAGAGGATCTCATTGTCTAAGATCTCTCTTAGCTTTAAAATATTTTGTCACAAACCCATCGACCAACACTGAATAAGAAACTAAAGAGACAAGTTTTAATCCATCTAACCCATTTCTTTTTGAAACTAAACTTTTCTAAAACTGCAAAAAGAAAGTCCCATTTAACCCTATCATAGGCTTTACTCATATCAAGTTTTAAGATCATTAATTTCTCTTTTCTTGAAGCTACTGAATGTATAATTTCATGGGCTACTATGATCCCATTCAGAATTTATCTCTCTTTCACAAATCCTCCTTACTCTTCTGAAATGATTTTATCTAACAATGGTTTTGATCTATTTGCCATCACTTTGGAAATAATCTTATATGTCATATTACATAGGCTTAAGGGTCTAAAAAAATCAAACAATTAAGAATCCTTCTTTTTTGAATTAGGGTAAGATATATTGCATTTATTTTATAAGGTATGTATTGTTTTACCCTAGATTGTTCCACTACCACCAATAAAGAATCCTTCACCATATCTCAATTATATTGATAAAAGGCTATAGAGATCCCATCTAGACTTGGGGATTTATCCTTATTAAAAGAGAAAAGAGCTAAATGAACTTCTTCTAGAGTAATAGGCTTCACTAGTTTTCTATTGTCTTCATTCATTATAACTAAAGGAACATCTTGAAGAAGTTTATCATTAAGAACTTCGGTCTCCTCAGAACCAAGAATATTATGATAAAAAGACTTTGCATATTTTCTAATTTCACTCTGATCTTCAATCCAAACCCCTTCTATTGATTTAATTCTACTAATTTTGGAAGTCGATATATGTACTATAGCCATCCTATGAAAAACTTTGTATTTTTATCCCCTTATTTTAACCAAGTTTATCTTGATTTTAATCTCCAAAATTTTTCTTCCTTAAAATATTATGATACTCACTAAGAAACTCCCTTTCCTCCAAGATTGGATTATTATGATCACCTTTTTGGAATTTTGAGAGTTTATCTTTTAGTTCTTCTTTCTTCCCAAAAATATTTCCGAAGGTGTTCTTGTTCCATTATTTTAATCTAGATGTCATAGATTTAACTTGATTTGGAAGAGCATACAACCCACCATTACTTAAAGAATTCCATGTTTGAGCTATCATATTAGTAAATTGAGGATGGTATTCCCACATCTGCTCGTATTTAAAATATGATCTTTTTTAAATTCACTTACCACCACTTTAACTCTTATTGGCTAGTGATCTGAACCAATCCTTGTTAAGGTATTAATTTTAGCACAAGTTCTTTCATCTAGCCAATGATCGGAGAGAATGCATCTGTCTAATTTTTTTGCTATTAGATTCTAGCCTCTCCTATTGTTGGTTTAAGTATAGTTGTATTCTTCAAACTCAACTTCCCATAGATTATTATTTTAAATAAAATCTGAGAAATATTTCATAATTTGGGTTAATTTTCTAATTCCCCCAAAAATTTTATCTAGCTTGGTTGTGGCATTAAAATCTCCAATGATCATGAATCATGTTTCTTGGTCTTTACTTCTCATAAAGGCTTCAATCCCATTCGAAACTTCTAATCTACCTGACTGAGTTGTAGGTCCATAGGTATTGATAAGGATGAAATAAATATCTGCAAAGTAGCAAGTGACTAAAGAGACTATCCAATATCTAGTTTTATAAATGGTTACACAAGAGGTTCTAAAAGGATTTCAACAAGTTAGAATTCCTCATGTCGCTCCTTAAGAATCCATAGCATCCCATTCACATCTTGCCCATACTACTTTCATAGTTTTTGAAACTTCTTCTTTTGTCATTTTAGTTTATTGGATACAAATAATATTAGGTTTATTACTTAAACATAGGTCCCTAATACACCTCTGCTTTGATGGGGCATTAACAACCCTTATATTCCATGAGATGAAAATCATGTCTCATCAGGGGCTTTTGGCCTCACATGTGTATTACCAATATTATTGTGTTTTTTGGTAAAGAGAAGTTCAACCAACTTAGTTTGTGTTCCTTTCTCTATGTTTGCTCTTGCTTCCCACGATCTTGCTTGATAATTTGAGGATTTTCCTCTTTTTTTCTTGCCTATATCAAGAATAGGTCTTATTATTCTATTCTTCAATATTCTTTCATAATTTTATTTTTCATAATATTTATCCTATTCTAGCTCTATTATAGAATCTTTTTACTTATTATGTTCATTTTCTAGTATTTCCTTATTAATGGTAAAAAATTTAACTTCTAAAACTACACTTTCTTTACTAGTTTTTGTCTCTTGAATGGTGCATGGTACTTCAAGAGAGTCTTCAAAATCTAATGAGAGACATTCCTTAGGTTCATCAAGAATGTTCTTCCTTAAATTAGGATCATACTAAATAGACGGTTCCTTATTAATATGTTGAAATTTTTGTATTGTGTCCTCAAGGTTTTAATATACTTTTTCTTCATAGGCTAAAGCCTCAAAAGAGTTGGTATTTATTCCAATATCCTTTCTTATTGGTATCTTTTTCAAAATAATTAAGAAGAAAGATAAAAACAAATATCAAAATTTTTATATAAATAATTCTCAAAGTGTTAAAACGTGTTAAGAAGTATCTTTTAAGAAGAAAGATAAAAATAGAAGATATAAATAATTTTCAAAGCGTTAAAACGTCTTCATTTTTCTTTATAATTATTTATAAAAATAAAAAATAAACTTTATCAAAAGTTATGCCTTGTTATAGTGGACAATGTTTATACCATAAAAAAATTATTAATTTGATTTTTTTTAATATCAAATAGAATTTTTTTGGCTGGATAATAAGGGGTTGTACTCGGGTCCCCTAACCTTGACAAATTACATCTCTCTTCTTTAGAGCTTGAGAGTTTATAAATAGATACACTTCTCATCTCAATTGAGATGCTATAACTAGAAACCTACATCATTTTACATAAAATGTTTGAATTCTTGATTTTCATTTTTTGAATCTATTCAATTTTCTGTATTAATCCAAATATAGCATCTTTTTTGACATTTTCCTATAGTAACCTTCACAATGCCAAAAATTTACCTCTACTATTTGTCTTTCATCTTAGTAGAGTAATATTTCCAAAACACCACACTATCATAGTTCGCTTTAACAAATCTAGATTGCTAGTTTCCTTCGTGAAACACAAGTGCAACCATAAAACTTATAAAAATTAAGTCTAAATGAAAACACATTATTGTTACAAAATAAAGCAGATATTACCAATGGAAAACATTAAAGTAAATCTTAATCATTAATTGATTCAAGCAATCAACATTTTATTTGTTGGCAATTTTGGGTACCTTGAGTACATTGCCTTTGCTCAAGTGTAGTTGTTGTCATTGATGTCAAGGAGTTCTTGAAGCAATTTGTTTTTATGTCAAAGAATGTGTTTTGTTGAAGGTTTCAGCATAGTCAGTAAGTTTCCAAGAAGATCAGGGTAGCCTAGTTGCAAAAGATCAAGAAAAATACAAGTAAGAAAAAGTATGCAGGCGGCTGGAAAAACTATCGTGATTTCGCGACATGTTTCAAGAGAGAGAAAGCGCTGGAAAAACTGTTGTGATTTCATGACATGTTTGAGAAGAGAGAAATTTTGAGCAAATATGTCATGATTTCGCGACATGCGGGAAGGCAGAGACGAAGCAGGCAAAACTATCGCGATTTCGTGACATGTCGCATTTTCGCGACTCGGACAGTGCAGGAAGGCAGAGAAAGAAAAGTGTCACGATTTCACGACATTCTACAAAGGAGGCTGTATGGACAAGAAAGTGTCACAATTTCACGACATGTTGCAGAAGAGAAAGTCCGCAGTGTGATCTGTCGTGATTTCGCGACAAGTTTGAAGAGAGAGAAAGTGATTCAGGAACTATCATGATTTTGCAACATGATGCAAAGTTCCAAGTAAGGGCTGTCGCATTTTTGCGACATGCTACAAAGGTCGAGTTGAGGACTGTCACGATTTTGCGACATGCAGCAAAGGAAAGAGTCTGAAAGGAGCAGCATCGCGATTTCGTGACAGGCAATGGAGAAAGCATACGAAAGCCAGAAGTGTCGCGATTTCGCGACAGGTAGTGGAGAAAGCATTCGAAATCCAGAAGCATCATGATTTTGTGACAGGTTACAGGGAAAGCTTTCAGAAGCTGAAAGCATTGCGATTTCATGACAGACTACAAAGAAGTTGTACGGATGCAAAAAGTGTCACGATTTAGCGACAGGTTGAGTTGGCAGTGTTTAGTTGGAGAAAGTGTCGCGATTTCGTGATAGAAACTGGAAGTAGGTCTTCTATAGGAAAAGTGTCATGATTTCATGATAGAAGCAGAGAGGAAGGCTTTAGAGACAAAAGCATCATGATTTCATGACATGTTCCAGTTTTGTGAGCATATGGCAGAAAAGAGCTTAAGGCAGCGAAAGCGTCACGATTTCGTGACATGTTCTATTTTTGCTAGTGCAAGCAGAGAAGAAGGCCATGAAGGCAAAAGGGTCACAATTTCATGATAGAGTTGTAGATGACGTCAGCAAAGACAGGAAGTGTCACGATTTTGTGACATAAGCAGAAAGGAGGTCGACACAGGCGTAGTGTCACGATTTCGCGACAACAGGCCAAAGAAGGTGCACGACAGGTAGTAGTGTCGCGATTTCATGACAACAAGCAATATAAGGTGTACGAAAGGCAAAGGTGTCACGATATCATGACATGTTGAAGTTTCACGCTAGAAGCTACAGGGAGGCGATTGAAGGACAGAGTTAACTTTGAGCTGACAAAGTTAAAATCTGGGCCGATGCAGCGCAGGGTTTTGCAGCCGACGCAGTTGAAGAGTAACAGCCGACTAAGATTGAATGTAATGATCTTGAATCTTACTCTATAAAAGGAGGGATGTTTGAATAGTTTTGTGCATTGATCAAGTGTGCGTTCGAAGTGCGATTTGTGCAGATAGAGTGCGGGGAGAAGTTTGATTGCAGAGGTGCATAAGTGGAAGTCTGATCGACTGCTGTATTCACGAAGATTGGACTGTTGTATTCGTGAAAACTATGTTGCTGTATTTGTGGAGACTGTGCTGCTGTGTTTGCACAGAATACGTGAAGTCTGTGCTACTGTGTTTTCGTAGAAGTAAATTAATTGATTGAGTGCTGCAGTATTTATGTAGATAGTGAAAAATTGGTTTCGACCAAGTGCAGAAAAGAACAGAGGAAGAGGACAAAATTATGCCAGATCAAAGGACTGTGTTTGGTGCAGATAAGAGGACCAGCTTAGAAGGTGAAAGAGTTGAGGATAGAGGTCTCCAGCCAGAGCAGGGAAGACAGGTGTCTTCTGTGGATAGAGTTCCACTTACTAAGGGCAGTAGAGGGAGAGGTATTCTAGAGGTTCACCTTTTAAAGAGCAGAGCTAGGGGAAGTTGTCTCCTTTGCGTTGGTGTCCATAAACTTTGTAATCGGGAAAGGTTTCCCAGAATTTGAGGTGATAAAATTTAGTAAGAAATTTTATCCGTGGAGTAGCCCGCATTGGGTGAACCATGTAAATTGTTGTGTCTCTTTGTGGATGGTGTGTTGTGCATTGCTTTAATTGCTGCTTTTATTTATGCTATCTCTACACTGCATAATACTGTTTTGAAAGTTGAATTGAAGAAAAAGTAAAAAGTGGTCTTATAATGTTCACCCCCCTCTCTCAGTATAAACTTGTGTTCTTCAATTGGTATCAGAGCAGGTTCCTTCGAAAAGGTTTAACAGTCGAAAGGAAGAACTGGTTAAGAACACAATGGATTTTTTAGGTGGCAATGCAGCACCTATTCTTGATGGATCAGATTTCGGTCTGTGGAGTGCGAGAATGAGAGTTTATCTAATGGCTCTTGGTAATGAGGTTTGGGAAGTGGTTGAAGATGGGTACACTATTCCTATAAATGGTCCTTATACTAAAGAAGACAGGCTCCTACATCACAACAATTCAAAAGCAATGAATGCAATCTTAAAAGGTTTACAGAAGGCAGATCTTACCAAGGTGATTCACTGCAAGACAACTAGTGAAATGTGGAAACAGCTGCAAGTGGTTCACACAGGTGATGTAAATGTTCGAAAGGCCAAACTGAGACATTTTAAAGGTATGTTTGAACAACTCAAAATGAATGATGATGAAAATATTAGTGACTACATGCTTCGTATGGATGAGGTTGTTAACTCCATGAAAGACCTTGGTCTTGAGCTTGCTGAAAATGATGTGTGTGATAAGATTTTAAGATCTCTTCCTAACAGATTTAGTGAAAATATTTCTACTATTGAGGAAGCTAAAGATTTAGATAAATTGAAAAAGGATGAGCTTCATAGTATTATTGTAGCATTTGAGTTGAGAACTCAAGTAAAAATTGATGTCAAGAAAGAGGCAGGTTTCAAAGCCACCAAGAAATCAAAGGGCAAACAGATTCAAGAAAGTGATGAGTCTTCTAGTGATGAAGAGGCATATTATAGCAAGAAAGGCAAGTTCTCTAGAAAACACAAAAGCAAGAAAAACATAAGATGTTTCAACTATGGAAAGTTTGGTCATTATGCTACTGATTTTACTATTTCCAAGAATGAAAGTGATGAAGATATACAGGATGTTAAAATAAAGGAAGCATAGGTATTATAGAAAGAACAAATATGAGCACAACAATCAAGGAAAGAGGCATTCACACAAGAATAAGAAGAGCTTTTACCTAGACAAAGTAAGTAAGTGTTCTAGCAGTGATAGTGAAAGTTCTTCTAGTGATGATGAAAATGAGATGCTGTTCATTTCGAAAAAGAGGAAGAACAGAAACATAAATTCATTGTCATGAAATGTTTTAGATGTGGAAATTTTGGGCACCTTGAGGATGATTGCACAAATAATGAATTGGTTGCTAGTATGTATGAGGATGCTTTAGAAAATGATAAGGAAGATGCTTGTATGGTTTTTGAAAAGGATAGCACCTCTAGTGATAAGAAATCTGAAAAAGGCCTTGATGATTCAAAATGCAATAATATAGAGGATCTTGAATGTGAAATTACTAATGCTCTTAGTGTTTTGAAAAAGGAAATAAAGAAGAATGCTCAACTTAAGGATAAATTAGATGAATGTTGTATGGAGAAAGATGAACTCATAGAAAGTCTTGACATCTCTATGGCTAAGACACAAGAACTCAAGAATGAGTTAGAATCTAAGATGCTTGAGTATAGTGAATTGGAACAGAAAATGGCTGCCATGAAAGAGGAAAATAAAGAATACAAAGATAAGCTGTACAGGTTTCAAGATAGCTCCAAAAAGGTTAAGTCTCTCATCCAAAGTCAAAGAAATCCATCAGATAAAATAGGTCTTGGTTTTGTTAAACCACAAAAAAAACAGGTTGGGGAATCAAGTAAGAGATTTCAGAAAGAAGAGAGTTCTGATGAAGAGAGTATTTCAGAGAAAGAGTCCGTGAGTGATAAATGCACAGAAATAGAAAATAGAATTCTAAATAAGAAAAAGAAGTTTTCGGGACCCAAGAGGTCAAACAGAAGAATATTTCATGATAGATGTTTTGCGTGTCACGGGTTTGGCCACATGGCTTCCCAGTGCATGACTCAAGTAAGGAAGATAAATGACAATTTCAGGGGCCGTAATTTATTTCAAGGGTATTGCTACTCTTGTAATCAGTTCGGGCACAAGGCAATTTTTTGCAAGGCAAATAACAAGAACTGGGTTAGTCAGAACAGGCAGATTCAAAGAACAGCCATGCCCAAAAGAAATAATATTGTTACTTGCTATAAGTGCAACAATGCAGGTCACATAGCTAGATAGTGCAGAGCTGATCTTCCAAGGTACAGGAATAGGAACAATGGTATAAAAAGGTCCAAGGATCAAGGTATGGACAAGAAAAGAAATGAGAACAAGAACAAGAATAGTGACAAGAACAGAAACACTGACAAAGAGTTCAAGAGAAGGCCCGACAAAGAAATTGTAGACACTGATGATGATGAGTGCCTAATGGGAGTTTCACTTCCACCCTTGTTTTAAATCACCTCATCAGGAGGTGGGGGAGGGACTAAGCTAAGAGGCTCATTCTTAGTCTCGAGCCCCAAAGGTGACCCTTTGCCATTGATGACAAAGGGGGAGAGATATGAGTAAGGGGGAGAGCTTCATTGTGAAGAAGAGAGCTTCAAGTTAGGGGGAGCAAAAACTTCAAATGCAGATTCTCAGTTGTTGGCACAGATTGATTTTAGTTTTGGCTCTTGAAGATGTGTTTTTAGTAAAGGTTTGCCATCAATGACAAAGGGGGAGATTGTTGGCAATTTTGGGTACCTTGAGTACATTGCCTTTGCTCATATGTAGTTATTGTCATTGATGTCAAGGAGTTCTTGAAGCAATTTGTTTTTATGTCAAAGAATGTGTTTTGTTGAAGGTTTCAGCATGGTCAGTAAGTTTCCAAGAAGATCAGGGTAGCCCAGTTGCAAAAGATCAAGAAAAAGACAAGTAAGAAAAAGTATGCAGGCGGTTGGAAAAACTGTCGTGATTTCGCGACATGTTTTAGGAGAGAGAAAGCACTGGCAAAACTGTCATGATTTCCCAACATGTTTGAGAAGAGAGAAAGTTTGGGCAAATATGTCATGATTTCACGACATGTGGGAAGGCAGAGACGAAGCAGGCAAAACTGTCGCGATTTCGTGACATGTCGCATTTTCGCGACTCGGACAGTGCAGGAAGGCAAAGAAAGAAAAGTGTCACGATTTCATGACATTCTGCAAAGGAGGATGTACAGACAAGAAAGTGTCACAATTTCACGACATGTTATAGAAGAGAAAGTCCACAGTGTGATCTGTCATGATTTCGCGATAAGTTTGAAGAGAGAGAAAGTGATTCAAGAACTATCGCGATTTAGCAACATGATGCAAAGTTCCAAGTAAGGGCTGTCACATTTTTACGACATGCTACAGAGGTCGAGTTGAGGAATGTCATGATTTTGTGACATGCAGTAAAGGAAAGAGTCTAAAAGGAGTAGCGTCGCGATTTCACGACAGACAGTGGAGAAAGCATACGGAAGCCAGAAGTGTCGCGATTTCGCGACAGGCAGTGGAGAAAGCGTTCGAAAGCCAGAAGCGTCATGATTTCATGACAGATTACAGGGAAAGCTTTCGAAAGCTGAAAGCGTCATGATTTCATGACAGGCTACAAAGAAGTTGTACGGATGCATAAAGTGTCATGATTTCATGACAGGTTGAGTTGGCAGCGTTCAGTTGGAGAAAGTGTCACGATTTCACGATAGAAATTGGAAGCAGGTCTTCTATAGGAAAAGTGTCATGATTTCATGACAGAAGCAGAGAGGAAGGCTTTAGAGACAAAAGCGTCATGATTTCACAACATGTTCTAGTTTCGTGAGCATATGGCAGAAAAGAGCTTAAGGTAGCAAAAGCGTCGTGATTTTGCAACATGTTCCGTTTTCTCTAGTGCAAGCAGAGAAGAAGGCCATGAAGGCAAAAGGGTCACAATTTTGTGACAGAGTTGCAGATGACATCAGTAAAGACAGGAAGTGTCACGATTTTGTGACATAAGCAGAAAGGAGGTCGACACAGGCAGTAGTGTCACGATTTCATGACAACAGGCCAAAGAAGGTGCACGATAGGCAGTAGTGTCGCGATTTCGTGACAGCAAGCAATAGAAGGTGTATGGTAGGCAAAGGTGTCACGATATTATGACATGTTGAAGTTTCACACTAGAAGCTACAAGGAGGAAATTGAAGGACAGAGTTAAATTTGAGCCGACAAAGTTAAAATCTGGGCCGACACAGCACAGGGTTTTGTAGCCGACGCAGTTGAAGAGTAACAACCGACTAAGATTGAATGTAATGATCTTGAATCTTACTCTATAAAAGGAGGGCTGTTTGAATAGTTTTGTGCATCGATCAAGTGTGTGTTCGAAGTGCGATTTGCATAGATAGAGTGCGGGGAGAAGTTCGATCGTAGAGGTGCATAAGTGGAAGTCTGATCGACTGCTGTATTCACGAAGACTGGACTGCTGTATTCACGAAAACTATGCTGTTGTATTTGCGAAGACTGTGCTGTTGTGTTTGCATAGAATATGTGAATTCTGTGCTACTGTGTTTTCACAGAAGTAAATTAATTGATCGAGTGCTGCAGTATTTGTGTAGACAGTGAAAAATTGGTTTCGACCAAGTGCAAAAAAGAATAGAGGAAGAGGACAGAATTGTGCCAGACCGAAGGACTGTGTTTGGTGCAGATAAGAGGACCAGCTTAGAAGGTGAAAGTGTTGAGGACAGAGGTCTCTAGCCAGAGCAGGGAAGACAGGTGTCTTCTATGGATAGATTTCCACTTGCTAAGGGCAGCAGAGGCAGAGGTCTTCTAGAGGTTCACATTTTAAAGAGCAGAGCTAGGGGAAGTTGTCTCCTTTGGGTTGGTGCCCATAAACTTTGTAATCGGGAAAGGTTTCCCAAAATTTGAGGTGATAAAATTTAGTAAGAAATTTTATCCGTGGAGTAGCCCGCATTGGGTGAACCACGTAAATTGCTATGTCTCTTTGTGGATGGTGTGTTGTGCATTGCTTTAATTGCTACTTTTATTTTTGCTATCTCTACACTGCATAATACTATTTTGAAAGTTGAATTGAAGCAAAAGTAAAAAGTGGTCTTATACTGTTCACCCCCCCTCTCAGTATAAACTTGTGTTCTTCATTATTGTCAGTTTCAACTAAAATTTCTACTTCCTCTAACCATGGAAAGGAGAATTTAACTCCATGATCCTCAATCAAAACCCCTTTATTGGCTAGTTTATCTGCACATTTGTTTCCTTTCCTTTAATATATGTGTAAACTTGATTTCTTCAAACTCTTTAGCAAGATCTTGAATTTCCATAATTATCTCTTGTATGTTCCATGGAGCCTTTGCTTTCCTCAAAATTACATTTATTACTATGAGAGAATCACCTTCCATCCATACTCTATTCCATTTCATTTATTTATATATTTTTAACCCTTCTAAAGCTTCCCAAGCTTCAACTTCATTATTTGTCTTATATCCACTATTGAAAGCATAATGAGATAAATCCTCTCCTCTATAATTTCTAATTATTCCTCCTCCTCCTGGTCCTAGATTTCCTTTAGATGCTCCATAAAAATTCAATTTAACCCACTCCACATCTAGTGGTTCCCACCTTATATTCTTTGCCTTTTTTTTTATTTTCTTGTACCCAACATCATAATTCCATTTAATGACTTGACTCCATCTATCAAGGCTCTCTACTTCCAAAGTAGGGACTGGGTGAGTTGATAGGGTTGGTTTAGACACCTCTATGGCTAAAAATATATTCTTTTTCATTACCTCTAAATTGTTTTCCTTTCCTTTAAATATTCCTTTATTCCTTTCTAGCCATTTAGTCCAAAGTATTGTATCTTTTGATATTATCCCATATTGTCTATAAAGCCTCACTTTTATAAGTGTTTTGCCATTGCTTTAACCAATCTTCAATGATGTTATTCATCACCATACATTTTCTAAACATATTAAGAATCCATTACCATATATTCCATACTATTGAGCAATGTTCCAAGAGATGGTCTATACTCTCCTCCTTTTTACAAAAAAACACATTGAGAGGGGCCATGAAAACCTCTTTTCATAAGGTTATCCTAGGATAAAATTCTTCTATGACCTACTAGCCAAACACACATTTTGACTTTAGGAATATTTGGACTATCCCAAATATCTCTCCATATTCTAGTGACATTATTATTTTGTTGGTGTTGTACATTATATCCACTTCTTGTTGTGTATTATTTTGAGCTATTCAACTACCAAACGAATTTATCCTTGGTTCCCCTCGAAATAATCATAGTTGTTATCTTTCTACTCAATTGCCTCCTAGCATCAATGTCTTGTATACTTGTAAAAAAATCTTCTTTCCATTTGTATCTTCCTTCTCAATCCTTGTACAAAGTGTTTGAAATCCTATCACCATATTTATCTTGAAGTAATCTCATCAAGGGTTTCAAAATTAGATCTAAATTGAGTGGTTTTTTTATCACACCAAGTATTCATCCAAATAGAAATTTTTTTCTCCAGTTCCCACCACCCATATTAAACCTTTAATCATAAGATTAATATATTTTTGTAAACCATTCCAAAGAGCAGAACCATTTGGTAGAGAGAATACAGTAAATATTAAACTTGGGTCACTGGGGTCAACATACTTTTTTTTTTGAAAAAAATGAAAATCTTGAATTAAAACAATGAGCATATACAAGAGGGAGCTAGAACATCCCTAACAGGAACCCAAAGACAAGAAACCTCAGAAAAGAGTGAGAGGGGAGCACAACCCAACCCAAAGCGCACGAAGAAGGCAAGGCGCGAAATCGTGACATGTCACGAAATCGCGGCAGTCAAGCCGACCGAGGCCATAACCGTGCCACAGGTCACAAAATCACGACGGACGAAGCCAGCAGCCCCCAACCGCAAAAGATGTCGCGATATCGCGACAAAAACCTTACAGAGCAGACAGTCCATAAAATTGTCACGAAATCGCGACACAAAATCCAATAGCCACCATTGCGCCAGAAGTGTCGCGATTTCGTGACATGTCGCGATTTCATGACATGTCACGAAATCACGACAACCAAATCCAGCGACCCCCAACCACAAAAGATGTCACGATATCATGACGAAAACATCTAAAAGCAGTCAGTCCTCATAATTGTCGCGATATCGCGACACATCCTCCAATTGTCACCTTTACGCCAAAAGTGTCGCGATTTGGCGACATGTCACGATTTCGCAACATGTCGCAAAATCGCGACAACCAAAGCCAACAACCACCGACCACAAAGAAAGTCACGATATCGCGACAAAAACCTCACAAAGTGGTCAGCCCTCAAAATTGTCGCGATATTGCGACGCATTTGCCACTTGCCACCATTGGGCCATAAGTGTCGCGAAATCGTGACAAAAAGACCTTTCTGCATCAAAACATCCCAAGTGTCGCAAAAACTCGACAGGTTGACCACTTGATGACCAGTCTTCAAAAAAGTCTCAAAATCACTACTGTTGTCCTCTGTGATGCCCCTGCAGCCAAAATGACGCGAAAATGTAGCAATTTCGAGCCAAAGGTCCCAGCGACATAACATATCGCAAAAAATAGACATCTTCCAACCGTTAGTTGCAACCACAAAACCGGTCACGATATCACGACAACAACTAGCCAAAGAGCGCATCGGCTCGAGATGTCGCGATATCACGACAGGAAGTCTCCAAAGGCTGTGGCGACGGAACCTGTCACGATATCGCGACAGGTTGCCACCAAGGGTCGCGACATCACAGAAGGTCACGAAAACACGACGAAAAACTCCCTTAACATAGAAGTGTCTCATTTTCTCAAAAATTTAGCAAGCCCTTGTCGAATCACCGGATCTTCCACAGGCATATTACTGTGTAGGCTGAACTCCAACCTCCTTCTCCGCACCCATCTTGGCGAGGAAATCAGCCGCCGAATTTGAGTCCCGATTCACATGGATAGGGATCACATCCTCTAATTCCCTCCAAAGGACTTTGATTTGAGAGACTAAGATCTGAATCTTCCATGCTTTCAGAGCAAAATTTCTCAAACAATCAAGCGCACCAACCAGAATTTGAGAATCGGTCTCCAAGATAATCTTTCTATATCCCTGAGTGACAGCCCAGAAGGAAGCAACTTTGATGGCAAAAGCTTCGGCTTCATTATTGGTGGCTCTTCCCAGGCCCTGCAACTCCCAGTAAAGCACAGTTCCAGTGTGATCACGGCACACAACATCGATTCCAGCATTTCTCGGATTTCCCTTTGCAGCTCCGTCCGTGTTAATTTTAATCCAGCCAACCGGAGGGGGTTTCCAACTAGCCACTTTTTCTCTACCTTGAGCCACAACTCTCTCTTCTTGAGGATCCAGCTCACCCATAATATCTTCTGAAGCATGTAATGCAACCGTCTCAATGACTTTGCTCCAGATAACCTGCCAAACACCATCAAGGGAGGAGAAGGTCTCTCGAAAGAGACGGGCGTTTCTTTCCAACCACACTTGCCACCAGATGAAGAGAAGACCAAGCTCCCACCCCAATCGAAGGGCTTTTGATTTAAATCTAGCTTTCTTCCATCTTTGCCAAATATTATTTCGAGTCAGAGCACCATTACTCTTAAGTTTGAAATGAGAAAACCAACGATGCCAAATTTGACTTGTGAAAGAACACTCGAACATTAAATGGTCAGCAGTCTCTTCATGCTTAAGACACAAAATACACTGAGAAGGACCATTAATTCCTCTGATTTTGAGATTATCATAGGTGAGAATGCCATTATGCATAAGCTGCCAGGCAAAGAAGTTCACTTTCGGCCAGCACTTGGAATGCCAGATTTTCTTCCAGTCTTGAACCGAAAAAAAATGTGGAGGAGGTTCTGGGAGAATTTGATCATAACCATCCTTCACAGAATAAACTCCAAGATTCCCATGACCCCAAGCTAATTCGTCCTCTTCGTCTCTGCCCGTGAGAAATCTAGCAGTCAAGATGGTGGAGAGAATGGTTGCCAGCTCCGGAGGGATAGTGACAGGCCACTCCTCAAGATGCTTAAATTTCTTGAATTTGAACTCCCCCAATTGACTAGTGAGGAAATAGTTCTCAATAGTAACCCAACCCTTGGATTCTATGGCAGTTTTAATTGGAAGCAGCTCAGGATGCTCAGCAATGATGGGTGGAAACTGGTCCCAAGAGTCAGTCCAGAAGCGAGCTTTGTCCCCTCTCCCCACTTTCCAGAACAATTGGTCTTTAATAATTTGAGAACCCAACTTAAGAGCTTGCCAAACTAGGGAACCGTTGCCATCCAGAGGGAAACGACTAACTTCAGAGGGATGGACTCTACCCAAATATTTGCTGGTCAAGATTCTACTGAATAAAGAAGATGGTTGAGAGATCCATCTCCAATACAATTTACCCACTAAGGCTCTGTTGTTGAGTTTAGAGCTTCTCAGACCCAGTCCTCCTTTTTCTTTAGGCTGAGTGAATTTATTCCAGCCAACCAAGGCCCATTTCCTACCACCTTTTGCTCCTTCCCATAAGAATCGTCTAGCCAGTTTGTCCAACTCTTTCCAAATAGAAAGTGGGGCAGCCAAGATTGAAAATTTATAGATAGGCATGGCCTGAATTACTGATTGTAAGAAAGTTAAACGACCACCGTAGCTTAACCATTTGTGAGACCAATGGTTCATTCTATCTCTGATGCCATCCAAAAGATCTTTCCAAATATCCTTTTTCAATTTCTTGTAGTGCAAAGGAACTCCCAAGTAGACTATAGGAAGAGAAGCTCTAGTGAAACCCAAAATCTCTAAAATTCTGTCCTGCAACCTTTGGTCGAGGTTGAAAAAGACCACTTTAGATTTTTTGTCATTAATAACTTGATTAGAGGCCCTAAGGTAAACAGAAAGAGAGTCTCTGATTCCCCTGGCTTCCCTGAGACTAGCCACTCCAACCAAGCCAGTGTCATCCACAAATTGTAAATGAGTCAAGACTTCTTCACCAACCTTGATACCTGATATCATGCCTTGAAGTCTTCTTCGCACGAAGAGCCGACCTAATACCTCAGCTAAGATAAGGAATAGATAAGGCGAGCAAGGGTCCCCTTGTCGGAGACCATGAGAGGCTCCAAAGGGGGGGGAGGGAATCCCCTTGATGAGAACCGAGTAAGAAGGCATGGAAACACAACTCATAATCCAGTCTATCCATTCCTGGGAAAATCCAAAAGCGACCGGCATCCTTGACAGGAAACCCCATTCCACTCGATCATAAGCCTTAGACATGTCTAGTTTGATGAACATTCCTTTGTTACCAGAAGTTTGCATTGAGTGAATAGCCTCCTGAGCAAGAACCACTCCATCCAAAATCTGTCTACCCTCAACAAAACCCCCCTGTTCTGAGGAAATGATGTTGTGGAGGAGAGGTTTAAGACGTTCAGCTATAATTTTTGTGATAATTTTATAAATCACATTGCATAAGGCAATGGGCCTGAAGTTAGAAATGTGAAATCCTTCCTTCCCTTTTGGAATTAACGTGATGAAGGTGTGATTTAGAGCCTTGAGCATTCTCTTATTAGATCTGGATTCCTCAATAACAGCCAAAACATCTTCCTCCAAGATATCCCAGAAGGCCTGAAAAAAATCAATAGGAAAACCATCTGGACCTGGAGATTTGCCTGTGCTCATTCCAAAGACCACATTTTTCAATTCATCCCGGTCAATAGGTCTGAGGAGAGCCTGATTTTCAGCTGGAGTGATAATAGAGGGAATAACAGCAAGAACTTCATTTTGAGCCCCCACATCTTGGTCCCTATTTTTTGCAAAAAGCTTGGAGAAGTAATCCACTGAATGGGAGTGCATGCCTGGAAGAGTATCAAAGGAGTGCCCATTTTCATCTTTTAAAACTACCATATTATTCATCTATCTTCTAGCACATGCTGAACGATGAAAAAATTTAGTGTTTCTGTCTCCTTCCAATAGCTAAGAATTTCTAGCCCACTGCCTCCAAAAAATTTCCTCTTGGTTATCAATGGCCTCTACAGCTTTACGCAAGTCATCATCTTCAGTTTTGAGCTGTTCAAAAATTAAACCTTCCCTAAATTGTTTCTGCACCTCCTCCCAGCGGGCCAACAAGGGAGCTCTTTGCAGTTGGAAATCCAATTTATTGGCATGCCTCCACTGTTTTAGTTTAATTTTGACAAAAAGAAGCTGTTTGTGAAATTTAAACATCGCAGTCCCAAAAGGAGGATGACCTTCTTCCCACCATTGTGTAAATAACTCGTGAAGGTCCTCCTTCTGAAGCCAGAAGTTCTCAAATCTAAAAGGTTTGTGGAACTGCCCTGTCTGAGTCCCACCCATCAGCATGATGGGAGAGTGATCGAAAATAGGGCCGTCCAAAATCTGTAATTGCACATTCCATTTAACAAAAGCCTCCTCTGAGACTAGGAAGCGATCCAATTTTACCTTGCAACAGTGTGGATCCCTCCGTTTATTAGTCCAAGTAAAAAAGGATCCAGGCCCTTGAACATCAACTAGGTGAAAAGCCTACACCTGGGCAATCAGAAGCCGATCCCCCGGGTCCAAAACAGGGGAGCCACCCTCCTGCTCTCGAGCAGATAATTTGGCGTTAAAATCTCCAGCAATGATCCAGTCAAAAGCTTGTCTTGAGGACCTCATGTTGTGAACTGCTTTCCATTGTAGCCTCTGGCCATCAAGGCTTTGAGCCCCATAAAAATTTGTAATTAAAACTTGCTCAGCTGTGATATTATTCCTAAAAAGAGATGTGAGAACACCCCTAGAAGCTATGTGTTCTAGAGCAGACCATTCCAAGTGGTTCCAAAAAGTAACAATTCCTCCTGAGGCACCTTGAGCTGCCACATCCATATATCCAGCTCCCCTCCAAATTTTACTAGTTGTTCTACACATCAGATCTAAAGACATTTTTGTCTCCTGAAGGAGCAAAAAGTCTATTTTACCCTTCCTTATGAGTCTTTGAACAGCAGATTGATGGGTTCTGCTGTTTAAACCCCTAACATTCCAAGATTGAATAATCATTGGAAACCTTGAGAGCAATATGAATCTATTGTTCTCATTGATCCATCAGTGACCAACTTGTCTCCTTGCGTTGCTATTAGGTCCCTGTTAGACTTCCTACCTGCTCCTTGAGAATTGTTATTCTTGGACCGTTTTTCCACTTGCGTAATCCCCAGGGCTGGCCTTTCTCTAATATTTTCTGTATTTCCCATGATGACATCCTTAGTAGCTGACTGGGTTGAGGAATGAATTACCAATGCCCCTGGGTTCTCTGTCTGCAAACTCTCAGAGGGTTCAGTCACCTGCTCGAGGACAGGAGTTGAGGAGGGGGAAGCGTGAGAGTGGATGTTAATAGCCTCAGTATTCCCATCCACGCCTTCCATGGTTTGATCTTCCTGATCCACAAGGGATTTAAAGATTTCATACTGGTTAGTTGTCTTGGCAGAAGCTTGGTCCTTGCCATTTCTCTTTTTGTTTCTCCTTTGTTTTTGCTGTTCAAAGCCATCTTTCTGGCCTTCAGAACCTTGGGGGTGTTTTGTGATTCTTTGACCGGGGTAAACTTACCCTCTCTGGGGCTATTTGAGGTTCCAAGTGGGGCCTCCACTTTTGTGCTCAAGGTATTCGGACAAAACCTAGCCAAATGACCATGCTTATGGCAGACCCTGCATCTAAAGGGAAGAGCTTCGTAGTCTAACTGCTGTATCCAAGATTGTCCTGCTAACTCCAGTTCCACCTCAGCTGGTAGTGGCTGGCTGATGTCCATTTCAACACAAATTTTGGCAAAGACAGCAGTGTTTCCCTCTATGGTATCTTTGGAAACTCCCAAAAATCTACCTAGAGAATTACCAATCATCTCAAGAATCTGCTCGCCCCAAAACTCCATCGGGAGAGCATATAGCCGTATCCACACTGGAACAACCATGGGCTCAATGCGAGGATCGAAACCCACTCTCCATGGTTGGACAAATAACCCTGTCGGGCCGTGGGTCCTCTTCTCAGATTCAAAAGCTCTGTTTCTATCTACTAAATAAGAGAAACTAATAATGAAATACCCATTGCTTATAGGCCATAAGGAATACTCACCGATAGGTTCCCAGTTCTGTCTAACCCAGGTGTGCAGAAAGTGCAACGTGGGTCGGATACCCATGAATTTGCAGATCAAGTCATGGTTAGCACGGTAGGTGATTGTGTCCTCAACCATCTTTGGTTCTATGACTATCTTAGGTCTGGATGCAGATTACGGGAGACATCCATTAACTCTGTTTGCAGAAGAACCCTTGCCAACATTCTTGAGAAGCGCATGGTAGGCACCCCGCTGGGCTTCATCGAAAGAAGGCGCAAAGTTCTCCTTTAGAATCTCAGCATAAGAGCTCTTCTTCCCATCTAAAGAACCTGGAGGAGACCCCATAGGGCCCTCCCGGGGCAACGAATAAGCCAACAGAGGGGAACAGAATCAAACCAACCAAGACACTGGTAGGAGCCGTCTACCAGAACCCTGGAGCTTCGGCCTCCGATAGTTCAGAAGGTTTCCCGCCAAATCGCCAGAGCTCGAACGCAAGTTTCCTGGGGTCAACATACTTACTTAGAAGAATTCTTGTTCATTGTATTTGACTCTCTTAGTATAATCTCAATATTACATTTTCCCTAAGAGCTAAGTTTCCTTCTGCAAGAAATCTTAAACCAAGATCTCCCCTAGTTTTATCATCACACAACTTGCTCCATTTCACCAAAGAAAATTTTCTGTTATCATGTAAACCTAACCATAAAAAGGGTCGTATAATATAGATTAAACTTTTTTCAACTGATTTTGGCATAGAATACAAAGATATAAAATATGTTGGAATGGCTTGTAATACTATCATAATTAACCACACTCTTGCTGCTAAAAATAACCATCTACCTTTCCAAACTAGAAGTTTTTTTTAACTTTACTAATAACTGGATTCCATAATCCTCATTTTCCCCTTAGATAAAGGCATTCCTACATAATTTGTTGGTAAATTTACCTCCTCCATTTGAAGCAACCTGTAAATTATTGCTTTGATATTAGTAGGAGTGTTAAGGAAGTAAATTTTGGATTTAGTCCTTTTAAATTTTTGCCCTGAAGCTCTTTTGTACTCTTTTAAAAATTTATTCAAATCTTTGGCCTTATTTATCCTTGCCCTTCCAAAAAGGGTTGTATCATCTATAAATTTTTGATGGGTGATTTTATCGATGTTATTACTAACCTTAAGTCCACTTATAAGCACATCTTTGTAAGCCTTATTAAAGTTCCTACTCAAAACCTCTGCCATAATAATGAAAAAATAAGGAGATAGAGGATCTCATTGTCTAAGATCTCTCTTAGCTTTAAAATATTTTATCACAAACCCATCGACCAACACTGAATAGGAAACTAAAGAGACAAGTTTTAATCCATATAACCCATTTCTTTTTGAACTAAACTTTTCTAAAACTGCAAAAGGAAAGTTCCATTTAACCCTATCATAGGCTTTACCCATATCAAGTTTTAAGATCATTAATTTCTCTTTTCTTGAATCTACTGAATGTCTAATTTCATGGGCTACTATGATCCCATTCAGAATTTATCTCTCTTTCACAAATCCTCCTTACTCTTCTAAAATGATTTTATCTAACAATGGTTTTGATCTATTTGCCATCACTTTGGAAATAATCTTATATGTCATATTACATTGGCTTAAGGGTCTAAAAAAATCAAACAATTAAGAATCCTTCTTTTTTGAATTAGAGTAAGATATATTGCATTTATTTTATAAGGTATGTATTGTTTTACCCTAGATTGTTCCACTACCACCAATAAAGAATCCTTCACCATATCTCAATTATATTGATAAAATTCTATAGAGATCCCATATAGACTTGGGGATTTATCCTTATTAAAAGAGAAAATAGCTAAATGAACTTCTTCTAGAGTAATAGCCTTCACTAGTTTTATATTGTATTCATTCATTATAACTAAAGGAACATCTTGAAGAAGTTTATCATTAAAAACTTCGGTCTCCTCAGAACCAAGAATATTATGATAAAAAGACTTTGCATCTTTTCTAATTTCACTCCGATCTTCAATCTAAACCCCTTCTATTGATTTAATTCTACTAATTTTGGAAGTCGATATTTGTACTATAGCCATCCTATGAAAAAATTTGTATTTTTATCCCCTTATTTTAACCAAGTTTGTCTTGATTTTAGTCTCCAGAATTTTTCTTCCTTAAAATATTATGATACTCACTAAGAAACTCCCTTTCCTCCAAGATTGGATTATTATGATCACCTTTTTGGAATTTTGAGATTTTATCTTTTAGTTCTTCTTGATAAAAGGTAAGTGCGAATTAACCTTAGAATTAAATCAAGCAAGTGTTTAAATAATACAATATGCTAAACATTAGGAGATATCACGTAATATCTGCCACTAATGTAGCTAACCAACACGCTTAACATAATAAGCGCTAACCACTAACCAACTAGGGAGTTAACGTAGTCAAGTTGACTACGACTACCTAGTTACCATAAGATATTCTAAACAGTGAATATCTTCATGGTAGAAAGTAAAAACATGTGGTAAAAAGTAAGAAATTACTTTTTACCATGTGGTAAAATAAAAACTACCTAATGTAGGAAATAGGTAATTATCCCAAATGATGGAATATTACTCTAACATCCCCCCTTATTACATTATTTGGGTAATGCATATACATCCTCCTATACAACAATATCTGGGTAAAGTATATAACTGTCCCAATACAATGAAAAAGATGTTGATCTGTTGGTTCTTGCTCTATCACAGTGTCCTGGCTACTCCTAAGCAAAAAGTGGGTCATTCCTCACTTTGTCTTCACATCAACGAATGTCATTATTGTAATCTTGTCATCTAGTTGAATTGCATGGGTAACCAACCACTACAATTGCTAGGTGTAATAGAGTAGATCACTTCATACAAGGTTCATTCAGTTATAATATGAGTTTGCAAAAGATAAGGTAGCTAAGGTGTCGGTCGCTCTCGAAAATGCACCCTTATAAGTTCCCCCCTTCTTGTTGCAAAACATGTTGTAATTAATTTCTGAAAGAAGTATGACTAAGGTGTCGGTCGTTGTCGAAAATGCACCCTTATAAGTCTCCTTCCATTTTTACAAAAAATTGTGAAGAAAAGAAATGTATTTCCCCCCTTAATTGCAAAAGATGTGCAACTCAAGAAGCTTTGTGAAGGATTTTACAAATATTGCCTCCTAGGCAATTTTACACCAGAAAATTCCCTCCTTTTGTTACAAGTACTTAAAACATTGAGAGTTTGCTATTTTATGAAGCCTAAAAGAGGTACAATCACCCCTTATTGCAAGTACTTCAAACAAAAACTTATGCTATATATGAAGCCTAAAAAAGAGAGAGAAAATGGTGGTTGCCCAAGGTGACAAATGTGTTTTCCCTCTACAATATTGTCTTAGCCATGAGCACTCTGTGTGCTCTCTTTGAACCAGAATCAAAATTAGAATGAGACACTTCACTAGAAACATGGCTTCTATGATGTGCCTTTGCCATTTTAGTTTTGCTTGTTTTGAAACCAACACTGAATGGTGTCTTGGTTGTCATTTTTACAATTTGTGCAAAACTATGCTTTCTAGGCAATTTTATCAAAAAAAGTTCACCAAATCATCCTTCCTTATTGCAAGTACTTCAAGCATGGTTGCTATTATGAAGTCTAAAAGAAAAGGTATAATTTTGATGACTTCTGCTTTTATGATTGCCTTTACAAGTTTTATTTTCCTCTTGTCAAAAAATCTATGTTTTGAAGGAAGAAAGGAATTATCCCCCCTTAGTGTAAAGGATTGCAACTTTTAAGGTTCCTTATTTTCAAAAAACTTGTTCTTTATTTTGATATACCCTTAAAAGAGTACCAAAAGATAATTCACTCAAACAGATATTTAATGGCACCTGCCTGAAAATCCTCTTGAAGAGGGATAATCAGTTTGAGGAAATTAAGCCAAACAAATAGAGTGAATTAGGGGTTTTTGTTTTGTAGGAGAGAATATCAAGTGAATATTGGCTTTAAATATGTGCAAGGATTTACACAAATTATTAGTGAAATTTTGGGGTAGGAGTGTTCTTGATTCTATGACTTATAATTGCAAAATAAATAATGCAATAATCAAACAAGAATGCCCACAAAATTCTTATCACCTAGGTGTCAAATGCAACCGAAAATGCACCTAATTTGCCAATGAAGGTGTCGAGTAAAATTGAAAATGCACCTTTTAATTTTTGCAACAAAATATGAATGTGTGTTGTGCAAAAAATTGATATGTTATGTCTCCTCCTTGTCTTACAATTTTGCAAAAGAAGTACAATGTTGTCTTCCCCCCTTTATTGTGCAAAACTAACAAATCAAGCACCATTTCCATAATTGATCTATTTCTTATTTTTGCTATACCATTTTGTTATGGTGAATATGCTATAGTAAGTTGTCTTTTTATACCATTGGTTTCTAGAAAGAGATTAAATTATTTTGATAAGAATTCTCCTCCTTTATCTAATAAAAGGTTTTTGATTGTTTCGTCTATTTCCTTTTCTAGTATTATTTTTAATCGTTTGAAACAACTGAATGCTTCTAACTTAAATTTCATAAAATACACCCATATTTTTTGGAGTAATCATCAAAAAATAGCTAAAAATAGATGTCCTCTGATGCTAGTGACATTCATTGGACCACATAGATCAATATATATACCAATTCCAATGGTTATGGAGATCTGTGTTAACTAAGTTCAAAAAGAACCCTATGTTGTTTTCCTGCTAGACATTCTGGACATATAGTAGATTCTCAAGAAAGTTTAGGCAATCCTTTAACCATGGGTTTTTTACTCATTTCATTTAATGAAGATGCACTTATGTGTCCTAATATTTTGTGCCAAAGTATTATGGTTTCTGAATTCTTCACTGATAAAGCTTTGTTGGACAATATATCTAGAGCGAAAAAACTAGCGAACAAACTATCCTTATATGAACCTGAAGCTATAAATTTTCCTTGTTTGATAATAAGACATATCTTTTTATCTTTAATAGTTTTGAATTCAACTATGAGATTTTGATCCATAAGTTGAGATACTAAAAGAAGATTAGTAGTCAATCTAGGTACATATAGTACATCTCTAATTATTCTTGTTCCATTTGATAGATCAATTAGGACATTTCCAATTCCTTTAACATCATAAGTCACAATATCTGCTATAACAACTTTTTTTTAATATTTTTCTTGAAGAGTATTAAACCAATGTTTATTTTCTATCATATGCCTACTTGCTCCGAAGTCAATATACCAATAATCCATAAAGTTTTCTTTATATCTTCTAAATTTTAAATAAGTCAAATGTTGGAAATTTGAGCATGTTGTATTGTCATTGATGTCAAAAGATTTGTTGTCTTAAGTTGATAACAATGTTTGTGAGAATATTCTTCAAATGGCACATGAGGCATGAGGCAGCAAGAAGAAAGAAAAGCCTTCTCCATGATGGTATTGAAAAATAAAAGGGTCAAGTTGATTTTTTTTTTTTGATATATAGAAGCAATGGTTACAATCACGATTTTTAGTAACTACCAACACAGATGGTGGTATTTTAAAAAGAAAGATAAAAGGGTCAAGTTGATTTATCATGATGGTATTGAAAAAGGAAAAATAAAAGAGGTCTATTTGATTTATCTTGGTGGTAATTTTGCAAAAGAAAAAGGTTAAATTGATTAACTATGGTGGAAAAAGTTTTAACCTAATAAAAGGCCCTAAGAGAAATTATAATAAAATATAATATTTTATTGGCGCCAAAGGTTTGCAAATTAGAGCACCAACGTCAAAGTTAATACCAACAATTGCATATAAATATTGCATGCTAAGGTGGTTAATAATGGGTTCGAGTTGAGAAATTTGTGCGCCCAAAAATATTGTTGTTCGATTCACGACGGAGAGTAAGAAGACATCAATTTTTGAAAATCGAGGTAGAGTAAAGGACAAGGAGTATGGGCTCCAAATTTCTATTCCATCAGGGCAGGTAGCCCAAATGACAGTGTCTATAGTTCTAGGTCGTGGTAGCATACAAGTCTCATGTTAAAGACGTGGCGAAGGCAGGTGATAAGGTTTTGTTTGAAGTTTTGCATTTTGCACCGGTGGTAGAGGATAAGAAGGAGCACGTGCTCCTTGGGCTTGTGTGGGCAGCTAGCCCATGTGGTGTTTGCCCTTGTGCTAGGGCACGAAGGCCAGTGAGGTCGTAGGTTCAAGCAACGATGACAGCGCTTGAAGGTAGAATTAATTTTTTTAATAAAGGTATGCATGTTGTGCTTGGTTAAGGGGTTATAAGGGTTAGTAAATTTTATCATTGTGATATGAAATATTTGGGGAGCCATAAGGTTAGTCAAGTGATTTGATTTTTATTTTAGAAATGGATGAAAGGTAAAATTTCAGATTACTAATGCTTGGTTGATGCATGAGATGATGTGATAATTTCTTTGGTCTTATTGAAATTTGAATTGCATTATTTTTGGTTTCATAAGAAGAAGGTATAAGGTGTAAATGTGAAATTCACATGTAAAATTTCTGGTTTTTTTGTTGAGCATTATTTTGCATGAAAGAAAAGGAGTAATAATATGTAAAAGTGTTTTGATATTTTAATGTAACTTTTGTATTGTGAAATATATTTTGAGAAGAAAATTCATATGGATGTATTGAGAGAGTATTTTGATAGCTAACTCTTGAAGTGGCACTAGAAAGATCAATTGTTTATGAGACAGATTTTTGAAGACATAACTCCACAAGAGCAATTAAGAGGTATGGGCACATAATCCCTTGTTTAAAGTGTTTTTTGGAATGAATGTTTTGGAACTTAAGGTGGAGTGAAAAGGATTGTTTGATAAGCATTGTTGGAAATATTTTAGTAAGGTTTTTATGTTTCATTGCTAAATGTTTTGGAAAAATTTGGGATAAAATTTGAGAACAATCTGTGCTTCTAATTGTTGAAAGAGTTTGAGATATTTTTAGCTAGATATTGTGAACTACTTGTGCTAGGGTTGAAGACAAGTTAGTGCATCCTTGTGAAATCTTTTGAACATTCATTTGAGAGATATTGATAGCAATTGTTAAGGTGTTTGAGATCAATTTTATGAGGGAAATTGTGCATTGGTGTGATTGATCTTTGAAAGAAAATTTGTAAGAAGAATAAACCAATTTTGTTATACATTGTTTTGATTTGATTTGAAAGGGATTTTTTAAGAGATAGAGAGTGGTTATTTGAGTACAAAACTTGTGAGTGTGAAACATATTGAGTTTTTGATAGAGGATATCATTATCTATATGTTCAAGAGGTTAAACTAATTTTGAGTAGAATATATCTATTTGAAGAAAGCTTTTCTAAAAAGGATATAAACTTGGTTTGTGTGCAAATTTTGGAAATATTTTAAGCAGGTTAAGTGAGTAACATTAAGGTAGATTTGAAAAAGTCTTTGAAAAGGCTTGAGGATAGATTTGAGTAAGTATTTGAGAAGGCTTGAAGGTAGTTTTGAGCAAGCATTTTGTTAAGGCTTGAGGAAAAATTTGAGATAGAATTAAGAGCAGGTTTGTTCAGGCTTTGTGTTAAAGCTTGAGGGCAGATTTGAGACAGAATTGGGAGCATGTTTTTTCAAGCTTTGTGTTAACGCTTGGAATAGATTTGATATAAATTTTGGTGCATATTTGTGAGTAGAGTTAGAGCAGATTTATGCTAGACTTGGGATAGAGTTTGGTGCATATTTGAGATAAATTTGAGAGCAGGCTTCAGAGGTGATAGAGAAAATAGGACAACAGTCTCTAGTGGATAGAGACCCATAAACAAATATAGTGGGGATAGAGGTCTCCTATGGAGAGAGATCCACAAGCCAGAGTAGTGGGGGCATAATTCTTCTAGAAGATCACCAGCCAGAGCAGAGGATATAGAGTTCTCTTGTGGAGTGAGATCCATGAACTAGCTGGGAAGATATAGTTCTTCTATGGAGAGAGATCCATGAACCAGTTGAGGAGATAGAGTTCTCCTAGATCAAGTTCCATGAACCAGAGCAAGGGGATAGAGTTCTCTTGTGGAGAGAGATCCACGAACCAGAGCAAGGGGATAGAGTTCTCCTATGGAGAGATATCCATGAACCAGAGAAAATGGGAAAGAGTTCTCCTATGGAGAGAGATCCATAAATCAGAGCATAGGGGATTGGTGTCTCCTTTGGATAGAGGTCCATAAACATTGTAATAGGGAATTGATTCCCAAGAAGATTTTTTGAGTATTTTTAGAAAAAATATTTTCTTCATGGAGTAGCCCACATTGGGTGAACCACGCTAAATTTGTGTCTCTCTTATGTGTGATGATTTGTACATTGCTTTGATTACTACCATTGATATTGTCATTGATAATATTGGATAATATTATTTAAGAAAGAAAAGTAAAAATTGGTCTTATACTATTCACCCCCCTCTCAGTATAAGCCTATGTTATTTAATTGGTATCAGAGTAGGTTACTTCATAAGAGTCTAACAACTTGAAGGAAGATATTACAGGAACACAGATGGCATATAAGAATGGATCTTCATCAAATAAGGTACCATTGTTCGATGGGAATAATTATTCTTTTTGGAGCATAAGAATGAAGACTTACTTGATGGCACACGAATATGAGGTATGGTAATCAATTGAGGATGGATTCACACCTAAATCTAATCCTCCCATAGATAAATATGGTAAGCTATTACATGTGAGTAATGCTAAGGCTATGAATGGAATCTTGAGTGGATTATGTGAAGTAGAATTTGTGAAAGTTATGCATTGCAAATCAATAAAAGATATATGGGATAAATTGAAGCAAACCTATGATGGAAATAAAAAGTTCAATATGGCAAAACTACAAAACCACAAGAAAAGGTTTGAATATTTGAAGATGGAAGATGAGGAAGACATTTATGCATACCTACTTTGTGTGGATGAGATTGTTAATACCATGCATGGACTTGTATTTGAAATTGAAGACTCCAATGTTGCTCAGAAAGTACTAAGGTCAGTTCCTGTGAGGTATGATGGAAATGTTTTAGCTATAGAAGAGATGAGAGATATTGATTAGTTGACTATGGATGAGTTACATGGAATTATCACAGCTTATGAGATGAGAATAGTAAAGGATCCCAACTCCAAGAAAGAGGTAGTTTTCAAAGCATCAAAGAAGATAAAAGATAAGAAACCAGAATCAAGTGGTGAGTCAAGTAGTGATGAAGAAGCTAACTATGGTAGAAGAAACAAAAA
Organism: Wollemia nobilis; assembly: GCA_028583015.1. NCBI lineage: Eukaryota > Viridiplantae > Streptophyta > Pinopsida > Araucariales > Araucariaceae > Wollemia > Wollemia nobilis. The sequence continues at coordinate 3,722,927 of JAQPPZ010001629.1, read as the reverse complement.
GGACTCAAGAAAGCACAAAGGTATGAAAATAGTGAAATGTTTCAATTATGGAAATTTTTTTCACTATGCATCTAATTGTACAGAAGTTGGAAGCAGTAGAAATGAAGAGAAACAAGATCATAAGAAAAATGAAGGAGGAAAATCTAGGTATGAAAAGAAAAACATGTATGGTCAAAACAAGCATGAAAAGAAGTTCTTTCAAAGGCACAAGAAGAGTTTCTATGTTGATAAGGGAAGCAAGGCTTCAAGTGATAGTGATGAAAGATCCTCAGATAGTGAAGAAGAAGAAATTCTATTTTTGGTGTTAGAAAAGGAAGAAAATGCTTATGTTGAAGATAAAGTAGAAAAGTGTGAAGATGCTCTTGAAGATCAAGAAGTACAACAAGATTCAAAAAATGAAGAGGAAGGCATAGTAGATCTAGAAGCAAAAATTATTACTGCTCTCAGAGAATTAAAAAAGGTTAGAAAGCATAATTCAAGACTAAAGGCTCAAGTTCAAGAATGTGAGGAAGAAAAAGGAAAGCTTATACAAGACCTGACAAACTCAATAGCTAAGTCAATAAGACTTAAAGAGGTCATGAGTGAAGAGCTAGAAGCAAAAGAGTTAGAATGTGAAAGATTAGAAAATGAGATAGTTTAACTAAGGATGAAAGTGAAATATTATAAGGATAAGATACACAAGTTTGGAAAAAGTTCAAAAACCTTGGATAAGATTATCAATGCATAAATATCTTCATATATCAAAACAAGACTTGGATTTGAAGAAGTACAAGGGAAACAAGAAGGATCAAGATCAAGCTCAAAAGAGGAAGAAGTTTCAGAGGAAGATAGTGAAGGAGAAATTGAGACTTATGAGGATAAGTTGAAGAATAGAAGCTTCACTAAGATAGGAAATAATGTACAAACAAGGAACAAGGATCATCATAAATAAGAAAGGACTAAGAGACCAGTGGGCTTAAGATAAGATTTCTTCAAAGGACATTGTTTTTCATGTAATCGGTTTGGTCACAAGGCTATGTATTGCATGGTTCATGAAAAGAAGGAATATGGTTTTAATAAGAGGAACTTCAAATATGGACATCTCTTTCAAGGGTATTGCTACTCTTGTAATCAATTTGATCATAAAGCAATCCATTGCAGGGTTCATGACAGGCTTCACCAGGAGGAACTTCAAGATATTTGCACCTTCTAAGAACTACAAAATTAAATGTTACAAGTGCAATAATCTAGGGCATAAGGCAAAGTGGTGCAAAACAAAGTTTATAGATCTTCCAAAGATAATCAAGAACAGGGACACTCAAAAGGATCAAAAGGGTATGTTGAGGAAGAAGTTTGACAAAGAAAAAAATCATTGTATGTTGGGAGTAGAAATACTCACACCCCAAAATTAATCACCTCAAGGAGAGGAGGTGGGGAGGGGGCTGAGCTAAGAGTCTTATCTTTAGACCCAAAGAAGTCCATTTTCCATTGATGAAAAAGGGGAGATATTTGAGTAAAGGAGAGAGCATTTAGTCAGGGAGAGTAGTTTCTTAGAGAGAGCAAATTTGGTTGGAATAAAATGGTTTGGAAAAAGGAATTTTAGAAAAGGGTTACCATCAATGACAAAGGGGGAGATTGTTGGAAATTTGAGTATGTTGTATTGTCATTGATGTCAAAATGTTTGATGTCCTAAGTTGATAACAATGTTTGTGAGAATATTCTTCAAAGGGCACATGAGGCATGAGGCAACAATAAGAAAGAAAAGCCTTCTCCATGATGGTATTGAAAAATAAAAGGGTCAAGTTGATTTACCATAGTGGTAATTGAAAAAGAAAAATAAAAGGGTCAAGTTTATTTATCATGATGGTATTGAAAAAGGAAAAATAAAAAGGTCTATTTGATTTATCTTGGTGGTAATTTTGCAAAAGAAAAAGGTTAAATTGATTAACTATTGTGGAAAAAGTTTTAACCTAAGAAAAGGCCCTAAGAGAAATTGTAATATTTAAATCCCTTGGATTTAAATTATTATAAATAAAATATAATATTTTATTTGTGCCAAAGGTTTGCAAATTCGAGCGTCAAAATCAAAGTTAATGCCAACCATTGCATATAAATATTACATGCTAAGGTGGTTAATAATGAGTTTGTGTTGAGATATTCGTACGCCCAAAAAGATCGTCGTTCGATTGACGACGAAGAGGAAGAAGATATCAATTTTTTGAAATCAAGGTAGAGTAAAGGACAAGGAGTAGGGGCTCTAAATTTCTATTCCATCTAGGCAGGTAGCCCAGATTGTAGCGTCCACGGTGCTAGGTCGTGGCAACAGACAGGTATCGTGTTTGAGACGTGATGGAGGCATGTGATAAGGTTTTGTTTGAAGTTTTACATTTTGCATCGATGGTAGAGAACAAGAAGGAGTGTGTGCTCCTTGGGATTGTGTGGGCGACTAGCCCACATGGTGTTTGCCCTTGTGCTAGGGTGCGAAGGCCAGCGAGGTCACAGGTTCAAGCAGCGACAGCAACGCTTGAAGGCAGAATTAATTTTTTTAATAAAGGTATGCATGTTGTGCTTGGTTAAGGAGTTATAAGGGTTAGTAAATTTTATCATTGTGATATGAAATGGTTAGGGATCCATAAGGTTAGTAAAGTGATTTTATTTTTATTTTAGAAAGGAATGAAAGGTGAAATTTCATATGCTTGGATGATGTATGAGATGATGTGATAATTTATTTGGTCTTATTGAAATTTGAAGTGCATTATTTTTGGTTTCATAAGAAGGAGGTATAAGGTGTATATGTGAAATTCATGTGTGAAATTTCTGGTTGTTTTGTTGAGCTTTATTTTACATGAAAGAATAGGAGTAATAAGGTTTAAAAGTGGTTTGATATTTTAATGTAACTTTTGTATGGTGAAATATATTTTAAGAAGAAAATTTATATGGATGTATTGAGAGAGTATTTTGATATCTAACTCTTGAAGTGGCACTAGAAAGATCAATTATTTATGAGATAAAATTTTGAAGACATATCTCCATAAGAGCAATTAAGAGGTATGGGCACATCATCCTTTATTTAAAGTGTTTTTTGGAATGAATGTTTTGGAACATAAGGTGGAGTGAAAAGGATTGTTTGATAAGCATTGTTGGAAATATTTGAGTGAGGTTTTTATGTTTCATTGTTGAATGTTTTGGAAACATTTGGGATAGAATTTGAGACCAATATGTGCTTCTAATTTTTGAAAGGGTTTGAGACATTTTGAGCTAGAGATTGTGAACGACTTGTGCTAGGGTTGAAGACAAGTTAGTGCATCCTTGTAAAATATTTTGAACATTCATTTGAGAGATATTGATAGCAATTGTGAAGGTGTTTGAGATCAATTTTATGAGGGAAATTGTGCATTGGTGTGATTAATATTTGAAAGAAAATTTGCAAGAAGAATAAACCAGTTTTGTTATACATTATTTTGATTTTATTTGAAAGGGATTTTGCAAGAGATAGAGAGTGGTTATTTGAGTACAAAACATGTGAGTATGAAACATATTGAGTTTTTGATAGAGCATATCATTCTCTATATGTTCTAGAGGTTAAACAAATTTTGAGTAGAATATATCTGTTTGAAGAAATATTTTTTAAAAAGGATATAAACTTGGTTTATGTGAAAATTTAGAAATATTTTGAGTAGGTTAAGTGAGCATTGAGCAAGTCTTTGAGAAGGCTTGAGGACAGATTTGAGCAAGTATTTAAGAAGGCTTGAAGGCATATTTGAGCAAGTCTTTTGTTAAGGCTTGAGGACAAATTTGAGACAAAATTAAGAGCAGGTTTGTTCAAGCTTTGTGTTAAGGCTTGAGGGCAAATTTGATATAGAATTGAGAGCAATTTTGTTCAAGCTTTGTGTTAAGGCTTGGGACAGATTTGAGACAGAGTTTGGTACAAATTTGTGAGCAGAGTTAGAGAAGATTTTTTCTAGAATTGGGATAGAGTTTGGTGTAGATTTAAGAAAGATTTGAGAGAAGGATTTGGAGGTGACAAAGCAAAGAGGAAAACAGTCTCTAGTGGATAGAGATCCATCAGCCAGTGCAGTGGGGACAAAGGTATCCCATGGAGAGAGATCCACAAGCCAAAGTAGTGGGGGTAGAAGTCTTCTAGAATATCATCAGCTAGAGCAGAGGAGATAGAGTTCTCCTCTGTAGTGAGATTTGTGAATCAACTGGGAAGATAGAGTTATTCTATGGAGTGAGATCCATGAACTAGTTGAGGAGATAGATTTCTCTTGGATCAAGTTCCACGAACCAGAACAAGGGGATAGAGTTCTCCTATGGAGAGATATCCACAAACCATATCAAGGGGATAGAGTTATCCTGTGGAGAGAGATACACAAACTAGATAAAAGAAAAAAGAGTTATCTTGTGAAGAGAGATCCACAAATCAGAGCATAGGGGATTGGTGTCTCCTTTGTAAAGAGGTCCATAAACATTGTAATAGGGAATTGATTCCCAAGAAGATTTGTTGAGAAAATTTAGAAGAAAGATTTTTTCTATGGAGTAGCCCACATTGGGTGAACCACATTAAATTTATGTCTCTCTTGTGTGTGATGATTTGTACATTACTTTGATTACTGCCATTGATATTGCCATTGATAATATTGGATAACATTGTTTTGGAAGGAAAAGTAAAAGTTGGTCTTATACTGTTCAGCCCCCTCTCAGTATAAGCCTGTGTTCTTCATCAAATATGATGTTTGTAGTTTTTTGATTCCTTTGAAGTAGGAAACCATGTTGAATTTTTTTAATTTTTAACCTTTGATATTGTAAACATTTTAACTCCAAAATTTAATTTGCAAAATTTCAAACTTTTAATTAAATTTCTAATTTCAAAATTTCAAAAATTGAAAAATACTCTAAAATAACCAAAAAAAATAATTAAATTGGAAATCCTTATCACTCCACACTTAAAAAAAAAAATTAATATATACCTTATAACTCCTAGGGTTCTAATTTATCTAAAAATTTAATAATTCTTACTACCTCCTTATAAATCTTAATAAGTAAATAAAAGTAATAAAATTGCATACCTTTATCTCCACATTAGGCGCTTCAAATCAATGCAATTTAAAATTTCCTTCAAAAGCAATTTTAATCAATGTTTGTTCTCAAAATCCTTTAGTGGATTAATCAATGCTTGTTCTTCATAACCCTAACGTTCATCTGCACCAATGTATGCTTGTAATATATTCACTGTTGAACATTAAACACAAAGTATTACTCTAGTGGCTTTTGCTCTCGATACCTCTCAATGCTCAGTCTGTTTCACCAAGTGCTTCTATAACTCCAAGCATGTATTTTTCTCCTTATGTTGTTTTTTTTCTCTTGGGCTTGCTTGAATCTTGAGACACTTGAGCTTCTTTCTGAGTATCTCGATTGTTGCATATTTATCCTTAGTTGATGTTATCCTTCTTTTATACTCACACTGCTAGCTTGTGCTTCTCTAATAATGCTACTTTACTCTCCTTGGAACTATATACCTCTCTGTACTTCCATTCTTTCTTGAGTGCCCTGGTTCCGCTTGACTTAGCTCCTTAATTTACTATTAAACACAACTCAACCTCTATTATACTATTCTAGATCACTATTAGACATTGTTATGCTTCTCTAGAATGCTATTAGACACTACTAGATGTCTATTATATTCCTTTATCCTATTGTTAAATGTTGTTAAGCCTCTTTTAGACTTGGCCAACTCGTTGTAAGGCTCAAATAACTTGTTTCACTGTAAGGCTTAGCTAATATGTTGTTCACCACTACTAGATTGTTGTTAGGCTCAACTAGCTCTCTTTAAACTCCTTTAGCTTACTATTTGTACTTTACTTCTAACACACATGTGTACAATTTGAATGAAGATAGAAGACTATTGGTGAGAAAATACTCAGATGTTTATGTATCTCATAGATTGCTTAATGTGTGGCTCTTATCATTTGCATATAACTTTGTTATGTGCTTTAGTAGACTGAATATATTTCCTATTTTTTTTTGCAATGATATCTATTAAAATATTCTTGTTTCTCTTATTTTCATGCTCTGCTTGGATTCTTGAGTCAAATATTTATAAGAGCTCCTTCTCTTTTACTATAATATCTTCTTTCTCTATATTGACTTCTTTGGCCAATGTCAAGGTCTATATGACCTAAATATAATTCATTCTTCCTATAATGATCTCTTGGACCAATGTCAAGGTCTATATGACTTGAATCGTCTTCTCTTTTAATTTCTTCCTATAATGGCCTCTTGAGCCTATGTCAAGGTCAATATGACCTAAATCTTATTTTTATTTTTCAATATTTCTTAGGAAGCTTTGAATGCTTCTCAATCTATTGTAACTTTTACTAATTTTATTCTTTGCACTTAGAAGTTGAAATTCTTCTCTATCTTCTATAGGAAGCTTCTCACACTTCTGTAGCTTGATCTCTACTACAACTCTTTCTCTAAAATCTATTATGTCTTAGGTTGCACCTAAGATCTCAATATGATTCTCCTTCTTACTTGTAACAACCCAAGATGTATATATATATACAAGTAAGGTTCACAAGGATGTCCTAACATTTTCATCATCAACAAGGCATAACTATATTTTGAAATATTGTCGTTGCAAATGACTCTCAAATGGATAGGAGTGACCAACATCCTATAATTTTAGGGTTCACCTTTCTAAACCTCCATGGTTATAAAGGACACTTTCAATGGTACCCCAATGTTTATTACACCCTCCTTGGATGTAATACATTCTGACCATAGCATAGGGATTATCCATTTTAAGTCCTATTTATAAAAAGAGACATCATTTTTCTAACCCTACATAAGTCTGTCTATGTAGGATTACTCTAGCGTAATGCCTTAAAGCCTAGTTATCACACCTTCATGGTGAGTTAACTAGTGCCTTAGTGCTTAGTTACCACACCTCCATGGTGGGCTAACTAAGGCTATTACCACTCCTCATGATAATAAACATGGCCACCCAATCCTCACCATTCAAGGTGCCATCACTATATTGACTTGAAAATGACTCAAAGGTCTTCTAGATTTATTTTTAGGTTTACAATCCCCTAATTTTTTAATCCTTATGAAAACTAATGATTCATCATAATTGCATAATTCTCTCTCTAAATAGGAAATATAATATTGAAGTAAAACATTCACATTTATTATAAAATAAATTGAGAAGCAAGTATTTTAATTTCCTTTAATCATCTTGTAAGATAGTATATATTTTCAAGATAATTCAATCATGAACAATATTTCAAGTCATGGATTTAATTCATTATAATATTCCATTCCAAGCATCCATATTTCTTATCAAAAAACTAACAAGAACATTATTTACAATAATAATTTTCAATTCACCACTACGGAGTTCATAGTAATGTACTTGAAGAACATTTTGTAGACACCAAATCCTAGCCACTTATCCACCATCACCCCTTCCTGAAATTCAATTGGCCATTCCATGCCTTTCCCGCCATCCAATGGCCCACTTTAGCCTTTTCCCGCCATTTTTTGACCCCATTTGACTTATCTGATATTTATTTTATATTATTTATGTTTAAATATAATATTTTATATTATATTTTAATATATTTATTATAAAATATATATTTATAAGCCCAATTAACCTCAACCATTAGATTTAATCTAATCTCAGCCATCCATCTTCCTTAATTCGTGTCACACTTAAAGTATAATCTTAGCCTTTGGATTTGATTTAATATTAGCCACACGATCAAAAGTGTTAGGCTAAAACCCTAAAAAAACCATTGGCTTGATTATAAGTAGGAGCATTCTCAATGCTCAACCGATAGAAAATCTGATTCTTGAAATCCTAAAAAAGTTTGAGGTCTATGCATTTTTAATACCATCATTAGAGTTGAGTGGATTGTGCCCTAGCATATTCTGCTTAAGAACCCTAGATTTCCTTAGGATTTTCTCATTCCAACAATTTCCCCAACCATCTTCCATCGCCGCCATCACATCCCATTTGCCGCATCCTATGCATTACCATGATCTACTTTTGTAGATCAAACCCTAATCCCTAGGTGCAACCGAGCGCCCACCTCACCTCCCAGGTGCAATTGTGTGCCTGCCTCATCCCATAGGTGCAACCACACACCTACCATGTCCTACAGATGTAGCTCAGTGCATGTTATTACCTAAGATGTACACAAGAATCTGCTACACAAGATCACCTACCATCAAATCTACAACGATGTAACAGATCATAAACAACAATAATAATAATAAGGTAAATCATTATTTGCTATTTCATTTTATTATCTGTAGATTTTGCATGCCATTTTATTCATTAATAGCTAGGGTTTTATTGCAAGTTGAGGGTCTCACACTGTGGAACCCTCTCAGGTATTTCTTATCCCTTGTTTTTTTTTGTATGTGTGTAGATCTACAAATTTATTCATCATTGGATAGTTGCTAAAGCTAGAGTGGTCCGGAATCGGATATCAACAAAGCCCACTCACTCTGTTGGGAGTAAAGCACATTGAAGATACTCATTTTTGGTAGCTAGGGTTTCAAAGAACCCTAGAAGTTGTAATTATTGTATCAAAATAATTTTGTTGGACAAAATAATTGTAACAAGGAGTTTCTTAGCTCCCCCCTGTTATTGAATAAAATATAATTTTGTGCAATTACTGTCTTTTTGGAATAATTTATTTTAAATATGCTTTAGTGTCATGTTTTTGTCTCTTCAAATGGCAATCACGGTGGGACCCCACAAGGGTTCTACCTTTTGATTTGATTTAGTTTGCTAATGTTATTTTGTTGCTACATTTTACAGGGTTTCTAGAATATTATGTAACAATTATAGAAGGTGCCTAGACGCTCTGCAACACCTGTTGATCATCATAGGTGCCCTACTGTTCCTACATAAGTGCCCTATCGCACCTGCACAAGTGCCCTATTTGTACAAGTGCCCTATTTTTACAAGTACCCAGTTGTGCCTAGCAGTAAGTTGAAGCAGAGCATAGGCTTATGAGTAAGTTCCATAGCCCTTGTTTCAAATTTTCAACTTACGTATTCTATTTTCTACATGATTTTTCAGATTTTGAATATAAAATGAATACAAACTAAGTAATCTGGAAAAGAAATAATTTTAGAGTGCATTTAAAGGTATTTTGTGCATGCATCCATCATACATTTTAAAATTTTTTGTTTTAAAAAGAATTACGAATTTGATTCCTGCACCTTTTTGTCCGCATTTGAAAGTGAAAAAGCATCAACTAGAATTTGCATCTTAGAAGTTAAAGATTTCTTATTTTGCATATATAAATAGGAACAATATTTGAATGCAAAAAGTACACCTGCCCTTGGGTGGCACCTTTGGTAGAGAGGTGGACGAACCCTCCAATTGCTATCTAGGCAAGGGGTTTTAAGCGGTGTACTTCACAATCTTTAGATAAAATTTGCATTCATATGTTGGATTTTTATTTAGATGTGTAAAATTTGTTATCTTTAACCTTGTTTGATAACAATAGAAAATAGAAAACTTTAAAATCAATCACACACAACACGTTTCACTCTAAAATAGTAGTGGCTGGATTTCATCACCAACCATTGCTTGAGACTTGGTGATGGTGGAAATCATTTCCATCCACTAGTATCTACCTTAGACACCATAGGTTTACCCTCAAGCAAACTTGTTGGAGGTCATTACCAACAAGAATCTCGTTGCCCTTGCCAAACCATAGTTTTTACCTTTATTTTGCATTAAGTAAGATTAGAACATCAAAACACACAAACCTATAACTTTTAAAAAGAATACACATTAATGAATGAGATAATCAATGAATGAGGTAAGCCACACAAGGTAAAAATTAGCATTGATTGTTTCTACCATTTTAAATTCTGTACTAGTTTTATTTTTTGGTGATCTCTTTGACTATTTTAAATTTGGATTTGATTACTTTATGGTATTAACACGAAATCAAAAGAAACTAATGAATCTAAATAACTTAATAGAAAATACATCTGATTTACCCACTATTTTGATGGAAAAACCGTATCCATCCCTACCACAAGTAGGATCCCTTCCACACAACATTGAGCAGCCTACCACCCGCATAGACATGGATAAGGTGGAGGCTATCTACAAGTCCTCCAACTATGTCCTAGAGCCCATTAGCCAAGATGGTGTTGAACAACCTGAATTGGCTACATCCTACCCAAACCAAGGATATCATAATTCTACCTATGAATATGGTATGCCTTCTTCTTCTATCCCAGCCCAAAACACAAATGTTTTTAACACTTACCCTCCATCTAACCATATCCAAGCATATTCCAATCCCTTGTATGAGGAGTATGTGAATGCTACCTCATAAGTTCCAACCTCCCAAGTTGCCACATCCAGTGCAACTTGTGATATAACCATTTCTTCTAATCCATCCTCAACGCTTTCTTTATCTTCCAATCTAGCTGCAACCATGTCAATTTTTACCATGTCCGAACAAGAACTTCAAGACATATCAGGTTTTATGAACAAATTGCTCTTACAACATAGAAAGGCTAAGCAACAAGTTCATGTAGACCCTATGCTCCATGCAGTTCCAACCCAACCCATCATAGCCAACCAAAATCCAGCATGGATATCCCAATTTGTGATGGCTTTTGTTCCCAATCCTCCACCAATTTACATCCCAACCCAACCAATTACCATTTCTTCTAGCCAACCTCCCAACCAATTCTTCCAATATCCCCCTCATCAATAATCTCCTTATTTTAATCACCAATATTCACCCCATGTTCAAACCAATCCATTCCATAAAAATAGGCTAATTACTCCACAACATTTTTCTTCCAATCCATCTTCCAATCATCAGGTAATCCAAGGCTTCCACATTCTTGGGGAAGATCCTAGGATACAGGCCATGCAAAAATAGATTGATCAGTTGATACAAAACACCCCTGGCATGTCAAGCCAAAAACTGACCTTAAGTCAACTGATCCACCAACCAATTCATCCTTCATTGCCATCACTGCCATATTCAGTAGACTTCATATTACAAAAGTTTGATAAATATAGGGGAACCGGGGACCCTAAGGAGCATGTGATATCATTTGTTCACTCATGTTTTCAGATTCAAACCGACGATGCCCTCATGCTTCAAACCTTTCCTCAAACACTAGGAGCAGATGCCATAGAGTGGTTCAATTAGTTGCCAACACACAACATTTACACTTTTACTCAATTGATGGATCTATTCTTGGATCGTTTTATCCTAAACATTATAAAGAAGGTCTCATTATTAACATCTATCATCTAAAACAATGGGATGATGAGCCTATTTACAATTTTGGAAATCGTTGGAGGGCAGTTATAACCAAATTGCCATTCTCCCTACCAATGGATGAAATTATCAAATTATTCACCAAGATATGCCTAAAACCCATCTCTTGGATGCTTCAGCTTAATACTTATCACACATTTGAAGAATCTTTAGCACATGCTAGCATCATTGAGGAAATCAAAATCTAAGAGGGCATCATTAAGCCTAAGAATAAATAATGGCAAAACAAGGGACAATATCAAAATAACCAATCCGACCAAAATAAATCATCACAAACCTCTATGACTAATACACCCAATCAATTTAATAAAGTGGTGGTGAGCCAAACCGTAATGGCTCAACAACCTATGCAATAACCAATTGCTTATCATGCGGTCCCATCAGTAACACAAGCACCCACGGTGCAAAAAATAGTGCCAATTGTAGAATAATATTTCCGTCACCAATACACCTGACGTCAACGTCAATACATGCCCTTAGTGGAGTCGTATTATTACCTAAGGCTGTACAAAACAAATAAGTTAGCCTTACTCGAGGTCAAGCCCGATGACCCTACCAAACATCCCAAAAACTACATAGAACACCTATTTTTACCATACCATAGGCAAAACGGTCATGAAATCAACTCATGCCACATTTTTAAGAACATCGTCCAAGATCTCATAGACTTAGGGGCCATCAATGTGGATAATCCCCTAGCTCCACAAAACTAAAATTTAGGAATTTTTTAGACACCTCTTCCCAACCATGGAGAGGCCCAAACTAACGTAGGAGGTAATAACCATCAAACACCTCCTAACCAAGTCAACCATGTCCAATAGTACCAAAATTTTGTAGGAGCAGTTCATGTAGTCACAAGAGGGCAAAGGCAAAATCAACAAAGTGTCCAACAACCTTCAAACCTACCGCCCATCTAAGCATCTCCAAATCCAGTCCCTCCAATACATATTTCCAAACCACTAAATCAACCCATCCATCGACCTATAAGGCTAGCGGTAACCTTAAGTAGCCGGTTAACTACTAGCTTGAACATGGCATTAGCTAAATTGTCTGTATATGAGCTTATACAACAATCCCTTAGGCATAGAGAAAATTTAATGGAGATTCTTAAGTCTATTGAGTTAGAATCCCAAGACTCTAATGCTTTCAACAATTTTGTAGGGAGTGTTATCACATGCATGGAGCCATCCATCACCTTTTATGACTTTGAAATAAAGTCGATAACTTTAGAATCCATGGATCATCCATTGCATATCATGGCCTTGATAGATAAAAAGCCATTCCAAAGAGTCCTAATAGACACTGGCTCATCCATTAACATCATCACCACCGTTGTCCTTCACCACTTCAAGCTGCCACCTTCCCACATTTCCAAGTCATCATTCACCCTCAAAGCATATAACGATGCTTTGTGTACCATAGTTGGCACTGTTGTTTTGCCCATTAAAGTAGGGGCCAAAATGTTGTACACAATGTTTCATATATTGGAAGGAACAATTGCATACAATGTACTTCTAGGTAGATCTTGGATGAGGGAAATGAAATGTGTTCCTTCAATTCTTCATCAATGCTTGAAATAGATTCATGATGGACAAATCCATTGCATCCCTGTAGATGTAGAACCTTTTAAGTATTGCAATTTTATTTCAGATCCTTATGAATCCATGTTGCCCTCCACCCATTTATTTTTGTCCCCATTTTCATCTAATTCAACTCTTTCTTCTTCTAATCCATCTCCTTCTAATCCATCCACATATTCTTCCAAATATTCTATTCTTGAGGAGTTACCCATCATCGAACCCCTTGAATCATCAATTTATTCTTGTACATGTGGTCAAGGTCAATCCACTTTCACCACATCGTCCAAATCAACCATTTCTTCTTATAAAACCATTCCTTCTTCATCATCATTGCCGAATCCACCTTATTATAATTCCAAGCCATCACCCTATCCTTCTCCATCAGCCGATGTTTCACAAGTTGACTTTCAGATTGTGAAATTTTTAACTCTCCGCCAACACCCACAACCAACTCCAATCCTGAGCCATCATCCACCACCTCATCCCAAGTCGAGGTCCACATCACTAGTACTGGTATTGGTACATACATGGTCCAAGATGTTACCATTACCCCTTTAGCCATTTCCACAACCAAGGATTTCGGTTGTCCACGTGACCATCCTTTAACCATAGGTGTTGTACGACATGAGTTATGCTCCTAACAATATTAAATTTTCCTATAGAGGGTTGGATTCCTCAATTGAGGCAAACCCACCCGAATAACCAAAAGAGCCGAGATGTGCCAAAATACACAATATTTTCCTTGAGTGCTCCTTTTCATTGACTATCCTAAGTGGGGTTTTTCAGGCCTTCAATATTTCCTAGGTTAAACCAGCCACCATACTTGATTTTTTCGTCCAGTGGCCTTACCCATTTTCAAGCCAAAGACTTAGATACATGTGGAAAATTTGTCTCAATCACTATATTTGGTAGGTGTGGTTAGAAATGAACCATAGAGTCTTTAATGAGTCTATCCATGATGATCAACCTATCATTTCTAGGATCTTATCCTTTGCCAACAAGAATGTGAACCTTATCCCTTTTGATAGCCGTAAACCTCATCTGCAGGAGACCACGATTGCTAAATATTTAAGATTAACCTTGTTAGATGAGTATGTGCCTAGGGTAGTCAACCCCAGAGCCACTGTTAAGTGGTCCCCACCTCCTACGAGTTGGTTTAAGCTTAATTTTGATGGAGCAGCTAAGGACAATCCTGGCAGAGCAGGTGTTGGCGACGTTGTGCGAGATAATATTGGGAATATGATGCTTGCATTTTTTGAATATTTGGGAACAAGGACGAAAAACGAAGCTGAAGCTAGAGATATGTGGAGAGGCTAGGATCCTTTTCCAAGGAATATAGGACAAAAAAGCCCAACATGTCTTTTGGGAAGCTAACAAAGTTGCTGATAAGCTGGTCAATTTGGGTGTCGATGGTGACAAACTTTTCAAATGGGAACACGGTGTCTCGAGTGAAGTAGAGGAGCTTATTCAACAAGAATTCCAAGAATGATAGTCTAATTTACCAAAAGGGAAGGCATTGTAAGTTCGAAGGCTATGAGTATTCCCATCTCTTTTTTGAAATGGGCTCACAATAAAAATTATTCGAACTGTCAGTCTTGGTGGATGTTGCTTGGAAATACCAAAAAGACTAATGGGGACAATAAAATGTCAGATAACATAGCTCCTAGTCATATTGGTAATTTGAGGTTGGTTTATAATCACAGGGAAGGAAAGAAATGACAATATAAGACTTTGAACCAGAGCCACATGGACCACCAGATAACCACCGCCATAAATCTAGCCAGTAGGTTCACTTCTCCAAGGATGATTGGCCAAGACGGGATGTGGTTCTAAAGCATGTCATATACGAAAGAAAGTAATTAGCAAAGAATTATTAAGAGTAACTGTCAATACAGAGCTTGTGGGAGTTTTTTCAGTACTCTGCTATGTGTGTCTGCAACTTTTTGTTTCTCCACTGTTTCAAGGAAGGGATCCGTGTCCTGTTTCTTTTTTTGTAATTATGATGCAGGTGTGTTTTCTCGGTGTATACCCAAAATGTTGTATGGGAAGTTTCTTTTTGATAACAGACTATGTGCCTTACCGGATGTAATGGCTTTGGCGGTATGTACATTTTACATATATAGAATCCTTAGTAAGGACATGTTCATCAACAACCCTAGGCTGATTTTTGTAAAAGGTTTTGGGTCAACCTGTAAAGCCCTGTATTATCGCTATAGTATCTTATCTACCAAAAAAAACATACACAATATGACTATATTTCCATCTCATTACTTTCACATAGTCAATTGGTAAGGTCAGTGTATAGGTTCCCATGAACAAGGGATACATGACATCATTGATTTTCCATATCATGGAGCACATGATTGTTCCGGCTTAGGGTATACCCATATTTCCATAACCTCTTCTCTTGAGAAATTTTTCCAAAGGCTTAGCCTCAATGATGAAGATAAAGGCCCCCTTCCATGTTCCTCAATCACTTCTCTTGAACAAGCTCTTCAAGAGCTTAGCTTCAATGAAGAATACGATCCCTCAATTTTACATACCCACTCCAAGATTCTAATGATGAAAGTTATGAAGAGTATGAACTTATGTCTAATGCTTATGATGATTTTGAAGAGGAATTTCAGCCCATTGTTCCTCTTACCCAACAAGATGAGTTTTACCTCACACTGTTCCCCATCCATCAACCCATATTTTAGTTGCTTCTTCCACAAGAACAACCTGACCCACCTGGTGAACCACCCCCACATGAGTTCCATTGAACCATCCATCCAAGCCAAAAGTTGTAACATATGTACATAAAAAAAAAAATAAACAAACAAATTTTTTCTTTACATGTACATAGAATTTATTTCATGTTTGTTGCTGTTATCCAGAGTAAAAAATATTTGACATCGGTTCCCATCCTTTCTTCCAATTCATCCTATCCTATTAAGTTAGTATGAATCCTCTTGACTTATTCATACGACTCCGCAATCCATACAATCCAGCTAAGCCAATTCCAATTGATGAAAGCCTTGTTGACAGGGATCAAATTTCTTCCCCACTCTCCTTTTTGGAGTTTGTCTTATTCAAGAAATTGTTAAGAGCTTCTATCAACTACATTCCTCCTTCCCCTCCACCTTCACCTTCTTTTTCCACCAAGAGTCCTGAGGTCTTTCAGGTAGAGTTAGATGACACTAAGAAGGAAAAATTGGATGACATATTAGATGAAATTCATCTAATCCCCACACCACATCAACTTGAGGAAGGTTCACACATATCTATTGAAGATACCATCAACGCAAACCTTAGTTCAGATCCTAACAATCCCCAAATTGTCAAGCTTGGAAAAATCCTATCATTCGATGAACAAGAGCAATTCATTACTCTCCTTAAGAAGAAGAAAGTTGTGTTTGCATGGTCCTATAAGGATATGCCTGGTCTTGACCCTAATCTTGTGGTCCACAATCTCAGCTTACGCCGTGATGCCAAACCGGTCAAGCAAAAGCTTAGAAGGATGCATCCTATTGTGGCCCTCTTAGTCAAGGAAGAGCTTCAAAAACTGCTAGACATCAATTTTGTTGTTCCTATTAACTATCTTGAGTGGCTTTCAAACATGGTACCTGTTCGTAAGCCTAATGGGTCGATATGCATTTGCATTGATTTTTGAGATCTTAAGAAGGCATGTCCTAAGGATGATTTTCCTCTTCAAAACATTGATACTCTTGTCGATACCTGCGTTGGCCATGAATTGCTTTCCCTCATGGATGGTTTTTCAGAATTACAACCAAATTTACATAAATTCTAAAAATCAACACAAAACAACATTCACAACACCTTGGGGGACCTTTTGTTACAAAGTTATGCCCTTTGGCCTTAAAAATGTAGGAGCTACTTATCAACGAGCCATGACTTACATATTCCATGATTACATGCATAAGATTATCGAAGACTATGTGGATGATCTCTTGGCTAAATCTAAAACTCGACAAGAAAAAAATAATGTATTGGACAAGATTTTTGACCGACTTCTAGAACATAAGGTGAGGTTAAATCATAAAAAGTGTGTCTTTAGTGTTACCTCAAGTAAACTTTTAGGATTCATTGTCTCCAAAAGAGGCATTGAAGTAGACCCAAACAAGGTCAAGGCCATCATGGAAATGCCTCCCCCAACTATCATTAAAAAAATTGTGTAGTTTACAAGGAAAGATTCAATCAATCCGATATTTTATTGCACAAATTTATGATAAATGCAAGCCATTTAACCACCTGCTACAAAAGGGATGCTATTTGCATGGACAGATAACTGTAAAAAAGACTTCGATGACATCAAGCAATACCTATATTCTCTGCCAATATTAGCTCCTCCTCGCATAGGAGTCCCTTTATATCTTTATCTTTCAGCAACAAACTTTACTTTAGGGACAATGCTTGCACAAAAAAATGAACAAAATAGAGAACAAGTTGTTTATTACATTAGTGGAACATTGATGAGTTATGAAACCCGATACACTTATGTAGAAAAGTTGTGTTTAGCAGTGGTTTTTGCCACTAAGAAATTTTGATACTATATGCTTAGTCATACGACTTACGTTATAGCTAGAGAAAATACTCTACGATATATGATGTCTCGCACTTACAAAAATACTCGTACCATAAAATGGATAATGCTCCTTACAAAATTTGATCTCAAATTTATTAGCCAAAAATACATTAAAGGTCAAGTTATAGTCGATCAACTCATGGAAGCTCCCTTACCTAGTGATCATACTTTGATTATAGAGCTCCTAGATGATTTGGTATTTTTTGTCACTAAATTAGAAGAGGTCATTCCAGAGGAAGACGTTGATATCACCTTATTATTTGATGTATCTAAGTGCGATAAAGGTCAAGATGCTGGAATTGTTTTTCATACACCTCAAGGGATACCAATCCCTTTATCATTCAAGTTAGACTTTCCATGCACAAATAACACTACAGAGTACGAAGCCTTAATCTTAGGTCTTCAATCCACTATAGCTATGGGTATCAAGTGTATCAGGATATTTGGGGATTCTCAACTTGATGTAAAAAAAGTAATCAAAGAATACCAATGCAAAGAACCTACCATTAAGCTTTATCATGAAGTAGCAATGAAATTGCTCTCAATATTCGAATGGTATAAAATTGACAACTTGCCTCGTTCGACTAATAGATTTGCAGATGCCATGGCCTCTCTTGGATCATTATTTCCAAAAGACAACTTAGGAGAGGTACAACCCCTAATAATCTCAACAATATCTAAGTCAGCCATTGTCCATACTGATCCTAAGGATGAGAGAGACATTTGCTTTACCCATTCGAAACCATATGAGTCTTGGTCAAGCCAAATAGTAGCCTTTCTAAAATTTGGAACACTCCCATATGATATGTCTCGGTCTGCAAAGCGCTCTTTCAAACAAAAAGTAGTATGTTTTATTCTCTTGGGGGACGTGTTGTATAAATGTGGTTATGATGGAATCCTCCTTTGTTATCTAAAAAATAGTGAATCTCAAAGAGCCACAACTGAATCCCATAGCCATTGCAAAGCATATTTTATGCATGGGTTATTATTGGCCCACAATGGAACGTGACTGTTGCACCTATGTCAAAAATTGTAAGCAATGTCAAGAACATGCCAATTTAATTCATGTACCATCACAAGCTTTACAGCCTATAAAAATCCTTTGGCCCTTTTCACAATGGGGCCTAGACCTAATTGGAAACATTTTGCCTCCATCTTTGGGATAATATACATTTATCATCAAAGCCACTGAATACTTCACAAAGTGGATCAAGTCCATTCCTCTAACCAGTATGACAAGACCTCCAATTGTGGAATTCATACTCCAATATATTATCTATCATTTTGGTATTCCCTCTAAAATCATTTTTGATAATGGTAAGTCTTTCAAGAACAAGGATGTTCGAGCACTTTGTGAAAATTATAATATCCAACATAGTTTCTCGACTCCCTATTACCCACAAGAAAATGGACAAGATGAAGCTACTAATAAGACCTTTATTACTATTCTCAAGAAGCTTGTTAACAAAAATCATAGAGACTGGCATACAAAAATCCCTTTGGAACTATGGGTTTATTGAACAAGCATCCGAACACCAACAAGAGCAACACCATTTTCCCTGGTATATGGAGCTGAAGCCATCATGCCTCTTGAGCTCAAGATCCCATTATTACGAATTTATTTGCAAGAATTCATAGATGTTGACACCGCTAGACAAGCATGTCTTAACCAACTCACTCTTTTGGATGAGAGGCAAGTCAATGCACTAGAACACCTAAGAGTTTATCAAGACCGCCTCAAGCGTGCTTACAATGCCAAAGTTCATCTTCATGAATTCCAAGTAGGAGATCTTGTACTTAAATAAAATCAACAAAAAACCAATGCTTTGCCACACCTTCATGACAAATTCACGGCTAATTGGTTAGGTTCGTACATAATTTCCCAAAAGGTGGGTAATGGTACATATAGACATACCGATTTAGGGGGAGTAGAGGAACCCGGACCACTTAATGTTATCCATTTAAAGGTATTCTATTGTTAATATGATGTTTATATGTATATATATACATGGCTAAAAAAAAAAAAAAAAAAACAAATCATTCATATAGGCATGGTCTCATTGCATACATCTGGCATTTACATATAGGAATGCACGTCTCACATTGCATTTATACATATTGCACACATATTCCATTTGCATTCATTATGCATGCATTCCATTGTATTTTATATCTCGCATGCATTCCACTACATTCTCTCATTTTTCATATGGCATTCATCCCATCCCATGTTCAATGATATTTTATAGTAGTGATGATATGGAAAAATACAAAAAGACAAGTTTCACAATTGGGGTACCTATTTTTGGTATTTATACAATGTTCTCCAATGTCATAAACCAAGAAGCCCATTTGTAAAAAATCATAAAGCCCAATTTTTCATTCACTCAGCCACTACTAGTGTATCTAGCGACCTCTGAAAAGATGTTCAATTTTCTTTGGGACCAAAACACTTTTTCACATTAAAAAAAAAAATCTTGAGTCTTTTCAACTGATTCCAAAAGCAATCTTGTACCAACCACACTTTTTTACACCTTAAAAACATTTTGAGTCAAATAAGGATAACACCATACTTGGGGTGGCATCTTGAAGTGAAAAGGGCATTCCTCGCTTGTCCTATCATGCAACATAGTCCAAAACCAAAAATAGTGGTTTTCACCACTATCACAATTACTCGCCAAATACAAACATAAAATATAGAGTAGTAAGGATAGAGTCACATTCTCATCACACTTCGGTTGAGAATCCGATTACCCAAAGCTCTATCTCAAATTCATAAATCCCATAGATCCCTAAAGTTGTAAGGATCGTACTACATCCCTTAGAAAGTTATGTAGTCATCCCCAAGTTCTAAAATATCAAATCATTGGAATATGGAGTGAGTCTCCACCGGGGCTATAGATACCTGAATTGTGGTGGAGTAAGCTCATGCGAGGTGACATGTCTCTCTTACAAAAAGGGAGACCTCTAACCACACATATGGACAAGCTAGCTTCTTGGTATTCTCCATAAGAGGTCATGTCCAATTTACTCATAATGGGTCAATGAAATTCACATGCACACACATTGGTTCTTGATTTCCTAGGGTCATTTTCATGCTCAATATTTGGTACATGAACTTCACTTGCACACACATTGATCCTAAAGAAAGTTAGACAACCTTTAGCAAGTTTGGTTGATAGAACTAGTCTGTTTGAGTCTCTGAAAATCCTGCAACATTCCATATTAACATTCATATCTTATTCCATATAAACATCCATATCTTCTTCCATATCAACATCCATATCTTCTTCCATGTATTCATCACGAATCAACTTGCATAAAGCCACCAAGTTTGGTGCCCCCGATTGCAAAACAATGAACAAAAATGGGCAACAAAATTCTAAACTAAAAAGGATCATTAGAACATCATGCATTCCCATAGCATTCATATACATACCATTTCACTTGCATTAATCATCCATAACATTATGCATAAACATCATGATTAGTTTGCATTAGTCATCCATAAGAAATACATAAAAATATTTTCAAAAAACATGCATTGCATACACATAAAAGCATTCACATAAAAGATAACATAAATATATAAAAAACCAGGTATATATATATATATATATATCTCAAAAAAATCATTTGTACAATGAATGCCATAAAGGCTACAATGGAGCACCAAGGCTCATATACAAAAGTGCATCTAAGCACTAAGCTAATGTCTATGAGAGGACCCCTAAGACCTAGTAGGATCCCTAGACCTAGAACTAGATGCTGTATGCCTTGATGCCTCAGTCCTAGATGATGAAGGAAGATTGGGCAAAGGAATGTGATTAGCCATGCATAAATCCTCCAAGGAGTGCGCATATATCTCGCTCACCTGTAGTCATCATAAGTCAATCTTATGACATCAGTATCTCACCAAAATCTCTACTCGAAGCCTTGTGATTGTCTCCTAATCACTAGCCATGGTTGTCGAACGCTCCACATCCATATGAGCTATAGTAGCCCACAAATCAACAATAAACACATTTCGTCCCGCTAGAGCCTCCCTATGAGACTCTAGTGTAGTCTCCCTCTCCTTACGGAGCTACTCCACCTCCACCCACAACCTAACCACCTTAAAGATCTCCCCCATCTCCTCATCATCCTCCCCCTCATCATCTACCACATCCACCTCAGGAGTCTACTAGGTTGCTCCCAACGAATGCCTTTGACTCACTGATCGCTGAGACCTCATCCTCTTCGAAGTTGCCCTCGACTCTGCACCTATCGCATCCTCACCACTCACCACCTTTGGTACCCATACTACTTGGGCATCAAACCAAGCTATATACTCCAGCATCACCTTGGCATCATCTACATTGGGGACCTCCATCCACTCATTGTCTCCTATCTAAACCTGCCATGGCTCCACACATGGAATCCCCACCTCATCCCACCAATATCGATATAACACCAACTCATCTGACATATCCTGAGGTAAGCTAAAATACCTCAACACTCATGAGTATTAGAAATACTCCACCTCCTCATCCCTCCTCCTAACTAGCCATCGATCTTGCCTCACCCGACATAGCTGCTCCTCATCACCATCCCATCAGACTCCTTACCATGGCCTCCATATCACGTTAGCCTAAGTCAATCCAAACCACATATCTCGATACCACTGATTGGTATGCACCTCTAGAATTGGTTGCACCTCCTCAGCCACAACCCATCTCCTTGCATAGGGTTCACTAACATGCCATTCCTAGCAAGGTAGCCCCTCAAGTCGAGCCACACTAAAGTGCTCCCAAGCCCAACACTACAGGAGGAAGCTACACCCAATCCCATTCCTCCCTCTCTGTGTCACCTCATATAGCTCTCGATATAGCTATGCCAATAACGTAGGAGTCCATGCATATCCCCTTGGGTTGATGAGTAGGTCACTCACCAATCCCAATAGGTTCTAGGGGAACCTAAAGCTGGTGCTATTAGATAGCACTATGTTCTCTAACACGAACATGATCAAGGCTGGGAGTGCTTCCAAATCCTTTGCCTTGTACATGCTCAGGTAGCATATACCTCCATCCCCCATCCTCGCCTCTCACCACCACTCTCCGAACATCTTCTCCATATCCACCTTCTTGTCATGTACAACCATCACCTTTCCCCTTCTACTGGCACCTTTAATATGTAGTATATATCCTCAAGGATGACAGTAGCCTCCCTGATCGGTAGCTGGAATGTCCCCCTATCATAATCCTATCTCTCTATCAATTATGAGAGATACCCATCATCTGTCCTCACAAAATCCAACCTAGCCACTTCCTCCAAACCCACCTTCCTCAACAACTCCCAATCCCCCTCCATGAGCTTCTTCCTCATATCGTGAAAAAGAGGAGAGAAGTGATGTCGAAGCTCTATATCCCTCAAATGCAACAACAAAATTTTTGTTATTAATATTATTTCAAAAAAAAAAACAAAATACAAAAGTTTTGCATAAAAGAAAGCCATAGTGTTTTCAACATTACCGAGGTAAAGCGAGCCTCTGATCCACCAGAAGCATGAACTCCCTCTACAACCATAACTCCCGCATAAATTCTCACCAACCTCACCTTCCTCACCAATTCACTCCACTCCTTAGGCACATATACAAAAACTCTCAAACATAGGAATGAGCCAAAAATTCTACACTACAAGCTACTTATAGCTGCAGCTTGCACGCTTAGGTGCAGTCCGATGCTTGCGGGCCGCAGGAGCGTATGGGTGCTTGTAGGTGCACCCAAGCACAACCGGGTGCCTATAGAATACCGTAGGAATAGCCAGGCACCTGGAATCAAGATGCCATAAAAGCAAAAGAGCCTAAAAATAGGAGCTTGCCCCCTTAAAACCCCATCAAATTTCACCCATTAGGTTTTGTAAAAGCAGAAGTCGTTTTGCGCTTTCATTTTTTGAATAGATACATATTTGTAAACTACACAAATATAATATTATTATTATATTTTCTCGCCATTTTTCGATCCCATTTAACTTATTTTATATTTATTTTATATTATTTATGTTTAAATATAATATTTTATATTATATTTTAATATATTTATTATAAAATATATATTTATAAGACCAATTAACCTTAGCCATTAGATTTAATCTAATCTCATCCATCCATCTTCCTTAATCCGTGTCACTTAAAGTATAATCTCAGCCTTTGGATTTGATTTAATATTAGCCACACGATCAAAAGTGTTAGGCTGAAATCCTAAGAAAACCCTAGGCTTGATTATAAGTAGGAGCATTCTCAATGCTCAACCCTTAGAAATTTTGAGTCTTGAAATATTGAAGAAGTCTGAGGTCAATGCATTATGAATACCATCATTAGAGTTGAGTGGATTGCGCCCTAGAATATTCTGCTTAAGAACCCTAGATTTTCTTAGGATTTTCCCATTCTAGCAATTTCCCTAGTCATCTTCTGTCATTGTCATCACATCCCATCCACCGCATTATGACGATCTGCTTCTACAAATCAAACCCTAATACCTAGGTGCATCCAAGTGCCCACATCACCTCCTAGGTACAGCCGTGCACCTGCCTCATAACACAAGCACAACCGCACACCTGCCATGTCCTGTAGGTACAACATAGCGCCTACTGTTACCTAAGCCGTACACTAGAATCTACTGCACAAGATCACCTACCATCAAATATATAATGATGCAATGAATCATCATCAAAAACAACAAGGTAAATCATTGTTTACTATTTCATTTCATTATCTATAGATTTTGCATGCTACTTTATTTGTTAATAACTAGGGTTTTATTGCAATTTAAGGGTCTCATGCTATGGAGCCCTCTCAGGTATTTCTAATCCCCTGTTTTTATTTGTATATGTGCAAATCTACAAATTTATTCATCATTGGATAGTTGCTGAAGCTAGAGTGGCCCAGAATAGGATATCAACAAAGCCCACTCACTCTGTTGAGAGCAAAGCACATTGAGGACACTCATTTTTGGTAGCTAGGGTTTTGGAGAACCCTAGAAATTGTAATTACTATATCAAAATAATTCTATTAGATAGAATAATTGTAACAAGGAGTTTCTCAGCTCCCCCCTATTATTGAATCAAATATCATTTTGTGCAATTACTGTCTTTCTGAAATCATTTATTTTATATCTACTTTAGTGTCATGTTTTTGTTTCTTCACATTTCATTATAAATTCTTCCTACACACTTCCATCATTTACATTTACCTCCTTGACCCTTCTTCTCCATCCATACTTGTTGAAAGTGGAGTCAGGGATCAGGACAACTCATAGATATGTATGCAAATCTACATGCTCTTTCAAAATATGCAAGTACATCACACAATAAACATAAATAAATCATGCATGATAAATGAGAGAATCCCATACTTCTCTCTATATTACTTTTCCCTATCTACACAAGCCTTAGGAAAACTAATATACATGCAAATCATGATTATCTTCCATCCTTTTTAATACATTATAACTTATGAAAGAATCCCATACTTCTCTCTATATTAGTTTCCCTTATATATATAAGCCTCAAGAAAGACTAATATAAAATCTCAACATGATTATTATTTAGCATTCCAATGTATTACAAAAAAAAAAATCTTATAATTCCTCATTGATTCTATAAGAAACAATCTATCCAGTCTATAAAAGCATTCTATCCATTCTTTTTAAAGTCTAATTCCCAGACTACTATAATGATTAAATATTTTCAAAATTTAAATACTTCTCAAAACCATATTGATTCACATACCTAATAAATATAAAAAAATTACTCCTACTAACTATTAGAGTCAACTATTAATAAAGTCAACATTAGTTAATAATTTTTCTTGTAAAATGGAAATCGACATTAATCATATAATCAAATTTTTATCCAAAGGTTAACGTTTATGAAACTATACTATACAAGACATTTCATTACTCAGTTTTCCAATTAATATGCATTTACCAAGTACACCTACAGTGTAGGGATGTAAAAGTTCCAAACTAATATCCATACTGCAAATGTCAACCATATCTTGATTTCAACTATGGATATAAAGATAAAAACAATCAACATGACACATTATCGTCAGGTTTTCCCACTACATGGAGTAGGTAAATGCAATTGGGTACATCGTCTTCTAGGATCTATAGATAGCAAACAATAGAGAAGGGATAAATATAATTTGGGCATCCCTTGAAGTATTTTAGTATCCATTAACATGATTGGAAGGAAATACTATTGTAACTACCTACCTTTTAGTTCCAGAATAAATTTATTGGCTCACTTTAAACAACAAAAGGACCCGATATTATCTAAGACTCAGTAACAATCATTGAATACCAAGGCTATTGCTCAATTTGTACAATCTAAGAGGCTGCACTATGTTATTCATAATCTCGTTAATTTTGATTTGCTTTATATTATAGTACTATTAAAAGTCTACAACAAATAAAAATGATAGAACATTTTTTTTCTACATTTCTAAAAATAAGCTTAAACCCACAACTCTTAAGGAAACTTTCTATAGGCTGAATAATGTTTGGTCTCATCTTATTATTTTTAGACCTGGTAGTTTATTACAACAATATTTTTCCATGTTCTATCATGGAGATGCTTGAATTCATTCAATTAAGAAAAGAAGTAACACTTTGCAATGTGAAAACTATTTTATTTTACATCCTCACAATAAGTTGCAAGGTTACCTAATATTGGATAGTAAAGTTTCGATGTCTTATTATTGTTTCTTCTTTCCTTTGTTCCGATCGTTCTACCTTTTTCTTCCCTCTTTTTTCTTTCTTTCCTTGCCTATTTATCTATCTTATTTATTGTCTGTTAAAACTGTTGTGAATTATTTTCTATTGTTTAGATTTGCATCCATGGAATTATCAATTTATATTTGCACTAAATTCTCTTTCGTTTTAACAATGGACACTTGTTTTTCCAAATAGACGATCATTTTTAATTTTTCTATTCATACATTAATAAAACATTAAGAATCTTACATTATTTTTTTTAATGTTAATGTAAAATATAACATTAGAAAAAATATGGTAATTAAATTAATTACTCCTTTTAATTAATTTAATTAATATCAAATATTAATATTAATTATTAACATGCAACCAAAAGTGAGTGCGAGGTGAGCCAGGAGTGAGTGTAGCATGAGCTAGGAGGGAGTGCAGCCAGAAGCAAGTGTGAGTGCAAGCTGGGAGTGAGTGTAGCTAAAAGTGAGTGTTGAGTCGAGAGTGAGGAGGAAGTAGAAAGCAAAGTGTGATTTAGTTGAAGAAAACCTAATGCAAGTTGAGAGGAAGTGCGATCTAAGAGGGAGTGCAAGTCGAGATTCAATCATGGTAGAAGAGCAACAGGTTCATATAGAGTGCATCAATGCTTCAAACGCTTACCACAAATGCATGAATTATTATTTTCAAAAAATACCTAAAGCAAAGGAACATCAAGAAAAAGAAGAGACAAGGTTTATTGTGAGCCAAGAGGGAGTGCAAGCCAGGAGCATGTGCGAGGCAAGAGAGCGTGCAAGCTAGGAACAAGTGCAAATTGAGAGGGAAAGTGAGCCAAGAGGGAGTGCAAGCCAAGAGAAAGATCCATTAGCTAGTATGGAAGAAAAGTTATATTTGAAAGCCCTAATGGGATGTTAAGATGTCCTAGTTGGATGTATGGAGGTCCAAGTTGGAGATAATAAAAAAGAGCAAATACATAGTAAATTCAATTCAGGTAGTAGATGTTACACCAAAAGTGAGTATAAAGGATGATATTATTGAGCATGATATAATAGTTCTTAAAAGTAGAGGGTTAATATGTAAATTCCATAGATCATGGCTAGGGTTTTTGGAGATTCAAAATTGGATCAAGTGGAAGTAGGGATTAAATTCAAATTACTCTGTGACTTTTTTTTATTTGGGGAAAAAATCTCAAAAGGGATGCCACTTTCGGGTAAGACCCAAGGAGGCAGGGGTATCCATTCCACCAAAAATACCCAGGACTCAGACCTGGCCTACCACCTTTGACATACTCAAAGAGCAAACAAACACACAAAACTAATTTAAAAATAAGTAAATAAATAAGTAAATAACAACAAAAATAATAATAATAAATAAAAAACATGCTCCTTGAGTGTGTCAAAAACAAAAGCACAACCAAACACACACAATAAGATAAAAGAAACCACAACACGAACCACATATAAAAACATAAGAACCACATAACAAAACACAAAAAAGACAAAAACAACAGAACACTACAAAGACATAACCTAAAAAAAATGAAAAATAAACACAACCAAAACCTAAAATATTGGGGGGGAGGACAGATATGTCTGGCATGGCACTAGTAGTGGCTACTTCTCGATCAAATTTGCTTACGCCATCCAAAGGGACCCAGTGGAGACTCCTTTCATGGTCAAGCAAGTGTGGGCCAACAAGCTGATCCCCAAGATCAGCTACTTCATGTGGGTAACCATCCAGAATAAGATTCTTATTATTGAGAATCTAGCCAGGAGAGACTTCCAAATCCCAAATAGATGCTTCCTTTGCTGTGCTTCCTAGGAATCAACCAACAATCTCTTTCTCACTTGCCCCTTTAACGTAGAGGCTATGGGACACCTCCTCACCCTATTTTTAATTCAGTGGGTTACTCCTAGCTCCATCATTGACCTCTTTTCCCAATAGCCCAATCCCTTCGTCCACCCCACCCTCTGCTCCCTCTGGGTGTTCTGCCTTCCCCACCTACTTTGGTAAATTTAGCTTGAGCATAATGGGTGAGATTTTTCTTCCCCGACCCACAACCCCCAGTCGATGGTGGCCAAGGTGATGGCCTTTGCCCTTGAGAACTCCCACTCCCTCACCCCGAGCGGGCCTCCATAGAAGGTGAGCAAGGCTTATATCCTCACAAACCTTGGAGTTCAGCCCCCTCGGTCCCATGGCCCCCTCCCCTAGAGTTGCGACCAGGTGGGTTGCCCCTCCTCTCTGGTGGATCAAAATCATTTTTTATGGTTCCTCCAAGGGAAACCATGATCCCTTGGGAGCTGGAGGGGCCATCCAGGATCACTTTGGAACATTTATCTTGGCTTATGTTGAGGCCCTCGACATGCAAACCAACAACTTCATGAAAGTAGCAGTGTTACTCCGCGGGGTCCTCGCCCTCCCAAAGGCCCTTAGTAAAGTGATCATCGAGGGTGACTCCCTTAACATCATAAATGCCACCCTCAACAATGGGGACAACTCATGGTGCATCTAAAATATTATACAAGAGGTTTGGGCCATCCTTTTGAGGCTCCCCCAACATTCCATCCACCATGTCTACCAATAAGGGAACATGGTGGCTAATTTTCTAGCCAATATTGCAACTTCTTTAGAAGGGCTCAGCATCTAGACCAAGTATTTTCCTATCGGGTTGGTGCAGGCAGCATCCCAAGACCTCCTTAATATTGATGCTATTCCAGACACCTAGACTTCCCTAGATTTGTGCCTGGACAACCTGGATCCATGTTAGGTGCAATTACACGTGGGGCATTGAACTTACTATGTTTCTCTCTGTGGTGGTAGTTCCCAATGACATCTATGATCATCGGTATTTTACAGCAACCACTAGGCTATGTGCAGCGCTAGGTTTCTCCTTCCCCAATATCCATGTCAAAAGGATCTCGTAAACCTCTTCTTTTTTCAACATTCCCATTGGGCTCGTAGTCAGCACAACATGTGGGCCCATACCACCTCAAGTCAAGTGCATTGATGCTGACTTTGCATCCTGGTATTGGCCTAACTAGGCATCTTGAGCATGGCAACCACCTATTCAAGACTAGCCCTCTATGCCATCTCAGTTGGAGCACCATGTGGAGTCCATCCCTAGCCCCCTTTCCCCTCATCGCCAAACCTGCCATCCATCTCACTGCCCCTATCATTCTTCGCTCGTGTTTTTCGCTGCCCTAGACATCGAATCTCAAAGTATGGATTCCCTTGCTACCTCTTTGGCTTCCTCCCTGTGCCTTTATATCCCCTTGAGGTCTGTCGCCTTCACCTTCCTTTGCCCCATCCCTCCTATATTTTCTTGGTGAGATTCTCCCCCTATCGGCCCCACTTCCTTGTGGCACTTTTTTCCTTGGGTGAGATGCGATTCCACCATGTCAAATCCCAAGGCCATTTACATCGAGCCTAAGATCCTTTCTATGTCCGAGTCTGCTAGGGTCTTTACTGATGCTAAGGAGTATACTCCCTTTCTGAGTAAAGTTACTGGGCTTGATGAAGACATCACCCAGGGCTTCCTGGACACCTGGGATGAGGGCAAGGTCCAGCTGAAAGGGCTGCATTTCAGAGTCACTAGGGAGTTCCTGTTTGAAGTCACTGGTCTGCATCACGAGGAAAAGGGGAAGTTCATTCGTTAAGACAAGCACAATTATGATGAGGAGTTCTCTCGCTTCCCAAAATAGAATTGGGATAGGATGAATCTATTCAGAACTAACCTCCCCAAACCATTTGACAAAGCCTTGGTTGTCGTGATGTAATTTATTACATGCGATGACCTAGACTAGAAGCTATTCAGTTTCCATCTGAGTTTTGTTAACCACCTTCACGATGCCACCTTGCTGAGCACTTCCTATTTCTTGCTTTACTACCTGGGTCTTGCCATTGATAGAGCCTATAAAAACCACTCCCACCCTTACCACCAAGGACTTATGGCCATCCTTTATCACCATGCTCTAGCCCATAAGCCCCTACTATAGAGTATTCCCCCTGGGTATTTGTCATACCCATTGAGGCTGCCGCCTCCCCTGCTGCTTCGAAGTCCAAAGAGGACATTCGCAGTGATCCTGAAGATTCCCCTCCCCCTAGAGAGCGCAGGCCTACCCAAAAATGCAAGGCATCATCTCAAGTCCTTGACAACGTTTTGACCCCCGGTGCTAGCTCTGCAAGAGGGATGACCCCTTATGGGAGAAGGTCCTCGGATAGACTCAAGAAGCCCAAAGTTGATGTCTCAAAAACCATCGAGATCAATTCAGATTCTGAGAACAAGTTCCAAATATTTCTGAATAGGATCCTCCTCAACATGGTGATCAACTCGCTCACCTAGGCTACCAATGTGACTACAGCAGCTATCAATGCCTTTAAGGAACTCTAGTGTAGGCTAGGGGATGGCCCTGATGGTGATGGTAATTAGTTCCCTGGTGTGGGGTTCCTGCCCAGAGTTGCCCTGGGAGTTCACCTCATGTAGCAGGGTGGGTGAGGATGGTGCATGGTCTGCTCAGGACTATGCCCCCCTAGCTACTTTGGGTGGAGTTTTGTTTCTAGTCTTTGGCTTCTGTTCATTTCAGCAAGCATATTTAGCCTTGGTACCCCTGATTTTGCCTTTTTTCTTAGCAGGATGGGTTAATTTTGTTTGGGTTGATAACCTGGGGCTGGGTTGCAAGGCCCAGGGTTTTGATCTAGGAGCTCACCCCGATATTTTTTGGTTCAAATCTAAGCTGCGACTTCTATTGTAAATAAGGTTTTGGGACCCTTAAAAAACTCGCTGTATATAAAATTTTCTACTTATATAAAAAAACCTAAAATATTAAAAAAATAAAATAAAAATAAAAATAAAAAACAACCAATAATAGACAATAAACAAAAAATAAAAAACATAGAAAACACTCACACAAAAAAATACGAATTAACACAAACAAAGATAAACACAAGAACAAGAATGACAAAAATACAAGAACCATAACAAAAAACATAAAAAAAACACAAAACAACAAAAATACAAGAACAACAAAAAACAACACAAAGAACACAAAAACAAAACTAAACAAAAGAACACACACACCTTAAAAAACTAAAAAAAAAAACAAAAACGAAAAAAGAAAAAAAATTGAACATAACAATGACCTATCTAAACCTAAAGACTAGTAAGGCAATAAAGAACAAAGGAAACAAAATAAAGAAAAGAGTGAGCTAGGGAACTAAAAAAACCTGAATGAACCAAAGAGAAGCAAAAAAAAACAAGAAGAAACTAGGTACCTTCAGAACTACAGCCATCCAAAGAAATGATAGAAAGAAGAGCTTCCCTAATTTGCGAAGCCCACCATATAGGAGGGTGGCC
This sequence comes from Wollemia nobilis, assembly GCA_028583015.1. Taxonomy (NCBI): domain Eukaryota; kingdom Viridiplantae; phylum Streptophyta; class Pinopsida; order Araucariales; family Araucariaceae; genus Wollemia; species Wollemia nobilis. The sequence continues at coordinate 3,691,344 of JAQPPZ010001629.1, read as the reverse complement.
ATAATAAGTAAGATCACCTTTGTCCAAAGACAAATTAGCTAAAGAATTAGCACTCTTGTTTTGATCTCTGACCACATGATTGTAATCAAATTTTAAAAATTCCATCTGGGTTAATTGAATCTTCTCAATAATTCTTTTTATTCTCCAATCAACCTTATGATTCTTGGAAGGAGTCTTCAAAAGATTAATCATAAGTTGAGAGTCAGACTCAACTAACACCTTTTCCCATACAAACTTATTAGCCTCTTGAAGGCCTCTAAGGATACCATACCCCTCAACAAGGTTATTGGAAAGAATACCCAAATTCTCAGCAAAAGTAAAAACCAGGGAGCCATCTGAAAGTCTACCAATTCCTCCCACACTGGCTTTTCCAGGGTTCCCTCTAGAGGCTCCATCAATATTGACTTTTCCAAAATCCTTAGGAGGAGGTTGCCAATTTCTTGTCCTATCCATATTACTAATACTCACATTCCATTTAAGTTGGTTGTCCTTAGAAGATTTAATCTTCAATCTTTGCATCACTTGATCCCATATTTGGTGGGGTTTTTGGGGGTGATTAAGGAGATGATGGACCGATTCAACTAAGTTGGCTATGGTCTTTTGCCAAATATAGTGAATATCCTTCCTATCTTGATTAAAAATTTGGTTGTTCCTTTCAATCCAAATATTCCAAAGAAGAATAGTAGAACCCATCCAAACTAACTGCCAAATAAAATGATCAACACCCTCTTGATTAGGCCAATCCCTCCAAAGTTGTTCAAAAGTAAAAAAATTGGACCACTGTAAGCCAAGTAAAGTGGCCATTCTCCTCCATAGCTCAGAGGCTAAAGTACACTCAATAAAAAGTTGGTTGAGAGTTTCTACATTCTCTTCACACTTCTCACATCTAAAAGGGCCATGCAAACCATGCTTCATAAGTTGCTCACCAGTGAGCACCCTACGATGCAATATAATCCAATTAAAGAACCTCAGCTTTTTGAGCCTACAATTGAGAAAATATATCAGAATAATGGTTGGGATTATTATGGAATAAGGTCAAATAAAATTGAGCAACTGAATACTCACCCTTCTTAGTGTTGTTCCATCCAAAACAACCTTTTTCATGGGACTAAGAGACATATCTCATATGAAGGATGCCTTGGATATCTTGTCTTTGCCTTTCTGGGATTTGAATAGGCTAGTGCTCAATAGGGATCCAATATCTACCAACCCTTGAATTACCAGTATGGTACTAAAAATAATTAGCTACCTTTATCCAGCTAGCTCGGTGAAGCTCCTCCATCCAAGGCCTCCAATCGGGAAACTGAGTTATCAAAGTTTGTGACCATCCCAAGAATCTATCCAAAAATTTGCCTGTTGACCATTATGAATGATCCAAAATAAATTTTTCTTTATCAAATCCTCACCAGTCTTAAGAACTGCTAAAATGGGAGAACCTTTGGTAGGAAGTTGATAGCAAATAAGGTCTCCAGGACTTTTGTTCTCAGCATATTTAGCACGAAGATTATTGGCCCAAAGAGCATTGGGGTTATGCAACATCCTAAAATATAATTTAGCAGATAAAGCTTTGTTGTTATTAATAGAAGACCAAAATCCTAACCCCCATTTATTCTTAGGAAGACATAAAGTGTCCCATTTCACCAAGGCCCATTTTCTTTTCTCCTTAGTACCACTCCAAAGGAAATGATGACTGATTTGATCCAGTTCTTGAAGAAAAACCTTTGGAATATTCAACACGGAAGATACATAAATAGGAATAGCTTGAAGGACTAATTTTACTAAGGTGATTCTACCCCCAGAAGAAAGCCACTTGTTGGTCCACTTTCCAATTTTCTTCTTGACTTTGTCCAACAACCAATTCCAATCTTTATTTTTTTGCCTTTGAATATTTATGGGAATACCTAAATAAGTTATTGGAAGGGAGATCTTCTTATATATTAATTTATCCAAGACCATTGATTCCTTTCTAGTAGAGTAGTGAAAGAAAATAAATTTAGATTTGTCTTCATTGATCAACTTCCCAGTAGCCTTAGAAAAACAACTAATGATTTACTTAATATTAGAAGCTTCCTTAACTGTAGCTTTACCTAAAAGAGTAGAGTCATCCATAAATTGAATATGATATATAGTTCTAGCTCCATGAGCAATGGTAACTCCCACAAGGGTTTTGTTTTCCATTTTTTTGGTTATAGTCCTACCCAAGCATTCAACAAGAATGATGAATAAATAAGGGGATAGCGGGTCACGTTGCCTAATACCTCTGGAAGATGGGAATGACTGAGAAGGCCTATCATTGATAAGAACTAAGTATGAAACTGAAGAGATACATACCATAATCCAATCCATCCAATCCTTAGAGAAACCAAATTGCCTCAAAACTTTGATAAGGAAGTGCTAATCCACTCTGTCATAAGATTTGGATAAGTCAAACCGAATGAACATGGAAGGAGATTTTTGCATATCCATGGAATGGATGGCCTCCTAAGCAAGAACTATCTCATCTACTATTTAACACCCTTCCACATAACCCCCTTGATATGGGGAAATAATCTTATGTAAAATAGGCTTCAACCTTTCTGCCATGATTTTAGTAATGATTTTGAGAAGAACATTACATAAAGCAATAGGTCTAAAAGCTGAGATATGATCAACTTATTGAGATTTTGGAACAAGAGTAATATAAGTTTTATTGATAACCTTCAAAATTTCTTTGGCTTTGCTGGCTTCTTCCACCACCTCTAATAAATCAACATGAAGGATATCCCAGAACTCTTGGTAGAACTCAATGGGAAAACCATCAGGACCTGGGGTTTTCCCTTTGTGCATTTTAAAAACTACCTGTTGAAGCTCATTGATAGTAATAGGAGCATTCAAAATAGAGTTCTCCTCAAAAGTGATAAGAGAAGATATTTATTGAAGAACATTTTGTTGAGAAGCCGAGTCAAAAGGAGTAGCATCAAAAATATTGAAAAAGTAATCAACAACAATAGAGTTCATGCCATCCCAAGTATAAACAACATCTCCAAAATATGATTTCAGGGAAGAAATAAAGTTGTGAGATCTTTGAGCTAGAAGAGATTTATGGAAGAAATTTGTGTTTCGATCTCCTTCTTTGAGCCATTGAATTCTAGATTTTTGCTTCCATAAGATTTCTTCTATGTTTTCCCATTCCTCTAACTGAGTTGTGAGTTTAATTTCATCTGCACTTATCTTCTCTGTGAGGCCATCTAAATAGATATTCTTATTCAAATTTTCAAGATGAGTAATAACTTCATTATTTTTTTATGAACATCCCCAAACTCTTTCGAGTTCCAAGTCTTGATTTTGGATTTAATGTATTAAAATATTTTGGCAAAATAGAACATCTTAGTCCCATGTCTAGGTTTACCTTCCTTCCACCTTTGTTGCACACGAGGTCTACAGGAAATGTCTCTAATCCAAATTAATTTAAAATTAAAAGGAGAGAAACTCACATTGGTTTTCCACATTTCCACCATGACTGGCCAATGATCCGAACCAAAATTATTAAGAGTCTTCACTTTAGAAATGTGACCATGGATTAAGAAATTTTTAGAGAGCAAAAACCTATCCAATCTCTCCATTATACAAGATAAGCCTTACCTTATATTATACCAAGTCATAAGGCTATTATCTGGTTGGATGTCCACAAGATGGAGGTTTGCAATATATTCGCTCATGAGGTCAGTGCTTTTATCCAAATTTCTATTTCCCCTGCTTTTCTCATCCAGATAGGATGGTATTGAAATCTCCTCCGATCAAGATCCAAGCTTCGAGAAAATGAGAGATAATATGAGTTATATCCTTCCACTATCTTATTTTTTCCTCCAAAGTAGTTAGAGCATAAACAATAATGCAGAGCATAATTTGGTTGGAATGTTTACTTTGAATAGCTATAGCCAACATACCCCAACTGCCAACCATATGGTGAATAACTACCTCTTTTGGGTCCCAAAGACAAGTAATGCCACCAGAAGTCCCCTAGAAATTAAGGGAAACCACTTTTTTAGTTGGAAAAATTTTACTGGCAATTGAGTCCATATCCTCCATTGACATATTTGTTTCTTGAAGGAAAACAAGATGTGGATGATTTATCTGAATCATTCTTCTAATTTTATTTTGTTTTGAAAGACTCCCTTTGAGTCCTCTAATATTCCAAGTGATGATCTTCATTAATAGCAAGGCTAAAAAAGTTGGGAATTACATTAATATTACCTTCCTCTACAAGCTTTTCACCTTCTTTTACCATATGATATTGATTGGTCTTGCGACCTGCTTTTTGATTAGAATCCATCTTCAGTTTTTTTTCCCTATTTCTTGACTTATTCCAATTGAATCTGAGATGGCTTATAACCTTGAAGAATGCTTGTACACAGCCAAAATTTTACTAGAGGGTCCAACAAAGTCTATATTGGGACCTGTATTATTTGAAGTTTTAACATTTAAAAGATTATTTTTCTTGTGTAAATTTTCTCCCTTTTTTTGTTGAAAACTGTTGATTTGTTGGTTTGTCTCTAAGTTCTTTCATATTTAAATTGTGTTTCTAAGATTTCTATTTCCATTATTTCCTCTTCCTCACTTGGAACATCATTTGTGGAAAGGATTTCAAACATATTAGTAGATGACTTTGATTGATCCTTCATAACTTGTTTTTTTTTAGTGTTCTTCTTCTTAGGCATTTGAAAACATGCTGAGTTTATATCTTCTTTATTTTGATCAGGAATTTTATTTTGGCAAGCACTGGCCAAATGACCATATTCATGGCAAATTCTATAATGAAAAGGAATGTTCTCATAGTCCAATACTTGCTCCCAAGTGTCTTCCCCAAATTTTAATGTGATATTTTTAGGTAGGGGTTTGTCAAAATCCAATAAAACACAAATCTGAGCATAAATAATATGTTCAAAATTTTGAGTACAATCAACAGTCATCATAAAAGTTCCTAAAGAGTATCTAATTGAAGAAAAAACAGTAGGATTGCAAAATTCAAAAGGGAGGCCAAAGAGTCTAATCCACACGGGATCTATAGAAGGCATCTCTTCTTTGGATTTAAATTTAGTATACCAGGGCTTCATGAAAAGCCTTGCCCTTCCAAAAAACCAAGGACCCCCTTGAAAAGTTTTCTCTCTATCTTCATTATTAGCAAATAAAACAAGAAAATAACCATTTGGATAAATAGAGATTTGTAACTCACCTTTAGTTTTCTAACTTTTTGCAGCCCAAAATTTGAAAGCATATAGGCTCGGACAAAAACCCACGAACCGATAAATTAGTCCTATTTTTTCCAAATCTTCAATGCCAATCTGAATGTTACCCATATCAAGCTTAACAATAGGAGTTCCATCAGCTACTTTAAGACATCCTAACTCCGTTTTCCTGGGATCAATATTAGGCATTCTTAGAGGTTTATGGGAAGCCCTAATATTGATATTAGCATTGGGATTAGGCTGTCCACCATGGAGGACATCCCTAAAATGCATTTTTGGGGCTGAGTTTTAAAAATTCTTACCCTTGACAAGGGTTTTCATAGTTGAATTATTTTGTGGGTGCACCTTAGCACCAGATTCACTTGAGATATGAGCCATTTTTTGATCAACTGCTTGAAACTTGTTTTGTGATCTCTTTAATCCTTGCCCTAGACGCCATGGAAAGGTATGGTTTCCAGTTTTCTTTTGTGCAGCAAATTGGAAGCCGTTGTCACTCAAGTTCACAGTATGATATATTGAAAGATAAATTTCTAACCCATATTGAATCCCCTACAACATTTCCTACTAAAATTTTGAGCATAAACCATAAAATTATTGTTCTCTAGGGCCCGAAGGCCCTAAAAACCAACCTCTGGAGCTGCTTGCACTCAATCCAGATGAAATCCTCGCATAACTACTTTCCAAAAATCTCATTCACACATAGGGATGTCCTAGGATCGATGTTGCTCCAAATGATATGAAAATTTTTAGAGACGTTCTAGGATTTTTCAAGCATCTACCCTCAAAATTTTTGCTCAATCCGAGTCCGAATGAGTGAGATATGGCCAAAACATGTTCGACAGTTTGGGCAGTCCTACGAAAAACGTCCCTCCTCTAAAGCAATTTTTTTTCCTAGGTCATTACTCCGTGAATTTTATTTCTAAATTTTCTTATTATCTTTTCTAGTTCAAAAATTAGGGATAAAATAATGGTTAGTGACCCATGGTTTAGGCGAAGAGATGCACTTTATTTGAGACCATGGAATGGATTTTTTTGTTGAGAAAAAAACTATTAAGAAGCTTCTAGTATGGGTTAGGCTTTTTGGACTTCCATATCAACTTATAAATAAGGATGTTCTAAAGAATATTAGAAATACCCTAGGGGAATTCATCAAGGAAGGAGTAAATACTAAGGAGAAAAATCATGCTATATATACTCGTATATGTGTTGCTATGAATATTTCAAAACCTTTGCCACAATCCATTAAGATAAAATTAGAATCAAGAGAATGGGACCAATAAGTAGATTATGAAAATATCGCATTTTGTTGTTATGAGATTGGACACATAGCAAGAGTTTGCAAAGTGAAAACTATGAAGAAAAATAGAAACACTTCTAGCCATGAGATAAACTTCAAGATGAAGCAAGGAAATCATACAATAATAGAAGCTAAATCAGATCAAGGATATTTCACTCTGAAAGAAGAGGTAAAGAAAGTCTATCTATAGTATCATTTGACAAGTTCAGAAGGAATTAAAGATGCAAAATAATACGTGGAGAGAAATCATAAAAAAATATAGCAAAAGAGGTCAAGTTTATTCCAAGTAAATTATCTTCATTTTTCTCAAGTAATATAGAATCCTCTCCAAGTAATAAGAGTGAAAGGGATGAATATGTTATCCCTTGCACTTCAAGGTTCCAAGACCCATAACAATTTAGGTTTTTAAGAGCAGAATAAGATGGTAATTACTACAAAAGAGCATCCTTGCATTTTAGGGTTTCTATGGAAACATAAAGAAGATTGTATTTTTGAGGTTATTCCTTGCACTTTAGATCCTTTAGAACAAGGTAAACCTAAAGATGATAAGTCTTACTATGAGTAGTATGGGAATATTGAAGAGATTGATGAAGATGAAAGTATTACTAGGAATGAAAAATAGAGAGGAATATCCAAGAAGCAAAAGAAAAAATAAAGAAACCTAGAGGGATATTGATATGGGAACACAAAAGCAAATATCACAAGTGCTAACAAGAAGTGGGGCTAAACCTATAAATTAAATAAAAAATAACAATGAAAATAATATCTTGGAATATTAGGGGAATGGATAAGAACCCTAAAAAAGGTATTAAAAAATTGTGAGGTTGTTATAGATAAGATATTTATAGATATAAAAGTTGGGTAGAAAATATTTTAGCCATTAGCGGTGTTGAATTTCATCTTGGCAGAATTTGGAATTTTAATTTCAAAAGGCATCTGATATAAAAAGGAGTTGATTGTGGAAACTTAGGAGTTTGAGGAAGATGGAGAATATCTTTGATAGAAGGCAAATGAAGAATATCTTTGATTGAAATACAAAGTTTGATATGCTTTAATTAATTTATTAGAAATATAATGAGAGCAATGTAATGTTTTTGTAATGGGAGTGGCCCCCAATAGAATCCACACATAGCTTATTAATATATATATATATATATATATATATATATATATATATATATATATATATATATCCGTGTGTGTGTATTATTTTTAACATTGATATTACACATTTAGGTATTAATATAACCTCCATATTTATTAGTACCTTCTTTGATGAATCCATTGCCAGATTCATTTCATGTATTAAACATATGCGTACCTTTTGTTGCCATTGCACAACCTACCCCAATTGGGGACCCACTTGAAATTTTGAGTTTTATACAAAGGTGTTTACCTCAATCTATTTTTTAATATTGCTCACATTGAATTGCAATTGCTTCTCAGAGCTTGGAAAATTCTATTTTTTTAAGCTACTTTTTTAGTGTTTTTAGAATTTCACCACTTTTGTTCATATAATGAGCTATAAGCTTAAAATGACCATAAATTTTACAATAAAGCTCTGTCTGATGTGATTCAAATCTTGATAGAAATCTATTGAGATAATATTTGCAATAGTACCAAGTTTACATGCATAGCACTAGTATTTTAGGAGGTTTTGTGAAGATACCATCAATTCCCCATAATAGTCCATGAATTTCAAAAGGCCATATATTCCTATCCATAATTAAATTTTTAGTTATTTCAACTTTTCTAGATACCCATTTGGTTGAATTATAAATATGGAAAGTTTCATAAAATTTTGGGCATTTTGAAACTTTACCCTGTTTTTTGCACTACAAAACTGTTCAGAGTTCCTGATCATGCATTGATTTCATGGCTTCAATAAAATAAATTTCATTCTCCATATCAAGTTTGAAATTAGATTTCATACAAGTATAAATATACCCACATTTATTATCTGCAATTACCTTCCTTATTGCTAATTAAACTATCCATTTTAAATGGATTAGGGCGTTAAGAGTTCATTTAAATTCAATCTTCCACACCGTTAAGAGATGAAATTATTAATTAATGGTAAATTACCACTAAAATTAGCCCAACTACTACTTATTTATCTATGTGCCTCCATTTCCCTTCAACATTAAGGTTTGGAAACTAAGGCTTAATTAATCAAATTGTGCCCCTTTTTAATCCTTTGGTTTAACTAAAATTAAAAGGACTAAGATTTAAAATGATTTCATGTACCCCCAAGAGCTTAAAAAGCATGTAAATACTAAGTATATAGATGACCCATTATAGAGTGCTCACCAAAACCTAATCAATGGTTAACACATACAATGCTTAAGTAATTCGTGTTGACTTTTAACCCTAAGTCTTCACATGTTGACCAAGCAAATTGTGTGGTCTACACATTACCCACTCATCACCTTCAATCCCAACGATCCATTTTAAAACTAATCATATTTAAGCACTCATTTTCCTTGATCCATTCCTAATCATCCATAGATCCAACCAATAGGAAGGCCAATGCTCATTTTCTCGCTTTATTACCATTAGACCATCACTCCGTCCAATAGGAAGGCCAATGCTCATTTTCACCACTCCATTCCTATTTGTTTGTCGCTCCAACCAATAGTAAGGCCAACACTCATTTTATTTGCTCCATTCTAATTTTTCCATCACTCCAAACAATAGGAAGACCAACACTCATTTTTCTTGCTCCATTCCCATTCATCCATCGCTCTAACCAATAGAAAACCATCGCCCATATTTCTCTGCTCTACTTTGCTTCGTTCGGTTCCCCGTTGTACTCTTAGCCATGGATTTCCTAAACCAATCAAAGCCCTCCATATCATGCATGCATTTTCAAGAATCTAAGGCGAACATCTTAATATCAAATTTTATAAGGATGGGACCTTAGCATTGGTAGATAGTTTCAACAAGAACCTTAGCAAACCTTAAGCGAAAAGAAAGACATTTTATGCCACAAGAGCCTAATCGTGTACGTTGGACTTTGGTGGATGACCTAATACTTTGGAAATGAATTAGCGTTAGACCTTATTGAAAATTAAAGCAAAATAACCTAAGATTTGAACTTAATAATTCAACATGGAATTAATAGCACTATACTTTAAGACTTGAACGTTAAACCGAGGAGAAACCTCCATCAATATATCCTAATACTTAGCATTAGACCCATTTTTTTACATGGGATTAATAGCAAAGGGGAGGAGAAACCTTTGTCTACGAATATTGAACCTTAGACCAAGAGTTTAATAAAGAATTAAAGCTTAGAAGCATCAAATTAATAAAATTAAATGGCCAATAAGAGCACTCCTTTCTTTTAAAACAATTTATAATCAAAATCTTACATAAAGGAAAATCTAAATTAAGGCTTTAGGCACTTTAAAATAATATGACAAGAACCTTAGGTGTCCTTAATAATTTAGATATTGTATGAAAACAAAAATATGAGCCTTATACTTGGAACCTCACATTAGGTTTAATATTTTAAAACTTTGATTTTGTGCCACGAAAACCTAACCCTTACTTAGAGGTCTAAATGAATCACGAAAACCTTAGTATTAATTTTAATACTTTAACATTAAAATTAAAATGGAATTTTAATTTTAAATTTGATACTTCGACCCTAAAATTAAAAGTGAAGATATTTAGCATGGAATTAAATGAAAAGACTTTGGACCTTAGTGAATGACCTTAGCATTTGATTTAATACTTTAGCACTAAACTAAAAATGAAACTTTAGTGTTAAATATAATACTTTGGACCCAAAATTAAAGAGAATTAAACCTTATAAAATCAATTAATGAAATTTGAACTATTATATGTTTTTCTTCTGAAACAAAAAGAGAGAATCAAAAGGGTACGAAATGAAGTAGAGGGAGAATTCAGCGAACCTGGACTTGATCTTGACCAAATAGTGCATGACAACTCAACATACAAAGCTTCATAGAGATGCTTCCAGTCAGTTGAATAGTCCATGGCTGAAATTGAAGATCTGAATCAAGAAAATCCTCAATTAGACACCTCATCCTCTCAGTTGAAGATAGCTCATATAACAAACTTATTTACCACGATAAACCATTGAAATACAACTATTACCCTTTACTAAATTCAAATTTTTAAGGCTATAAATAACCATCGAGACCCCATTTCCAAGGGTTTTATTCCATTGTAGCAATAGACTTTAACATTTTTTCTTTGGTAGTTGGTGGATGTTTGTACCCTTGGTATTATACTTGGAATTTTATAATTATAATCATTTGTAGAAAGCAATTTTGAGAATATACCCCTTTGAATATCTTTATACAATGCAAAGTAATGCGATTCTTGGTGTAATCTGCACATGATAATGCTGGTTGCATTTGAGTTAATTTTAGTAATTTATGCCCTTTTCCTTTGAAGATAGCACCATCTTAGTTTTAGCTTGTGTGATAGCTTATTGGACTAAGATTAGTTTTATTTGGAATTGGCTACTTCAACTGATTTATTGCAAGGCTTCAAGATCATAATGACTTATTTTATTTCTTTCCCTACCCCTTCCTTTTATTTTTTTTATAATTGATTACATTAGAGTAGTTTAACTTGATATTTAGAAGCTTCTCTTTCATGAATATGCACTTCATTGCTTCAAGTTTTAAAATATTTTTGTGAAGTTCTTTCAAGATCATAATTAGAAGTTAGAAAGCCTAAAATATTGCTTTTACATGTAATTTACCATAAACATTTTCAAGGATAGGATAAATAACTTTATAATTAGTAGCAGATTGATCCTAAATCAGACCCTAAAATCAAGATTAACCACTCACCCTTGTAATTATTACTTGTGGGCATTGAACATTCCAACATACTTTCTTTAATTTTCTCTTTATATTTTGAATAACCTTACCCAAACCTTGGGGGAATCAAGAATCCCTTTCAAGAGAGGATATCTTATCCTGACCATTGGTGTATGTTTGCAACTAGACAAATATATCACTCAACAATACCAACAATAAATGTTTATCAACCAAACAATTACATAATACCACCTTTTTATCCTTAAGAAATAGGGTTTATGATGACTACCACATCATCACTTGGCTACTATGAATGGATCCATTGCCAAAGAAACCTCCCAAATGATGGTGTAATCTTAATGGAACACACAATTATGAGATGCAACTACATGAGGATACTTATTTACTCTAGAGCTATCGATGACAATGTCATCATCCATATTTTTCCTTTTTGGTCTCTCAATTCTAGTGGTTGTACTATACCAATCCACCCACAAGAGCACCCATTCCTGCAACCATAGATTCCATTAGCAGTACCATATTCTAGCATAATATAAACAAAGTATAAAATACAATTAACCACAAAACAAGATTAAACATTAGTGTTAGGAACCTACTATTAAAATAAACTCACTCACACAAAATACTGTAAATAAACAAAAATTCATCAAATAACATAATAACACTATGCAGAAAGTAATTGCAAAATTGAAACAATCTCACAAAATAACTCAGTATCATGGGCCTCTTTGAGGGGGCAACCTCCTTCAATATTTCATTAACTTGCAAAAAGATACATTTGTACATGGCTCCATGTCTTTTAAAGAAAAGCTTCATGCAACCCTAACCCTAAGCTCAAGAGTTGGCTTACATGCAAAATGCCACTCAAGCTAGAATCTTCTACCAAACATCGGTTACATTCTTGATAATGATTACATGAAATGGCCCCACTTGTCTAGGTGCCTTACTTGCCACATACCATTACAAAAGTATTACAAAATAACATTATAAGGGGGTCCCCACGTTGGACGTGGGTCATTACATAATCAATTGAGAATTACAAAAATAATGTTAGGATGGGGTCCTAACATGTCCTTCCCCTTCAAAAAGCTTTGTCCTCAAAGCTGTAGATGAGGAAACTGGTGCTGGAGCTGGTGGAGAGACTCCCATGTAGCATCTTTTAGTTGTAGACCATGCCATTGAACAAGGACCTCAGTAATGGCTCGGTTGCAAAGAGTGTGCATCCTACGATCCAACAATTGTTTTGGCTCGAGCAAGATAGAACCTTCTTCATCCAATTTTGGGAGGGCAGATTGAACCTGTACCTGATTTCCCACAACCTTCTTGAGAGAGGATACATGAAAAATAGGGTGGAGCTTGGATGTCGATGGTAGGACCAATTTGTAGGTCATGGCACCAATCCATTGTAAAACCTGGTAGGGCCCATAGTACTTGGCTACGAGTTTTTAGCACCTATAAAGCTGGAGGGATGACTGTTTGTATGGCTACAAGTGAAGGAAGACCATATCACCAACATCAAAGCTATGCTCAGAATGATGTTGATCAGCTTGTTGGTGCATCCGATTCTGGGTCGCTTCCAAATTCATCTTCAGTTGATGGAGGACTTTGACATGTTGGTTGAGTGTAGTGTCGACTGCATGGACCTTAGAGCTGCCTAGAATGTAGGAGGAGGGCATGAATGGAGGCTAACCATAAACTACTTCAAAAGGGGTGACCTTGGTCATCATGTGATAGGAAGTATTATACCACCACTCGGCCAAGGGAAGCCACTTCACCCATTGTGTAGGATGATCAAAGGTAAAGCAATGAAGGTAGGTCTCCAAACATTTGTTGATAATCTCAGTCTGGCCATCCATTTGTGGATGGTAAGCTGAACTCATTTTGAGTTGAGTTCCCTACAACTTAAACAATTCTTACCAAAAATTACTAGTGAATGTAGGGTCACGATCAAACACAATGGAGGTGGGCATGCCATGAAGGTGAAAGATAGAATCGAGGAAAATTTGGGTAACTATGGAGGTCGTGTAAGGATGGGAGAGGGAACAAAAATGAGCATACTTTGAAAGACGATCCACTACCATGAAAATAATCGATTTGCCTCTGGACTTAGGTAACCCTTCAATAAAGTCCATGGAAATATCTGTCCAAACTTGTTCAAGAATAGGCAAGGGTTGTAGAGTTCCTGGAGAATGCATTATTTCACCTTTCATCCATTGATAGGTGTCACATGCTACCACAAAATTGTGTATGTCCTTCTTCATACCCTTCCAAGAAAAGGTACGCTTAATCCTTTCATATGTTTTGAGGAACCTTGAATGGCCTGCAATGGGGGAAGCATGCATTTCCTTCATGAGAAGTTCTTAGAGTGGAGATGTGTGAGGAACAACAAGGTGCTGGTGGTAGCATAAATCTTGGCCATCCCAAGTGTATCCGGACATGAGGTAGGCTCTGTTTGAAGGGAGGCAACCAAAGTTTGTAAGCCTGAATCCTTAAGCACCTCCTCATGAAGAGAATTTATCCATTAGGGAATGGGTGAAGAAATGGCACATAGCATACTATGAGCCTCAAATTGGTGAGAGAGGGCATCCACCACAATGTTCTCCTTACCCTTTTTATAAGTAATATCATAATCATAGCCCATGAGCTTAGAGACCCACTTCTATTGTTCAGGGGTGGCAACCCATTGCTCTAAGAAATATTTGAGACTTTGATGATCTGTTTTAATGGAGAAATGATGCCCAATGAGATAAGGTCACCAATGAGTGACCACATGCAAAATGGAAAGCATTTCCTTAGCATAAGTTGATTTACCTAGATTATGACTGGAAAGTACTTTACTAGTGAAAGCCAAGGGGTGCCCTTCTTGCATCAACACCATGCCAATACCATTGCCTGAAGCATCACTTTCAATTACAAAAGGCTTGGAAAAATTAGGCATTGCTAAGACTAGAGTGGTTGTCATAGTGTGCTTCAACTCTAGGAAAGCCTGTTCAGCTGGACCAGTCCAAGTAAAAGAATCATTTTTTAACATGGATGTTAAGGGAGTGATAATTTTTCCATAGTTGTAGATAAATTTATGGTAATAGCTTGTAAGCCCCAAAAATCCATGAAGACCTTTTAGAGTGTGAGGTTTCGACCACTCTTGAACTACCTAAATCTTCCTAGGGTCAACTTTAACGCCATCTTTGGTGATAATGTGTCCCAAATATTCCACTTTCATCAACCCAAAAGAACACTTGGACCACTTAGCATAAAGTTGATGTTGTGCCAAAAGTTGTAGAGTCTGATCCACATGGGAGAGGTGCTCTTCCCAAGAGCGACTATAAACCAAAATATCATCAAAGAAAACCAGAATGAATTTACAAAGGAGATGAAAAAATGTTGTTCATGAGGCTTTGAAATGTGGAAGGTGCATTGGTCAAGCCAAATGGCATCACCAAGAATTCATAATGACCCTCATGAGTACAAAATGTGGTTTTGGAAATATCTTCATCCTTGAGCCTGATCTGATGGTACCTAAAGTGAAGATCTAATTTGGAGAAAAACATAGTCCCATGCAACTCATCCAGTAATTCATCCACCATCAGAATAGGAAACTTATCCTTAATGGTGAGCTTATTGAGCTCATGAAAATCAATACATAATCACCATGATCCATATTTCTTTCACACCAATAAGATAGGAGAAGAGTAAGGGTTGTTACTCTAGTGAATGACTCTAACTTTTAACAATTCTTGCACTAACTTCTCTATCTCTGACTTAAGGGCATGAGGGTATTGGTATGACCTGATGTTAGGTGGTACACTACTAGGTACCAATGGAATGGCATGGTCATGGGAGTGACATGGTGGTAAGTCTGTTGGTTTGGCAAAAATTGCATTGTGCTTTGTCAAAACAAGTTGCAAATCTTCAAGAATTTGGTCCACTTCTATAGTAGGTGGTTGGATTGCAAATATTTACACGATGACCCCATGAGAAGATTTTTTTAACTTCTCCATACGGTTTGAGCTGATAATCTGAGGAGGCCCTACTTTTGAACCCTAAAGAGTGTAAGACTATCCATTCTGTGAAAACTGCATCCATAATTCTACAAAATTCCATGTGATGGTGCCCAAGGTACCCAACCATTGAGCTCCTAACACAATATCACATCCCCCTAATTGAAGAGCAAACATATCTTGTTTGAGCTCATAATCCCCTATTTTCAATTTAACATTATGACATTTACCTTTGCAAGGTAAGGTCCCTCCATTTGCCACCATAACCTCAAAGGAATTGCATGTGTGTATGTAATAATTGGCCTGTTTGGCAATTCAGGGATCAATAAAGTTGTGTGTGCTACCTGAATCAATAAGGATTGTAAGGCATTGGCCTTTGAAGAAACCCACAACTTTCATGGTCTGTGGAGTAGTAATCCCTACAAGAGCATGGACAAAAATTTACCTGGGGTTCTTCATGTACTTCCTCTTCATTTTGAGGTTGTTCTTCTGTTGTTTCTACTTCATCATCACTATGGTCACTACTTATGGGTTCCTCTACATCTATCAGGAACAACTTCTTTTGGGCACACCTATGCCCTCTAACATATTTTTCATCATAATTGTAGCACAACCCTTGGGCTCGTCGAGCATCCATTTCCTCGGTGGTCAAGCATTTTGAGGGGATAGATTTATTTTCATTATTGCTTGTGAACTTGGGAGGAAAAGAGGGTTTGGTTGGTTGAAATTTAGGTGTCCTCCTTTGAGCTAAAAATTTGGATTCGACCAACCATGCTAGGCTTATGGCCTGCATCATTGTTTATGGTTTGAACATCTTAACCTCAGCTTGAAGATCATCCTTTAAGCCATTGATGAAACAACTCATAAAAACCCTTCATTCAACCCCTTGGTTCTATTAGCCAATTTTTCAAATTGGGCCTGGTAGTCTCGAACTATAGAAGTTTGTCTCAACTTGGTTAGTGCTCCTTGAAAATCATCATATTCACTAGGGCCAAAGTGAGTGAGTAGTTGTGATTCAAAAACTTCCCAAGAAGGATCGATAATGGTATGTTGGAACCATTGGTACCACTATAAAGCTTCTGATTCAAGATTGAAAGAAGCCATCTTGACCCAATAATATTTAGGGACATTGTGGAGTTGGAAGAATTGATCAATGTGACATAAACACCCATCCGTGTCTTTCCCATTGAACTTAGGAAAGTCTAATTTAGGCATCTTGAAGGTAGGATCATGGTCAAAATTAGTGTGAAAACCTTCCTTTTCCTTATGGGGTCCTTTTCCTCACCCTGATTATTATGTATCTTGATACTCAAATACTTGTGGGCCACCTTGAAGCTTAGACTCAACCTCTAGAATTTGTTCTTGAATTTTGGTTTTGGAGGTAATATATTCACTTCTAAAGCATTGGATGTCATCTCGTATTGATTGATTGTCTTGGATAATGGCACTAAGTTGTTTGGTGATGGTCTCCAATATTAAGGTAATTTGTTCCATCTCTTTTTGGTGTCCATAAGTACCAATAGCCATTTTGGTGTGATTTGAATGACTACTAGTGACTTACTAAAAATAGAAGTGTGATTTTAAGGGTTACTATTTTTAGTAATAAGTCCAAAAAAGTGCTTGGGTGCTATATATCAAAATGATCAGCTCAAAAATATGGTCACAATGAGCTATATCCCACAACACTAGTTTTGGGTACCCCAAATTTTTTTTTACTATTGTTTTGATGAGTCTACTGGTGAGGTCAATTTTTCCTCTGAAGGTTGGGTTCAAAAGTTGGGTACTATGTCAACTGACTCTACCCTATCTATTCTAACTATTGACCACTCTTGACACTATCTTATCACCTGTACTATGACCACTAATATTGTTTAATCACTGACTCTAGGATTCTCTGTACTATGTAGTTACTAACACTATCTATTCTATTTCTATCATTGACTACCTTGTATTTACTAACTATTACAGGTGACTGTTACTACCACTAACCTAAATATTTATTGATTATCATAAACACTTATAGAATCTGCCCTGATTATTTGGTGCATGTAGTTTTTTCGTGATAGGGAAGTCTCCTCCGTATGCTCAATCTTATGGAAAAATTACAGGTTTAGCAGAATAGGAAGGCTTTGTTTTTGCAGGTTGAATTTTTTGATAGAACTAGGGTACACTAGGCAAAGGAGTATGTAATACCCATAGGCCCTCTATTATATTGTAGTGATGAACAATAATGCTTAGACTAATATTTTAGGCCACTACCCAAGGAGGATTCCACACATACCCTTGAGCACACTATCTACCTCTCTGATAGTATGAGAGGGTAATATTTTGGGATGTTGTGTCCCATGTACTATGGATAATACAAGGCCAAAAATCTTCCTAATGGATAAAAGTTTGTTTAACCCTAGATGGTCTCCCTAAATACCCAAAGATACGTGGGAGCTTGATTCTATGTGCAAGTGTTGTCTGAGGCCTGGGTATTGGAGCTTGATCACCCCTCACTTCACTAGATGCTTTATGGGCTATCTAGCTTAGCCAATAATGATAGCTCCTCTACAATATTTTAAAACCCTTGACACAAGGTTTCTAACCTACTCAACTACTTTATAATAGAAATGACTATTTTTTATTTTTATTTTTTTTTATTTTTTGTTATTTTTTAAAATAAAGGATAACAAAAAATTAAAAACACAAGAAAATTATACCTAACAGTTGGAATGGATGGGCAAGAATTATCGTAGTTGCAACAAGAACTCGACCTTGGAAAGCACTCTGATACCACTTGTTAGGAACCTACTATTAAAAATAAACTCACTCACACAAAATACTGTAAATAAAAAAAAAATTCATCAAATAACATAATAACACTATGCAGAAAGTAATTGCAGAATTGAAACAATCTCACAAAATAACTCAGAATCATGGGCCTCTTCGAGGGGGCAACCTCCTTCAATCTTCGACTAAGAAATGTAGACGTAGGAACTCAACAAACTGGACTATTGGAAGGTCATTTCAGTTTGAATGGGCATCAAAATATCCGTTTATTGAACCAATGTTGCAAGAAGATAGTAATGTAGAGCCAAAAGAAGCTAGATGCATTATTTGTAGTTGGAAACTAGGGAAAGATAAGAGGATGCAACCTAAGATAGATACAATAGAAAAACATTGTGGGAAAGTTTATGTTAAAGTAAAACAAGTTGATGGAAAAATTAAGAAAACCCATAGGTGGAAAAATGCATCAAAATTTGCACATGTCAGATATGCACTAGACTATGACAAAGAGATGAAACAAAAACAAATACTAGCTCAGAATGGTGGAACAATTCTAGCACAATTTCAAAAAATTCATAAAACCACCTTAGTTTTGAAAAGCTTGCAGTTTGCTGTCATATTTACTATTCTTAAAAAAGATAGACCTATGTCAAACTTTATTGATTTTAAGCATCTCTTTCAACTAGTTGATGTACAGAACCTCCCCAGTGCCCATTGGTCAGATCGAAGTGGTTGGGAAATGGTAAAATATCTATCTTTGGTTGAGAAGGAGGACTTGAAAGAGAATGTTAAAAATTCTAATTTCATTTCACTTTCTATTGATGAGGTGACTATTGTTGACAATACATCTTGGATTTGCATGCATGTTTACACCTTTCAAAATCATGTAAGGCAACCTCATTTGCTAGCAATACATAAGATGGTGGAAAACTATAATGCTGAAAATATTTACAATGTTGTTGTTACTAGCTTAAAGAATATTGTTGGAATGGATGATGCAACAATAGCCAGTAAATTAATATGTGTCAAAGTTGATGGTGCTGCTATAATGCAAGGTAACAAAAATGGTCTTTGTGTTTGACTTCAAACATCTGTTACCCCATATTTGATCTCGATTCATTGCATGGCTCATAGAATGAATCTTGCATACAAAATTGTGAGCACATTTGAAAATGTTGCAAGAGTTGAAGAACTTGTCCGTGAAGTACATTCTTATTTTTTGTGTAGTCCAAAAAGGTTTGCAGAGTTTCAACTATTTGCACTAGGACTTATAGAAGGTAAAAAATTGTTGAAAGATGTAGATACTAGGTGGATTTCATTGTTTCAACCTACAACAAGAGTTTTCAAACAATATAAATCCTTAGTAGGCTTTATGTATGATAATCGGAGGGCATTTGATAAAGCAAAATATTTGCTATATCGTATGAGAGACCTGGAAACACTACTCACTTTATGTGGTATTCTTCCAATGTTGCATGAAATGAATACATTGATAAAACTTGCACAACAAAGATCCATTTATATAGTTGATTTCATCAGGATTAGAAAAAAAAATTGTATGCGTATTGATATGTTATACTTGTCAAGTGAGAATTTTATGGATCCTTTGTTTGATGATTGGAGAACTTTAACAAAAGTCAATGAACAAAATAGTTTGTTGAAGTTCAACATCAACGATCATCTCTGTATTAATGTTCACGGAAAAGAGATACCTTTATATTATTTTGATAAGCGATTGGATATAGTTAGTGAAGATGTTGAACAGATGCCAATCACATACAACATATTTGATGAAGTTTTACTGAATACAAGGATTAAGTTGAGAAAAATAGCAAAAACATTGACAAAAGAAATCAGAAACCATTTTCAAAGAGATGAGTTGCTTGAAGCAATGGGTGTGGTTAACCCTATGTTTTGGGATTCAAGAACAGACTATAATAGTAAAAATACCTTGTTTATAAAATATATGGGTACACTTATCAATCATTTTGCTAAAAGTGTGGAAGTCAATGGTACTAAGATCAATGGTATTCTAAATAAAGAACTTTTGCACAAACAATCCTCATATTTTGGAAAGACAATGGTTGATCAAATTCCACATTTGACTAATCCTAGTGAACCAGGTTCTATTATACGTTTGTGGAAAAAGTTGTACCCTAGTAGTGTTTTATAGTATATGATGAGTGAATATTTTTACTTATATGAATTATGTCAAACAATGGTTTTGGGATCAGTGGAAGATGAAAGGGTTTTTAGTGCATTATTTTTTGTGAAATCTAAAGTTCGTAATAGATTGGATAAAAATTTAGAAAATTGCTTGAGAATATATGTCTCATCTTATGAGGTGGACAAGTTTCCTTATGAGAGAGCTCTGGCATATTGGAAATCTATAGCAGACAGAAGAGGTATCATGAATATTGATGATGATGAGGAAAATGATAACTGCAGTGATCAGATTATTGAGACACAAAGATCAACTATGCATACAAGTGATTTAGGACAAGATGGGAATTGTTTGTTTCAACTTCCTCCAATGTAATATTTGCATTATTTTTGCAACAAATTTCTTTAGGATAATGATTTTTATTGGATAGATGAATTTTACACATATTGCATGATATTTCTAATATAATCTTGATGTTGCGAATAAGGATTATATTTTTTATTTGGATTGATGAGTTTTAAATTATTATTTAAATAGATTATGAATTTTTGTTTGGATTGATGAGTTTTGCAAATAATGTCATACATGTACATTGTTTAGGATTATGAATTTTTCATTGGATTGATGAGTTTTTCAAATAATGTCATACCCTTTGTTCAAAATTATTAATTTTTCCTTGGATTGATGTGATATTCAAATAATATGCCATACTTGTAATGAAATTTTTAATTTTATATCATACCCTTTGTTCACAAAATTATATGTTTTATATTATAGCCTTGCTTTGCTTTATTTGAGTATTTTAAACATAGGATGGCTTATTGATAATAAAGTGAAAATTAAACTTCTTAATGACACATTCGTTTATGTTGAATTGATAGAATCTTTTAGCATTACATTAAACATATTAGAAATTGTATCTTATTCAATCAACAACTTTTTAGAAAACAATAAGCAAATGAACTATTTGACTCTCAACACTTATTTTGATAGTTGCAATAGCAAGAAATTGTAAATATTTACAAATATTTAATAAAACAAAACAATGATACAAAAATATCACACATTTAGAAAAAGTTTTTTATTTATTTCAAATAAATTTTCATTACAAAACAAGTGAATTGTGCATCCACTTTCATACTATTTGGTTCCAAGGCTCGTTTTAGGTGTTTGCCCAATTGAAGGATCTGGTTGCTTTTTGTCATGACCTTGCCCAAATGCTCCCTCTAATGTAGGTTGAGCTAGACTTTCTTCATGGTTCCCTATTCCAGAATTTTCTCCTTATAGCACGTCAGCTCTCCTTAGGTTTGCCTCACCAATATTCAAACTATCTACCAATGCCCTATCCTCCTTAGTTGGATCTTCTTTTAGAGGTATTTCTTTCTCTTGTTCCTTGAGCAATATATCTGGATCCATATTATGTTTAATAATTATTCTTCTAAGGGCATTATTCTGTCTGATGGTCTCATAAAATTATTGTTTGAATTTGATAGCATTTAGTAGACTCTGCTTTGTCATGGCCAAAAACACCTTCATGCTTTCCACCTGATTCTTGATATTCTCAAAATTGGACTACACAACATAAATTTTAAAATATGTTAGTAAAAAAGGTCAAAATTAAAAATAAATTAATTTAAATAATATTGATGACTTACCTCTGCAACTACTTGGGTAGCCTTTGCCACTTTAACTTTTTTCTTATCAATTGTCCACTTATTGAAATACGCTTGAGCTTCAACATTCAGATTCTCCAACCTATTCAAAAGGAGATCTATAATTTCATCACCATAAATATTAGTGGCCTTTACATTTCTTGAAGTTGCTTGATGTAATAAAGCATCAAGCTTTTCAGGGTGTTGTTGAACCAAAGAAAATAAATTCTATCTATTTGAAAAATTTTTGTATCGAGCATTAATTTCTTTGATTAGAACTTTGGCTCGATACTCCCAATATTTGAGTTTTGAAATATCCGCAATCACACTATCCTTTATTGTGGCTTCCAAATTTTTTGCTAATAAAATTGATTCTGAAAAACTTAAATTTTCATCCTTAGTAAGAGGAGCATCTTGACCAGTTTGATGGAGGGGAGAGGAGTTGTGAGCAGTGGTTGCTCTTCCTCTAGTTTGCAATGCTTCAATTTGAAGCACATCAGAAGCTTTAAAACTCTCAGGAAATAAACCTTGGAAAATATAATCCTGATCTAGGGGAGGATTAGGCAACCTAAGAAACTCATGCATAATATTGGAAACATTCCCCACTAAAAAAGTTGGAAAGTCTGAAATGGTTTGTGTCTGGTCTCCTAAAATCCTTGTAAAAAATAATTGTTTTCCATGCATTTGATGACCCCTCATCAATTGTTGTCATTGTGGAGGTGGTGGTGGCATCCTATGTTGCTTCAGCCATTGTGATAGACCTAAGGCCAAATAAATAAAATAAAATAAATATTTTAAGAAAATATTGTTATAAGTTGTTTAGAACTTTAATTATGCATACCGTGTGTTGATATGGTCTCTTGCCCTGATTCGATCGGTTGTTCAGAAGGTTTTGTGTATTGTAGCGGAGGTGCCATCATTCGTTGTCTATGATGAGATTGAGTTGACCCTACAAAAAATTATAATAATATTTATTTATTATAATAATATTTATTATCAAATGAATAATTAACTATAATTACCCATACGAGATGTCGTTGTGGCTTGTTCGGATTGGGTCGGTTGTAAAGTATGTTTGGAATGTTGCCCTGAATACATTTAAAAAATAGTAATTAATGACAACTAAATTAAAGAGAAATAAATTACAGAACCCAATTTTAGAAAAAGAAACTTTACCTGTAATGGATTGGCTAACTTCGTCAACATCGATGAGCTCTTCATGTGGAACAGAAGAGGCAATTGCACGAACAAGAGGAGTTGACCTAATGCATTTCGTAGACCTTGTTAGTGGAGGTTGTGGTGACATAGTCTCTGAATCTCCACTAGCCTCTGGGTGCATTCCTCTAATTGCAACCTCTCTTTTGTTCGAAGTTGACGTCGCTCTTTTCTGCATTAAAATGAATTTTAAAATTAAAAACATAAACACTATAATATAACAAACATAAATTTATTGCAAATTTGAATGTAAAAAAAATTTTACCTGCACCTCTTCGACGGTTAAGCCAATTGACTTCAATTTTGCATGGAGTGAGGTGGGGATGGGGGTATTGTTTACATTATAATATGCTTCATAAAAAAAAGCAATCAAGTAATTGGTAGTAGCAACAATGGCAGGATAGGTAGCAGTATTTGTGCGCATGTGGTGAAGATCATTTTTTATTTTGCTAGAAACATATGAGGACCAATCGTATTTGTTCTTTCCAACACAATGCACAATATATGCCAAAGCCCAGAAAGGAATGTCTGATGTTCTCCCCTACAAAACAATACGTGCTTGGAAGAACTCCACGACCGCACGAAGGAAGTTGTGGGAAATAGCTAAAAAATTGAGGCCCCTTCTCCATGCATTTGATTGCACTGCAAAAATATTATAACACAATTAATAATTATATTTAAAGATTGTACAAGGAAGAGGAAACTTACAATTTCAAAGACTTACCTTGTAATGCAGCTGATGAGAGATTGTAGTGAGTCTCCAGATATATTTTTTCCTCTTTAGTTAGGCTGAATTTTGATGAGATAGGTTCACAATTTTGGTAGGGAAGGCCTGTCAATCGATGGACGTCAGAGGGGTTAATAAAGAAGGATAGGGTTTGGTTGTCGATCATCATTGTAATGACCAACCCATCATTGTCATAGGATTGAACAATTGTATCCAACAAATAAATATCTATGTTGAATTGGGGCATTAATGCTAGCCCCAAAAGCCCAAATTTTTTCATCCATGTTGAATCGTAATGGGGATCGTTGAGAATTTTGGAGATGAGCGGGCAAATGAGGTTTTTGAAATTAACATTATGTTGAATGGAAGACGTTGTGGCCATTGCTACAAGGCTTGGAAGGGTTTGAAGGGTGTGTGGAGGTTTTTTGGGCTTTGTGCAAAATAAGAAAAATGAGTGTTGATGGCCTTTTATAGGCATTTGCATGCAAAGTGTTGAACGAGATATTGACACGTGGTATTGTTGATCGATATAATGGCACATGGAAGGGAAGTAGTGGTGTGCATGGAGCCACTATACCGATATTTTGATGGGAGCTTTTTTATTGGAGTTGATAGACTACAGTTGTGGATCATCTTGCACACAGGGTCGATAGGCCTTTTTGGGTTGAAAAAATGGAGGAAAAAAGCTACACTTTATGGGGTCGATACGCTGCAATTTGTGACCTGGTTTTGGAGTCAGTAGATTTTAGTTGTGGGTCATGTTGAATATGGGGTCGATAGGCTTCAAGGGTGGAGAAACAAGGGGAAAAATCTACACATTTGGGGTGTCAAAAAACTACACTTTACAGGTTATTTTTGGAGTCGATAGAATGCAGTTGTGGGTTGTCTTGCATATGGGGTTGATAGCCTTCGAGGGTGGGAAAACAAGGGTAAAAAGCTGCACAGTGGAGGTATCAATAAACTACAGTTTACAAGTTATTTTTGGATTCGATAGACTGCAATTATGGATCATCTTGCACATGGGGTCAATAGGATTTTTGGGATACGAAAAAAGAGGAAAAAGAGTACACTTTGTGTGGTCGGTAGACTGTAGTAAAAGATAAAAAAAGGAAGGGATGTAAAAAGCTGTGTAGGGTCAGTAGACTACAAACTACGGGGAATTTTTGAAAAAGGAAAAAAGAAAATAAAACATGTGGGTGAAAATGAAAAAGGGCAGGTCAAATGTAAGTAAAACAAAAAAAAATAAAAAAATAAAAAGAATAGTATGGAAAATTGAAAAAGGGCAGTTCAAATGCAAGCTAAAAAAAGCAGAAGGAAAAATGCGTGGACAACTAAAAAAGGGCAGGGCAAAGGTAAGCAAAAGAAGACCAAAAAAAGTCCTCAAAACCATAACAAAAATTTCAAAAAAATAGTATGTTTAGATTTTTTCCAACCCATTAAAAATTCCATAGTTAAGCATGCTCTATTGGAGTAGTACTTGGATGGGTGACCTCCTAGGAAGTCCAAATTTTTGCACCGTCTAAAATGAAAATTGTTTCCTTGGAATTTTTTTGACCTCTTGGAAAGTCAAACCTTGTTTTGCACCCACTTCAGTCAAAAATTTCAAATTCACCACTTTTTTTATAAATTTTGGTGAAAAGTTAAGGTAATTTGCCATTTCTTCTACATGACTTTGAACCATATTTGCCTTGGTTTCAAAAATGATTCACCATTATTATATATACATTTTTAGGTCTACCCCTTATGCATAACACTGCTATACAAATATAGCTTGAGATCAATTTTGGAGGACTAGATTCAAAATAGTTTTGAGAGAAGGATAGAAGAGAGTGTTTCTACCTCGTTACGGAAAAGGAGGAAGAAATGGAGGATAGACATAAAAAGGGATCAAGAAAGAATTTTGTTTAGGATGGAAGAGGGAAAAATCTCTTTGAGATCAATTTAGAAAATAAAAAGGAAGAAGAAATAAACCTCATGGAGAACCTCCCCTCGTCAAAGAGAGGAAAAATAAGTAAACTTAGGAAATCACCCATTAGTAGGATTTCCTCTCCCTCTAGTCCCTATTCTCAATGTAAAGTTTTGCCTCCTATGGGAAGAAATGCTTTAAGATATTAGAAAAAGATAAAGTAGATGAGAGCTTTGGGTAGATTTAAATTGGGTTGATCTTTGAAGCCAATCAAACTTAGGGTTCCTTAGTAGGTAGGATTTTATATCTAAAAAAGGCTCAAAAAAGAGCTAAGAAAGAAATTATATTTGGCAAACAAAGATGATCCATTTATGGGTACTTAGAGTAGGACAACCCCTTGAGTTAGGTAATCAGTGATTATAATATCTCTGAATATTGGAGGATTGGGGCTCTTCACAAAAAACAACCCTAAAATACTTATTAAATTTTAAAATCCTGATATTGTCTTGATTTAGGAAACCATGTCAGAGGTAGAAAAGGCAACAAATATACTTAATTCACTCACACCAAGTTGGAAGTTTATTCAGATAGACTCAAATGGAAAATTAGAGGAAATTATCTTAGGATGGAAATATTATTGCTAATTGATTGAAAATTTCTTCATGAAAGCAAAAGTACTGTCAAAATTTCACTCGAAGAAGTTAGGAAAAAATATAAATATAGGAAATATGTATCGTCCATATGGATATAGGAAGGTTTTCTAGTAGGATTTTTTTGGCCAATATCTTCTAAAAAAGAAGAATTTAGTGTTGGGAGGGGATTTAAACTTTGTTGCAAAAAGAAGGGAAATATGGGAAGAAGAGGCCAGAATGGATCCACTAGCTAATTTTTTCTTTCCCAAAATTTAGAGTGTTGGAATATGTGATAAATAACTAACAAAGCTTGCTCCTACATGGAGGAACAATCGAACTGGAAGACATGGGATATCCAAAATATTAGAAATATTTCTACTTTTAGAGAAGCTCATATCTTTATCTAATAATATGAGAATATGGATATATCAAGGGGGAGGGTTAAACCATTATCTAATCCTTTTACAACTGAAAAATGATGAGGATAAACCACCAAGATCTTTCAAATTCAATTCCATTTAGTAGAGGGATGAATAATTTCAAAATTTATTAAGAAAAAAATGGAGGTATGATGATCCAACCTTAGAAGATATAACCATGTTTCAATTCACTAGTAATATTAGGAGAATAAAATCTATCACATTAGGTTGGGCCAAAGAAAAATACTAGGAAGCAAAGGCAAGACTTACTAAAATTGAATATTCTCTAAATCAACTTTATAGTACTAGAGGTAATAATTTAAATAAAATAAAAATAAAATCATGAGTCAAAGAATTGAAAAAAAGAGGAGAGAAATGTTAGAATGGGAGGAGGAAAATGGAGAATGAAAAACAAAGCTTTATGGCTAGCATAGGGGGATGAAAATACATTTTTTTTTTTTAAATTATGCAAAAAAAAAGAAATATACAAACACAAATTGGGAAATGAAAGGGGAGAATGGAAACCCTTTGAGAAGATTCCAAGAGTTGGCTCCATTAGTAGTAAACTACTTCAAAGACCTATATAAAGATCCAAATAGAGAAAATATGGTAGAGACAATCAAACTAGTTCTTAGAAATCATCAATATGATCAA
This sequence comes from Wollemia nobilis, assembly GCA_028583015.1. NCBI lineage: Eukaryota > Viridiplantae > Streptophyta > Pinopsida > Araucariales > Araucariaceae > Wollemia > Wollemia nobilis. The sequence goes on along the minus strand of JAQPPZ010001629.1, from coordinate 3,663,860 downwards.
TGCGAAATAAAAAGAAGCTTTGTTCTTAGAAATCACCAAAGAGGAGTTACATTTAGTAGTCAAATAATTCCAAAAAGAAATTTTTTTGAGCTAGATGGTTGGACAACTGTTTTTTAATTATTTTTTTATGAATTGTTGGAGAAGGATCTTCTAAAAGTGGTAGGAGAATAAAGGATTAAGGAACAATTGCTAGGATCCATAAACTCCACTTTCTTAGCTTTGATACTGTAGACACCTAAAAAATGTCATATTAACATTTGTCTAATGTCAATGTTTAATAATATTGCAATTGCTCCAATTAATCCAAATATTTGACATGGTAACCTTAGAAACATTAAATCAGCCCATTCTAGTCCCTTTTGACCCATTAAGCCCCATCCTACACCTAGCCTATGGTCACCATGTGACTATCCCACTCCCCCTAGCCTATGTGCACATTCCTCTAGCCTATGTGCACATCCCCCTAGTCTACCCTTTGAATCTAGCTTAGGTCCACCTCACCCTAGCCTAGCCTACCCCCTACTCTCCATATCCCCATGCACCCACACAACCCCCCATGCTCTTTAATGCATATGGATGGGGTAATGACTCTCCCCACCCAAGAGCATTAATGAGGCATGTTGCACACATGCCCCTTGGGTGGGGTGAGGACTCTCCCCACCCAAGAACATTAATGAGACATGGTGCACAAATGCCCCTTTGACCATCCAAGTGGGAAAACCTAGATTTTCCTTCCCTCACCCAAGCCACTTGGCTGCCATGTCACATCCACCTCACTCTTGGAAAATTCTATAAATAGGTCCCCATTTCTTTCATTTGCAAGGAGTGTGAGATTACTATAGGGAAACTCTACCAAAATTTAGTTTGAACTTACTTGTGTGCACTTTGTGAGGACTCAACTTGCTTGCATATCAACCATGGACAACATTATATACCTCTACTTGCATGTATTTGTTTTGTGAAACTGCTTGCAGGTGGAAGCTACAACGGACACCATATTTAGACCTGAGACATCTGACAACCTATAAAAGATCCCCTTCAAATTTTATTTCATTCTAGATAGTACAAATAAGACCATCCACAAAGGTACTATTCACAGTTAGGACTGTCCCCATAGGGATGGTTCTCACTATGAACCTGTCATAGTCAGCCCTTTTACAATAGATTGTCCACAAAGGTGAGAAAGGTAAAATTTACTATTTTCTATCTCGTTATGAGCTCTATTTACTATTTTATTGCAAGTTCTCTTTATTATTTGCCTCTAATATAAACTTGGGTCCAACTTAGGTAGACCCAAGAGGTGCTATTAACATTTGTTTGTGTTGTGTAGGTGTAGAATCTTGGCTCAACTCGGGTGGTTGTCAAATATAAAATCTACCCCTCTTGAGGTGGTTGAGAAGAGTACCATTACCTTATATTGTAAAAACGATTTTCACCTTGGAAACCTTTATTATAACCCAAAGGATATTGGAAAAGATTGTAAATATGTTCAATAAAATGACATGCTTTCTCTACCACATATTCCCCACCAATATATATATATAACATGGTGCACTATTTGGTTATCATTGACTAGTAACTTTATGTTGATGAAATCATATAAACTCACCAACCCAAGGCTTTCTTGAGTTGAGCATTAGTAACACCCTCTTATTACAAAGCGACCCATTTTAAAAAATATATATGCAAATGATAAATTTTTAATCATAATATATGTAATATAATTAAATAATTTTAAAGATAATATAATAATGTAGAAATTAATTAATAGTAATAATTATATTATTTTTATTTTATAAAATTTTAAAATTTAACTTCAATTGAGTTTTTATTATTTCTATATTTATTTTAGAAAAGACATCGTAAGAACACTTCACGCAGAAAATTGACGTAAAAGCTTTTTAATCCACCAAAGCTCTCCGCTTCTGCTTTCAGGCTTTGTCTTGAAGAACCGTCTGGACACGGCAAAAACGCGGTTGCAGGCAGCCAAATACGGGTGCATATCATCTCACACACGTACTCGCTTTCCGCAGCCTGCTTCCAGCTTTTGCTAACGCACGAGATAACACCCACCGTCTCTTCATCCACATGTTTCAAAATTTCTTCCAAAATATATATACATTGCTTAATATTTCATGGCTTGCTTCGCCCTCTGAGTATTCTAGAAAATTTTGTGTTTGAAACCCAAAGAGTTCTGCATCATGGCCACCCTCGTGAACAAAGGTCTTTAAGACGAAATTGAATCTGTATCTGTAATTTTGTTCTAACGCATATAACGAGGCTGGTATTGTATGCTCATGGATGTTCTTACAATGCTGTAATAGACAAACGCCACATAAAGAAGTAAAATAATCACTTCTTATTACAAGTTGTTTTAAAGAAATTATGCATCCCTCGGAGTTTTGATGTCTTTGCTTTTCTGTTTATTTGCTTCGCTATATAGTGAGTTTGGATATAATCTTGGTTTACCAAATTTCCAAGACCTATATTGAGATAGATTAAAAAGTTCGTTTAGGATGTTTTTTTTTTAATTCTCGTTTCAGAAAGGATATTATATGATATTATAAAAGTTCTTCAAGTAACTAATTTTTTTTTTTTTAATAAAAGTAATTTTTGAATTTCTTTCTTATGTTTTTTTTTAACTTTTAATTCTACTTTTAAAGTGAATTGTTACTTTCAAAATAAGTTTATGTTTAAATTAAAAATTAATTTAGGTTATATATTAAATATTTTTAATTTAAATTTATTTAAAATATTATAAAATTATATATTTAAGAAATTTTAAAATTAAAATATTAAAATTGAATGATTTTAGTTTTAATAAAGTTTTAAATTTAATCATCCTCCAAGAGAGGTCCCAGGTTCAATTCTGCACCCTACCAAAAAGCTGAATTGGGTATCCAAAATCCAATTGATTTGGTGTGGGCAGGGTCAAGTGCGACTCCCGGGTGACTTTGACGATGTAGAACCCCCTGTTCGTGGTCTCTCAGGCCAAGGCGGCCTCCCAAGGGGTTTTTCGCTTAAAAAAAGGATCTGCTTGTTGTGGTGCAGTGGTAAATGCCCTGGTTGCTGGTAGACGCGGACCCAGGTTCCATTCCTCTTGTCTCCATCCAGTAGAGGCTGACAAGGCTCCATTCCTCCTATGCCCATCCTGTTGAAAGTGGCACCTCGAAAGGGGTGTTTTCCACTATAAATTAATTTTTACTACCAAAAAGTTGAATTGGGTATCCAAAATCCAATTGATAATGTTGGTGCAGGTAGGGTCGAGTGTGACTCCCGGGTGACTTTGACAGTGTAGAACCCCCTGTTCGTGGTCTCTCAGACCAAGGCGGCCCCACAAAGGGTTTTTCTCTTAAAAAAAAGTTTTAAATTTAATCATAAATATAATTATATATTAATTATTTTTTAATGTATTAAGATGATAGTTTATATATGTAACATAGACAAATTATAAAATAATATAGTAGTTTATATATTAAATATTTTTAATTTAAATTTATTAAAAATATTATAAAATTATATATTTAAGAAATTTTAAAATTAAAAAATAAAAATTGAATGATTTTAGTTTTAACAAAGTTTTAAATTTAATATTTAATATTTAATATAATTATATATTAATTATTTTTTAATGTATTAAGATGATAGTTTATATATGTAATGAGAGATAAATTATAAAATAATATAATTTTTTTTTTATAAATTAAGATTAAAATTTTATATTTCTAATGGTGTTTTATTTGGTTAAAGCTTTTAAATAGCTTAAAAGCTTAAGATTTCAAGGAAATGAATTGATAGTGATGATATATATATATATATATATATATATATATATATATATATATTATAAAATCTAAATGTAATAGTGAATCCTAGTTCCTTAGAAAAATCATGGGGTTTAACCTTGATGTTAAATAGGATCCATGGGCTTATTTGTAACATATTTTGGCCATTAGGAGAAATACTAGAGCTACATTATGAAATTAAGTATTATAATATATATTTCTAAATATTAATAGAAAACTATGCATGGTGCTTATGTCTTATGTCTTAAATAAATCTTGTTTCTAACCTTTTGATGCATGAGTAAATGATATTTGTGGTTCTATCTTCTTACCTCTTGTTAATCCTCTTTTCCATGAATTTGTGCTCATGAGTGCTCGATTACACTATTGTTATTCAATAACCTCAAAGTGATGTAATTGATTACACACTCTAGCCTCACTATAGTACCAATCGTGTTTGCTTTTCTACATTTAGTTTATATTCTTTACACCCTTACTTTCACTGATTTTGTATTCTTACACTTAAGTTAGTTTGGATTAGTATATATTAGTGTTGAGTTAGCTCGAATAAAAGATTTATCTTCACCTCGCTACTGTCTCAACCATATTTATTTTTCTTCATTTAGTTTCCATTCTTCGCACCCTAACCTCCATCAATTTTTTTCCTATACTTAGGTTAGTCTAGATGGCCCAAACATAGAGGTTAGAAAAGATTCATTCATTTCCTTATAATTGTTGAAGTGCAACCTCACAAATGCATACCATTTTCATGGATCAACATTAAGTAGGTCAATATTATAGTTTATGTCTTTGTTAGAAGTGAAAAAACCAACTTCCTAATAACAAAAAATGTATTGAATAATTTATATTTATCATGAGAGAATATGGAATGTGCTATATAATGAGGGTAAGATATTGCATTTAATAGATTATATTTTTATAAAGCATATTAAAGAGGATGAATTTTTGTTTTGCAATTACTTCATTACTATAAGTTTAAACCTAGGATGGTTAATAGAGTGTCTATGCTATTCTTTTTTGGTTATTTAGCATAGAAATAAACATGATGACCTATTAGATATCTTTCCTCTCCATTATTCAATATGACAAAGATACCTTATTACATATTTTTAATGCTTTATTAAAAAATATTTTTAAAACTGTCACTTGTCAGGCTTAAATCAATATGCCTTTCTTTCTTATTAGGATCCTATTACCAAGTTGTGTTTCCTTTTTATTTAGTTCTTTTTTCTTGATAACGATGAATATATATTTTCTAATGCCTTGTTGTTTTTGGATTTCTTTTCCAAATATTAGAAATTGAATATTCATTAAAAAATAATTTGTATTAGCATTAGGTGGCAATTGTAAATCTTTGTTCCTAAAAATATAGAGGTATATTTGTAGTGAATATTTACTACAATGGGCAAATCCTTCAAAGGTAATTTTGATTAGAACACCTACCATAAGCCAAAATTAAGGGGTACAAAACCCTTACTACTTACGAAGTAGCTAAATCCATAAGATCATCTAGAGTGCAATCGATGAGGAACAACCATCACCGACCAATGCTAAACCTAAAGCTTCCTTCGCCATGATCCTTGGTCCAACTTGCACTAGAATTAAGTCCAAGATGAATTCGCATTGAAAAGAGGTTCTTAAATATGCACATATTACAACCGTAAGACCTTCAAACATGGAGGATAAGCTAATCATATTATTTTAGGGTTTGTTACTAACAACCCACTAAAAAATCCTATCTAGAAGACTTTCCAACTAACCTATCTAGACAACTATTTCCAAGTCCAATGTGAGCAATTAAATATCACATTTTATAATATTATTCATAAAAACTAAAAAATACTAAGACTAAGTCCTAAACTAAGGTTTTATTAAACCTAGGAACTTGATCCTATGCCTTTCATATGATGTCAAATCATATCTCCCCATAATAGAAGCATTGGACTCTAATGCTTTTAAAATAAAGTGGGAGAGAAGATATACAAGTACCCAAAAATGAAATCCTCAAACAAAATGAAGAAGAGAGAGATCCTTCTGGAAAGTATAGCTCGTTAATAGAGAACATACAATTGTATCAAAACTTTGCTTGATCACAAAGAGCATACAATTACTGGAGACTCTGCTTGAGAACACACATTCATCCTAATGGAATGGATAAGAAATACTATAAAGGCCATGGTATTAAATAGAGCACCCATAGCAAAAAATACTATAAGGGCCATGGTATTAAATATTTTCAATTACCTTCACAAAATGTTGCTTGTTGCAACAAAGAGAACAAAGGCACAAATCAAACATATTCTAAAGTGTTTGTATCTTTGTAGTCTTTAGAAGTGGTTGTTGTTAAAGTGTCAAAATATTTGTAGTCTTTAGATTCTTAGAACACAAGTAGTGCTTGTGCTCAAGTGGGGTACAATGAATATAAACAAAAGAGTGGTGTATCGGGTACCACCGAATTGCACTCTATTTTATAATAATTTATTAAAGAAGGTTTGAATAACCTAAAATTTGGATCAATAGAGGTTAAAATAGACCTTTACAAGTTTGCAAAAAAATAGTTCCATTAGAATAGGCTCAAAAAGAGCTTTTCGATGAGTACACATAAGGCCATGCTTAGGTTGGAATGGAGTCTCAAAAACTGAGGAAAGCATCAAGGGGATATTCAACAACAAAACAAACAAAAAGGACAAGTTGCCCTTTACACTTTTGAAATAGGAATATTTGTGAGAATATTATCCAAAATAATTAACATATTATATATATATATATATATGAAATCAACAATGCCCAAAAGTCAATATATATGAAATCAACAGTGCTCAAAATTCAATGTTGACAAGAAAGTCATGCCTATTGTGGCTTAGATCGACATCAAGATAAACTCGAACTGTGACTATTATCTACAAGATTTTGAAAGGTGAGCACTTGCTAATCATAACCTAAGTCACGCATTGTATGGGTCAAAATAATTTAATCCAACATTCAAACTAGGATGGTTCCTTGTCAACTTACTGGATGCTGACTCATTTAAGCATAATTAAATGAACAAAGGATAAGGATAGAGATAATAAAGGGTTAAGAAAGAGAGAGTTAGAAAGAAAGTTATTAAAGGTGGATGGATAAAGCTAACAACATAGGCTTCTACAGAGAACCTCTGATAGATTAACTTCAAGAATAATACTTGGAACTAACAACATTCACAACTAACCATATTCAAAATTAAGAATAATTGCATACTTCAAGAATCATTCCAAACATCTAGGGTATTAATAATCTAAATTAATAGAATTAGATTAACACTCTGACTAATAGAAATAAATTCTTCCAAGCATTCATTCAGATATGAATTAGTCCAATTTACTCTAAGTTAGCAATCCAAATTAGTAGAATAAACTAACCATAGTAGCAGTAGTAGAAATGACTTCATAGGTTTATCATTAGAATATAAAGAAAATGCAAGCCTAAGGCAAATATCCAAAGCAATACTCCTTTAGTTTGTAGAAAATGTACAATAGTAGTGTAAGCAAACACTTTAGAGCCAACCATTTGAAATGAGGGTATGACCTCTATTTATAGTTTTTACAATAGATTTGAGAAAATTAGAGCATTACAAGGAAGTTGGAGTGCCAAGCTAGCAAGACACCGATGTGGTAGTCTCATGTTTGATCAAGGAAAGAAATGTACTCTCACTCCATTAATCTTCTTTAACTAGCTTCTATAACTTGTTCGGCCTTCATGGCTTATAGCTGTATTTCTTGAAACAGTTGAACTCAATAGGTAAAGGATTAATCTCAGCCAGCCCCTGTTCTTATAGTGTCTCAACACCATAAATACTATAATTGAATCTTACTAATTGATAACTTCTAGATACTTAGAGATCAAAATGCTTCATCTTCCCAGCGATCTACCTTCCACGACATTGGATTTCATATTTGTTGTTCACTGTGTCATGTGGCTGCATGATAACATCCTCCATTGATTTGAGTGTTGGAAGGACATGATTAAGTTTGCTTGTGCTTGCAGCCATGAGAAAAATCACTCTTTTACTTTCTCAATTGCACTCTATTTTTAGATTTGAAGATGTCTAACCAGGTTGACCGTGACATAAAGCCTACTCTAGTATGGGATATGATATTGCTAAATCACTAGTTTGACCGAGTTTAACCATGACATAGAGCCTGCCTTGGGATAAGATACACTTTAGAAAATTTCTTTAGTTGACTCTTTTGATCATGGCACAAAGCCTGTTGTAGGTCACAACCTCTTCACTTAATTTTATCCTTAAACATTTAGAAGTTGCTCTAGACCATGATTCATTTCGAATGAATGGACCTTTGACCAATATTGACCATGATTTAGAGCTTAATTTGGGCTAGGATTTTTCTCCTTTCGACGCTCTATTGGCTAGGTGACTCACAACGTAGAACCTACTATCGATCGTGATTTGATTTCCAAGATTCATCTGTTTGACTGTGCTAACAACTTGGAGCAAGGGGTGCGTTGAACCATGATCACGTTCTAGAACTAGGGGTGTGCTAGGCCATGATTTTTGTTAGCTTTTCTTGATAAGAACAAATTTTAACCATGACCTAAAGCCTATCCTGGACCACGATATGCTTCACTTTCAACATTCTTTGACCAAGTTTGACCATGGTCTAGAGCATGTTTGAGTGTCATGTGGCCATGACATCCACCTCTTTGCTTTCCCCAAACCAAAACTTGATCATGGTGTAGAACCCTACTTTAGGTCATGATTTAAATTTTAAAAATAGTCTATTTGACTATGCTGACCATGGCCTAGAGCTTGTTGGCACTGGGTCATGATCGTGGTTTGGAGATACCCTTCAACACTTAGTAAAATTTTTGGAAATTTTTAAAATTTTCTAAGGATGTAGCCTTTTGGGTCTACAATAGCCAAAGTCAATGATAAATTATGCTAGACATTTTCCATGCAATGGTAGTACATGCACCTTCAAATAATGCTTCCTACATACTGAAGGCCCCCTGACCACCATTGGTGGTCAAAGAAAAAGTGAAGAATCCTAGATTTTAAAGCGCTCATTTCATCTCCTCGTAATGAATGTGTGATAAAACCTAGAAAAAAATGCTATAAACCTAAGACTTCTCATGTCTAATCTAGCCCACATGATCTAGCCACTATGATGTCACATGTTAGGGTGACACTAGTGAGGTTTTTTTGGGTTTCTTAGGCCTCCTTTCACCATGTATTAATCTTATATTTATGGATCGAATGCACTAAGGTTTCCTTGTGATATTAGTTTTGTGCAGCTTGGAATAATTTTTGGGTCGATGACTACGAACCCCTAAGCAGATTTGCTTGATATTCTTCACAAGGGGTTTTATATTAGTGAGAAATTAGTGCACATGGAGGAATTGGGCCTTGTCAATTTGGTGGCATTGACAAAGGTTGAGTGGGTTACAACAAACTTGTTTGTAGTTGTGGGAGTTATATGTTGATAAAAATTGGTTACATCAGAGCTATGCGATGTTGGCCTAGATTTAGAGTCTGCTAAAGCCAAAATATTATAATTATAAAAGTGCAAACCATAAGCCATTGATCGATGCCAAGCACCATGGAAACAATAGGGTGGCATTGCATCATATAGTGAGAACGATCTATGAATTTGACCAAGAGGTTTGTTCTTTAATTCAGTGAGGGTAGCATAGGCATACCTAATGATAAAGTTGAAGAGGTTGGGGCTCATGTTTTTGTTGCTTGGATCATTGACACATCCAATGCATCGTGATTTGAGTCATTGGTTATCAATTTGAGAGCTTAGATTCTCTAGCTTCATCTTTATCTACTATGTGGAATAGGCCCCAATAAGGATTCATGACATCTTCATCATGGTGGGCCTACTAAAATCCTAATATAAAGGTAAAATCCTCAAGAAATTTGTCATTGTCGTTAATCTCTAGGTGCCTAGGTGCAACCACCACAACATCGTGTTCTTCTTCATGACAGAAGATCTGATCTCATTAGGCTCACTCTTCAACACCTTCTCTCACCAATCAAAGTTCTTCATCAAGTCATCGATAGGAAGAATGGAGGCTATGATAGTGGAAAGTACATATTTGTGTAGTTTATATGTGCACATGCTAAAGGAGGTTGCTTAGATCAAAATTGACCATACTCAACCAGATCAAAAAATTCTCAAAGTGTTGTGTATTTCCACACTAACATGCATTATTACGGTGTTTTTATATATCTCCACCCGATCTAGTTGTGGATCATCAAAGGTGCAATGAGAAGCTCAAGGCCTATGTGGCCATCGTGGTAGAAAATCACTTGCAACTTGATTGCGATAGTAAGGAACCAAACCATTTTACTGGCCAATAAAAGCTTACAAGAAACTTGTCTAGATTAAATGATAGATAGAGAGAGAATAAAACTATGCAAAAATAAAATTACAGAGGGGGAGGGGAATTTCCCATGATGGAAATTCTCCCTCATAGGGTAGGATACCCTTGCTATGATACCAATGCAATATAATTAAATCCACGATGAATTTGTATTGAAAAAAGGTGCTTAAATAAGCACATATTACAACTTCAAGTCCTCTTCTTATTTTAGGGTTTGTTAGTAACAACCCACTAACAAATACTATCTAGAAGACTTTCCAACTAACCTATCTAGAATACTTCTGCCAAGTCCAACATGAGCAATTAAATATCACATTTTAGAATTTTATTCATAAAAATTAAAAATAAGACTAAGACTAAGGCCTAAACTAAGGTATTATTAAACCTAGTAACTTAAACCTATACCTTTCACATGATGTCCACATCACAACCATTGGAATGAAAGAAAGTAATGACTCAATAGCATTTCTAGTGGTGGCTAAAGCAAGTCTCGATAATACTTGGAACCACTAAGCTATTTCAATAATGATAAAGGGAGAACCACTTTTAGCATGGGCTTTCTTTGACCAGTGTTTGTGACCCTTTATCTTCCTTAGTGAGCAAAGACTCTTAAGCTTATCTCTTTCCCAGACCAAGAAAGTCCCTTAGTCCTAGGTGTCATTCCAAATTGATACCACCAGTGAATCCTAAGGACTAAGACTATTTCCTTGGATGAGTGGAAGGAGGGTATGCGGGAGTTGAGTGGAAAGGCACCAAGACAAAATTCCCCCTTCCCCTAGGGAGAGCTTAATAACCAAAGGTAAGGGAAGTATATAAAAACTTAAAAAACATTAGCTACAAAGTTCTCCATGAACCCTCAGGCTTGCTATTTCCCTAGAAGCCCCCTCATGATACATGGTGGAAGAGGAGTCCCTAGAAGTATAACAACTCAAAGGATGACAGTCTTCATCTCCAAAGGGTGTATATTCACCAAAGAAACTTTTCAAGAGCATGAAATAAGTCAAGCATTGACCATTGGACCCATTAGACCAACTCTAATGATCAAATGCAAGGGAATAAATGATGATTCGATCTTGGCCCTGGATCCCCACAACTAGGTGTAGTTCTCTAGGTGATAACTTAAGCATTAAAGAAACCATAGGGAGGGCAAACCAAGGGGTTACATACAGTCCAAGACATTAATGCTGAATGATCACAAAGATCTAGTCATGTATATTTCTAGCACCAACATCTAGCTAGAGATCTCTAGGACCTCTAGATCATTCATTACTAATGTTAATTAGCCTAGGAATAATTTAAATTCAAATTTTGAAATCCTACATGGATTTAGGGGGAAATCTCCCCATTTTTCTTATGAATATGTATTCTTCTTCTCATTGTAACAATTGAAATCCATCCTTTCTTCTGAAGGGTGCTTTCCTTCATTCTTTCCTATGTCTCAGCTTGGCTCAATCCTTGCATAGTTGATTGGGTAATTTTCAAACCTCTTTTATCTACATGTATGTAATCCATAGTTCACACTAATAAGAATTTATAACTACTTATGAAATTTATATCCTGGTTCTGGTGTGGGTGTTATGTTTTATTGCATATTCTCAAACGGACCTATGTTCCTCGTGCTTATCAGTCACTGTGCATGTGCTCATTTTAAATTGCCATGGCATGGAGGGTATTATTATATCTTTGGATCATCACCACTCATAGGTAGGCTACATAGAATTTATTGCTTTCATTTTACTACTTTTTCTTCTTTTTCCTTTTCTCTAGAGATGAACCCTAGTAGAGTAGACTAGTGTAGGAAGAAGAAGATGAGCATCAAAGATCACATACTAAAAAAGAGTTGGTATATGTAAAATTTTTTAGATGTCATCCAAAGGAGCCATGTGTAACAACACCAAAAGCTAACCAACCTAAGAGAGTTTAAAAAAATATAACTTATTAAGGTTCACAAGAGTATCCATGGAATACATATATTGACTAGACATAACCATATTTTGAGTCTAAGATGTTGCAGACATCACTCGAGTGGATAGGAGAGGCTAAGCTCCTATAAGTAATTGGGGTTTACCTCATATACCTCTGTGGTATAGAGGACACTTCCAAAATTTCTCCCTAATTTTTTGGCATTCTACATGAAGTAGACTACTTGATCTTAGTGTTAGGATTACCCTTAGCCCCTAGAGAGGAGGATGCCAATTTATTCCTCCAACCATAAGTTAGTCTATGCTGGGTCCATTAGGTGTAATACCTTAATCTTAATTTAACTGCACCTCCATGATGATACCTTAAACTTCATGCTTATCTTTCCCATATGTATGATGGGTCTTTAAGTAATAATCACTTCACATGATTGTCTCCACATGGACATAGGAACTAAGTGTTGCTACCCCATGACAACCCAAGTTGAGAAGGAGGGTTTAGACAAGGTTACATTTAGAGACCTTCCCAAATAAACCCCTAAGCCCAAGAATAACTCTCTCTCTCTCTCTCTCTCTCTCTCTCTCTCTCTCTCTCTCTCTCTCTCTCTCGCAAGCATTAAAACAAAAGCATATTCTAGGATTGAAATAAAACCGTTTATATTAAGCTTACAAAATAAATCTAAAAAAACCTTTAGATCAAAGCATTAACATGCATAAGAACCATAAAACCATTCAACAATATGACACCATATAGTCATCCAATTAAAGATCTAGATTACACAAATAATAGTTTTTTATTTTATTACAATAAATCCTCTTTCACCTAGAGTGATTTTCAATAGTACTACAAGAGTATTTTAGCTTAGCATGATCTGAACATCTTCTTCCTTTGGCCTCCATGGTAGTTGATAGAAATACGGGGATCAAAATAGCTCATTTGCAGGTATGAATGCATTTCTATATGATTCATTGCACACAAAAGAAGCCCATACTTCTTTCCTAGAATATTTTCCACAAATATTTTAAATCCCAAGCCCTTGCATTTCTATAAAATCAATTCAATATAGCAAACACAAGAAAAATAAGTCCATACTTCTTTCTAAGATAATTTTTGCAAGTTTCGAGGTGTAGACCAATTTGTTCATCTAAACCCCATAAGGGGGGCAGAGGTCCAAGGTTCAAATCTCGGGCCTCGTCGGACTGAACGCTTGTCCCTTTCCCGGTGCTTTCAGTGGCGTAAAAGGTTTAAAATGATTGTGGCATGGTGGTTATAGGGGTGGACTGTGCGAATATCTATGTGGTGGCTTCTAGGGCGGACAATGCATAATACTATGGAAGCCATAAAATCTGGACAGCCTGCCCGGATTCATGGCAGCTACCGATTCCACCATGTAAATTTAAAAAAAAAAAGATAAAAAGATAATTTTTGCAAATATCAAATTCCAAAGCTATACATATCTAATTCAATATAGAAAAACTCAAGTAAAGAATCCCATACTTCTTTCCAAAATATTTTCCACAAATATTAAATCCAAACACATCAATTCCATAAGCAAAAGAAGCCCATACTTCTTTCCAAAATATTTTCCACAAATATTAAGTCCAAATCCATACATCAATACCATATCTAATTAATCAATCCATCATTAGCAAGTCTTGTATTTCATTTGTAAGCCTACAAATTAATCTGACATTTGATTACAAATCAATCTAATCCATATTTTGATTAATTGTAAATTGGGATAACTAATTTATCATTTGATCAATTACCAATCTAAAAAATTATATCACACTAATCTATCATTTGATTAATTGTAATCCAAAGATTAAAATTTATTTTTCCATCATTATATTAATGGCCAAACTAATATATCATTTGATTAATTAATTTATCATTAGATTAATTGAAATCTAGGATTATAAATGAATTAATCTATCATTAGAATAATTGCCAAACTAATCTATCATTTGATTAATTGAAATCTAAGATTATAATGAATCAATCTATTATTAGATTAATTTTCAAACTAATCTATCATTTGATTAATTGAAATCTAAGATTATAATGAATTAATATTCATTAGTTAATTTCCAAACTAATCTATCATTTGATTAATCAAATATATAGTTAACATTGCATCAATCTAACCTTAGATTATAAGAAAAACTATAGATTAATTAACATTAATCTAACAAAGCAAATCTAAAGTAATATTGCATTAATCTAACCTTAGATTATATGCAAAACTATACAATATATTATTTAATTAAGGCATTGATTAGCTAAGGGTCCTTCCAAAAGCAATACTTAGAAATAATTAAACCTTAACAACTCTATTCGAAATCTTGGAGTGAAGAACACAAGCTTATATTGATAGGGGGGGTGAACAGTATAAGATCACTTTTTACTTTTCTTTCCCAAAAAATATTATCCAATATAATCAATGGCAATATCAATAGTAGTTATCAAAGCAATGCACAAGTCATCACACATAATAAAGACACCAATTTAACGTGGTTCACCCAATGTGGGTTACTCCACGGAGAAAATATTTCACTAATATTTTATCAACAAATATCTTGGGAATATTTTCCATATTACAATGTTTATGGACCTCTATCCAAAGGAGACACTAATCCCCTAATCAAGTTCATGGATCTCTATCCACAGGAGACACCAATCCCCCTTGCTCTGGCTAGTGATATTCTAGAAGAACTGCTGCCTCCACTACACTGACTTATGGATCTCTATCCACTGAAGACTCCTACCCTCACTCAGAAGACCTATATTCATTGCTCTAGCTAATGGATATCTATACACTAGAGACTATTGTCCTCTATACTTTGTCACATCTAAATCTTGCGCTCAACTCTGTCTCAAATCTGCAATAAACACAGTCCTTCGATATAGCACAAATCTACTCAAACTATGTCCTCAAATCTACACTAAACACATTCCTTGGTCTAGCACAAATATACTCAATCTCTATCCTCAAATCTATACTAAACATAGTACTTAAGTCTATCACAAATCTGCTCAATCTCAATATCTAATCTGGCACAAACCTATCCTCAAATATACACCAAACTCTGTCCTCAAATATATCCTCAAGCCTTAACACAAAGCTTGTCTCAATCACAAATTAACTCTGCTAGATTTACTTTAAACCTTAACCCAAGGTTTGAACAAATCAATCAATCAACTCTACTCTCAAGTCTTCTCAAATACTTATCTCAAATATACCTTGTAAGCTTCCACAAAAGCTCACACTAATTTATCCACAAGTTCTCTCTATAACTTGTCCAATATGCTCAACAAGTCTTCACCAAGACTTACCTCAAATCTTCTTAACAAGTCCTTACTAGAACTTGTCCAATCTGCTCAACAAGTCTTCACCAAGTCTTACCTCAAATATGATCAACAAGTCCTCACTAGAACTTGTCCAATCTGCTTGTAAGCTTCCACAAAATCTTACTCAACTCAATGTTGGACATTTTGAGTCCCTAAGCTAAGAGTTGTCATTGATGTCAAAAGGATCTATGTAAGTAAGCACTATGTTTGTGTTTCACAAAGAGCTTCATGAGAAGCAAAGGTTTTTGATCAAAGGTTCAAGAAGGGATGCATGGCATTTGGTTCCAAAAGGAGCTTCAAGGGAAGCTTTGCAAAAGGTTTTTATTTAAAACCATGGATGGCAGATTTGAAATGGGTTTTTCTTAAAACCCAAGTTGGCTTTTCGTTTCATCAAAAAAGGTGCCCCGGTGATGGAGAAATTTAATTTTAAAGGTTTTATTTAAAACCATGAATGGCAGATTTGAAATGGGTTTTTCTTAAAACCCAAGTTGGCTTTTCGTTTCATCGAAAAAGGTGCCCCGATGATGGAGATATTTAATTTTAAAGATTTAGTTTAAATTTTAATTTTAAAATTAAAATTAAAAGTTTATCCACCGACGTCATGAAGGAAGTTTCAAAAATGCCGACGTTTCCAAAGCAAAGGGAAGGCATATAAATATGCCATTGAATTTTTTAATTCATTCATCCTTGCTCGTTGATATTTGCGCTTGGTATTTGCGAAGAAAAAGAGCTCGTGTTTTTCGTTTAAGTGACGCAACGAACATTAAAGGGAGACAACGACCACTTCCCAAAATGCATTGGGTAGCGTGGCCTAGTGGCAGCTTGGATTGTGCAAAGGTGTTGGTGACAAGGAGGTTGTGCATTCGATTCCCGCAAGCATCATTTTTGGCTTTGTTCTGTTGAGGCGCCCAAGGCGCATACTTTTCGCTTGGCGGAAGAGGGTGAAGGATAAGAAGCGGGTGGCGCTTCTTTTTCACCAATGAGCCCGCAGCTCGTGCGGCAGCTTGGCCGTGGCTAGGGCGTTCGCGTTGGGGCAAGATGAGGGTTTGATTCCCCTCGAGGTAGGTATTAAGGTTTTTATTAATATTTTGTTTGGATTGCCTAAGGTGGAGTGATAAGGGGTAAAGGTGCTTCGTTAGTTGATTTGTTGAGTAACCTTAGGGAATAAGGTCATGGTGGTTGTTTGAGTTGTGAATTATTTTTAATTGTGATTTTTGAAATTGTTAGGAGTAATAAGGGTTTTTGATAAAGTTCTTTTTAGTGAAAGTTATTTTGAGTAAGGGTTTTCTTTTAAAAAGAACTTTGGTGGATGTTAAAATAAAGTAGGAGTAATAAGGTGTTATTTGGATATTATTGTTGTGTTATTACTCAAGATCTCTAACCCTTGTTAAGAGTTGAAAAAGAAAGTGTGTTGAGTGTGACAGATTTAGTGGACAACTCATAAGGCATCAAAAAGGTATGAGTAATACTCTCCATTGATTTTATTTGGGTGGTTGATTTTTGAAATA
Organism: Wollemia nobilis; assembly: GCA_028583015.1. Classification (NCBI taxonomy): domain Eukaryota; kingdom Viridiplantae; phylum Streptophyta; class Pinopsida; order Araucariales; family Araucariaceae; genus Wollemia; species Wollemia nobilis. The sequence goes on along the minus strand of JAQPPZ010001629.1, from coordinate 3,646,891 downwards.
TCATTGGAGTGAAAAGGATTGATTGTGGTTTCCTTTTCGAAAGTGGTTGAGTTAATGCTTCAAGGTTTTCTGGATTGTGAGTTGTGATTAAACCTTGTTTGATAAGCATTGTTGTTTAGACCATTGGTTGAGTGAAGTACTTTGAGTTTATGCTTCAAGGTTTTCTGAATTGAGAGTTGTGATTAAAACCTTGTCTTATTAGCATTGTTGTTGAAGCCAATGGGTGATGCAAAGAACTTGAACTTGAGTTAGAAAAGAACATGAGTATCATTGTTATGTAAGATTTTTTGTTGAGCATTGTTGGAAACATTTTGAGTTAGTTGATTCATGCTTGGACTAGGGTTTGTGAGAAAGAGTTGTTTCTTGAAGTGATTGGTTGAGTAGAGTTGATTGAGCCTAGTCAAGTGGTTGCATGAAGTGGTTGTTCAAGTTCCATGAAACAAACTATTCTATATTCTGATTGAGTTGAGATTGAGCCTTGAGAATAGAACATATTGAGTCTCTAACAATTCTCTTTATGCTTCTATGAGATTGAGTTAATATTGAGCTGAGTTGAGATTGCTTTGAGTTGAGATTGGGATTTGAGTATAGAACATATTGAGTCTCTAACAATTCTCTTTATGCTTCTATAAGATTGATCTGAGTTGAGATTGCTTTGAATTGAGATTGGGATTTGAGTATAGAACATATTGAGTCTCTAACAATTCTCTTTATGCTTCTATGAGATTGAGTTGAGATTTTGTTGAGCTGATTTGAGGTAAGTCTTTGAGAAGGCTTGTGGACTATTTTTGTGTAAGCTTTTGTGAAAGCTTGCTATGCAGATTTGAGCAAGTCCTAGAGAGGACTTATTGAGCATATTGGGACAAGTTCTGTGTGAGCTTGTTGAGAAGATTTGAGTAGGTTCTGAGTGAGCCTATTGAGAATATTTGAGCAGGTTCTGAGTGAGCCTATTGAGCAGATTTGAGCAGGTTATGAGTGAGCCTATTGAGCATATTTGAGTAGGTTCTGAGTGAGCCTATTGAGAAGATTTGAGTAGGTTTTGAGTGAGCCTATTGAGCATATTTGAGGAGGTTTTGAGTGAACCTATTGAGAAGATTTGAGAAGGTTTTGAGTAAAGTATAGATCCATAGACAACTAGAGATAATTGAAGATAGATCTGAGTGAGGAGTCTTCAAGTGGAGAGAGATCCACCAGTCAGGTGCAGCAGAGAGACGAGTCTTCTAGAAGATCACTAGCTAGAGCAGAAGGGGAAAGAGTTCTCCTGTGGAAGAGATCCATGAACTTGAGATTTAGGGGATCAACATCTCCTTTGGATAGAGGTCCATAAACATTGTAATTGGGAAGGATTCCCAAGAGATTATTTGAGAAATATTTAGAAGAAATATTTTCTGTGGAGGTAGCCCACATTGGGTGAACCACGTTAAAAATGATGTCTCTCATGTGTGTGATGCTTTGTGTGATATTTACTACTTTATTAATGTTGATGCTACTATTTGGGGAAAAGTTTTATATTATACTGTTCACCCCCCCTCTTAGTATAAGCACATGTTCTACAATTGGTATCAGAGTCGGTCTCTCCGTGAAGAGTCTAACAACTTGGAAGAGGATCCATCAGTATCACACATGTGCTCAGAGAGTGAAGAAAGTATAAACTTTGAGGAAGCACTCTTCAATTGTCTCCAAGATCTTGAAAGGATTCAAGAAGAGAGGGCACAACTAAAAGAACAAATCTGAAATGATGAATTGGCAAGAATTGAGCTTCTACAAAGGCTAATAGAACTCGAAATAGAAGTGAAAGAAAGAAGAGAGATTGAACATCAGTTGAGAGATATGTTGGAAGCAAAAGAAGTAGGACTTGAGAGAGTGGCAGCAGAGATTGTGAAGTTAAAATGCAGAACTGAAATAAATAAGAGATTACAAGAAACAACACCAAGTAAGCTAGAGAAAGAAGCATGTCAGCAAGAGGTAGGAACATCAAGCAAAAAGGAGGTATCTTACCATATCTCAAGGAAAGAAGACCACAAAAGAAAGAATATCAGATCGAGTCCTCAACAAGATAGGTTACAAAATTCCTTCCATGGACATTGTTTTTCTTGCAATAAATATGGTCATAGAGCTATGCAATGTACTAGCAGAGACAATGATAGTAGTAGTACATATTCTCTTGCACCACATATGGATAATGATGTTAAGTGTTACAAATGCAATAGTTTTGGGCATACATCTAGAAGGTGCAAACTAGAAATATTTAAGTCTAGTACTAGAAAAGAAGAAAAAGGGAAAGGAAAATTAAAATCCTTGCTAGTTCAAATAGCATTGCATGCACAGAGATAGAGAAGAAAAATGGTTTCTGGATAGCGGATGCTCTAGACACATGACAAGAGAAAAAGACAAGTTTATAGCTTTGAAAGAAGGAAATAGAGGGTCAGTAAACTTTGGGGACAATGGTTCAAAAAATATTTGTGGAAAAGGAACTCTAAGTATAGGCAATGGGAAAGCAAAAGCTGAAAATGTTCTATATGTGGAAGGTCTGAAACATAATCTACTAAGCATTAGTCAACTCTGTGATCAAGGCCATATAGTAACTTTTCATCAAGATAGATGTGAAGTAAGAAAATCTGAATCTGGAAAACTTGTAGCTAGTGCTATAAGAGAAAGAAATCTTTATGTACTCAATGAGATCAAAAAGGAGAAATGTTTCTTATCCAAAGAAAATGAGATCCATTTTCAACATATAATATTGGGACCAAATGAGAATCTTCTAATGGCTTTGGAAGGTAAAGAAGATAATTCTATAGAAGACAAGCCAAAAGGAAGTAATGATAAGGACAAAGGTAAAAAAATAGAGGATTATTCAGTGGAGAATGGTTATGATCTCAAGGGAGAGCTTATCTATGCTCTTGACACAGTAAAGAAGGTAAGAAAGCAACACTCTAAGCTTGAAAGTCAGTTTCAAGAATGTGATGAAGAAAGATTATTGCTCATAGAGGACTTAGAAAAGTCAAAGGCTAAGGCAAGTAAGTTCAAGGATAAGTTAGAAGCAAATATTTTGGAGTGTGAAAAGTTAACACAAGAAGTGGCACTACTAAAGGAAGATTTAGAGGATTCCAAGAAAAAGTTGTACAAATATGTGAAAAGTGCAAAGAGTGTAGACAAAATAATCAAGATACAAAGAGGAGCAACAAACAAGACAGGTCTTGGTTCCAAACAGGCTCAAAAGAAATGGGAAGAAAAGTCTACTTCAAGTCTTGAAGAAGAAGGAATTTCAGAAGAAGATACTTCAGAAAGTGACAGTGTAAGTTGGAATGAGACATCAGAGGATGAGTTGGACAACAAAGAGGTCAAAGATAGAAACAATGCACAAAGAAGATACAGATGGAACAACAATCATAACAGGAGACCAATGAGGTCTAGGCAAGGAAGCTTCAATGGGAGATGCTTCTCATGTCACAGGTTTGGGCACATGGCTTCACAGTGCAGGTCATACAAAAGACAGGAATATGGGAAAGGACAACTTTTCCATGGGTATTGCTACTCATGCAATGAGTTTGGTCACAAGGCAATGAATTGCAGGGTTCATGGCAGAAGAGGATATAGCTTCACTAGGAGATATCCTAAGACATTTGCACCTCCAAGGAATAATAACATTAAGTGTTATAAGTGCAATAATGATGGTCACACAACAAGATGGTGTAGAGAAAATATTCTAGAAGCAGGCATGAATAGGAACAGGAACAGAAATAGGAATAGGAACAAGAACAAACATGGATGAGAACAAGAACAGGAACATGAATAAAAATAGGAACATGGATGAGAACAAGAACAGGAACAGGAACAAAAGTGATGACAGGAACAGGGATGATGACTTGGTAAGAAACAGTGAGAGGATTCAAAAAACTCAGAAAGGAAGAGAGAAAGGTAAAGGTAAAGAGCAGTGCTTTCGAGGAGTAGAAATACTCCCACCCCAGAATTAACCACCTCATGTGGAGGTGGGGGAGGGGCTAAGCTAAGAGGCTCATTCTTAGCCCCGAGCCCCAAAGGTGACCCTTTGCCATTGATGACAAAGGGGGAGAGATTTGTGTATATTGAGGAGAGTTTTTGATATGGGGAGAGATTTGATATTTGAGAAAGCTTTGAGCCAGGGGGAGCAAAGTCCCAGGGGGAGCAGAAAAGAAGGTCAGATTTCAGTAAAAGGATATGGGTTGCCATCAATGACAAAGGGGGAGATTGTTGGACATTTTGAGTCCCTAAGCTAAGAGTTGTCATTGATGTCAAAAGGATCTATGTAAGTAAGCACTATGTTTGTGTTTCACAAAGAGCTTCATGAGAAGCAAAGGTTTTTGATCAAAGGTTCAAGAAGGGATGCATGGCATTTGGTTCCAAAAGGAGCTTCAAGGGAAGCTTTGCAAAAGGTTTTTATTTAAAACCATGGATGGCAGATTTGAAATGGGTTTTTCTTAAAACCCAAGTTGGCTTTTTGTTTCATCGAAAAAGGTGCCCCGATGATGGAGAAATTTAATTTTAAAGGTTTTATTTAAAACCATGGATGGCATATTTGAAATGGGTTTTTCTTAAAACCCAAGTTGGCTTTTCGTTTCATCGAAAAAGGTGCCCCGGTGATGGAGATATTTAATTTTAAAGATTTAGTTTAAATTTTAATTTATTTAAAATTTAAATTTAAATTTTAAAATTAAAATTAAAAGTTTATCCATCGACGTCATGAAGGAAGTTTCAAAAAGGCCGATGTTTCCAAAGCAAAGGGAAGGCATATAAATATGCCATTGAATTTTTTAATTCATTCATCCTTGCTCGTTGATATTTGCGCTTGGTATTTGCGAAGAAAAAGAGCTCATGTTTTTCGTTTAAGTGACGCAACGAACATTAAAGGGAGACAACGACCACTTCCCAAAATGCATTGGGCAGCGTGGCCTAGTGGCAGCTTGGATTGTGCAAAGGTGTTGGTGACAAGGAGGTTGTGCGTTCGATTCCCGCAAGCATCATTTTTGGCTTTGTTCTGTTGAGGCGCCCAAGGCGCATACTTTTCGCTTGGTGGAAGAGGGTGAAGGATAAGAAGCGGGTGGCGCTTCTTTTTCACCAACGAGCCCGCAGCTCGTGCGGCAGCTTGGCCGTGGCTAGGGCATTCGCGTTGGGGCAAGATGAGGGTTCGATTCCCCTCGAGGCAGGTATTAAGGTTTTTATTAATATTTTGTTTGGATTGCCTAAGGTGGAGTGATAAGGGGTAAAGGTGCTTCGTTAGTTGATTTGTTGAGTAACCTTAGGGAATAAGGTCATGGTGGTTGTTTGAGTTGTGAATTATTTTTAATTGTGATTTTTGAAATTGTTAGGAGTAATAAGGGTTTTTGATAAAGTTCTTTTTAGTGAAAGTTATTTTGAGTAAGGGTTTTCTTTTAAAAATAACTTTGGTGGATGTTAAAATAAAGTAGGAGTAATAAGGTGTTATTTGGATATTATTGTTGTGTTATTACTCAAGATCTCTAACCCTTGTTAAGAGTTGAAAAATAAAGTGTGTTGAGTGTGACAGATTTAGTGGACAACTCATAAGGCATCAAAAAGGTATGAGTAATACTCTCCATTGATTTTATTTGGGTGGTTGATTTTTGAAATATCATTGGAGTGAAAAGGATTGATTGTGGTTTCCTTTTCGAAAGTGGTTGAGTTAATGCTTCAAGGTTTTCTGGATTGTGAGTTGTGATTAAACCTTGTTTGATAAGCATTGTTGTTTAGACCATTGGTTGAGTGAAGTACTTTGAGTTTATGCTTCAAGGTTTTCTGAATTGAGAGTTGTGATTAAAACCTTGTCTTATTAGCATTGTTGTTGAAGCCAATGGGTGATGCAAAGAACTTGAACTTGAGTTAGAAAAGAACATGAGTATCATTGTTATGTAAGATTTGTTGTTGAGCATTGTTGGAAACATTTTGAGTTAGTTGATTCATGCTTGGACTAGGGTTTGTGAGAAAGAGTTGTTTCTTGAAGTGATTGGTTGAGTAGAGTTGATTGAGCCTAGTCAAGTGGTTGCATGAAGTGGTTGTTCAAGTTCCATGAAACAAACTATTCTATATTCTGATTGAGTTGAGATTGAGCCTTGAGAATAGAACATATTGAGTCTCTAACAATTCTCTTTATGCTTCTATGAGATTGAGTTAAGATTGAGTTGAGATTGCTTTGAGTTGAGATTAGGATTTGAGTATAGAACATATTGAGTCTCTAACAATTCTCTTTATGCTTCTATAATATTGAGCTGAGTTGAGATTGCTTTGAATTGAGATTGGGATTTGAGTATAGAACATATTGAGTCTCTAACAATTCTCTTTATGCTTCTATGAGATTGAGTTGAGATTTTGTTGAGCTGATTTGAGGTAAGTCTTTGAGAAGGCTTGTGGATTATTTTTGTGTAAGCTTTTGTGAAAGCTTGCTATGCAGATTTGAGCAAGTCCTAGAGAGGACTTATTGAGCATATTGGGACAAGTTCTGTGTGAGCTTGTTGAGCATATTTGAGCAGGTTCTGAGTGAGCCTATTGAGCAGATTTGAGTAGGTTCTGAGTGAGCCTATTGAGCATATTTGAGTAGGTTCTGAGTGAGCCTATTGAGCAGATTTGAGCAGGTTCTGAGTGAGCCTATTGAGCAGATTTGAGTAGGTTCTGAGTGAGCCTATTGAGTAGGTTAGTGAGCCTATTGAGAAGATTTGAGGAGGTTCTGAGTGAACCTATTGACAGAGCTTTGGAGGTGATAGAGTACAGAGGACAGAGTCTCAGTGGATAGAGATCCAACAGCCAGGACAATTGAAGATAGATCTGAGTGAGGAGTCTTCAAGTGGAGAGAGATCCACCAGTCAGTGCGTAGAGAGAGACAAAGTCTTCTAGAAGATCACTAGCCAGAGCAGAAGGGGAAAGAGTTCTCCTGTGGAAGAGATCCACGAACTTGAGATTTAGGGGATCAACATCTCCTTTGGACAGAGGTCCATAAACATTGTAATTGGGAAGGATTCCCAAGAGATTATTTGAGAAATATTTAGAAGAAATATTTTCTATGGAGGTAGCCCACATTGGGTGAACCACGTTAAAAATGATGTCTCTCATGTGTGTGATGCTTTGTGTGATATTTACTGCTTTATTAATGTTGATGCTACTATTTGGGGAAAAGTTTTATATTATACTGTTCACCCCCCTCTTAGTATAAGCACATGTTCTACACTCAGTCCTTAAGTCCACTCTAGGACTTACTCAAATATGTCCACTTGCTATCACAAAAGCTTTATACAACTCAACTCAATCTATTATAGAAAACCTAAAGTAATTTTGTATTAATCTAACAAAGCAAATCTAAAGTAATATTGCATTAATCTAATAAAACAAAACTATAGATTAAAAATGTTGTGCAAAAAATAATTGAAAAGGGAGAGCTAAAAGTTGACAACCCATTAGCACCCCATAACAGAGACATGGGTATATTCAGGAACCCATTTCCAAATCATGAGGTCCCTAGAGATTAGGGCACCCAAATCAACCAGGTGCAAGTCGATCCACCCATTCAAGAATGCATCAAAATGGTTGAGATAGTCAATGTGGCAAGTAGGAATCGATGATATGGTCAACCATAGTCTCCAATGGTGCTTATTCATATCCCAAATGCACCTCGATAGAGGTAAGTGTAAAAAAATTCTCCATGTTCTCCAACACGACCTGTGGTAACTGTTTGGAGTAGATTGGTTAAAACCTACAAATGACTTCGACCAAGTTGTCAATTTATGAGCTCATACAACAATATCCTAGGCACAGGGAGACTTTTATGGAGATTTTGAGATCAATCAAGCTCCAACCCTAGAACCCAGATGCGTTCACACATTTTGTGGGGCAAGTGCAGTAGTGCCAAGATCCTGTGATCCATTTCTATGATCACAAAAGTAAGGTAGTTTCTACTATCTTAGCAGACCCACCTTTACATATCATCACATCAATCAATGATATACCATTCAAGCGGGTTCTAATCGATACAGTCTCATTGATCAACATTATCACTTTAAAGGCTATAGGGCACCTAAAGATCCCTAAGTCCAACATTATCCTGATCTCATACACGTTAAGGGCTTCAATGATACGCTATGCTCCATAGTGGGTACAATAATTCTACCTATTCAGGTAGGAAAAAATACCATCCCCATGATGTGTCACGTGTTGGAAGGGGCAATGCAGTTTAAAATACTTCTAGGGCATCCTTGGATAAGGGACATGTAGTGCGTTCCCTCAATATTGCACCAATGCATCAAGTATGTGCATGAGAGACAAGTTCATGTGGTTCCATTTTATGAAGAGCTATTTAAATATGCGCATTAGGTTGACTTGCTAGGAAAATTTGTTCTTCTATCAACACATCTATACATAAGTCCTTCATTCCTGACCACGTAGCCAAAAAAAAAGAGCAAATCAGTGTGAGGTGACCCATCCACATCAACACCACCTCTTGCATATAAGACTACTAGTGCTTCTGAAAAGCCTTCAACATCTAAAGCAAAAGATAATCAAAATTTGAAAGCACCCCTAGTGGAGGAAGCACCTAAGGAGCTTCCAACTATAGTAGCTATGAAAATTTTGAATCCCATGGAGGAAGAAGATTCCTAGGACATAACCGAGGAGGTACCTCAACCTCCCTCACCTGCATCATCAATAGTGTCATCTGCACTGCAGATGATAGTTCACTTGGCCAACATAGGGTTAGGTGAATATCTTATGTAAAACGTGACTTTCATGCCTATTATTAAGTCTATGTAAGACATGGGATGACCAAGAGTCCCAAATTTTCTAGTGGGTACAATAGTTCCATTAGGGGTTCCCCCTAACCAAACCAACTTCATCTATACTGGTTTGGACTGTGCCCATACTGCTTCTGATATTGAAGAGGATGAGGATGAGCCATTCACCATGAATGTTCATTACTTGTCAAATCTTGGGTTTGCTCTAAGGTACTTTGAGTAGTGTCATTGGCATGGATATGGCCTAGGTTTGTACGAGCAAGGGCACCAACTTCCATTCGAGTTGCAATATCAATTGCCCACTAATAGGTATGGTCTAGGGTATCAAATACAGAGCCATGATGATTCTTTGGCAGCCACCCTAGATAGGCTAATATTAGGGTTTGATGAGGACATTGACTGAAATCCCTATCAATCCCCTAGCAGAAACTACTTGGGTGACAGATGAGTGTCTATGATAAATATCGCACCACCTGATGAGTATCACCCTGAATCCTCTCTTGAAGTGTACCCATCAAGAGCCATCATATGGGAGGATGAGCCAACCCATGGATATGAGTGAGAGAAGTATGATTATGTCTCAGGTAAGGATGAAGATGAAGTTGACCTGGCCTACCATGGGCCTTGATATATGCAAAACCTTTCTTGGATAGGCTATGCAAAGAGTGGATACATCTCAGATAAGAGTGGCTATGAGTCAATGGACTCAACTGAGAGGGCCTACCTAGGGCCTAGACATGAACACCACATCATAGGGCCAAAAGTAAATGCTAATGGATTCTTCATAAGTGATGATGACTATAAATATGAGATTGAGATGGCTTATCTTAGGCATCAACAGACAAGTCACCATCCCATCCTAGGGCCAAAAACAAATGCCAATGGTTTCTTCATAAGTGATTATGACTTTGAGGACAAGATCAAGATGGCTTATCTTGGGCCTCATCACCTACATCCAGTCGATCTACTTGTTGAAAGAGAGGCGATGCTTCACACCATAAATCCTGACCTTCACTTTCTAGGAAGACCATTAAATCCAAATATCATCTATCACATGGTCTTCCTAGATCTGTCAACATTTAGAGAGTAACTATTGCCTAATCATCCCATCATATCATCTATTCATAGACCAAATCCTAATATTTCCATACCCCCAAAGCCACATCTTAGGTATGGAAGGCAAATTAGAAGTGAAGAGTTTAACCCACGTGGTCCTGGAGATTTCATCCCATCCATCAACATTATCTCTATTGATTTGACCACTCCACTTCACAACCTAGTAGATCCTTTGAAATAATTATGTCTTAATTTAGATTCTATTGATTGGGATCGTACTGATTCACCCTTAGATCCTAAATATTTCTTCCCTAATAAAGATATGTTACAACCATTCCATTTTGCACCAGACTGCGCACATGATGTCTATCACGTTGGTCTTGATTTTGATTTAGTTGGACCTATAAATATAGAATATGACATCCACTTAATCCCTACTCCTCACCAGCTTGAGAAGGAGTTACATATGGCAATAGAGGATACTTTCAATGTGGACATCAATGATGATCCTTCTCAACCAAAGAAATTCAATTTCAGAGAAAGCTTATCTCTAGAAGAACAAACCATAATTATTCCTCTATTAAAGAGAGACCAAATCTCTTTGCTTGGACCTATAAATATATGCCAGGACTCAACCCAAAATTGGTTGTCCAAAACCTTTCACTAGACCCTATAAAGAAACCAATCAAGCAAAAGCTCAGAAAGATGCATCCAACCATCACTTTTATGGTTAAGAACGAGTTGTAAAAAATATTGGATATAGTCTTTATTGTTCCCATCGACTATCCAGAATGGGTATTAAACATGGTGCTCATAGGAAAAACTGATGGAAGAATTTGCATTTGCATGGATTTTAGGGATATCAATAAGGTAACACCTAAGGATTCATTCCCGTTGCCAAACATAGATGCTCTCATAGACACAACTGCAGGTCATGAGATGCTCTCTCTAATGGATGGTTTTATGGTTACAATCAGATTCAGATTAAACTTGAAGACTAGCATAAAACCATGTTCACCACTCCATGGAGGACATTCTATTACAAAGTGATGTCATTTGGCCTTAAAAATGTTGGTTCCACATATCAGTAGGCTATGACATGCATTTTCCATGACGACATGCACAAGATCTTGGAAGACTACATCGATGACTTACTGGCTAAGTCCTTGCTGCATGAAGATCATGTTGAGACCCTCAAAAATGTCTTCGATCTCTTGATTGAGCACAATGTCAGGTTGAATCCCAAGAAATGCATCTTTGGTGTAAATTCTAGAAAATTCTTGGGATTCATCATTTCCAAAAGAGGCATCGAGGTAGACCCAAAAAAGGTAAAGGCTATCCTGGAAATGACCCCACCCATGAACATCAAGGATTTGAGAAGCTTACAGGGCAAAGTGGCGTTCATAAAGCGATTCATCACACAACTATTAGATAAATGTTGACCCATGAATCGACTGCTACACAAGGGGGTGCAAATCTAGTAGGATTAAGAATATCAACAATCCTTTACTAAAATCAAGAAGTACCTAGCAATGTCACCAGTTTTAGCTTCGCCAAGGCTAGACGTACCATTCTTGCTATATATATCCGCTATCAATTTTGCTTTGGGCACCATGTTGGCTCAAAATAATGTGCAAGATAAAGAACAAGTGATATATTACATCAGCTAAAATTTGGTGAGCTACGAAATAATACATGCATACGTAGAAAAGCTATGCCTAGCAGTGGTCTTTGCAACCAAGAAATTGTGCCACTACATGTTGAGCTATACGATGTATGTAATATCTAAACAAAATCCTTTGTAGTATATTATGAGAAAGACATATCATAATACACGTACTGTAAAGTGGATCATGCCATTGATAGAATTCAACTTGGAATTCATAAGTCAAAAGTCCATCAAGGGATAAGTCATAGCTGATCAGCTGGCTAAGGTACCTATTCAGAATAGTAGGCCCCTGTAGTCTTTTCATTATCAGAAGCAGTCAAACCTGAAGAACCTATAAATGAAGCTGACATGACTTTGTTCTTCGATGGTTGAAAGTTTGAGAAATAAGGTAGTGCAGGGATTATATTTTTCATGCCATAAGGTGCTCCAATTCCCTTGTCATTTAAGATAGACTTCCCTTGCACTAATAACAACACCGAATATGAGGCCCTAATCTTGGGTCTCCAAAAAACCATCGCCATAAAAATCAAGAGGCTAAATATCTTCGGTGACTCCCTCATCATAGTAAACCAAGTCAAGGGACTATTTCAATGCAAATATCCAATCCTAAAAGCTTACAAGGATCTTGTTGACACCTATCTAGCCCAACTAGAATGGTACAACATCGAGGCAATCCCTTGATTGTCAAATAGATTTGCAGACACCATGGCATATTTGGGATCCTTGATCCCTCAGAATCCATTTGCTGATTTCACTACCATTCATGTGAAAATGCTCTTGAACTAAAAAATATATTAAATTTCAATAACATGCAAATATAACGCACTTGCCATATCAGGCCTTACAACCCATTCAAGCAGCTTGGCCATTTTATCAATGGGGTTTTGATCTAATCGGAAATATTTCTCCCTCATCTTCAGGCCAACACATGTTCATCTTAACAACCACTGAGTACTTCACCAAATGGGTGGAAGCGATCCCATTAACCTCAATGATTGGACCTTGAGTTGCAGAGTTCATACTTCACAATATCATCTATCGTTTTGGGATCCCTTTCAAGAAAATCTCGAATAATGGTCCATCATTCAAAAACAAAAATATGTGAGCTTTAATGACCAAATACAACATTCAACATGGTTTTGCGACACCATACTATCCGCAAGAAAATGGGCAAGCAAAAGCCTCTAACAAGACAATAGTAGCTATATTAAAGAATATGGTGAAAGAAAATCATAACGGTTGGCATATGTAATTACCCCTAGCATTATGGGCTTACAGGACTAGCGTGTGGAATCCCATTGGGGCAACACCATTTTTTCTTGTATATGGTACTGAGGCCATTATACCTTTAGAGTTAGAAATTCCAACATTACGCATTGCATTGAAAGAGTTCATTAATGACGACACTATGCAAAAAGCTTGCCTGGATCAATTGACCCTTTTGTATGAACTTCGCATCAATGCTCTTGAGCATCTTTGCATTTACCAGGACTGTTTAACACGTGTTTATAACAATAATGTCCACCTAAGAGACTTTAAGGTTGGGTATCTTGTACTTAAAGAAAACCAACATAACTCAAATCTACCCTCGCACCTACGAGACAAATTTAAGGCCAATTGGATAGGTCCCTACATCATCTCTAAGAATATTGGACCTGGGGCATATCGCCTAACATTTCTAGAGGGTGTTGAGGAGCCATAACCTCTCAAAATTATTTATTTAAAGGTATTTCACACATAAGCACAAAAAAATATCAAAAACATTCAAATAAATTTCAAAATCATGAAAACAATAGAAAATCATAAAAACAAAAAGCTCCAAATGCACCTCAAATCCCTTTGATCAAATCACAAAAAGATCCAAAGGTATCTCAAATCCCTTTGGTCACATCACAAAAGTCTCCAAAGGTATCTTAAAGCCCTTTGGTCACATCACAAAAAGGGTCCAAAGGCATCTTAAAGCTCTTTGTTCAAATCACAAAAGGCTCCAAAGGCATCATAATCCCTTTGGTCAACTCACAAAAGACCCCAAAGGCATCCTTAAGCCCTTTGGTCAATAGCAAAACATAAAAGCACACAAATAATTTAAAGTCAAAAATTTCCAAAAACATTCAAAATAATCAAAGGTTAAAAACAATGCAAAACATCCAAAACACAAAACTTGCATTATGCATTCATCTAATTGCATTGCATTTAGGCATGACCACCCATCACACTTACACTAGGATAGGTTGTGTTTAAAATATTACAAATGACACCATGTTTGTACCTCAATCATGCATCTTCAAAATCCATCATCATCCATAACCCATGTGTGTAATTATGTTTTTCAACACAACCCCTCCTGTTGCTATAAAGAAATATAAGGGTTTTCCAGTCACTCAGCCATATCTAGTGGTTTTATCAAACTTTGTAGAAAGTTATCTTTACTTTTAATAGATGAGGTTTGGTTTTGATAGCACCTGGTATATTTCAAAATTCTATCACTAATCAAAACACTAAAATCCTAGTTTGAACAAGGGAAAGACAAATGCTGCAAAGCGGTACTAGGTATCCTAAAGTGAAATTTTTATCTTGCTCATCCTCGTGTGTGATTGGTTTGGAAATGCTGAGAATTGGCAAAAGGACAAGTTCACCCCTATCCAAAGAAATCCATTGCTTTGATCAAAACAAGCAAAATCCTGAACAAAGCAAAATTCAAAAACAAATTAAACAGTGATTATCATCACTACATAAATCCCTTACTCAAAAGAAAAAGAAAAATTCAAAATAAACAGTGATTTTCATCACTAAGTATGAGCAAGTATCCCAAATAAATATGAAGAAAAGAAGGGAGTATCAAAATTGAATTCCTGGAATTCTCAGCATGGATGCACCATAAGGTATCCTTACGCACGATGATATGTCTATCACATTAGAATCTTGCTTTTGTATAGACCAATTTTTGCATGTGGAAGGGCTAGCTTTAGGTAACCTGTATCACCTAGTGGTCTAATCCAAATGAGTCCAACTTAGGATCAAGATGAACATTTGAGGATCCCCAATACAACAATGGGCTACATGAATCCTATCTGGAACTGGGGTATGCTTATGTTTTATCTAATATATTAATTTGCACACATAGGGATAATGAGTATCTAGGTCTTCATAACAAAACTTTATCCTTAATAAACTTTGTATGATCAATATACAAATTTTGATGGAACAACTAGGGTGTTTGATTCTCATGGAAAACCTCAAAAATTCTCTAATATCAACAATTCATATCATCAATCGCATTATCAACTTTATTTAGGAGTTTTTGTTTGTTAAAAGGTGTGCATGAGATAGGATAGATACTAGATGAATGTCAGCAATGATATTTATATGGACACTGACTATTTTGGGTATATATTTTAACTTACAGGAGCTCATAAAAAAAGTACATACATATGACATCATCTCATCTCACATTTGGATGTTTAAATGATTAATTCATATTATGAAAGTTATTATTTATTCAATTTTTGTATACATTATGTGGTGTCATCCATTAGATTGTCAAAAATCATATCACATCATACCATATATTTTAAGTGATTAAAGCATACAGGTTCATTTACATTAAATCATCATCATATTGAATTACACATATTGCAATTCACCATATCATAACAACATAAGTTAGATGCATACAATAGAATCAAAATTAAACATGCATTTAACAATAAGCATTACATCCATATATACATCCTCATCATAATGCATCCATACATATAGATCACACCATCTAAAAAATACATCTATCATATAGCTAATGCATGTCATACATCACATCATGTAGCATAAAATCATAATACTACATCACATAAACATAAAAATAAAAAACATATAAGTACACATAATGAGTCTCAAAGTCTAGATATCATATATATGTGTGTCCAATAAGTACATAAGGGTACAAAATCACCATAAGGATACAACTATGTAGGTCATATGACCTTACACTAAAAAATAAAGCTAAATCAATCAAAGCCATCAAACTGTGCATGCACCCCCTACCTCGCCTCCGCCCTCAGCTCTATCCCTCTGATAATAGTGGGAGCTAGTATTTGTAGTCCTCTCTGTGCAAGTCCTGGTCTTCTAGCTAGGTCAAACTAAAGACTACCTTGATGTACTTCGCGTGCTCTTCTATGAACCTCCAGTTGTAGGCATCTCCCGAGGAATGACACCCAATATCCTGATCTACATCCGTAGAGTAGGAATATAATTATCATCTCCAATAATATGATCATCACACTCTCCCAGAAGACCCTATAGGTGCATGATCTCTGCACCTAGATCCAATTTGGTAGGTCTCTATGCATTAGAAGTAGCCGATATAATTTGACTTCGGGCAGAGTTTATCTTAGTTGTAAGCTTAGTTATCCTAGTTTGGGATGAGTCTATCTGTGTCTGCATAGTGGTCCTCTCCACCTCAAAGCCCCAAACTTGTGCTTGAAGCTCAGTGATGGTAGAGTCCCTCTACTATATCTAGATCTAAGCAGCCTATAGCTCGACCTCCACCTGGTGTAATTGAGCCCGAAGAGGAGAATCTCGCTCATCTAGAGCCAACTCCTCGAGAGTAACCTACTCCTCTACCACATACTACTCCACCTACCCCCAGTCATAAGTTTGGGCCCGCACTCAGAATCCATCAATATACTCCCTTGCAGTGGCCTCATATTTGTACCTATCCAAGCTATCACTGCCATGCCAGAGCCATGTAATCCACCACTGGGTGTATACCTCTATAACCTCACTATCTGCAACACCAGGATCCACTACTAGAGGATCATCATCCTCTGTAATTGCTATCACTTGGGACAATGGAAGATCCCACTCTACAAAAATCCACCTATATAGAATGAGCTCCATGGGTACATCCTACTGTAAGCTATAATACTGGAGTACCTAGGAATAGTGGAAGAAATCCTTGATGTCGTCCTTATGATCGGTAATCCATCGATCGTGCCAAGTCTCGGCTACAAATCTATCTGCCTCCTCGTAGGTAGGGAAATCATGATAAACCCTCTAGATGATGTCCTTGGCCTAGAGGCCAGTCAAAGATGTTGTATAATGAGAGAGCTCCCCTACGAAGCATCGAATCTTATGCTCCTCACACTCTCAGGACCATCGACTACCGTAATACTAAGCCACATCTGCTATGTTAGTAAACTCAATAGGTAGACCTCCTCGATGGTCCACCCTGATATACTCCCAACCCCAGATCTATAGGAGTAGGATGAAAGCAATGCTAGCTTGTCCCCACAACTAGATCCTGTAGAGCTCATCATAGCACTGAGATAACAAAGCACTACCCCAAGCCATGATGATAGGCATATCACTATCAATAAAATCTTGAACCATCACTAAGAGGTTCCATGAGAACCACACTCTAGAGCAGTCAGGTAGAAGGATGTTACAAATGACCATCAACAGGACAATATGTCTTCAAGAAAAGACGTCCTCTCGATACCACCAGATAATGGAAATACCACCAGACTGGGTATCCTAAAATGCAGTAGCCGCATGTGCCCCAAAGACCTTTGAGAAGATTACCTCTCTAGCATCAGTAGGAGAAGACACAATGGGGACTCCATCAAAGGAAATCTGAAATATTTTTTAAACATCCTCTAGTGTGATGGTCATTTCACCCATAGGAATATGAAAGATATTAGTCCTACAATCCCACCTGTGGGCTAATGCAGTGAGATAAGCCTGATCCAACATGATCGTCGAAAGCTTAGTGATGTACTAGAGCTCGCGAGCATCAAGCCAATGCCAGTCCATGTCATCCATATGGGGAAAAAGATCCACAAGCAATTTTGGGTCCCGAGCTCGTGTAAACAAAATCTAGAAGTGCAAAATAAATAAATACCTAAATCAAATGCACTCACAAACTAATAATTGCGTAACACAAAAATGGTGCAAGATAATCTAAGATAAGATTAAGGCTATTAAAAATGACTAAATGCACCTAAAAATTAAATTCTACACCCCAAAATGCCAAAAAAAATTAGTTAAATACCTTAAAAATTTCAAAAATTTCAAAATAAAGCCTAAAGTCACCTAGTCGCTCATGCTAGGAGTGGCCATGTAGTGGTCGTTGAAGCCGACAACAGCTAATCGCCAACGATAAAAAAATTGATCATTGGGATTCAGGCTGGTTGCTGATGGTGATAACAGCCCCTCTTTGGCCAATTAGGGGCCGCCTTGAGCGTCAAAGGCCACGGGACGACATGCCAATGACGTCCACCTCAGCCATAAATCACAAAAAATTGAAAAATTGCAAAAACTAAGCTAGATCCACTAAAATTAAGCTAAAACTAAGCCTAACTACGGTTTTAGTTCATTGCCAACAGGTTTAGTTTGGTTCAAGTACCGACTATTTAGTGAGGTTTATTTTACCCATTTAAAAAAAATAATAGGCTAGGATTGGAGATATACCCATGAGTCATTCGCTCCTCCACTAGTCGAAGCCTCGCCCTGCTTAGCCATGGTGTTTAGTAGGCAGCATCCCGGGTCACAGTCAGTCACTTTCAACTCAGAGCTCAAAAAGTGTAATTGATAGCTAAAAAATGAAAAGTCAAAACCTTAAAAATTCTTTTATATTTTCCATTTGCACCTCGGTCGCTTCTAGTGTCAGTGACCATGAAGAGGCAATTAGGGGTCGCTAGACCTAACAACGACTAGGAAATAGAGAGGAATTTACCCAATTTCTCACCATGAGACACCTAAAATGGGCCATTAGACATACCTATTGGTCCAAACAAATCAAGAATTGCACAAATACCAAAAAATTTACATATATCAAAATTAAAAAACATCATAAAAATAAAAAATCAAATGAACAAATCTCAATTGAGCCTCGTATTTAGTTATTTACTCTATGCAATTGGTGGTTGCAGTGATTTGCACTCCATGCATTTCGGCAAGATGAGTAAATCACCATAGGGTCACTTGGGGTAAAACAGTTATGGTAGAATTGAGATGCTTCACTTCAATCTTGAAGAAGGCCATGACGACCGGACTACCCCATGGGAGCGAGGATTCATCTCACTTCTCCTATGAAAAATCGTGATTCAACACAAGCTAAAATGAATTGCTATCATCCTTGACTCCCTAAGAAGGCTTTTACGACCGGATTGCTCTGAGGAATAGAGATGTACAATTACTAAAAATGGTTGAAATCACACATGTATGGGACCTATACTATAATAGCAAAGAAAACCTCTAAAGGGTCCAAAAATATCATCATGGTCAAGCGACTTGTCACTTTATTCATTGTCCTTCCCTTATTGACTTATCGTTTGAGGGGGTAGTCATAATATTAGAAATCATAATCAAAATCAACAAAATATCACTCGATCATGTCAAATTGCATTCGTCTTATGAATCATTGCCAACAACTATCATAATATTACCCTTTGCTAGGGAAAAAAGTAAACATAAAAGTTAAGTTTGTAGCTCTCCTCCTTTCAAACCTATAGTAGTACTAAAGCTACCCGATCACCACTGGATGTGTGTAAGCTTTCACAAATTTAAGCCTTCCACCCTATCAGAAGCCATGATTCTAGGATGCATGCCCTTTATCATGACTGAGACATCCAATATTGATCAGATCAATGATCATCACAGAACCTACAATGTGATCCTAGGTGGTCTATTTTTTCTCCACATCATGTTTTCCCATAATGCATCCCAAAAAGGGGTATCTATAGACACCTAAAATACATCATGTTTAGGATACTATCCATATGGGTACATCCACAGACCATATGACCAGTATTGGACCTTCAAAAGAGCAAGCAGTGGTCCTAGCCACTCAAAAAGGGTAGTTCTAGCCCATCCAGGTTTAACTGCTCTCAAATAGAGTGGCTACCATACCTGGTCATTGAAGCTGATAGTGGCCATACCTAGCCATTGGACCTGACAACGGTTATCACCACACACAGTCTATCCATGAATACGAGCCTAGATCATGCAGTTTGACTACACTTTGCATTTTTTGTAAGCAAATTTTGGTGAGGAAATCCCTGAGTTCCTCCTAATTGCCCATTCAATGCCAATTTGTGACTGATGATTTCTCCCTGAGATGGTCAGTTAGATGTAATTTAGATTGAGGCTTCTCCAAGAAGTCAAGATTTAGATCTGAAATGAGAATGGGCTATATATGGACCCTCCTAAGAAGCAAAAAGGACCCATGAATATTCAAATATTGTGTAGCAAAGCCCTAGCTGAATAGAGAGTGAATCAACACCCCTTGGAGGAGTAGCAAAATATTGTTTGACTGAGCTACATCTACGTATCTGCTATTATATCTGTTTATTCTTCATCATCCATCAATGTACCAGACACAATAGGTGACCCTTGAACATCAATTGGAGTGAAGAAGATAGTGCTACAACCCTTGGTTCACGAGGAGAGAAGCTATATTTTGTGGCCACAGTCTCGGATAGTGGCCCGTAGGTATACCTTAGGGCATTAGACCTTATTTTATTTTGTTCTATCTTAGATTCATTATTTATTTATTTATTAATTAGTCGTAGCTCAGATCTGATTTCATTAAAGCATTTACATCGTATTTCTAAGCTTTCTATGCATTTAATATTCAGTTTATGTTTGTATTTCAATATTATCATGATCGTTTATCTTATTTATTAAATTTACTAATAAAAAGCCTCCTTTAAAGAGGTGACCCATACTACTTATTGTGCTATGTTGTTTCCATACCCGTAGATACAGGTTCACAGGATCAGTCCAAAGTATCTAGAGCATGAGATCCCTCCAGGACGATATTAGGAGGAGGTATCTATAAGCCCTAAGATAGTTTGGTGTGCGAGATCAGGAGACCTACAAAGGTGCACCATCCCCTTACGGGGGATACATTCACCGTTATTCCACTTGTAATATATTGTATCAAAAAGAGTATCCCTCAGAGGGACGTACATGTAATAAAGATCTGGAAGCATCAATAAAAGAATCTTTCTTTGCTTATTACTTTTACGTTATATGTGCTTGTGTGCTTCTTTATTTTTATTTGATATAATAACATTGCAAGTAGGGTAAGTGTGGTGCGCGCTTCCAGGGGTTGCACACAATGGGTGATATTGAACCTACTTTTTAGATTCATAAAATGAAGCTCTAAGTGCAGCATAAAGATGATAAATCTGAGCAAGGTTGTTGAGTTGATAAGATGAATCATCTGTGATCAAGGTTAAATTAGTTTTAGATCAATGGTAAAGAAGAAACTACAAGAACAGGGGATAACATTGATGTAGTCTTGGCAAGATCACATACTTGGAATCCAAGTTATAAATACCAATTGCAAAGAATCGATGGAGAAAGATCACTCCTCTTTCTTAGATCAAATATGAGGCTACCATGTCAGCATCCTATTGGTTGGACATTCAAATTTCCTTGTAATGCTATATTTTCTAAAAAATATTGTAAAAAACTATAAATAGAGGCCATGACCTCCTTTCAAGGGGTTGGATCTGAAGTGTTTGCTTGCGCTACTATTGTATATTTCTTGTTATTAATGAAAGGAGAATTACTTAAAATATTTACTTCAGACTCACATATTTTATCGTCTAATTACAAACTTCGTGAAGTAATTTTTGCTACTACTGCTATGGTTAGTGTAAAATGTTAATTGGATTGCTAAATTAGAGCAAATTGGAATGATTCATATCTGAATGTATGCTTGTAAAGAATTTTATTTTTATTTGTCAAGGTATTAATCTAATTCTGTTAATTTGGATTATTAATACTCTTGATGTTTGGAATAATTCTTGAGGTATGCAATTGATTTTAATGTTGAAGATGACAAGTTTTTATATGCTATTAGTTTCAAGTATTTCTCTAAAAATTGAGCTATTTGGAGTTTCTCTATAGATGCCTATGTTGTTAGCTTTATCCGTCCATTACTAATTCATTCTTTCCTAACCCTTTCATTTCTATCCCTATCCTTTATTCATTTTACCAAGCTTAAAAGAGTCAACATTGAATAAGTTGACAAGGAATACCAACCTACTTTGGAGGTTGAATTGAAGCAATTCAGTTCATCCAATGTGTGGTTTGGGCTATGATTAGTGGGTGCTCACCTTAAAAATCCTTATAGATAATAGTCACAGTTCAAGTTCATCTTGATGTCAATCTAAGCCACAACACCAAGGAGGAGCAACCATTACTAACTAATGTTGAACCTAAAGCTTCCTTCACCATGAATCTTAACCCAACCATTGGACCAAAATAAAGCAATGAATCAATAGCCTTTTCAGTGGTAGATAAAGAACATCCTGATATTACTTAAAACCCTTGAGCCATTCTGGTAATGACAAAAGATAAACTATTTTTAGCAAGGTATTGCTTTGACCAATGTTCATAACCCTTTCTATTCCTTGGAGAGCAAAGACCTCAAAGTTGGTTCCTTCCCTAAACTAAGGAGGTCCCTTAATCCAAGGTGTCATTCCAAATTGATACCACTAGTTAATCCTAAGGACTAATGTCCTTTCCTTGGCTAAGGGGAAGGAGGATCTAAGGAAGTTGAGTGGAAAGGTGCCAAGATAAGCCTTCCCCTTATCATAGGGAGATATTGATACTTGAAGGTTAGGAAAATATTGATCAATTAAAAATAAAATTATTTGCAAAGTTCTCTTTGAACCCTCAAGCTTGTTGTTTCCCTAGAAAACCCCTCGTGATACATGGTGGAAGAGGAGTCCCTAGAAGCAAAAAAAAATTTAAGATGTTGGTCATCATCTCCAAAGGGTGAATTAAAGTACATCTTCACCAAGTGAACCTATCAAGAGTGTGGAATAAGCTAGGTGTCAACCACCAAAACCATTAGATCAACCCTAGACATGAGGGAAGACATGATGATCTAGTATCAACCTTGGCTTCCCATAACTGGGTGTAGTTCCTTAGGTGACAACTTCAACATTAAAATGATAATAAGGATGAAAACCCAAGGGGTTACATAAAATACAAAGCATTAATGATGAGTGATCATAAAGATCTAGTATTTCCAACACCAACATCTAGATACGAATCTTTAGGACCTCTTAATCATTCATTACTGATGTTGACTAGCTTGAGCAAAATTTTGAATTCAAATTTTGTAATCCTGCATGGATTTTATTTGGAGTTTCTCCACTTCTTATAAATATATATTTTTTCTTCTCATTGTAACAATGGAAAGCCATCCTTTATTTAAGAGGTACTTTATTTCATTCTCTCCTATGTATTGGTCTAGCTCGAGCCTTATGTAATCAACTAGGTAGTTTTCAAATATCTTCTCTCTGCATGTATATTTCTTGGAGTTCCCATTAGTAAAATATTATAACTACTTATGAAATCCCTATCTTGGTTGTGTGGGTGTTCTATTTTATTACATGTTCTTAAAGGGACTTATGTTTCTCATGCACTGTTGGTGCTATGCACGTGTTCATTTCAACCCATCATGATATAGAGGATCTTATTAGGTCTTTGGTACATCATCACCCATATTTAGGCTAGGTAGCATAGTTAATATTTATTGCTTTAATTTTATTGCTTTCCCTTATTTTCTCTTTTTCTTGGAGATGAACCCTGATAGAGTAGACTAACATAGGAATGAGAAGGCAAGAATCGAATATCACATTTTAACAAGAAACATACCTTGGTAAAAAATCTTGAAGGTTTTTCAGAGGAGTTGCATCCCATGCTTCCATAGAATTTTAAGGATTGGCACCTCCTCATGATGTCCAAGGCACTAGATGGACCTACTTGGGAGAGATAAATAGCAAACTGCAACCACATGAGATTGTAATATCTAGGGGTGCAAGGGTAGATTCTGACCCCCAACAATATCTATCGTGGAAAGATTACCTCAAGTTTTGGTGTCATTTTTTCATTAAAACCTTTCATTAAAACACATGGCAATGGTTTTTTATACAATTTTAAATAAAAGTAGATAAGTTGAAGACCACTATTTTAACATTGGAAAGTAAATTCTTAGTTAAAAATATATTTTTAGTCACATGATGTTTTCCACACTTAATGGATATCTTCTAAATACAATTACCTTTAATTTGAAACATCAACAAGAAGGTTTTTATGATCAAAATGATACCATTCCCTTTTATGCCTACTATTTCATGGATTCCTTGAACTCAACCTCAACAAATTAAATTTGAAATTCATCATATATGTTGTGTCTATTGTCTAAATTATTTGTTGAAGCTTGCCTACTTGTAATGACATAAAAATATAATTTAAAAATTTACCTTTTAAATGCCACTATCATTTGTATTGAAAGAGTAGATATGATACTTTTTTTAATTGGTTATATGGGATTGAAATAGGACCCACCCATATTACGGGTCATCACCACATAGTGGTATTACAACAAAGATGTATTACTTTGCAAGATTTGAACCTTGGTCTCCTCTTTAAATATTAAGGAATCTAACTGGTTGAGTTAATACCACTTGATAAGTGGATATGATACTTAAGATCAAGTATACCAAAATTAATGCCTTTCTAGGTTGTGTAGCATGCTTGAAAATTTACAACCAAAAAATTCTTAGGCAATCCTAGTTTTTATCAAGGTTTAAGTTTTTTTATATCTCTAATTTAATGGAATAAATTAATTTTCCAAAATAACAAACTCCTAGCTAAACTTTTATTTAGAAAATATATAATTATTCATAGATTTACAAAATATTTGTCCACAATTCTAAAAATTATTGTTGGATATTCTTCATCAATATGACCTTAAAAACAATGAAAAAAAAAAAAAAGTTGTTAATCATGTTTACTATTAACTATTATATTAAAAAAGTTGTTAAATATTAAAATTAAATGATTTTAGTAATGGTAAAGATTTAAATTTAAACATAAATATAACTATATATTAACTATTTTTTTTTTAATATTGTAGTAAGATATTAGTTTCTATATATATTATAAAATAATATAATTGATCAATTTTTTAATAAATATTCCAAATGGTGTTTTATTTGGTTAAAGCTTTTAAATAGCTTAAAAGCTTAAGACCAAGAATGTTGATCAATAATGATTTTTACGGAAATGAATTGATAATGATGTTTTGTCTTTTTCCTCTAAATGCAAGAGTGAATATAGTTACTTAAAAATATTGTTGGGTAAAACCTCTACAGTAAATAGGATCCATAGGCTCATTTGTAACATCTTTTGGCCATTATGAGAAAGACTAGAGCTACTATATGCAATTAAGTATTATAATTCCTTTTTATTTTAATATTAATAGAAAACTATGCATGGTGCTTATGTGTTAACTTTATCTTGTTTCTAACCTCTTGATGCATGGGTAAATGATATTTGTGACCCTATCTCCTCACCTCTTTTTAGTCCTCTTTTCCATGAATATATGCTCACTAGTGCTTGATCACTCTATTGTTATTCAATCACCTCAAAGTGGTTTAATTGATTTCACACACTAGCCTCACTATAGTACCAATCATGTTTACTTTTCTACATTTATTTAATATTATTTACACCTTGATTTTATTTTCTTACACTTAAGTTAATTTGGATTAGTATAGGCTAGTGGGGAGTTAGCTGGGGATTGAAAAAGATTCATCCTTTCCTTCTAATTGTGTTTATGACCATACCTTATCACATCCTATTAGTATTATTCTATCAATTTTCGCTTCATCAATTCTTGATTGCACCATTGCTATATGGTTACCTCAAAGTAAACTAATTGATCATGCACACTAGCCTCACTATGGTCTCAACCATATTTGTTTTTCTTCATTTAGTTTCCATTCCTTGCACCCTTACCTCCATCGATTTTGTTTTTCTATACTTAGGTTAGTCTAGATTAGCATAGGTTAGTGGGGAGATGGCCCAAACCTAGACGTTAGAAAAGATTCATCCTTTCCTTATAATTGTTGAAGTGCAACCTCATAAATGCATACCATTTTCATGGATCAACATTAAATAGGTTAATATTGTAGAGTTTATATCTTTGTTAGGAGTGAACAAACTAGCTTTCTAATAATAAAAAATATATTGAATTAATTATATTTGTCATTAGAGAATATGGAAAGCGCTATATAATGTGGGTAAGATATTGCATTTACTAGATTATATTTTTATAAAGCATATGAAAGAGACAAGAGTTAGATGAATTTTTGTTTTGCAATTACTTTATTACTATAAGTTTAAACCTAGGATGGTTAATAGAGTGTCTATGTTTTTCTTTTTGGTTATTTAGGATAGAAGTAAACATGATGGTCTATTAGATATACTTCCTCTCCATTATTCAATATGAAAAAGATAACTTATTGCATATTTTTATGCTTTATTTAAAAATATATTAAAATCTCTCACTTGTTAGCCTTAAATCAATATGTCTCTCTTTCTTATTAGGATTTTATTGCCAAGTTGTGTTTCCTTTTTATTTAGTTTTTTTTCTTGATAATGATGAATACAAAATTTATAATGTCTTTTTGTTTCTTGGATTCCTTTTCCAAATATTAGAAATTGAATATTCATTAAAAGATAATATGTATTAGCATTAGGTGGCAATTGTAAATATTTATTCCTAAAAACATAGAGGCATATGTGTAGTGAATATTCACTATGACAAGTAAATCTTACCTCCAAAGAAACTTTTGATTAGAATGCCTACCAAAAGCTGAAATGAAGGGGTCCAAATCTCCTACTACATATGAAGTAGCTAAATCTAGAAGACCATATAGAGTGCAACCAAGGAGGAACAACTATCACCGACTGATGCTGAATCTAAAGCTTCCTTCACCATGATCCCTAGTCCAACCACAAGATCGAAAGAAATATATGACTCAATTACCTTTCTAGTGGATACTAAAGGATTTATTGATAACACTTGGAACCCTTGAGCCATATTGGTAATGAAAAAAGGGATACCACTTTTAACAAGGCCTTGTTTAGACCAGTATTTGCAACCCTTTCTCTTTCTGAGAGAGCAAACACCTTGAAGATGATCCCTTATCTAAACCAAAGAGGTCCCTTAGTCCTACAGTGTCATTTCAAATTGATACCACTAATGAATCCTAAGGACTAAGGCTCTTTCCTAGGTTGAGGGGAAGGAGGGTCTAAGGGAGCTAAGTGGAAAGGCACCAAGATAGGCCTCCCTTCCTCAGGGAGAGCTTAAAACCTAAAGGTAAGAGAAGGATAGAGCATATTGAAGAACATTTAGTTGTAAAGTTCTCCCTAAACCCTTAGGCTTGTTATTTTCCTAGAAACTCCCTCATGGTACGCAATGGAAGAAGAGCCCTAGAAGTAGAACGACTCAGAATATGCTAGTGATCATATCCAAAGGGCGTATTAAATAACATATTAACCAAGGGAACTTACCAAGAGTGTGGGATAAGATAGGAATCGACCACTAGAACCACCTATATGACCTCAAGTGATAGAAAATAAGAGAATAAATGATGATTCGATCTTGATCCTAGCTCCCCACAACTAAGTGCAATTTCCTAGGTTAGAACTTAAGCATTAATGTGACCATAGAGAGGACAACCAAAGGGGTTACATACAATATAAGCCATTAATGATGAATAATCACAAAGATCTAGTCACAGATATTTCTAGCACCAAAATCCAACTATAGATATCTAGGGCCTCTAGATCATTCATTACTAATATCAATTAGCCTAGGCATAATTTTAAATTCAAAATTTGAAATCCTACATGGATTTTGGGGGGAATCTTCCCACTTTTCCTTATAAATATATATTCTTCTTGTAAATTTAACAATTGAAAGCTATCCTTCCTTCTAATGGGTGCTTTCATTTATTCTCTCTTGTGTTTTAGCCTAGCTCAAGCTTTGCGTAGCTGCTTTCATTTATTCTCTCTTATGTTTTAGCCTAGCTCAAGCTTTTCATAGCTGGCTAGATAATTTTTGAACCTCTTCTTTCTGCATGTATGTAACTTAGAGTTCACACTAATAAGGATTTGTGACTAATAAAATTTCTATCTTGGTTCTGGTGTGGGTGTTATGTTTTATTGCATGTTCTCAGAGTAAATTTTGTTTCTCATGAACTGTCGATAATTGTGCATATGTTCATTTAAAATTGCCATGATATGAAGGATATTATTAGATCTTTGGTACATCACCACTCATAGGTAGGTTAGGTAGGATTTTTTTCTTCTTTTTCCTTTTTCCTTTTTCCTATAGAAGAACCTTGGTAGAGTAGGCTAGTGTAGGAAGGAGAAGACGAGCATTAAATATCACATATTAACAAGGATTTAGCATACGTAGAAATTCTAGAGGTCATCCAAAGGTGTTACATCCCACTCTTTCCTATATTTACAAGGATTAACATCCCCTCACAAGGCATAATGCACTAGACACACTTGATCAGGGAAGATGTGAAGAGCATACCATAACCACAAGGGGGACATGGCACCTAGGGGTGCAAGGATTGATTTTGACCCCCAATAGTTCAAATTGGCATACTCGATGGGACCCAAACTGTAAAATTTATCCTTGATAAAGAAGTCAGGCCATGGTTCTAGTGAAGTATGTGGTCATCTACATATTGAAGCACTCTAAATATTCACCTGGTGACTTTATTATAAAAAAAACCCAAAATAAGAAGTCACCATCTCAAATTGAGTTTTCAATGGGAACTATTGTCTAGCCAACAAAATATCCACTTGATAACTCTAGATAAAGAATATCCTAAAGAAGTCACTTAGGATACAAGATCAAATTTTTGATGAATACCTCAATCCATCTAATTTTTGGGACACTAAATATATTCACTTGGGAACTTTGTTAGTCCTTAGACTATCAAATATTGATGATAAATCCTAAATTTGAGGCCCCAATAGAAGTTCTCATTCACCAGCTTGTCAAGGCAAGGAGAAGTAATCAAATGAGATAAGGTTGGAAAATTTTTGACATGAAAAAATTAGAGCCCTTTGGTTTTTTTGGTCCCACCTCATATTTGAGACCCGATTCCCATTTTGACTCTTAAATCCCTATTGGATTTCACTGGAGAATATGCAACCATCATATTGGAGCACTTGTATTGTATGGTAACACATTAAATCATGCACAATATGTATATTCAAGATGTAACCCTTAGGCTAAAAGCAACATCTCTTAAATGGAAAGCATGAAGGTGGTATGTTTCCCTACCTACATAATCAATAAAGGCTTAAGACTAGATGCTCGCCCAACTGATAGATCAATTCAAGGAGGAAAAAGGAGTTGTGCTTCTAGATCACTTGATACATATCAATCAATATCCCATGGAGGGAATGGAAGACTTCAACACTTGATTCCACAAATTTTGGTGCAGGATTCCATATGAGATCAGGCCACCCCTTGGTATGGCACTCATTTTTTAACTTAGAGCTATCAATCCAAAAAATTTCATATTAGTCATGATTCATGGGGATATTCTTTCCCCATTGCCTATAATATTTCCCTCAAAGTAGAAAGTGACCTCATACAAATAGGTAGACTTTACCTAAATCCTCCAAAACCTTTGCCCTCTTTAAACCTAACTTACCTCCCTTCCCCTCCATATTTAAACCTAAGTTCCCTCCACTATTAGCTAAACGAGTAGTTTCCCTAAAGGGACTTAGTTGTGAACTCTTATCTAGACTAAAAAGTTCACCCTAGATATAAAACATGGCAAGATATCTAATTTATGGATAAGGATCTATAAAATAAAAATGTGATGGAGACCTCAACCTATGAAATGTTGCTAAACATAAACTAAAAGCAACCAAACTCTAGGAGGGGGACTAGGGTCAAACCTATCAAATATGTCAGGGGAAGCATACTAGCTAGAATAAGAGAAGTACCAACTACCATGGAAGCACAAAAAAGGCAACCATCAAAACTCCTAGTCAATATTGGCATCAATAACCAAGATTTCTCAAAAATTCTCAAACTACAATTGAAGCCCAAGGTAAGAGAAGACTAATGAAAGATAGAAAGTACCACCAAGAAATAAAAATATGTAGCAACCAACATGAATAGAAGCAAGGTATTTCTAGTGACCTTGAGGTACAAAGGAAAGTTGATCCAAATATTCCAAATAGATATGATACCTATCCTTTCATCCTTGCCTAATGTTATGGCTTAAGCATTAATATCTATCTGATGGTAAACTAGGAAAGTAGTAGAACAAGTGGGTAAATATCATAGTCTCATAATCAACCTCTCACTTTAATAGCACTATGACCCCCTCTACAGTCAACATATAGAATTAAAAAGTGGCCAAAGGACTGAGTAAGATTTGAAGAATTGATAGGATGATTGTAAGGTAAAGGTCATTCTCTAGGAGATAACACAAAGAGGATATAGGGAATAACCTACCACCAAAATCCTAATGGAATAAAGAAGGATCGAACTTGAATAAAGAAACACCTGATACACAAAAAGAAGCACCGCATCATGGAAGTATAAGGAGCTAATCTAGTAAGAGTTTCTATTTGGGTTAGTATGGGATGAAATCTTGGTAGGAATGACCCATCAACCCAACGTGCCTTTGTACATACCAAAAAATACATATATATGCATATATGTATTTTTCTAAGCTATCTTATCAAATCATTATAAGACATGAATGAATTTAGACTTGTAGCAAGAAGATCAAAATCACAAAAGTATGAAGAATTTTTTTTTTAGGGTTAAGGTATGTTTAACATCCTCTCAATATTAATAGAGACCTCTTTATGGTTATTTGAAAGATGACAATCACACCTAGGCAGAAGAAAACCTGGAAGATGATGCATCCCAAAATACTTAGCATGAGGGAATGATTATTCATGTAACCATTTGTTGTTAGTTGATAAGTAGGATGAGAACGAGCTACAAAATCCATCTAGGAGACATGGCCTATAAATAAAAGGCAATATCACTCTAGACCTTGATAAAGTTTCAAGAAAAATTATCTCCAACACCTTCCTTCTTCGAGCACATAACACTACTAGAGAAGCCCCATAATTTACCCAATTCAAACTCTATGACCAATGGACAAGGTATATTTTTTGGTTTTCTTAACTCTTGCTTAGAGGAGTTCCCCTATGAGTTTCCAAAACTATAGTGAAGATTCACTACAGTAGGAAAAACCTACCTCTAATGGAAATTTTGATTAGAACACCTACCTAAAGCCAAAATGAAGTGAACCAAAACCCCTACTACTTACAAAGTAACTAAAGCCAAAACACCATCCAGAATGCTATCAAGGAGGAATAACCATTATCGACCGATGTTGAACCTAAAGCTTTCTTTGCCATGAACCTTAGCCTAACTATCAGACCAAAAAAAAATGACTCAAAAGCCTTTTTTGTGGTGGATAAAGGAGGTCTTGATATTACTTGGAACCTTCAAGCCATTCTGGTAATGAAAAAAAGGAATCACTTTTATTATGGGCTTGCTTCAACCCAAGGTTATGCATTGCGGCTATTTATCACCAAATTGGCTAAAATAAGGATTTTCAAAATTTGGAATTGGCTAATATTTGGGATCTTTGACCAGGGCCCATTAACCAAAAATTTCTAGGTACAATTTTTTTTGGGTTGATTCACCCTAATTTTATAATAATTTGACCATTTTACATGCGTTTGGATACTATTCACTTGGATTTTGAAACTAATTCACCAAATTTTTATTAATACATTTTGGGGCTAATCCCTTATGCATAACCCTACTTCAACCATTGTTTGCAGCCCCTTCTCTTCCTTTGAGATTTAAGACCTTTAAGATGGTCTCTTACCTAGACTAAGAAGACCCCTTAGTCCTAGGTGTCATTCTAAACTGGTACCAACAATTAATCCTAAGGACTAATGCCCTTTCCTTAGTCGAGGGGAAGGAGGATCTAAGGGAGTTGAGTGAAATGGTGCTAATACTAGCCTCTCCATTCTCCTAGGGAGAGCTTGATATCTAAAGTTCAAGGAAGGAGAGAGCAACTAAAAGATGTTTAGTTGCAAAGATCTCCCTAAATACTTAAGCTTACTATTTCCCTAGAAACCCCCTCATTGTACATGATGGAAGAGGAGTCCCTAGAAGTACAACAACTCAAATATGATGGTCATCATCTCTAAGGAAACCTATCAAGAGTGTGGTATAAGCTAGACGTAAACCACTAAAACCATCAAACCAACCCCAAGCGATAGGACAAGAAGGAATAAATGATTATCTAATATCGATGTTGGTTCCCCATAACTAGGTGCAGTTGCTTGGGTGACAACTTAAGCATTAAAATGATAATAGGTAGGATAACCCAAGGGGTTACACATAATTGAAGAAATTAATGATAAAAAATCATAAAGATCCAATCATAGAGATTTCCAACATGAACATATAGATATGGATCTCTAGGACCTCTAGATAATTTATTATTCATGTTGATTAGCCCGAGCAAAATATTAAATTTAAATTCTAAAATCTTGCATGGATTTTGGAGGGACTTTATGCACTTCTTATAAATATATCTTCTTCTTCTCATTGTAACAATCGAAAGCCATTCTTTCTTATAAGGGGTGCTTTCCTTCATTGTCTCCTGTGTCTTCATCTAGCTCAAGCCTTGCATAACTATCCAAGTAGTTTTCAAATCTCTTCTCTCTACATGTATGTAGCTCATAGTTCACACTAGTAATAATTTGTGACTAGTTATGAAATCCTTGTCTTGGTTCTTGTGTGATGTTTTTTATTGCATGTTCTTGAAGGGACATGTGTTCCTCATACATTTTTGGCTATTGTGCATGGGTTCATTTCAACCCATCATGACATAGAGGATCTTATTATATATTTGGTGCATTTCACCCATATGTACGTTAGGTAGGTTAGTTAAGATTTACTGCTTTCATTTTAATAGTTTTCTTTCTTTTTCCTTTTCCCTAGAGATGAATCCTACTAGAGTAGGCTAGCACAGGAAGGAGAAGGTGAGCATCGAAGATCACATATTAATAAGGTGTTGACATTGGTAAAAAATCTTAGAGGTCATTCGAGGATCCACATCCAATGCTTTCCTAGATTTTTGAGGACTGACATCCCCTCATGAGGCAAAGGACACCAAAAAGACTTGCTTGGGAGAGATGAAGACCAAACCACAACCATGGGAGATCACGATGTCTAGGGAAGCAGGGGTAGATTCTAGCCCCCAAAAATATCTATCATGGAAAGACCACATAAAGTTTTGGTATCATTTTTAATTTAAATATTTCATTAAAACACATGATAATTGTTTTTTATGCAATTTTAAATAAAATTTGATAAGTAAATTCTAAGTAGTTGAAAAGATATGTTTTTTAGAATTTCACAATAATAGATATGCAAAGCATTACACAAAATATGAAGAGAAGAGTGGAACTGATTGATTTATTTCAAGGATCAACTTTGTATAAATAGCAAAGTTGATCATTGAGAGCCGTTGGATTACAACAACTCATCAGACCTGATGAAGACACCACTGAGAGTTCTCCTGACACATGGAGGAGTGGAAACTCAAGTGTGTATCCTAGTGGAACTTAAGAGAATATTCACTTATTCTAACACCCCCCCTTAAGTGATACTAGGGGAGATCGTACAAATGAGTCCCGATGACAAGGCCTGATGAGGTACTCATGTACAATGACTTATTTTTGAAGAGATGGTAAAAACCCAATGGGAAAAACCATCAATCAAAAGGAAGTAAGAGGCTTGTCTTCGTATGGCGAAGATTGTCCTCTTAATACAATAATTAGTTGGTGAAAAAACCCCTATGGGGAAAAACCAACTATGAGAAGAAGAGAGGCTTGTCTTCGTATGGCGAATATTGTCCTCTTTTACAAAAAATAAATATGAGTCCATAAACTTGGCCTGATTAGGTACTCATTTACATTATATAGTTGGTGAAAAAACCCTATGGGGAAAAACCAACTATGAGAAGAAGAGAGGCTTGTCTTCGTATGGCGAATATTGTCCTCTTTATACAAAAAATAAATATGAGTCCTAACAACTTGGCCTGATTAGGTACTCATATACAATATATAGTTGGTGAAAAAACCCTGTGGAGAAAAACCAACTATTAGAAGAAGAGAGGCTTGTCTTCGTATGGTGAAGATTGTCCTCATAAAACCAATCAATGCAGTTGTATAACTCCAAGCTTATCTCACAACTGAAGGTAACGTGGAGAAGGAAATGACTTGGTGAAGATATCTGCAATTTGTTTCTCAGTTGGAATATATTCCAAGTATATGTCCCCACTCTGAATATGCTGCCTTATGAAGTGCATGTGTATTTCAATGTGCTTGGTGCATTGATGCTCAACTGGATTACATGCAATATGAATTATGCTCTGATTTTCACACCAAAGAGTAATAGGCTTTTCATGGGTGAAACCAAATTCTCTCAGAATTTGATGAAGCCAAAGAGCTTCCTGACTAGCCAAAACTACTGCCCTGTATTCTGCCTCTATAGAAGATAAGGCTATTGCTTGTTGTTTCTTGCATAACTAGGCTATTGGTGAAGAACCAAGGCAAAAGACATAGCCTGAGGTTGAACATCTATCTTCTACTGAACCTACCCAATCTGAATCTGTGTAGCCAATGATATCCATGGATTTTCCCTTGTAGAAGAGCCCAAAGTGTGTAGTGCCCTACAAGTAATGGAGGATTCTTTTTGCTGCTTGCCAATGACTGAAGTGAGGTTGATGAGAGAATCTGGATATGAGGCCAACAACATATGAGATATCTAGGTGAGTATGAGTAAGGTATAGTAGACTCCCTACAAGCTGACGGTATAGAGTTGCATCACATAGAGGGGATGAGCAAGAAGTACTAAGATTAATGCCAGATTGAAAGGGGGTAGGAGAAGGTTTACAATCTATCATTTTGAATCTTTGAAGAAGATCTAGAGTGTACTTTTGTTGACACAAAGAAATACCTACATCTGTTTGACTTATTTGGATCCCAAGGAAGTAATGAGCTTTACCTAGATCAACCATTTCAATTTTTTTAGAGAGGGAGTCTTTTATAGTCTGTATGTGAGTCAAGTTACTACCAGTTAGAAGAAGATCATCAACATATAGAACAAGAATGGTGATATTGCCTTCATTTCTCCAAATGTAAACTGTGTTATCAGACTCATAATGAGAAAAACCTGCTGAAATAAGGAAGGAGTCCATATTTTCATACCAAGCTCTAGGGGCTTGTTTGAGGCCATAGAGAGACTTTTTAAGCCTACAAACAAGAGAGGAGTCTTGAGTGAAACTAGCAGGTTGTTCCATGAATATTTCTTCTTTTAAATCTCCATGTAAGAAAGCACTTTTTACATCCATTTGATAGACATGCCACTTATGGGAAGCAGCCAGAGCAAGAACCAATCTAACATAATCCATATTAGCAATTGGAGCAAAGGTTTCTGCATAATCAATACCTTCAATTTGAGAAAAACCTTTGGCTACTAGATGAGCTTTGTGTTTGTCTATTTCTCCATTAGGCCCATATTTTATTTTGAAGATCCATTTACAATGAACTAATTTCCTTCCTTTAGGCAAGGGAACTAAATCCCAAGTTTTATTTTTTATTAAGGAAGAAAATTCATTTTCCATGGCATCATCCCATTCTTTAATACCTGAGGCTTCTTTGAAGGATTGAGGATCAGAGGAAATAGACTGACATACAAGACCAATGCCTATGGGGTTGGATGATCTTGTTGAAGGAAGATTTTGGATGTAAGGAGTAGCTTCTTTAACAATGGTGCGGGCCCATTTTGGCATAGAGGAAGGAGTGGAAGGAGTTGAAAGACATTGAGTTGGAGTTACAGGTTCCTCATCTTGATTATCAATGACCAAGTTAACTTCAAGAGTTGGCTCTTCATAATATTGAGGTTCTACTATAGGAGAAGGCTCAATGGAGGAAGAGGGTGTTTGAGGATATTTTTGAGGGAATGTTTCATCAAATTGGACATTCCTATGAAAGAAGACCTCATGAGTTGAGGTATCAAGAAGCTTGTAAGCTTTCAATTCTTCACAATAACCAATAAAGATGAGCTTTTTGCTTTTCTTATCAAGAGCCTTCCTTTTCTTCTTTGGGATGTGAGCCCAAGCAGTACACCCAAAAATATTGAAGTAGGAAACATCTAGTTTTGAGCTAGACCATGCTTCTTCAGGAGTTAAATGGTCAAGAGCTTTATGAGGTGTGCGATTTTGAATATAATTGGCACAGTTAATAGCTTCTGCCCAAAAAATTTTGGAAGATCTCTTGAATGGAGCATACAATTTGCCATTTCTTTTAATGTCTAGTTTTTCCTTTCTGCAATACCATTTTTTTGAGGATTATGGGAGACATAATGTTGATGAATGATACCATGACTTGAAAGAAATATGGAGAACTCATTACTATAGTATTCCCCCCATTATCTGTGTGAATCTTCTTGATTTTGCAAGATGCCTGATTTTCAACTAAGGCTTTAAAAACTTTAAAGTGGGATAGAACATCACTTTTATATTTCAAGAAGTAGACCTAGGATCTTCTAGAAAAATCATCAATAAAGGTTAGAGCATACTTTGCTCCTTTGAAAGAAGGTTCTGGAAAGGTCATTAAGTCACTATGGATTAAATCTAGAGGGGATGAGGCTTTTAGAGAACTACTTGGGTGGAAAGGATCTTGATGTTGCTTTCCAA
The DNA here is from genome assembly GCA_028583015.1 of Wollemia nobilis. Lineage (NCBI taxonomy): Eukaryota > Viridiplantae > Streptophyta > Pinopsida > Araucariales > Araucariaceae > Wollemia > Wollemia nobilis. The sequence goes on along the minus strand of JAQPPZ010001629.1, from coordinate 3,610,733 downwards.
GAGCACATCCAGGACAAACTCCATCACTAGAAGAGACTTGGGGTAAACCTGTTACCATATCATGGGTGCTCAAATCCTTTAGGTAGTTGTAACTAAGATGACCAAACCTTTCATGCCAAATTTGACTTTCAAGATCTCCATGAGCCACAAAACAGGAGGCTCCTTCTAGATTTTGGAAACCTTTGAAGTGAAATAGATGAGAGTTATGATCAATATTTCCTTTGGCTATAAGAGAATGGGGATCTTGAAAGTCTCTTATCTCAACTCTTGTTGGAGAGAAGAGAACAATTTTCCCCTTTCCAGAAGTACAAATTTGATAGACGAAAAGGAGATTTGTGGCAATGTTTGGAACATAGAGAACATTATTTATAGAGCCACCATCAATGGTTATGTCCCCTTTTCCTTTGACAGGGATAAAGGAAGAGTCACCCACTTCTATGCTACAAGTAGAGCTAGAGGAGATAGAAGAAAAAGACTTATCTGAAGCAGTCATGTGATGAGTAGCTCCAGAATCTAGGACCCAAAAATTAGAGGAAGAATTGGAGGTTTTTCCTTGAACATTAAGGGCTTTTCCTATTTGCTTTTTATTGTCTATATTTTGATCCTTTATAGCTGCCTCTAGTTGCTGTAATATTTTCCAGCATTTGTTTGTAGAGTGACCATTCTTTTTGTAGTGAGTACAGGTTATGGGGGTCTTTTCCTTCTTTTTGAATTTTTCTTTAGAAGAGGTGGAGGCTACTAAGGCTTTAGAGGAAGAGGAAGAAGAAGAGATTTCATATCTAGCAAGTTTTGTTTCTTCCCTAGTTAATCTATCACAAAAATCTTCTAAAGAAGGTATTTTAAAGGTTGCACCAAGAGCATCTTTGGTAGATATAAAGGTGGTAGCAAAAATTTTGAAAAACACCATTTAGCTTAGAAAGGATTAGATAAATGCATTCTTCTTCAGTATTAGTCTTCCCACTACCTTTGTATTGAGTGAGGACTTCTTTGAACTTAGTAAGGAAGTCAACAATACTACTAAAATCTTCAGGAGACAAAGATGTTAGTTCTGCTTCTAGTTGCATTGATCTCATCTGATCTACTTTCCCAAACAAGGTTTTTAGTTTCTCCCAACTTTCATGAGGAGTTTTGCAATCTGTAATGTGAAACCACAAACTTTCATGAACATTAGAGCTAATAATACCCATTGTTTCATGCATCTTTCCTTTATGAACAAAAATTTCATATTCTTTCTCAAACTCTGGTTGCTTTTCTTCTAGTAAATGAGTAAGACCTTTTTGAGAGATAAGATTTAAAATTTTAGGTTTCCAAGTGTGAAAGTTATGAGGGGTGAGAGGTTCAATTGAATTCATCATTTTAACACAAGAGAAAAGTTGAAGTTTTAACCAATATATCCCCCCTTAGAACTTCAATTTTAGGATTAATGAATTGATTTTAGGGAGAAAAATGAAGTTGTTCAATATATAAAACTCAAGATACCCACCCTAACAAGAGGGAAACTATAAGTATTTGAGGTTTGAATATTTTTTTCTTATGAGATGCCAAATCCTCTTAGTTCCTCTCAATACCCACCCTTACTTGAGGGAAACTGTAAGTATAGAGAAGAATTTCAAGGGTTGTAGGCTTGAAATGCAAGGATATCAACCAGATTTTTAATTTGGATATTCTCAATACTTGCCCTTACTAGAGGGAAACTATAAGTGAGAGAGATATCGAATATAAAAATTGGTTGATTGAAAAATATATGCCAGGCCTTTATACCAATTGCCTCTAAAAACCTGCCCTTACGTGAGGGAAACTATAAGTTTTTAGTGGTAATGATACATGGAACGTAGGCAAATATATTTTGAGGAAAAAACTTATTATTATATTTTTTATTTAAAGGTTTTTGCTTCTTTAATATTTATTAAATATTAAGAACAAAAAACACAATTTAAAAAAATATATTTGTTAATATTTAAGAATAAAATTAACAAATATGAATTTGAAGAAGCAAATAATATGGAATCTTCTTTGAAATTTAAAATTCCAACTATAACACTTATAGTTTATATAGCTCTCCTTTAAATTTAATATTTAAAAAATAAACATAAAAGGAGTTTTAAGTTTTTGCAATTAGAGAGTGTATTCCATATGAAATATAGTTACTAATATTTCAACAATAACACCTAGAAAAGCTTCTTAAAAAGTGATAGAAAGAACTATAGAGGAAGATAGACAAAAAATGATGCAACCCCCCTTAAGGAACACAAAATGTGCAAATAAATGCACTAACCCCCCCAAATAATTTTTTTATTAAAAGGTTACAATATTGACTCACTATTCGATGAGAGCCTTGTAAAATAAGGCTTTGTGAAAAGGAGGTAAAACAAATGACCTTCGAAATGGGAGGATCGAAAAAACTAATACAACAAGATTTTTATGGATATAAAAAATTATAAAGTTGTTACGTCCCTGAGAGAGAGGGCATTCTGAAATATGAAGATGCCTGATGAAACAACGATTTCACAGTAGAGGGTGGAGACTATTGAGATGGTTGCTTCAGAGTAAAGGTGAAGCCTGCAACCAAAATTAAAAAATATCCTCCTCCTCGAAGATGTGGTGCTCTGTTGATGTCTTCACCGAAGTAGAAATGAGGCTTTTAAGATGACGAGTGTCCAAGTCTTCTTCCTTTTATGATTTGGAGTATGCAATCTGCATAGATAGATTAAAGGAACCAAAAGAAATTTATAAAAGGAAATAACCTAAGTTTACTCAGAAGACTTAAGCTGGAGAGTCGGAGAAGCCTACAAAAAATGTTAGTTATTTTAAGAAAATAATCTCTGTGAAAAATTTGGAGCCTGAGGTGCCTGCAAAAATTTTATTAGAATCGATACGTGCTCTTTGAAGATGAATCATGCCCCTCAATCAATTTCCCTACAAAATAAGGTTAGAGAGCCCAGAATAAAGGGTTGTGAAGTCCTTTGAAGATGCCTCGTTCACCTTTTAATGGGAGCCTCTAACAAAGAAAGTGTCTATCAAAAAACTTGTATAAAAAATGGAGAGGATAGAGAACAATGCTATTTGAAAAAAATATTGCCTGAGGAAACCACTATAACATTTGAAAGGAAGAAGCGATGAGAAACAAGCTTGATCGGATGATATTTTAAAGGGACCCAACTATAGCCATTTTTCGAATGCCAAATGGATTAGATATGCTTGGCGTCGTTTAAGGATTTCGACTCCGATAAAATCTGATTCAAAATAGGGGCACCAAAATATAATCAAAATATTCTAAACAGTCCTTATTTAAAGAAATAAAGGCAACTGAAAGAAATCGGATGAAGGGAGACAAAAAAATTTGTTAGCTCCAACGTTCGAAGAGGGAGACCGCCAAAAGAGAGTTTGGTGGAAGAGAGGTGGGCACCAAAAGAAAACGTAATCGGATGAAGGGAGACAAAAAATTTATTAGCCCCAACGTTCGAAGAGGGACTCCGCCAAAAGAGAGAGTGGCGAGAGGCGCCACGTGCTGCCTTATGGCACCCAAATTTGGGTGCCGAGGTAACGAAAGAAGGCGCCTTCTCTGAGAACACTCTTAGACAGCCAGAGAAGAGGCTGAATATTGCCTGCAAAAAAAACTTGAAAAGGAGTTAACCTGTATATCACGATATATGTGAAAAATAAGTTCTTTTGCTAAGGTAAACAATGGAAAATTAATGTATGAGTATCATAGAATTTCTAAAAAAGACATAGAAAAGGAATTATATCTTATGTATTTTAGAACAGATCTATGAAAAGAGAAAGAGCAATATATCTGAAAAAATTACTCAGAAGACAAAGAGTCTTCCCTTATTTAAATGAGAAGGAGGTAAATAATATCAGAAAAAGCCCACATACATATAATTTTGAAAAAAAATATAGCTGAAAAAAACTATATATAATCTTATGAAGGCCTGTAAAAAAAAGGACCAACAAAAAGATAAAAGAACCAGCTCCTAGAACCTCCAAGAGAGAATGCTAGCAAAATCTATCCTGCTCTGGTACCATGTTAGAATTTCACAATAATAGATATGCAAAGCATTACACAAAAGATGAAGAGAAGAGTGGAACTGATTGATTTATTTCAAGGATCAACTTTGTATAAATAGCAAAGTTGATCATTGAGAGCCGTTGGATTACAACAACTCATCAGACCTGATGAAGACACCACTGAGAGTTCTCCTGACACATGGAGGAGTGGAAACTCAAGTGTGTATCCTAGTGGAACTTAAGAGAATATTCACTTATTCTAACAATTTTTTTAGTCACATGATGTTTTCTACACTTCTTTATGGATGCCTTCTAAATACAACCACATTTAATTTGAAACATAAAAAAGAAGGTTTTTATGATCAAAATGATACCATTCCCTTTTATGCCTACTATTTTATGGATTCCTTGAACTGAACATCAATAAATTAGATTTGGAATTCAACATATATGGTTGTATTTAATGTCTAAATCGTTTGATGAAGCTCTCCTACTTATAATGACATAAAAATATAATTTAAATTTTTGCCTTAAAATATCACTATCATTTGTATTGGAAGAGTGGATACGATACTTATGTTCATGTATACCAAAATTAATACTTTTTTAGGTTGTGTAGCATTCTTAACAATTTACAACCAAGAAATTATTAGACAATCCTAGTCTTTATCAAGGTTTAAGTTTTCTTGTATCCTCAATTTGGTGGAATAAATTAATTTGCTTTTATTTGACAATGTATAATTGTTCATAGATTTACAAAAATTTTGTCCACAAGCCTAAAAATCCTTATTGGATATTCTTCATCAATATGACCTTAGACACAATGCCAAAAAAAACATTTTTTATCATGTTTACTATCTTATTAAAATGATGAAGGGTGAAGTGCCTTTTTTTAATCATAGGCCAACTCCACCACTCTTGAATTTTTAAAGTATCTTTACTTATATTAGAAATTATATTCTTTTAAAGTTATCCATTTGCTTACATTAGAATTCTATAAAGGATTGGTCATGGCCTCTCAAAATTTAGATTATCTTGTATTAGTTAATGGAATTATTAAAGATAAAAAATGTGAATCATATTTTCTAGGCCTATAGGCTAGCAAATATGTACAAAATAGTTGAAAAGAATTATCCAACCATATTCATTAAGAAGATTATAAGACAACATGATTTATTAAAAATGTTAGTTAAATATTATATTAATTTTAATACATTCAAATGACTTAATAAAGTATATATATATATATATAGAGAGAGAGAGAGAGAGACTTTTTTTTGCAGGACTGCCCAAACCGCCAAACTCGTTTCGACCATATCTCACTCATCCTAACTCAGATTGAGCTGAAATTTTTAGGGTAGATGCCTAAAAAACCTTAGAATGTCTCCACAAATTTTCATATCATTTGGAGCAACACAGATCCTAGCACATCCCTATGTGTGAATGAGATATTTGGCAAGCAACTATGCGAGGGTTTCATCTGGGTTGAGTGCAAGCAGCTCCAGAGGTTGGTTTTTAGGGCCTTTGGGCCCTAGTGGCCAATATTTTTTTGGTTTATGCTCAATATTTTAGTAGGAAATGTTACAAGGATACAATATGGGTTAGAAATTTGTCTTTAAATAGATCATACTATGAACTTGAGTGACAACGACTTCCAATTTGCTGCACAAAAGAAAAGTGAAAACCATACCTTTCCACAATGTCTAGGGCAAGGATTAAAGAGATCACGAAACAAGTTTCAAGCATTTGATCAAAAAATGTCTCATATCTCAAGTAAATCTCGTGCTAAGATGCACCCATAAAATAATTCTACTATAAAAACCCTTATCAATGGTAAGAATTTTGAAGACTCGGTCCCAAAAATAAATTTTAGGGATGCCCTTCGTGGTGGACAGCCTCAGCCTAATGCTAATATCAATATTAGGGCTTCCCATAAACCTCTAATAATACCTAATATTTATCCTAGGAAAATGGAGTCAGGATGTCTTAAAGCAACTGATGGAACTCCTATTGTTAAGCTTGATATGGGTAACATTCAGTCTGGCATTGAAGATTTGGAAAAAAGAGGACTAATTTGTCGGTTCGTGGGTTTTCGTTCGAGTCTATCTTCTTTCAAATTTTGGGCTGCAAAAATCTAGAAAATTAAAGGTGAGTTACAAATATCTATTTATCCAAATGGTTATTTTATTGTTTTATTTGCTAATAATGAAGATAGAGAGAAAATTTTTCAAGGGGATCCTTGGTTTTTTGGAAGGGTAGGGCTTTTCATGAAGCCCTAGCATACTAAATTTAAAGTCGAAGAAGAGATGCCTTCTATAGCTCCCGTGTGGGTTAGACTCTTTGGTCTCCCTATTGAATTTTAGAATCCTACTATTTTTTCTTCAATTGGAAATTCTTTAGGAACTTTTATGATGACTTCTGATTGTACTCAAAATTTTGAACATATTATTTATGCTCGGATTTGTGTTTTAATGGATTTTGACAAACCCCTACCTAAAAATATCACATTACAATTTGGGGAAGACACTTGGGAGCAAGTAGTGGACTATGAGAACATTCCTTTTTGTTGTAGAATTTGCCATGAATATGGTCATTTGGCTAGTGCTTGCCCAAATAAAATTCCTGATCAAAATAAAGAAGATATAAACTCAGCAGGTTTCCAAATACCTAAGAAGAAGAACACTCAGAAAAAATTAGTTATGAAGGATCAATCAAAGTTATCTGCTAATATGTTTGAAATCCTTTCCACAAATTATGTCCCAAGTGAGGAAGAGGAAATAATGGAAACTAAAATCTTAGAAACACAATTTAAATATGAAGGGAAGAACTCAAAGACAAACCAAAAAATCAAAGGTTTTCAACAGAAAAAAAAGGAGAAAATTTACACAAGAAAAACAATATTTCAAATGTCAAAACTTTAAATAATGCAGGTCCCAATATAGACTCCGTTGAACCATCTAGTAAAATTTTGGCTGTGTACAAGCATTCTTCAAGGTTAGAAGCCATCTCAGATTCAATTGGAATAAGTCAAGAAACAGGGGAAAAAAATTGAAGATGGATTCTAATCAAAAAGTAGGTTGCAAGACCAATCAATATCATATGGTAAAAGAATATGAAAATCTTCTAGAGGAAGGTAAGATTAATGCCCTTCCCAACTTTTTTAGCCTTGGTATTAATGAAGATCATCACTTGGAATATTAGAGGACTCAAAGGTAGTCTTTCAAAACAAAATGAAATTAGAAGAATGATTCAGATAAATCATCCACATCTTGTTTTCCTTCAAGAAACAAAGATGTCAATGGAGGATATGGACTCAATTGCCAGTAAAATTTGGCCAGCTGGAAAAGTGGTTTCCCTCAGTTCCCAAGGGACTTTGGGTGGCATTGCTTGTCTTTGGGACCCAAAAGACGTAGTTATTCACCATATGGTTGGTAGTTGGGGTTTGTTGGCTATAGCTATTCAAAGTAGACATTCCAACCAGATTATGCTCTCCATAACTGTTTATGCTCCGACTTCTTTGGAGAAAAAAAGAAGACAGTGGAAGGATATTACTCATATTATCTCTCATTTTCCTAAAGCTTGGATCTTTATCGGAGGAGATTTCAATACCATCCTCTCTCTGGATGAGAAAAGGGGGGAAATATAAATTTGGACAAAAGCACTGACCTCATGAGCGAATATATTGCAAACCTCCATCTTGTGGATATCCAACCATATAATGGAATTATGACTTGGTCTAACAGAAGGCAAGGCTTAGCTTGTATAATGGAGAGATTGGATAGGTTTTTGCTCTCTGAAAATTTCTTAATCCATGGTCACATTCCTAAAGTGAAGACTCTTAATAATGCTGGTTTGGATCATTGGATAGTCATGGTGGAAATGTGGAAAACCAATGTGAGTTTCTCTCCTTTTTGTTTTCAATTAATGTGGCTTAGGGACATTTCCTTCAAACCTCATGTGCAACAATGGTGGAAGGAAGGTAAACCTAGGCATGGGACTAAGATGTTCTATTTTGCCAAAAGACTACAATACATTAAATCCAAAATCAAGACTTGGAACTAGAAAGAGTTTGGGGATGTTCATAAAAAAACATGAAGTTATTGCTCATATTGAAAATTTGAATAAGAAAATCCGTTTAGATGGCCTCACAGAGAAGAGAAGTGCAGATGAAATTAAACTCACAACTCAGTTAGAGCAATGGGAAAAAAGAGAAGAAATCTTATGGAATCAAAAATCTAGAATTCAATGGCTTAAATAAGGAGATCGAAACACAAATTTCTTCCACAAATCTCTTCTAGCTCGAAGATCTCAAAACTTTATTTCTTCCTTAAAATCAAATTCTGGAGATGTTGTTTATACTTGGGATGACATGAACTCTATTGTTGTTGATTACTTTTTCAATCTTTTTGCTGCTACTCCTCTTGACTCAGCTTCACAACAAAATGTTCTTCAAGCAATCCCTTCTCTTATCACTTCTGAGGAGAACTCTATTTTGACTACTCCTGTTACTATCAATGAGCTTCAACAAGTAGTTTTTAAAATGTAAAAATGGAAAACCCCAGGTCCTGATGGTTTTCCCATTGAGTTCTACCAAGAGTTCTGGGATATCCTTCATGTTGATTTATTAGAGGTGGTGGAAGAAGCCAAGAAATCCAAAGAAATTTTGAAGGTTATCAATAAAAATTATATTACTCTTATTCCAAAATCTCAAGAGGTTGATCATATCTCAGCTTTTAGACCTATTGCTTTATGTAATGTTCTTCTCAAAATCATTACTAAAATCATGGCAGAAAGGTTGAAACCTCTTTTGCATAAGATTATTTCCCCAGAGCAAGGGGGTTATGTGGAAGGATGTAAAATAGTAGATGAGATAGTTCTTGCTCAGGTAGCCATCCATTCCATGGATATGCAAAATTCTCCTTGCATGTTCATTCGGTTAGACTTATCCAAAGCTTATGACAGAGTAGATTGGCACTTCCTTATCAAAGTTTTGAGGCAATTTGGTTTCTCTAAGGATTGGATGGATTGGATTATGAGATGTATCTCTTCATTTTCCTACTTAGTTCTTATCAATGGTAGGCCTTCTCAAGTATTTCCAACTTCCAGAGGTATTAGGCAAGGTGACCCACTATCCCCTTATTTATTCATCATTCTTGTTGAATGCTTGGGTAGGACTATAACCAAAAAGAGGTAAAACAAAACCCTTGAGGGAGTTACCATTGCTCATGGAGCTAGTCCTATCTCTCATCTTCAATTTATGGATGACTCTACTCTTTTAGGTAAAGCTACAGTTAAGGAAGCTTCTAATATTAAACAAATCATTAGTTGTTTTTCTAAGGCTACTGGGCAGTTGATCAATGAAGACAAATCTAAAGTTATTTTCTTTCACTGCTCTGTTAGACATGAATCTATGGTCTTGGATAAATTAAGATATAATAAGACCTCTCTTCCAATCACTTATTTAGGTATTCCCATAAATATTCAAAGGCATAAAAATAAAGATTGGAATTAGTTGTTGGACAAAGTCAAGAAGAAAATTGGAAAGTGGACCAACAAGTGGTTTTCTTTTGGGGGTAGAATCACCTTGGTAAAATCAGTCCTTCAAGCTATTCCTATTTATGTTTCTTTCATTTTGAATATCCCAAAGGCTGTTATTCGATAATTGGATCAAATCAGTCATCGTTTCCTTTGGAGTGGTACTAAGGAGAAAAGAAAATGGGCCTTGGTGAAATGGGATACTTTATGTCTTCCTAAGAGTGAAGGGGGGTTAGGATTCTAGTCTTCAATTAATAACAACAAAGCTTTAGCTGCTAAATTATATTTGAGGATGTTGCATAACCCCAATGCTCTTTGGGCCAATAATATTCGTGCTAAATATGCTAAGAAAAAAAGTCCTGAAGACCTTGTTCGCTATCAACTTCCTACCAAAGGTTCTCCCATTTTAGAAGTTCTTAAGACTAGTGACGATTTGATAAAAAAAATTATTTTGGAAAGATTCTTGGGATGGTCACAATGGTCAACATGTAAATTTTTGAAAAGATTCTTGGGATGGTCACAAGACTTTGATAACTCAGTTTCCCGATTGGAGGCCTTGGATGGAGAAGCTTCATCGAGCTAATTGGATAAAAGTGGCTAATTACTATCGGTACCATACTGGTAATTCAAAGGTTGATAGATATTGGATCCCTATTGAGGACTGGCCTATTCAAATACCAGAAAGGGAAAGACAAGATATCCAAGGCATCCTTCATATGAGATCCATCTCTTGGTCCCATGAAAAAGATTATTTTGGTTGGAACAACGCTACTAAGGGTGAGTATTCAGTTGCTCAAGGTTATTTGACCTTATGCCATAATAATCCCAACCATTATTCTGACATATTTTCTTGATTGTGGGCTCAGAAGCTCTGGCCTAAGGTGAGGTTCTTTAATTGGCTTTTATTGCATCGTAGGGTGCTTACTTGGTGAGCAACTTATGAAGCATGGTTTTCATGGCCATTTTAGATGTGAAATGTGTGAAGAGAATGTAGAAAATATCAACCATATTTTTATTGAGTGTACTTTAGCCTCTGAGCTATGGAGGAGAATGACCACTTTACTTGGCTTGTAGTGGTCCAATTTTTTTACTTTTGAACAACTTTGGAGGGATTGGCCTAATCAAGAGGGTTTTAATAATTTTATTAGGCAATTAGTTTGGATGGTTTCTGTAGATTAAAAATACAACGCCAAACAGAAATAAAACCACAATAATGGAATACAGGAAAGTTGCACAAAACAAATAATTTTTATTAATTAGTGGAGTTTAAAAACTCCTTTTGAGTACAACAGGGCCTGTAACCCTTTTTGTGATACACAAATTACAATTTGTTCTAGGGTTCTCCGAAACCCTAGCTGGCATAAAGTGGTGGCGTTTCCGAAGGCGTATCCTTAATCCCAACAAAGTGAGTGGGTTTTGTTGTATCCTTTGGCTTGGACCACTCCAACTTAAACAGATGCTATCAACACACCAGATCTGCCATTAAAATCCTACACACATTAACACTATCAAGGAGTTAGAAATTAATAAGAGGGCTCCACTGTGTGAGCCCTCAGAAACAATTTAAAACCCTAGAAAAATAGAATGCAGGAGTTCAACAACAAATTAATAAAAGAAAAGAAGTTACTTGCTTTAAACTAATTTATACCTGTTCTCTGTTAACGCGGCTAGACCAGGCGGCATCTGGAAGTAATGTGGCTATCAAATCGGCTGCAGAAGGCGCCCTGGTGCACTCGCTAAACGCCCACGTGCTTCTGGATCAAGGTTTCAGATGCCGGTCTGAGTCTGTGGCTGCGGGTAAACGCTCGTGGGCACTTGTGACAAGAATGGGGAATTCTATAGAGTACTGCAGAAGAGATGGCGGCGAAGTTGGCAACGGATGTGGCGATGGATGCGACGAAAAGGGGCGGCAATGGATGGCTGAAGAGATAGATGAAATAGAAGAGATAGGTCCAAAAGATAGCAAAGATAGTAAAGATAGCCAAGATAGAAGTAGGGTTTGAGCCATCAAGGTGGCTCTATTTATAATCTACTCTTAGGGCACACTTTAGGGTTTTAACGACACTTTGAACGTGTGGCTAAGATTAAAGTGGATCCAAGGGTAGAGAATAAATCTAGGTTGTGAAACGGATTAAGAAGGATGGACGGATGCGATTAAATGAAATATGGACGGCTTAGATTAAATCACTTAAACTATATTTATATATATATTAAAATATATTAAAATATTAAAATATATATATAAATATTTATTTAAATAAATTTGGGGATGAAAAATGGCGGGAAAGGTGAAATTGGGCCAAATAATGGCGAGAAAGTGTGGATTTGGGCCAAATAATGGCGGGAAGGATGAATGATTGACATGTGGCTGACAGGAAGGTATAGATGACTTGCAAGTGGCTGGATTTTGGTGTCTACAGATGCCCCTTTTTGATCTACTTTGTGTGAAGACACAATGCAGCACAAAAACTTAAGACACCTGAAAAGCTGGATCAGACGCAACTCTCTCTCAAGATTAAAGCACAACTTTGAAGACCAAAGAATAAAAGAATATTTAAAAATTTTCAGCTTACCCCCTCAATTGGCGAGCGAGAATGGTTCTCACAAGCCAATTGGAAGAAATTCGGAAGAAAATGAACCGTTTTTGCCCCAACGGTGAAAAAAAAGGGGTTGGTGTATGAACCATCTGTTTATGTCCCAACAGAAAAGGGGTTGGTGTACAAACCAGAAAAGAATATGATTGAAGACGATATGAGTGATGTGAAAGATGGACCGTTTTCTACCCCAACGGTTATAAAGGGATTTTTGCCAAACTATAAATTCCATGATCATGTAAGTTGAATTCCACTATAAGAAAATTAAAAATTGATAATGGATGCCCCAACTCCTGTGTGTGCATCCATACTGTTGATGAAATTGCCTTGTTGGCGCCATTGATATGCAAAGATGAAAGATGCATGAAAGAGTCCAAAACTCAGAGATGCTCCTAGTGACTGTATGTATAATTCCTCGGGTCGGAACCAATCAACCTAGGTAGCCTCAATCTCTAGCAAGACTCAAAATAATTATGATTTTAAAGATTGTCCATGTTTAAGGCCCCATGAACTAGGCCATCAATGACAACTGTTGAGAAAATTAATCTTGGTATGAGGTCACTTGAAAAGTAGAATACCCAAAATTGATTTCAAATTTTTGAACAGTGAAATAATTGATGATGATAAATGGTAAGTGTCCTTATGGTGGTTTAATCCTCTTACCGAATTGCATGGATGCAAATCGCTGCAATCGCCAAGGTGATAGAATATACCACTAGATACGAGGTTTACTTTAATTTGATTTGGCAAAAATATGCATGATGAAAGAAGAATGAATGAAATTGATGATAGATCAGAAGAATTGATGAATGTGGTTAATTTTGTGAAGGTTTTGAATGTTTTTAACCCAATTTGTAAAACAATGATGAATGATGCGCTTTTTGAGCAAAATGAAAAAATTTGTGTCCAAAGCTGTTGTAACCTTCACAAAATGTTTTATTATGATAAGAAGAATGGATGAATGCAATTTGATGAAATTTGGAGGAGGTAAGCTTCGATTTTGCAAGTTTTGTTCCTTTATTCAAAACTGCCACCAAACACCGGTCTGCATTTGGGGGTGGCAGAGACGCTCGTCGGTGTTTAGGTGCTCTGCAAACGCAGCACTACATCTGAATGTGCCATGAAACACCCCACTACGTTTCAGGGCACCACAACCAGATATTTAAATAGTTTCAGCGAGAATTTCGCTCATTTGTGTGTTCGAGCTTGAGAGAAGTGCGTTTGAGGGAGTGGAGTGAAGTGAAAGGTTGTGTGGGAGAGTGAAGCACGCGGGAGCTATGGTGGAGATGGAAGCGGACGTGCCAGTGCAGCCAGCTGAGGTATTTGTTCATTTAAGCAAGTACTTATTATGTGTTTTTTTTTTTTTTTTTGGAAAAAATTTGTAACAAATTTTTGTTTTGTTGTTTTGCAGCTTAGGGTGTTAGAGGCACGAAACCGGTTCTCCCCTATCATTCCGGGGATGAGGAGGTCGTTGTCCTAGGCATACTGGGAGATATTGGAGGTAGTGGGGCTAGCGGAGGCAGCCCGGTTGGAGGTAGTTCGGGCGGATGAGGGGTACCTCTTGGCTTTGGTCGAGAGGTGGGATCCAAATCGGGGGACGTTCCAGTGCTGGGGCTGGGAGCATTTCAGAGTGGCCCAACCGGAGGGGTTGCCATGGGCTCACTGGGACATGAGCTAGGCTTATGGTAGGAGATGGCCAGTGGTAGAGGAGAGACAGCCTAGCCTCCCCGTGAGATCGAGGCAATGGTATAGGAGATTATGGGCAGACTTGATAGATGCCCAAGTCATTTGGAGGCCCTGGTGGGAGGCGAGGTGGATCGGGGATGGAGAGCACCTGAGACGAATGCGACAGGCCAGATGGGTAGTGGGGTGGGGCCATAGCGAGGCGAAGTACATACAGATGTCTCGAGTACTCCGCTAGGTCAGATTGAGGCAGGATGTCCCCAGTGAGCCAGTGCGCTATCGGAGGCATAGATCAGAGGGTTATTTGCCATGTGCTGAGTCGTGGAGGGAGGCGACAGAGGACGATGAGGACATGGAGATCCTTGACATGGATGACATCGGGGTGACAGCTGAGTATGTAACATGGATGGCCACAGAGCCGAGGTGGGAGCCACCATTGGTGGCTGGTGGAGCCGGAGAGCCCGAGGCTAGGGTTGGAGAGGGCGAGGGAACCGTGGAGGTTCCCAAGCACAGGGAGGGTCCCCGCTTTCGATCTGACAGTCGAAGGTGAAAGGGGAAGATGGCACGACAGGCTCTAGAGAGTGAATATGATGGGGAGGATGACGAAGAGGGCCTAGGAGAGGCCGCAGGAGAGGCTAGGGAAGTACCCCCTAGCAGGCACGAGGACGAGGTGGCACAGCTGCAGTAGCAGATAGTAGAGCGTGATGCTATGCTAGCTATCCGGGACGAGAGGATAGCTCGGCTGGAGCAGCAGGCGACAGAGCGGGATGCCCTGTTAGCTACTCAGGAGGAGAGGATGGCCTAGCTACAGGCGGCCTTGGATAGAGCGACCAGGGTGCCCCAGGATGACAGGGTGACGAGACTCCAGGCAGAGCTAGCAGAGCGGGAGCAATGGCACGGGATAGACATAGCTAGGTTTAGGTCGAGGACTCGTTACATTGAGGCTCTGGAGGACACATTGTTTATGCATCACATTGTGTTGCCTGATCCTCCATCCTCTTCTGTCTCTAGGCGTAGTGAGTCTAGACACACCACTAGGTCTAGGGCTCCTACTAGGTCTCAGGGGTCCTCTTTTGATGGTTAGCTTAGTGCTTAGATGCACTCTTTATGAGCCTTGGTGCTCTATTGTATATTGTAGCCTTTTGGCATTCCTCGTACAGTTTGTCCTTTATACATATATATATATACATGGCTTTTATTTATTTGGTGTTTTACTCTCTTTTATGTGAATGCCTATGTTTTTGTGATGCATGTTTTGATATGTTTTAATGTTTTTGATGCATATGTGATGAAATGGAATGCAAACTTATAGATGATTAATGTGAGACTAAGTATATAACATACAAATCTATGGATGATTAATGCAAGACTAAGTAAATGATATGTAAATCTATGGATGATTAATGCAAGACTAAGTAAATGAAATATGCACTAAGAAGCACTCATATTTTTAGATAGTTAGATTTAGCCAACTGTTATCATAATTGTTTAATCAGGGGCACCGAACTTGGTGGCTTGTGAATGGATGACGTATGGAATGACATGAATATGGAAGAAGATATGGAGGGTGATATGGAAGACTGTTTTACAAAGACTCAAACATGCTAGTGGTATCAAACAAACTTACTAATACTGCCTAATTCAACTAGGACCAAATGTGTGTGCATGCGAGTTCATTAACCAAATCAGAAGCATGGTAGTGACTCTAGGCAATCAAAAACCTGTGTGTGTGCAAGTGTGTTCATTAACCTCATCTTGCATAAATTAGGTAACCCTATTATGGAGAAGACCCCGAAGCTAGTTTGTTCGTATGAGCATTCAGAGGTCTCTTTTTGAGGAGAGACATGTCGCCACACAATGAGTATACTCCACTACCAGTCAAGCGTCTATAGCCCCGGTGAAGGTTAACTCCATAGTCCATGTTGTTTTTAACCTTTGTAAGCCTTGGGGATGACTACCTATCCGTCTGACTAGACAAGTAGTACGATCCTTACAACTTATTTGGGATCGGTGGTGTGTGAAAAATGTTCATTTCCTTAGAGCTTTGGGGAATCGGATTCTCAACCGAAGTATGATGAGAATTTTACCCTATCCTTACTACTCTGTTTATATTTATATTTTGTGATTGCTTGTGATAGTGGTAAGAACCTCTGTTTTATGGACTATGTTTGCATGATAGGACAAACGAGGATTACCCTTTTCACTTCAAGGCACAACCCAAGGATGGTGTTATCTCTCTTTGACACAAGATGTTTTTAAGATGTGAAAATGTGATAGGTTCAAGACCGCTTTTGAAATCATTTCCCAATACTCAAGATTTTATTTAGTGTAATTTGTGATATGGCCCTAGAGAACTTTGACATGCATTTCAAAGTTTGCTTAAAACACTAGGAATGGCTAAGTGAATGAAAACATTTTGGCAATGTAAATATGTGCAAATGGAAAATGGGTGTACGAATGACAATTCGGTTTGATGGATTTTATGAAGGTGCCCCTGATTAAGGCAACATGACTTTTGCTTGACCAAATTTTATATCCAAAAGATAGAATGGTCTCTAACATGATATGCAACTATGGCTGAAAATGAAATGTTATGGTTTTCAATGAGATGTATGCACATGAAATGCAATGTTTTTGAATGAGATGTATGCAACTAACAATGAAATGCAAATTCTTTTTATTTTATTTGTTTTTTTTTTTTTTTTTGTACAAGCCATGTATATATGTACATATAAAATTCAAACTATACGTAGAATGCCCTCAAGTGTATAACATTAAGTGGTTCGGGTTCTTCCTCTCCCTCTAAATTGGCAAGTCTATAAGTTCCATTACCCACTCTTTCAGTGACCATATATGGACCTAACCAATGTGATGTCAACATCTTCCTCCATAATGATGTCCTCTTCTTGTTCAGTGATAGCAAATACCGAATCATTTGGGAGCTCAATAATCAAAGGATGATCACTAGGTAGTGGAGCTTCCGCAAGTTGATCGGCTATAACTTGACCTTTAACAGATTTTTGGCTAATGAATTCAAGATCGAATTCGGTAAGCAACATTATCCATTTAGCGGTACGAGTGTTATTATAAGTGCGAGACATCATATAACGCATAGGGTTTTCTCTAGCTATGACATATGTTGTATGGCTAAGCATATAATGATGAAGTTTCTTAGTGGCAAAAACCACTGCTAAGCACAACTTTTCCACATAAGCATATCGGGTTTCATAGCTTACCAATGTTCGACTAATATAATAGACAGCTTGCTCACGATTTTGTTCATTCTTTTGTGCAAGCATTGTCCCTAAGGCAAAGTCCGTTGCTGAGATATAAAGATTGAAAGGGACCCTTGGACGAGGTGGAGCTAAGACTGGCGGAGACACTAAGTACTGCTTGATGTCATCAAAGGCTTTCTGACACTCATCTATCCATGAAAATTGTACCCCCTTTTGTAGTAGGTGGCAAAATGGCCTACATTTATCAGAAAGTTGTGCAATAAAGCGACGGATTGAATTAATCTTTCCTTGCAGACTACGCAACTCCTTCAAATTAGTTGGGGGACACATTTCCATAATGGCTTTGACCTTGTTTGGGTCCACCTCAATACCTCGTTTAGAGATAATAAAACCTAGGAGTTTGCCTGAGGTAACACCAAAGACACATTTCTTAGTGTTCAACCTTACTTTATGCTCTAGAAGTCTATCAAAAACTTTTTCCAATACATCAAAATGCTCTTGTCGAGTTTTAGATTTTGCCAATAAATCATCCACATAATCTTCGATAATCTTATGCATATAATCGTGGAAAATATAAGTCATGGCTCGTTGATAGGTTGCACCTGCGTTCTTAAGGCCAAAGGGCATCACCCCGTAACAAAAAGTTCCCCAAGGTGTGGTAAATGCTATTTTGTGTTGATCTTCAGGGTTTATTCGAATCCGGTTGTATCCTGAAAATCCATCCATGAACGAAAGCATTTCATGACCAGCGCAGGTATCGACAAGAGTATCAATGTTTGGAAGAGGAAAGTCATCCTTAGGACACGCTTTATTTAGATCTCAAAAATCGGTGCAAACACGTATTCCCCCGTTAGGCTTGCGAACGGGTACCATGTTAGAAAGCCACTCAGGATAATCAATCGAGACGACAAATTTAACATCCAGAAGTTTTTGAATCTCCGATTTAACTATGAGGGCCATGGTAGGATGCATTTTCCTAAGTTTCTGTTTGACGAGGTTTAGCATATTTTTGTAAGGTGAGGTTATGGACAACCAAATTAGGGTCTAGGCCTGGCATGTCTTTGTAAGACCATGCAAATATCTCCTTCTTTCGCTTGAGTAGAGCAATCATTTGCTCTTGTTCCTCTGATGATAGAATTTTAGCCAGTTTCACAATTTGGGTGCCATCTTGGTCTGTACTAAGGTCTACATCGATAGTTTCTTCAATAGACATGTGGGAACCTTCCTCAAGCTGATGGGGAGTAGGGATCAGATTTATGTCATCTAAAATGTCATCAAGCTCCTGTGCCTTGCTCTCGTCTATGTCTGCCTAGAAGACCTCTGGATTAGAAGATGAAGGTGAATGTGGAGGTGAAGGAGGAATGTAGTTGACGGAAGCCCTTAACAATTCCTCAGAAAAGGATGAATTCTGAAATAGATGGAGGGGATGAAATCCGATCCATGCCAATCAGGCTTGGGTTGATCAGGATTGGCTTATCCGGATCATATGGATTATGGAGTGGTGTGAATAAGTCTTTGAAATTCATTGTCGAATTACGGAAGAAAGGATGGGCGGAATGGAAGGGAAAACCGGTGAAGACCTCGGAAGACCTGAGATGCAAAACAACATAGTTTTTCAGTTTTTTTTTTTTTTTTTTTGAGTTTTTTTTTTTTGTAGTTTGAGTTTTTTTTTTTTGTAGTGGTGAAAACCACTATTACACACATACATAAAGCAATAAAGTATTTTTTATATATTTTGATTTTTTTTTTTTTTTGAAAATTTTCTGATTTTTTTTTTTGGTAGTGGTGAAAACCACTATTTTAGTATATACATATAATACAGGTTTGGATTATGGCTTATGGATGTGGCGGAGGGGGTGGTTCACCTCGTTCTTGTGGAATAAGCAAGCGAAAGATGGCCTCTTGGAGAGGGAACAATTGGAGATAAAACTCGTCTTGTTTAATGAGGGGAACAATGGGCGCCGACTCTTCTTCAGATTCATCACCATTTGACATGACGTCAAATTCATCATAGGCTTCATCTTCGGATTCGTCGGGGTGGAGGATTTCTTCTGAATTAAGATTAATGCTTTGAAAAGCTCGTTCAAAAGAAGAAAGGGATGGAAGTGGTTGGTAGCCCAGACCAAAATGTTCAGTGGGTCTCTGATATGGCATATCGATGCGTTCAGTTATCCCTTGCTCGTATTGAACTAGGCCAAATTGTCGCCAATTATGTCTCGTGGAAATAGCGAGAGGGAAAACCCTCCATCCTTTCGATATTGGCGAGGACTGGATGCTTGGGTTCTAGTATGGTGGTAGGACTAGAAGATGACTCTATTCCCCCATATACAAAATTAATGGAATTTGGCATAGAACCCATGTTATAAACCGATCCAATGGATAAATTTTGGTCATGTGGACGACCAAAATATTTAATTGTTTGCACATTGAATGGTGTGATGTGGACATCTTGGATGGAATACTCACTAATACCTGCATCAGTGATATGGACCTTGACTTGGGAGGGAGATGGACTAGATGATGGAATAGAAGAATGTGGGATAGAAGAATTGGAAGGATTTGGTTGGGTTGATGCTTCACTAACTTGTGAAACATCAGCTGGTGATGGTTGGGAATATGGAGGAATAATAGGTGATGTTGAAGAAGGTGTAGAAGAAGGGGTTAATGACATGGAAAGATATGATTGGTCATGGCCACATGTGCATGTGGTCACTGATGAAGAAGAAGGAAGATTAGGAGATGAAGAAAGTGGTGAATGAGATGGAATAACGGAAGAGGAAGATGGTTGCGATATGATGGGTAGCTCCTCAGGAATGGGAGCTTTAGAAGAAGATGGTATAGAAGAAGTATATGGGGTCAAGAAAAGATGAGTGGATGGCAACACAATCTCATAAGGATTTGAGACATAGTTGCAATGTTTGAAGGGTTCAGTGTCAGAAGGTACACAATGAACCTGTCCCTCATATACATACTTCAGACATTGATGTAGTATAAAAGGGACACATCTCATCTCCCTAAGCCAATGCCGTCTAAGCAATACATTGTATGCCATGGACCCTTCCAAGATGTGAAACAAGGTATGCAAAGTTCGGGCCCCTACCTCAATGGGCAAGATAACCGTGCCAACCGTGGAAGATAAAGCATCATTGAATGCTTTAAGAGTAAAAGTCGACTTGGTGATAAGGGATGGCGACAACTCTAGATTACTCAACGCCGATGTTGTAATGATATTGATTGAGGAACCGGTGTCAATTAAGACTCTCTTGAATGGCTTGTGATCGATCTTGGCCATGATATGCAGTGGAGGATCTATACTTTCTATTGACAAAGGTTTGATTTCAAAATCATAGAAAGTGATGGAGGGCTCCATGCATGTTTGAATACTCCCCACAAAGTTGTTGAAGGCATTAGTATCTTGAGTTTGAAGCTCGATTGACTTTAATATTTCCATTAATGCCTCTCTATGCGGGGGAGATTGTTGAATGAGGTAATAGATTGATAACTTGGTAGAAGCCATTTTTAAACTGGTAGTTAATCGGCTACTTAATGACATGATGGGTCGTTGGCATTGAGTAGAATGATTTAGCGGTTGTTGAGAAGTACTAGCACGTCGTTGGGTCACTGTTACCTGAGGTGGACTGGGGTTTGTACAGGTGGCTATGGTTCAGCTCTGATTTGGTTGGTTCGCCCTTTGACCCCGGGTTACTACGTTAATAGTACCCACAAAACCTTGGTATTGTTGTACATGGTTGACTTGATTAGGAGGAGTTACCTGAGTTACTCCCCCTGAAGTTGTTGGAGCTTCCTCCTAATGTGGAAGGGGTGTTTGAAATATACCAAGATTTTGATTTTTTTGGGCTAAGGGGCTATCCAATTTAATGGCTCCAATCTCAATAAGATCTTGGATCACATGTTTGAAAGTTGTACAATTATTGATATCGTGCCCATTTTGCCTATGATAAGGACAAAATAAGTACTCTTTGTAATACTTCCCCCTTCTAGATGGTTCTAAAGGTTTAAACTCAGGTAAAGTTAACTGATTTGTGCTATATAACTTGTTGAATATGACCGCATATGGTTCATCTAAAGGTGTGAACTGTCGCTTAGGATGATTGTTTTGCCAAGGTCGAGTTTCCATGGTTGGCTCAGTATTGTGAGCTAGTTGAGGAGGGGCGGGTACCGCATGATAAGCAATTGGTTGCGGTTGAATTTGCATTACTTGTTGTTGTTGAGCCATTACGGGCTGACTCGCCACCACTTGATTAACTTGGTTAACATTTGAGGTTGTACTAGCCTGTGTTTGTTTATTTTGGCCATAATTATTATTTCATTGTTGGCCCTTTTGTTGCCATTCTTTTCTACGGGGTTTTAAAACACCCTCTTAAACCACAATAATGGAATACAGGAAAGTTGCACAAAACAAATAATTTTTATTAATCAGTGGAGTTTAAAAACTCCTTTTGAGTACAACAGGGCCTGTAACCCTTTTTGTGATACACAAATTACAGTTTGTGCTAGGGTTCTCCGAAACCCTAGCTGGCATAAAGTGGTGGCGTTTCCGAAGACGTATCCTTAATCCCAACAAAGTGAGTGGGTTTTGTTGTATCCTTTGGCTTGGACCACTCCAGCTTAAACAGCTACTATCAACACACCAGATCTGCCATTAAAATCTTGCACACATTAACACTATCAAGGAGTTAGAAATTAATAAGAGGGCTCCACTGTGTGAGCCCTCAGAAACAATTTAAAACCCTAGAAAAATAGAATGCAGGAGTTCAACAACAGATTAATAAAAGAAAAGAAGTTACTTGCTTTAAACTAATTTATACTGTTCTCTCGTTAACGCGGCTAGACCAGGCGGCATCTGGAAGTAATGTGGCTGTCAAATCGACTGTAGAAGGTGCCCTGGTGCACTCGCTGAACGCCCGCGTGCTTTTGGATCAAGGTTTCAGACGCCGGTCTGAGTCTGTGGCTGCGGGTAAACGCCCGTGGGCACTTGTGACAAGAATGGGGAATTCTGCAGAGTACTGCAGAAGAGATGGCGGCGAAGTTGGCGACGGATGTGGCGATGAAAAGGGGCGGCGATGGATGGCTGAAGAGATAGATGAAATAGAAGAGATAGGTCCAAAAGATAGCAAAGATAGCCAAGATAGAAGTAGGGTTTGAGCCATCAAGGTGGCTCTATTTATAATCTACTCTTAGGGCACACTTTAGGGTTTTAACGACACTTTGAACGTGTGGCTAAGATTAAAGTGGATCCAAGGGTAGAGAATAAATCCAGGTTGTGAAATGGATTAAGAAGGATGGACAGATGAGATTAAATGAAAGATGGACGGCTTAGATTAAATCACTTAAACTATATATATATATATATATTAAAATATATTAAAATATTAAAATATATATATAAATATTAATTTAAATAAATTTGGGGATGAAAAATGACGGGAAAGGTGAAATTGGGCCAAATAATGGCGGGAAAGTGTGGATTTGGGAAAAATAATGGCGGGAAGGATGAATGATTGACATGTGGCTGACAGGAAGGTATAGATGACTTACAAGTGGCTGGATTTTGGTGTCTACAGTTTCTATCATTTTTCTTTGGAATATTTGGAATAAAAGGAACAGGCATATTTTTAATCAAGATAGGAAGGGTATTCACTATATTTGGCAAAATACCATAGCCAACTTAGTTGAATCGATCCATCAAATCCTTAATCACCCCCAAAATTCCCACCAAATATGGGATCAAGTGATGCAAATATTGAAGATTAAATCTTCTAAGGGCAACCAACTTAAAAGGAATGTGAGTATTAGTAAGATGGATAGGACTAGAAATTGGCAACCTCCTCCTAAGGATTTTGGAAAAGTCACTACTGATGGAGCCTCTAGAGGGAACCCTAGAAAAGCCAGTGTGGGAGGAATTGGTAGACTTTCAAATGGCTCCCTAGTTTTTACTTTTGCTGAGAATTTGGATATTATTTCCAATAACCTTGCTGAGGGGTATGGTATCCTCAGATGCCTTCAGGAGGCTACTAAGGTTGTATGGGAAAAGGTGTTAGTTGAGTCTAACTCTCAACTTATGATTAATATCTTGAAGAATCCTTCTAAGAATTATAAGGTGGATTGGAGAATGAAAATAATTATTGAGAAGATTCAGTTAATCCATATGAGATTTTTGAAAGTTGATTACAATCATGTGGTCAGAGATAAAAACAATAATGCTGATGTTTTCGCTAATTGGGCTTTGGACAAAGGTGATCTTACTTGTTATGGCCACCCTCCTATATGGTGGGCTTCTCAAATTAGGGAAGCTCTTCTTTCTATCATTTCTTTGGATGGCTCTAGTTCTGAAGGTACCTAGTTTCTTCTTGTTTTTTTTTCTTCTCTTTGATTCATTCAGTTTTTTTTAGTTCCCTAGCTCATTCTATTCTTTATTTTGTTTCCTCTGTTGATTCTTGCCTTAATAGTCTTCTGGTCTAGATAGGTCATTGTTATGTTCAATTTTTTTTGTTTTTTTTTTTAGTTTTTTAAGGTGGGTGGGTTCTTTTGTTTTGTTTTGTTTTTGTGTTCTTTGTGTTGTTTTTTGTTGTTCTTGTGTTTTTGTTGTTTTGTTTTTTGTTTTTTTTTTATGTTTTTTGTTATTGGTCTTGTGTTTTTTTCATTTTTGTTCTTGGGTTTCTCTTTGTTTGTGTTATTTCATGTTTTTATGTGTGAGTATTTTCTATGTTTTTTGTTTTTTTTATTGTCTATTGTTGGTGGTTTTTTATTTTTATTTTTATTTTTTTTAATTTTTTAGGTTTTGGTTGTGTTTATTTTTCATGTTGTTTTTGGGTTATGTCTTTGTAGTGTTCTATTGTTTTTGTCTTGTTTGTGTTTTCTTATGTGGTTCTTGTGTTTTTCTATGTGATTTGTGTTGTGGTTTATTTTATCTTATTGTGCGTGTTTGGTTGTGCTTTTATTTTTGACACACACAAGGAGCATGTTTTTTATTTTATTTTATTATTTTTGTTGTTATTTACTTATTTTTAAATTGGTTTTATGTGTTTGTTTTCTC
Source organism: Wollemia nobilis (assembly GCA_028583015.1). Classification (NCBI taxonomy): domain Eukaryota; kingdom Viridiplantae; phylum Streptophyta; class Pinopsida; order Araucariales; family Araucariaceae; genus Wollemia; species Wollemia nobilis. Next base: position 3,586,620 of record JAQPPZ010001629.1, on the reverse strand, counting down.
CTTGAGTATGTCAAAGGTGGTAGGTCAGGTCCGAGTCCTGGGCATTTTTAGCGGAATGGATACCCCTGCATCCTTGGGTCTTACTCGAAAGTGGCATCCCTTTTGGGATGTTTTCCACAAAAAAAAAGTATATATATATATATATATATATATATATATATATATATATATATATATATATATATATATATATATATATATACCGTATTTTTTTATATCAAATGACATTGATTCAACTAGTTAGAGTCCTCAACATTTAAAGAGGACACTCACATTCAAATCTTGCCAAGCAAACTCATTATAATACCACTATGTGGTAATGATGTAGTTCTAGTGAGTCCATTTCAATCTTATATAACTAATTAAAAAAATTTATTCTTTCTTTAATATTTCACATTATGAAGTTACTTTTGGAAACCAAATGTTATGCTATGAAACTTCTTTTTGGTCAAACTTTCTATGCAACTCAATTAAGAGGCCTAAGGCAATACAAAAATTGAAAAGTAGATAAAAATATAGGATTTCATTAACCAATTTAAAAAATATATCCAATAGTGTTATAGACCTATTATTGAAGATCTATCATAGGTTTTTATCATTATATACCAAACTACAATTTTCTAACTAGGCTAGATTGAAAGGGACACAATTTTTGTCATTATATAACAAACTACTTCAATTTTCTAACTAGGCTAGATTGAAAGGGACACGTTGATTTATATGTAAAGTTATCTAAGTATATAATATGTAATGTATCTAAAAAATGACATCATTAATAGTTTCTAATTGTAGAGAAGCCTATGGATTAACTCGTTCATAATACTTTTGTTACTCATGTGGTATGGTTTAGTATATTTTGTTGATCATAGCTATTAATTTGTTTTTATAATTGAGAAGTTCATGGATTGATTCTTCTATAATATAGATTGACTCTTTAATATTATTTTTGTTGTTCATGTGGTTTGATCTATTTCATTGATCATATCTATTAGTTTTATTATGTTTCTAAGGTAAAATAATGTGCAATTATTATCTATATGAACTATCATGCATAATGTTGGTAACATTTTGATTACCTTATTAAAAAAAGTACCACTCTATAACGTTGGGTCCATGACCTCCCTAATATACCTTATATTGTTTGATAAATCTTTTATTTAACAACATTAAAAATAAAAATAAAAAGTATAATTAATGGAAACAAATGACCAAATCTTTAAAATAATATCTTCTAGGGACCATATAAACCTAACAACCAAAGGATTTTCTTCTTAACACCCTGTTATTTTAAAGCTACCTATTTTATATAATATACATGCAAAAATTAAATTTTTAATCATATTAAATTTAATATAATCAAATAATTTTAAAGATAATATAATAATTTAAAAAATAATTATTATATTTAATTTAATTTAATTATTTTCAATTGTTATGATAGATGTAATTTTATATATAAATAAACTAGGGATAGTGTAGTTGTAGTAGGGGTAGGTTCTTGGGTTTTCATCAAGAAATTTAACTTCAAACTTAATTTAGAGGAAAAATCAAAATTCAAATCCCACTTTACAAAACCTACTTAAAACCCTTATGTAAACTCATTATTATAAATTATTATAATCACAATTTTTGTTTTTATTACATAAGTAAGGCACAAGTTATTCATACTCAATAGTCTTCCCTGCCTTAAATAAAAAATTCCTAAAAATGTCAAATCATCGTTGTAAAACCCTACTGCTTATTCTAGAGCTTTAAACTGATATTTATGCTCGCTGAAGCCAATGTACCGTCAAAAATCCTGATAACATTGAAATGAATTAACTATTTGACAATATATTAATGAAACCTGTATATGCACACGAACAAAACCTGAGATTAAGAAGACTATTGTGGATAGAAAAATTGAAATCTTTGATCTTGAGAACAACACCCATTCATTCTTATATAAGATTTTAAGATTTTATTATTAATTGAGTGTTTATTGGTAGATTTATTGATTTAACCAACTATTAGAAATTATTAAATTTATTTTTATTTAATAAATTAAAGAATTAAGGTTTATAAAAATTGGTTGACTACAGTGAATTAGGGTTGTAGTGACGACCTGCCCTTGTCAATGTTGACTACTTACGTACTACCTTTAAGAGAATACATCGTAGAGCACGTAACGCAGAAAATTGACGTAAAAGCTTTTAAATCCACTAAAGCTCTCCGCTTTTGCTTTCAGGCTTAGTATTGAAATACTGGCTGGAAACAAGCAATAGGCGGTTGCAGGCAGCCAAATAGCTTTTGCTAACGCACGAGATAACACCCACCGTCTCTTCATCCACATGTTTCAATATTTCTTCCAATATATTTGCATTGCTAAATATTTAATGGCTTGCTTCGCTACATCTAAGTATTCTATAAAATTTTGTGCTTGAAACCCCAACGAGTTCTGCATCATGGCCAACCTCATGAACAAAGGTCTTTAAAACAAAATTGAATCTGTATCTGTAATTCTGTTCTAACGAATATAACGAGGATGGTATTGTATGATGATGGATGTTCTTACAATACTGTAATAGACAAACGCCACGTAAAGAAGTAAAAGAATCACTTCTTATTACAGTTTTTCAAAGAAGATATGCATCCCTCGGAGTTTTGATTGCTCGGCTTTTCTGTTTATTTGCTTCGCTATATAAGTGAGTTTAGATATAATCTTGGTTTACCAGAATTCCAAGACCTATTTTGAGATAAATTAGGATGCTTTTTTAAATTTTTTTTGTTAAATAGTTTCACAAAGGATACGGTAGGTTGTACAGTTTATTTAGGATAATATAAAAGTTTTTTAATTTTTTTTTTTTTTATCTAATTTTTTTCTAAGTAAATGGTTAGTTTTAAAATAAGTTTATATTTTTAATTAAAAATTAATTTATGTTTTTTAAATTATATATTAAATATTTTTAATTTAAATTTATTAAAAATATTTTAAATTTATACATTTAAGAAATTTTAAATATTAAAATTGAAACTTTTTAATAAATTAAGATTAAAGTTTTATATTTTTAATAATGTTTTATTTGATTAAAGCTTTTAAATAGCTTAAAAGATTAAAACTAATAATATTGATAAGTAAATTTTTTTTTTCTTAATATATATATATATATATATATATATATATATATATATATATATAGTGTGTGTGTGGAAAATACTCCTTTTAGGGTGTCATTTTTGGGTAAGATTTAAGGAGGCAGGGGTATCTATTCCGCTAAAATTGCCTAGGGCTTGCATCTAGCCCGTTTCTTTTGCCACACTCAATAAAATTGTCTAAAACAACAAAAACCAGGGTTATGCATAAGGGGTAGTACCGAAAAAGTATTTATAAATTTGGGGCAAATCAAGGTGAATCATGTATAAACTGTGGGGCAAATTTTTCAAAATTTTGCAAAAAATTTATCAAAATATGGCAAATTTTCAAAAATTTTGCACATAAATTATAAACAGATTTGGGACCACATTTGACCTATTAAATCATATTCAAACTTCATAAAAATACCACCATTAGATCGGTCTTGAAAAAATATTTCCAACGAGTACAAATATGCCTATGTTTGGATATATTTTGATACCTAAAACTGTAAAATGATTTTTAGTCACCATCTACCACTCGCCATATGCCACTCGCCATGTGCCACTTGCCATGTGCCACTCGCCATATGCCACTCGCCATGTGCCACTTGCCATCTGCCAGTCGTCACATGGCGTTTGGCAGATGACGACTAGCAGAAGGCGACTGGCAAATGGCGATTGATAATTATTTTATAATTTTAGAAATCAAAATATATCTAAACATAGGCATATTTGTACTCTTTGGAAAGCTCTTTTTGAGACCGATCTAATGGTAGTATTTGTATGAAATTTTGAGATGATTAGTAGGTCAAAATCTACCTCAAAATGATATTACCTCCTTATCACCATATTTGGGACCATATTTGACCTATTAAATCATCTTCAAACTTCATAAAAATACCACCATTAGATCAAGCTTGAAAATATCTTTCCAACGAGTACAAATATGCCTATGTTTGGATATGTTTTGATATCTAAAATTGTAAAATGATTATTAGTCCCCATATTTTAGTCACCATTTGCCACTCGCCTTGTGCCACTCGCCATGTGCCACTCACCATGTGCCACTCACCATATGCCACTCGTCTTATGCCACTCGCCTTCTGCCACTCGCCACATGGCGACTGATAGATGTTGACTAATAATTATTTTACAATTTTATGCATCAAAATATATCCAAAAATAGGTATATTTGTACTCGTTGGAAAGCTCTTTTCAAGCCTGATCTAATGGTGGTATTTTTATGAAGTTTTGAGATGATTTAGTAGGTCACAATCTACCTCAAAATGACATTACCTCCTTATAACCATATTTGGGACCATATTTGACCTATTAAATCATCTTCAAACTTCATAAAAATACCACCATTAGATCAGGCTTGAAAAGATCTTTCCAACGAGTATAAATATGCCCATGTTTGGATATGTTTTGATGCCTAAACTTGTAAAATGATTTCCAGTCGCCATATTCCAATTGCCATGTACCACTTGCCATGTGCCACTCGCCATGTGCCACTTGACATGTACCACTTGACATGTACCACTTGCCATGTGTCACTCACCATATGCCACTCGTCTTGTGCCACTCGCCATCTGTCAGTCGCCTTATGTCACTCACCTTATGCTAGTTGCATTCTTGCAATTGCCACATGGCGATTGGTAGAAGGTGACTAGCAGATGACAACTGATAGTATGAGAGTTGTTGTTATGATTAACTATATATAATGGGGTACAAGGGGCGAATTGGGCGGGATATTTTTTATTTTTAATAAATTTAGGGCAAAAATTAGGTGGGAAACCTTATGACAACGGGGCGAATTTACCCTTAAAAAAATTGGATCCCAAAATTTTTGGGCAAACAGGCCGACCTCTATGGTCCCAAAATTCACAAAATTAACATTTTGGAAATCCGAATATTCACACTAAATTGCAAAATTCGCCACTATGCAAAACCTTAACAAAAAAATAAACAACACAATTCAACAAACACAAACACAAACACACAACAACAAATCACAAATAAAAAATACACAAGAACAATAAACAACAATAACAAATCACAAATAAAAAATACTCAAGAACAACAAACAACAAAACCATACCAAAACATAAAAAAACAAGAAAAAAATAACACACAAAAATAAAAATAAAAATGACACAAAAAACACAAAAACAAAACACAAGAAAAACAACACAAAAACACACACATTAAAAAATTAAATTGATGGAAAAAAATACATCTATGGCATTTCTAGGCCAACATGTTTTTTAACCAAGAATCAACACAAGAAACATAAGAATGATATTTCTAATTTGGGGATCTAAAATACCCTGACTTGGCTTGGTGGGAATGTTCTCGGAAGGTAGATTAGACCTTGAGGTCTTCAAGCGTTGGGTGTTGTCACGATGGAAGCCCAGTGGTTCCCTTGCCTTGGCTTCCCTTCCTCGTAATTTCTTCTAGATCCGGCTCTCCTCTAAATCTGATTCTCAAAAAATTCTCGATGGGGGTCCATGGTTATTTGGCAAGCGTGGCCTATTCTTGCATAGTTGGGGCTCTAATTTTAACCCCACTTGTAAAAGGTCAATCTTGTTCCCGTTTGGGTGTGGCTCCCAAAATTTCTAACCTTCCTCTGACATGAGAATGTATTCAAAGCAGTGACTTTTGATTTACGAGACTTCATCTCCTTTGACTCTCTATCCGTTAGCGAATAGACACCATTTTTTTTGTATGTGTGTTATGGTGGATTTGGAGAAGGAGCTCCCTAAGTCGGTTGAATTGGTTTCCCACTTGGGTTGTTGGGTTCAACTAGTCGTCTATGAGAAAAAACCTCTCCCCTATGGAAAATGTAGTTAAAGTGGTCATATAAAAAAATATTGTCCTTTGTCTCAGCCTCAAAAGCCCTCTACAATTGATTCTAAACATCCAGCTTCTCAAGGGGTTGCTTCAAGCCTGGGACCCGCTATTAAGAAATGGAAGGTTTGGTGGAAGAAGGCTTTGAGCCCTTCTAAAGAGCAACTGATGATGTCTCCGAGTGGGTCAAAGCCCATTGGAAGGGACCAAGTTGATCCGGTAAGACCTACTACTGTCTCCCCCTCACCAAAATATTTTGCTCTCACTCCTCACTTAGAGGTGCTTCTCCAGCTCGAGAAGGCAGTGTTGCCTTTACCTCTGGTTAACTTATTTGGCTGTCTCAAAATGAAAGCCACGAAGGCTCTGGACATGACGATGAAGAATGTGGTTTCTACTCCCAAGGTGGTCTACACTTCCCCGAAGGATTCCTTCTCGATGCCTTCAAGTGGTCTGGGTAGCCCAATGAGCTCTCCTAAAGTAATTTTTGAAAAGGGCTCCCCGGATCCAAAGACAAGAAGTTAGCATAAGAAGGGTTTAGACCTTGGCCTATCCAAACATCTGAGTAGGCCCCCTAGCAAAACCAGTAGAAAGAAACAAATAGAGGAGGCTTTGGCTAATGGTGGGCAAGCAAGGCTTGTTGTTGAAGAGGAGAACTGAGATAAGCATCTAAAGCTTGATAGATTTAAACCTTCACTCTCCAGAGGGTCGAGCAAGAAACTCTCCTTTTGATCTCAATGAAGCTATGCTTGTGGAACATGAGAGGGCTAAATAGCTCCTCCAAAAAGCATTTTTTGGCTTCACTTAGGAAAGAAAAATCCCCTGATTTTTTGTGTTGGACATTTTGAGTCCCTAAGCTGAAATGTTGTCATTGATGTCAATAGAGCAATAAATGTCAAAAGGATCTATGAAGGGTTTTTGTGAAAACCAAGGCAGGAAAAATAAAAGGTTTTATTTAAAACCATGGATAGCATATTTGATCTGGGTTTTTCTTAAAACCCACATTGGGCTTTCGTTTCATCGAAAAAGGTGCCCCGATGATGGAGTTATTTGAGTTTTAATGTTTGGTTTAAATTTTAATTATTTAAAATTTAAATTCAAATTTAAATGGAAAGTTTCCCACTGACGTCATCATGCAAATACAATTTTAATATTTCTACCGACGTCTTCAAAGTGTTATTAAACACTATATAAAGGGGTGGCAATTAAACCAAATAATCATCCTTGCTCTCGTGTGTTAATTGCCTTGGAATTCGAAAGAGCTCGTGCGAATTGTTGAAAAGGAAGCAATGAAGAAAGCGCAGCGATTTGGAAATCTCAAACATGGTATGAGGCATGGCGCATTGGCATATCAATTTTGCTAAGACTGTGGGCAACACAAATATCAGGGATCGAATCCCCTTGACGACAGCGTGTGGGAAGCGCTTTGGCGCTTTGTCCTTTGCGGTAGGTAGAGGAAGATTAAAGGCCCTTTTGGCCTTTGCTTTTCCAATGAGCGCTTTGGCTCGGTTGGAATCTTAGCCGTGGCTAAGACACTCACGGTGTGTGGCGGACGGGGGTTCGAATCCCCTTGAGAGGTATTTACGTTTTTGCCTTTAATAATTTTTATTAGCCCTAAAGTTTGGAGTTATAAGGTATTTAATGGGAATTAAATTTTATCATTAGGGCTGTGATTATTATTGCAAAAGCATATTTGATTTATGTTTTATTTTGATGGAAATGGAGAATTGATTTTAGGAGAAATAAGGAGTTGTTGTTAAAGTGATTTTGAGAGATTTATTGTGGGTTATTCTTAATAAGGGTTTTTATTAAAATAGACTTTGGTGGATGTGTTTATGAAGTTGGAGTGAAAAGGGTGTAAACTAAGTTATGCTTTTATTGTGATTATTTAAAAGACCACTAACCCTTATTAATATTGAAAAGGAAAGTTGTGATTAAGTGTGGCAGATTTTATGGATAACTTATTGGCATCAAAAAGGTATGGGCACATTCTCCTATTGATTGTTTGTGGTGGTTGATTTTTGAAATATCATTGGAGTGAAAAGGATTAATTGAAGTTTCCTTTGTGAAGATGGTTGGTTGAATGCTTCAAGGTTTTCTGATTTGTGAGTTGTATTTAAACCTTGTTTCATTAGCATTGTTGTTGAAGCCCATTGATGATGAAATGAACTTGAACATGATCTAGAAAAGAACATGAGTATCATTGTTATGTGAGACTTGAGATAAAGCATTGTTGGAAACATTTTGAGTTGGTTGATACATGCTTGAACTAGGGTTTGTGAGAAAGGGTTGTTCCTTGATGTGATTGGTTGAGTTGAGTTGGTTAAGCCTAGTCAAGTGGATGTGTGAAATGGTTGTTCAAGTTCCATAAAACAAACTATTCTATATTCTGATTTGAGTTGAGATTGAGATTGAAGAATAGGACATATTGAGTCTCTAACAATTCTCTTTATGCTTCTATTGAGTTGAGATTGGGATTTGAGTATAGAACATATAGAGTCTCTAACAATTCTCTTTATGCTTCTATGAGATTGATTTGAGTTGAGATTGAGATTTAAGAATAGGACATATTGAGTCTCTAACAATTCTCTTTATGCTTCTATTAAGTTGAGATTGGGATTTGAGTATAGAACATATAGAGTCTCTAACAATTCTCTTTATGCTTCTATGAGATTGAATTGAGATATTGATTGTACTTTGAGTATAGAACATATTGAGTCTCTAACAATTCTCTTTATGATTCTATGAGATTGAACAAGTTCTATGTGAGCTTGTTAAGCAGATTTGAGACAAGTCTTTGAGAAGGCTTGTGGACTATTTTGAGTTAAGCTTTTGTGAAAGCTTGCTAAAAAGATTTGAGCAAGTCCAAGAGAGGACTTATTGAGCAGATTTGAGCAAGTCCTAGAGAGGATTTGTTGAGCAGATTTAGACAAGTTTTGTGTAAACTTGTTGAGCAGATTTAGATAGGTTTTTGGGTGAACCTATTGAGCATATTTGAGTAGTTTCTGAGTGAACCTATTGAGAAGAATTGTACTAGACTGACTGTATTGTGTTTAGTGCAAGAGATTGAGCAGAACTATGCTAGACCGATTGAATTGTGTTTGGTATAGTATTGAGACAGATCTTTGGAGGTGACAGAGTATAGAGGATAGAGTCTCAGTGGATAGAGATCCAGCAACCAGGATAATTGAAGATAATATCTGAGTGAGAAGTCTTCAAGTGGAGAGAGATCCACTAGTTAGTGCAGCATAGAGACAGAGTCTTCTAGAAGATCACTAGCCAGAGCAGAAGGGGAAAGAGTTCTCCTGTGGAAGAGATCCACAAACTTGAGATTAGGGGATCAACATCTCCTTTGGATAGAAGTCCATAAACATTGTAATTTTGGAAGGATTCCCAAGAGATTGATTGAGAAAGTTTTAGTAAAATATTTTCTCTGTGGAGGTAGCCCACATTGGGTGAACCATGTTAAAATGGTGTCTCTTATGTGTGTGATGCTTTGTGTGATGTTTATGTTCATTAGATGCTTCTATTTGGAAAAAAAAATTATGTGGTCTTATACTGTTCACCCCCCCTCTCAGTATAAGCATATGTTCTTCAATTTGTATCAGAGCCGATCTCTCCACAAAGAGTTTAACAACTTGGAGATGGATCCATAAGTATCACACATGTGCTCAGGGAGTGAAGAAAGTATAGACTTTGAAGAAGTGCTCTCCAAGTGTCTCCAAGATCTTGAAAGGATTCAAGAAGAGAATGCACAACTAAGGGAACAAATTCAAGATTTTGAATCAGCAAGAATTGAGCTTTTGCAAAGGCTAATAGAACTCGAAATGGAAGTGAAAGAAAGAAGAGAAATTGAACATCAATTAAGAGATATGTTGGAAGCCAAAGAAGCAGGACTTGAGAGAGTGGCAACAAAAATTGTTATGTTAAAATGCAGAACTAAAATAAACAAGAGATTAAGTCAGAAAGAGGTAGAAACATCAAGCAAAAATAAGGTACCCCACCATATCTCTAGAAAATAAGATCACAAAGGAAAGAATACCAGATTGAGTCCTCATCAAAACATGTTACAAAATTTCTTCCATGGACATTGTTTCTCTTGCAATAAATATGGTCATAAAGTTGTGCATTGCATTAATAGAGACTATGATAGTAGTAGTATGGATTCTCTTGTATCATATATGGATGATGATGTTGAGTGCTACAAATGCAATAACTTTGGGCATATAGCTAGAAGATGCAATCTAGAAAATTCTAAGTCTAGTAGAAAGACCACAACTCAAACTACTAGGAAAGAAGAAAAAGGAAAAGGAAAACTAAAATCTTTGCTAGTTCAAATAGCATTGCATGCTCAGGATAAAGAAGAGAAATGGTTTCTGGATAGTGGGTGCTCTAGACACATGACAGGAGAAAAAGAAAAATTTATAACTTTGAAAGAAGGAAATAGAGGGTCAGTAAACTTTGGGGACAATGGTTCAACAAAAATTAGTGGAAAAGGAACTCTAAGTATAGGCAATGGGAAAGCAAAAGCTGAAAATATTCTATATGTGGAAGGCTTGAAACACAATCTCTTGAGCATTAGTCAACTTTGTGATCAAGGTCATATGGTAACCTTTCATCAAGATCGATGTGAAGTAAGAAAGTCTAAAACTGGAAAATTGGTAGCAAGTGCTATAAGAGAAAGAAATATTTATGTACTCAATGAGATCAAGAGGGAAAAATGTCATTTATCCAAAGAGAATGAGGATCGATCTCAACACATAATATTGGGTCCAAATGAGAATCTTCTAATGGTTTTGGAAGATAAAGAATTGAGTGATCCTATAGAAAGCAAGTCAAAAGAAAGAAATGATATGGACAAAGGCAAACAAATAGAGGACTACTCAATAGAGAATGGTTATGATCTCAAATCTGAACTTATCTATGCTCTTGACACAGTGAAGAAGGTAAGAAAGCAACACTCTAAGCTTGAAAGTCAGTTTCAAGAATGTGATGAAGAAATATTATTGCTCATAGAGGACTTAGAGAAGTCAAAGGCCAAGGCAAGTAAGTTCAGAGAAAAGTTAGAAGCAAAAATCTTGGAATGTGAGAAGTTAGCACAAGAAGTGGCTACTCTAAAGAAAGAGTTACAGGACTCCAAGATCAAGATGAAGAGTTTCACAAATAGCTCTAAGAACTTGGATAAGTTCATTCTTGGACAACAAAGAACATCATGTTCAACAGGTCTAGGTTTTGGAAAGAAATAAGAAAAGGCAAAGTCTACTTCAAGTCTTGAAGAAGAAGAAACAACATCAGAAGAAGATACTTCAGAAGAGGGATTCTCATATGTAAGTGAAAGTGAAACTTCTAAGGATGAGTCAGATTGCAGTGGGTCCAACAAGGACAATGGACAAAGAAGATACAGATGGAACAACAATCAGAACATGAGACCAATGAGGTCTAGGCAAGGAAGCTTCAATGGGAGATGCTTCTCATGTCATAGGTTTGGGCACATGGCTTCACAGTGCAGGACACATGAAAGACAGGTATATGGAAGAGAACAACTTTTCCAAGGATATTATTATTCATGTAATGAGTTTGGTCATAAGGCAATAAATTGCAGGATTCATGATAGAAGAGGATATGGCTTCACCAAGAGAAATCCTAAGACTATTGCACATCCAAGGAATAATAATATTAAGTGTTATAAGTGCAATAATGATGGTCACATAGCAAGATGGTGTAGAGCAAATATTCCAGAAATAAGTATGAACATGGGGGGGGAAAAGGAAATATGAATAGAGAAAAAGAGACTCAAAAAAGAATGAGAACAAGAACATGAACATGGATGAAAACAAGAAGGCAAGGAGGGGGGGGGGTCGGGGCGGGGTCAATAATAGGTACAAGAATAGGAACATGGATGAGAACAAGAACAGGAACAGGAACAGGGATGATGACTCGAAAATAAATAGTGAGAGAATTCAGCAAAAAGAAAGAGGAAAAGACAAAGGCAGAGAACAGTGCTTTGGGGAGTAGAAATACTCCCACCCCAGAATTAACCACCTCATGTGGAGGTGGGGGAGGGGCTAAGCTAAGAGGCTTATTTCTTAGCCCCGAGCCCCAAAGGTGACCCTTTGCCATTGATGTCAAAGGGGGAGATATTTGTGTATTATGGGGAGAGTTTTTGGATATGAGGAGAGATTTGATATCTAAGAGAGCATTGAGCTAGGGGAGCAAAGGGGGAGCAAAAAATAAGGTCAGAATTCAGTAAAAGGATTTGGGTTGCCATCAATGACAAAGGGGGAGATTGTTGGACATTTTGAGTCCCTAAGCTGAAATGTTGTCATTGATGTCAATAGAGCAATAAATGTCAAAAGGATCTATGAAGGGTTTTTGTGAAAACCAAGGCAGGGAAAATAAAAGGTTTTATTTAAAACCATGGACAGCATATTTGATCTGGGTTTTTCTTAAAACCCACATTGGGCTTTCGTTTCGTCGAAAAAGGTGCCCCGGTGATGGAGTTATTTGAGTTTTAATGTTTGGTTTAAATTTTAATTATTTAAAATTTAAATTCAAATTTAAATGGAAAGTTTCCCGTCGACGTCATCATGCAAATACAATTTTAATATTTTCGTCGATGTCTTCAAAGTGTTATTAAACACTATATAAAGGGGTGGCAATTAAACCAAATAATCATCCTTGCTCTCGTGTGTTAATTGCCTTGGAATTCGAAAGAGCTCGTGCGAATTGTTGAAAAGGAAGCAGTGAAGAAAGCGCAGCGATTTGGAAATCTCAAACGTGGTATGAGGCATGGCGCATTGGTGTATCGATTTTTCTAAGACTATGGGCAGCACAAATATCAGGGATCGAATCCCCTTGACGACAGCGTGTGGGAAGCACTTTGGCGCTTTGTCCTTTGCGGCAGGTAGAGGAAGATTAAAGGCCCTTTTGGCCTTTGCTTTTCCAACGAGCGCTTTGGCTCGGTTGGAATCTTAGCCATGGCTAAGACGCTCGTGGTGTGTGGTGGATAGGGGTTTGAATCCCCTTGAGAGGTATTTACGTTTTTGCCTTTAATAATTTTTATTAGCCCTAAAGTTTGGAGTTATAAGGTATTTAATGGGAATTAAATTTTATCATTAGGGCTGTGATTATTATTGCAAAAGCATATTTGATTTATGTTTTATTTTTATGGAAATGGAGAATTGATTTTAGGAGAAATAAGGAGTTGTTGTTAAAGTGATTTTGAGAGATTTATTGTGGGTTATTCTTAATAAGGGTTTTTATTAAAATAGACTTTGGTGGATGTGTTTATGAAGTTGGAGTGAAAAGGGTGTAAACTAAGTTATGCTTTTATTGTGATTATTTAAAAGACCACTAACCCTTATTAATATTGAAAAGGAAAGTTGTGATTAAGTGTGGCAGATTTTGTGGACAACTTATTGGCATCAAAAAGGTATGGGCACATTCTCCTATTGATTTTTTGTGGTGGTTGATTTCTGAAATATCATTGGAGTGAAAAGGATTAATTGAAGATTTCCTTTGTGAAGATGGTTGGTTGAATGCTTCAAGGTTTTCTGATTTGTGAGTTGTATTTAAACCTTGTTTCATTAGCATTGTTGTTGAAGCCCATTGATGATGAAATGAACTTGAACATGATCTAGAAAAGAACATGAGTATCATTGTTATGTGATACTTGAGATAAAGCATTGTTGGAAACATTTTGAGTTGGTTGATACATGCTTGAACTAGGGTTTGTGAGAAAGGATTGTTCCTTGATGTGATTGGTTGAGTTGAGTTGGTTAAGCCTAGTCAAGTGGATGTGTGAAATGGTTGTTCAAGTTCCATAAAACAAACTATTCTATATTCTGATTTGAGTTGAGATTGAGATTGAAGAATAGGACATATTGAGTCTCTAACAATTCTCTTTATGCTTCTATTGAGTTGAGATTGGGATTTGAGTATAGAACATATAGAGTCTCTAACAATTCTCTTTATGCTTCTATGAGATTGATTTGAGTTGAGATTGAGATTTAAGAATAGGACATATTGAGTCTCTAACAATTCTCTTTATGCTTCTATTAAGTTGAGATTGGGATTTGAGTATAGAACATATAGAGTCTCTAACAATTCTCTTTATGCTTCTATGATATTGAATTGAGATATTGATTGTACTTTGAGTATAGAACATATTGAGTCTCTAACAATTCTCTTTATGATTCTATGAGATTGAACAAGTTATGTGTGAGCTTGTTAAGCAGATTTGAGACAAGTCTTTGAGAAGGCTTGTGGACTATTTTGAGTTAAGCTTTTGTGAAAGCTTGCTAAAAATATTTGAGCAAGTCCAAGAGAGGACTTATTGAGCATATTTGAGCAAGTCCTAGAGAGGATTTGTTGAGCATATTTAGATAGGTTTTGTGTGAACCCATTGAACATATTTAGACAGCTTTTTGGGTGAACCTGTTGAGCAGATTTGAGTAGGTTCTGAGTGAACCTATTGAGCAAAATTGTACTAGATCGATTGTACTATGTTTAGTGCAAGAGATTGAGCAGAACTATGCTAGACCGACTGAACTGTGTTTGGTACAATATTGAGATAGAGCTTTGGAGGTGATAGAGTATAGAGGACAGAGTCTCAGTGGATAGAGATCCAACAACCAGGACAATTGAAGACAAGATCTGAGTGAGAAGTCTTCAAGTGGAGAGAGATCCACCAGTCAGTGCAAGCATAGAGACAGAGTCTTCTAGAAGATCACTAGCCAGAGCAGAAGGGGAAAGAGTTCTCCTGTGGAAGAGATCCACGAACTTGAGATTAGGGGATCAACATATCCTTTGGATAGAGGTCCATAAACATTGTAATTTGGGAAGGATTCCCAAGAGATTGATTGAGAAATTTTTAAAAGAAATATTTTCTCTATGGAGGTAGCCCACATTGGGTGAACCACGTTAAAATGGTGTCTCTTATGTGTGTGATGCTTTGTGCATTGTTTTGGTTATTGCTATTGATATTGTCATTGATTATATTGATTAATACTGTTTGGGAAAGAAAAGTAAAAAGTGGTATTATACTTTTCACCCCCCCTCTCAGTATAAGTTTGTGTTCTTTATTTTATGCATCCAAGAGTACAAAATTTATTATTCTTCATGGGATTTGGTTCATAACGTAGTTTGGAAACACTCTGGATTTGCAACAAGTTAGGCTTCCAATTCTGTCGGTGGTCTTTTATTTTTTTGGGACCCTTTTAAGTTTGATGACCACGTGGTTTCATCCTCTTCAATGGCAATAAATATTCTTTTATGGTGTAATACAACCCACAGAAGGTGGGTGATCTCTAATATCTATGCACCGAGTTCCCCTACTGATAGAAGGATATTTTGGTATATTCTACTCGAGATGAGAACCTCCTTTCAAGATGAGGTGTTGGTGGTTTTGGAGAATTTAAACACCCATATTTTTCCTTTAGAAAGAAGAGGGGACAATGAAGTGGATGCCAAAAGCCTAAATTATTTCATGAATTTTGTTAATACCATAGGTTTAAGAGATTTAGACTTAAAGCGCTCGAAGTTCACATGGAGTAATAGGAGGGTGGGGGCCAATTTGATTCTTAGCATATTAGATAAAGTTTTTGTGTCCAAATCCTATCTCCATATCTTTGGTGTGGCAATTTTGTCCACTCTTCCTTGGATTGGTTCAAACCATAACCCTTTGTGATTGGAGGTCCCCAACGATTAGCCTTTTTCCCCCATCCATTTCATTTTGAAATGATGTGGTGCTCGCATCTCGATTTTAAGGCCTCTTTGCAGGACTAGTGGTCAGAGGAGGTTAACGACGTGGGTATGGAAATATTGTTCAATAAGCTTAAAAGGCTAAGGTCCAATATTAAGGTTTGGAATAAATTTTCATTTGGTAATATTTTTAGAGAGAAAGAAAGGATTCGTGGGCAGCTTTTGGATATTAAAACCAATGGAAATGCAAGGAGGTTCTATGGAGCTTCTCTTGGAGGAGTGATATTTTCTTGCATTGCTTCATAATATTCAAGCCAGAGAAGAGACCCACTAGAAGCAAAAATATCAAGAAATCTAGCTTAAGGAAGGGGCCGTAATTCTCGATTATTTTTACACCTCCACCCTTCGTTGAAGGAGACGCAATTGCATAAATGAAATTACGATTAGTGATGGCAGCTCAACTTTATATATATTTCTAATAAGGGAGGAGGTTGTGGAGTTCTTATCCTTCATTTTTGTAATCTAACCCAAAAAGGGCAATCGATGATGAGAATTTCATGCTAGAAGTAATCCTATGCCTAGTAACAGAGGAGATGAATGAGGGGCTAGTTACTCCTTTTTTAGACGAAGAAATTTTTAATGCATTAAATTCTATGAGCCCTATTAAGGCACCTGGCCCTGATGTTTTCCCTCCAGGATTCTTCCATAAGTATTGGAATATCTACAGATCAGAAATTTGTGCGACGGTTAGAGACCCTCAAGCTTCGATGGTCATCCCTAAATCAGTGAATTCGATGCTATTGGCCCTGGTGCCAAAGAAAGACAATGTGTCCTCTTTCAATGACTTTCAACCTATAATTTTGTGCAACACTATCTATAAGATTATTTCTAAAGCCTTAGCCAACAGGTTGAAAGTTATCCTACCTCTTCTCATGGATAGTGCCCAATGTGCCTTTGTACTTGGCAGACAAATTTTAGATGGGGCGATTGTGGTACATGAACTCCTCCACTTAGTTAAAAAGAGTGGGCGAGCAACATTCTTCCTCAAGTTGGATGTAATAAAGGCTTACGACTAGGTCTCATGGCAATTTTTATTTTGCATCCTAAGGAAATTTAGTTTTAGTGAATTATGGGTGGGGCTCATAGAGGCTTGTGTTTCTTCTGCCTACTTCTTTGTCCTGGTTAATGGCTCTCAAGCAGGGTTATTTTAGTTGTATCATAGTCTGTGCCAGGGTGACCCTTTATCCCCATTCCTTTTCATTCTCATGGCAAAGGCGCTTGGTCATTCGATTTCCTATCGAAGCTTTAATTTTGATCTAAGGTTGGCACTCCCTTGCCCACCGATCTCTCATCATCAGTTTGCTAATGACACCCTCATCTCTTGTGAGGCATATATGTTCCATGCAAGGGATTTCAAGTCCATTTTACTAAGCTACAAGAAGGTTGCCGAGTAGTAGATAAATTTTGAAAAAAGCTTCATTTATTTTGTTAATACTTTGAAGACCCGACAAAGGAGAATAGATAACATTTTAAATTATCATATTTCTTCTCTCCCAACCACTTACTTGGGGTTCCCCCTTTTTGTTGGCCACATTAAGGATGATTTTTGGACCCCGGTTGTTGAAAGAGTCCAAAGCAAATTAGTGTCTTGGAAAGGGGCATTGCTTAGTCAAGCAAGGAAGGTGGTGTTGTTCCAAAGCACCTTGTAGAGCATCACCATATATTTTTTCTCTCTTTCATTTACCCTCTAAGGTGGCTACCAAACTGGATAGCATATGCAAATCCTTCCTATGGGCGGGCCCTGAGTTGAAAGGAAAATTCCACCTTGTCTCGTGGGAGCAAATTTGTAAGAGGAAGAGGCAAGGGGGTCTCAATATCAAAAATGTGGTCATGATGAACAAAGCTCTTGTGGCAAAACTTGAGTGGAAAGTTGCTGTGAATTCTAACACTCTTTGTTGTAATATCCTTAAGGCTAAATATAAATTTGATTCTTTTTTAGTAGATTTCCTTCCTAGTGGAGGGTTGGCCTTTAGGAACAGCCTCATAAAATCTCGTAGGTTTCTCAAGTCTTGTTGCAGTTGGATTATTAAAAGTGGTGTGGCAGTTAATTTTTGGGATGACATTTGGGCTAGGAAAAGTCCCTTAGGGGATGATCTATGGTATGCCTCCCTTGTTTCTCATTCTAGAACCCACGAGCTTGAAAAGGTGGCAGAATTTATTATTGCCCAAGATGGACATAGATTTTGGTCTCCCTCCCTTCCAGAGCTGGTCGTCGATGTAGATGTAAGATTATGATGCACTTTATTAGTGGAGCTAAGGTTTATTCTGGTACATAATGTTTTAATAGATGATATATTAGTGTGGATGGGGGACCCAAATGGGTCCTATTTGGTTAAATCCACCTACGTTGCTCTTAGCTCAATGGAGGAAGACTTTTTTTCCTGCAAATCAAATTTGGCTATGAAAAAAAATTCTCTCGATCAAGAATCTTCTCAAGAGGAGGATGTGCCTAGTCAACAGATGTTATTTATGCAAGAATTATTGGGAATCGATGACTCATATTTTGCTCAGCTATCATAGTGCACAAAATATTCTAGCTTCCATTCTCTCTTGGTTGGACGTTGCATGGGTGTTTCCTAATTCCTTAATGGACTATGTCATCCAATGGAAGTCACCCTTTCTTTCTTCCCAACTTAAATGTTTTTGGAAATTTCTCCTCCCACACTCCTTCTAGGGAGTGTGGAAGGAAAGGAACTCAAGGGTATTCAAATAAGTGGAAAATAATATTGTCCAAATCAGCCTCAAGATTTTGTGGAAGGTGTCAAAAAATGTGTCTTCGTCTCTCAGCAATTTGAATCCTTCAAAATTAATTTTGGAGCTCTCCCCAAGTGAGTAGTTGTTATAATAACGACTTGGTTTTGTGTCGTTAGCCCGCACCCCTCCTGATACTGACCCGAGGAGGAGGTTCTTTGGTCTCTGCCACCCGTTGGGTGGTTCAAACTTAACTTTGATGGAGCCTCTAAAGGTAACCTTGGCTTAGCTGGCACGGGCGGTGTAATAAGGGACAACAATGGTCATCTTATTTTGGCTTACGCAGACTGCCTTGGAGTCCAATATTCCATAATGGCTGAAGCTAGAGTGGCCTTCATTGGCTTGGAGCAGCTTAAGAACCTTGGCATTAGAAACATTATTATTGAAGGGGATTCCCTATCCATCATCAACATGCTTCGTGTATTTTCTCGTTTGGGATGGAAAATAGCTAATTTAATTGATGAAGAAACTTTGTTTGCTCGTTCATTTTCTAATGTGGAATTTTCCCATGTTTGTAGAGAAGGCAATTCAGTGGTTGATCACTTAGCAAACTTGGGAGTTCATTCTCAAGGCTTATCTATTTGGTAGTGCAATTTTCCCAATGATATTGTACTTTGTGTTAGGGAGGAGGCTCCTTAACTCTTGTTAGATTTTTGTTCCTTTAGGAGATCTGGGTGATCTGGTTGATGCCCGCAGGTGTAAGCGCTTTATGGTGTATACTGGCATTTATTGTGTTATCCCCTTAGTACATTCCTACCTTCCTTGATTGTCCCTTTTGACCCCCTGGTGATGTCACCCCTTCTTATTCCCGAGCTTGTCAAACATTGCAGCCTATTGTGACTTTCAAATTTCAAACGATGCATTTATTCGGGTTGGTAGTTTTTGGCCCCCCATGTTGTCCTCCTATTATTTAGGTCCGATTTGTTTGGGTTTTTCTCCTTGGCTTACCTTTGTGGGGATGGTGTGAACTCCCTCAGTTCCCCTTCCTCGAAGGGTGCTTGCCTCGGTTTGTAATACCTTGCTGTTCTTTTGGGTGGGCCTCCCTTATGGAGGTCATATTGTGCTTTAATTGACCTCCGGGCTTTCTTGATGTATAAGGTTGTGGGGATCCTTTCAAAACCCTCTTCTAATATTAATACCAAAAAAAACAAATATAAATATATATCACTTTTATATAAAACAAACATTAAAATGCAAAAAAAATATTCTGTATGTTATAACCATATTGAACTCTTTTATTGATCTTCATTGAAGTTCTATTTTTTTTTTAAATTAATAATTAAATTTTAAAATTTTCCTCGTTAGATTATAAGGGATTACATAGCATGGGTTTTAGATCTTCAACTTTTATAAAAATAACTAAACAAATATCAGTTCAGCTAAATGTTATGGGTAATATAAGGAGAATGGAGTTATTCATGATAATTTTTTAGAAAGAAGAAAACTTTAATGAATAATAAATTTACTAATGATAGAATATTTCTTGTATTATTTTTTTCTAAAAAATAATTTTAATAAACATATAAAAAAGAAAATATGTTAATTTCATCTCATATAAATTTATTTTTCATTATATTTTTCATTGATTAAAATTTTCATTAAGAAATTCACTTGAATAATATTCTTGCACACACTTTTTTCTTTATAATTAATTGTTTATTCTTCAAATATGATTTTTCCATATTCTAAATATGTGACCAAGTTATAACAAGATATGGGTCCTGAACCAAGATATAAGACATATAGATCCTACATAATATGAGTTTGAGTATCCCTGTAGGCCAAAATAATTTTCATTCTTTACATAAGTTAGTCCATAATCATTACTTTTTTTGACATATTACAATATTCTTTTTGTAGCTTTCCAATGACTTTCTCTTGGTTCTAGCATGAATCATGAAAGATAATTTACTGTAAATTCTATGTCTAGTCGACTATTCGTTAAGTATAGAAGACTTCCAATTAACTAGTGATACATAGTTGTTGAGACCAATGGTGTTTCATCATTTTTGGACAATTGGATCCCTTGTTCCATTGGTGTATCTTTAGACTTACACTCTTTCATTCTATACTTTTCAAGCAAGGCTTCTGCATACTTTGATTGAGTGATAGTTATCTTGTCCTTTCCTTGATGAATCTCTAGACCAAGGCAATAGTTCATTAGACCTAGATATATCATTTCAAATGCTTTTTCTAGATTCCTTTTGATATCACTTACTAATTTTTTAGAACTTCCAATAATTGCTATATCATCTACATATACTATACGAATGAGTATGTCATTTCCATTTTTATTGGTATATAAACTAGGATATAACGTGCTTCTTTTGAAGTTATGTTGTAATAAGTGATTGTTGATCTTTATATTCCATGCTCTAGGAGATTGTTTTAAACC
Source organism: Wollemia nobilis (assembly GCA_028583015.1). Taxonomy (NCBI): domain Eukaryota; kingdom Viridiplantae; phylum Streptophyta; class Pinopsida; order Araucariales; family Araucariaceae; genus Wollemia; species Wollemia nobilis. The sequence continues at coordinate 3,565,751 of JAQPPZ010001629.1, read as the reverse complement.
ATACAAAGATTTTTTAAATTTGCATACCTTACTTTCCTATCCCTTGATGATAAATCCTTATGGTTGTGACATGTAGACTTCCTCTTCTAAGTCACCATTAAGGAAGGCACTTTTTACATCCATCTAATGAAGTTTTCAACCCTAATGAGCTGTTAGTGCACACATTATTCTGATGGTAGTCATTCTAGCTATTGGTGTAAATCATGTATAAATATTTCTTCATAATCAATTCCCTCTATTTGAGTGTATCCTTTGGCTACTAATTGAGATTTGTATTTGTTAAGTGTTCCATCTACTTTGTATTTGATCTTGTAAACCCAGTTGCAACCTACTATTTTCTTTCTTGGAGGTAGTTTTACTAGATCCTATGTCGTACACCCATTTACACCTAAAAATATTTAGTTTTCCTATATTTGACTTTTGTCTTGACCATGATTCTTCGAGTGTAAATAGTTTGAATACACTTTTTGATAATCTATTTTGTATGTAAAGTATTGTTTGTACTACTTCTACCCAATATTTATGATCAAGTTGAGCCTCCTTCAACATACATCTCATCATTTCCATTATTGATCTATTTCTTCTCTCTACAATTCCATTTTGTTGTGGTGAATATGTTGTAGTAAGTTGTCTTTTAATTCTATTTTCTTCTAAGAATGAGTCAAATTATTTTGAAACAAATTCTCCTCCTCTATTTGAATGAAGTGCTTTTATAGTCTTTCCTGATTCCTTTTCCACTTGAAGTTTGAACTGTTTGAAACAACTAAATGCTTCTGATTTATACTTCATGAAATATACCCACATTTTTTTGGTGTGATCATAAAAAAATAATTGAAAGTACTTATATCCTCCAATATTATCAATTTTCATTGGTCCACACAAATACTATCAATAAATGAAAGTACTTATTTCCAAGGGTTGTTGAACCCTGTGTTGATGGAGTTCAAAGGAAACTCTATGTTATTTTCCTACGCATGATAGCTTCTGGAGAAAAATTAGGTATTCCTTCAACCATTTGATACTTGAATAATTATTTTATTGAGGATTCACTAGTATTTCCTAGTCACTTATGCCATAGATATGATGTTTCGACTAAAAAAGTTGAGTGTATAGCAATGTCTAGAACAAATAGACCATTTTTATAAGACCCTAATGTTATCCTTTTTCCTTGTTTAGAAATGTGACATTTTTTTCTTCCAGTGAAAACTTTAAACTCAATAGTTATATTTTTATCCATGAGTTGGGATATGGAAAGAATATTAGTAGTTAATCTAGGTATATACAATACATTTTTTATTTCCTTTTCCTTCTTTAGGTTCACTGAGATGTTTCCAATTCCTTTCACCTCATATGTTTTTCTATCTTCTACAACAACTGGATTCTCATTTACCTTTTATAAGGAATTGAACCAATGAATATTTCCATTCATGTTCTTACTTGCTCCTATGTATACCAATAATTCATGATATCTCCTGATAAAGGATTTAAAAACTAGGACCTTGTTGAATTCCTTGTCTCCCTAGTGTTTTTAGGTTTGATAGAGTGCTCTTTGAGAATAATAGTTCAGTTTTGAGTTGATTTTGTAATATTTTGTAAATACCAAAATCAAATTTTGTTACATCTTATTACTCTTATTGAAGTTAAGCACTTTCTAATTTTATGAGGTCCTAATGGTTGGATTTATTTTGTCCTTTTAATGTGTTTTTATTTCCAACTCTTGATATTCCTTAATGAACCTCCCTTTATAGCCTTAGATATTTGGTATTTAATGTTTCTAAATTTCAAAATCCTACTTTGGTATAGTATGCCTTATAACTCCCTAATTTGGAATATTAGAAAATAATAATATTTGCAATAAAAGAAATTATATTTTTTCTAGGTAGAAATCCTTATTTCTTCTATGTTTTAATTTGCAAATATCGTTTAAATATTAAGCTATAATTCTCCTTTAATTTTTATTTTGAATATGGTTGATTTCCCTATAGTTTCAACCTTGTATTATATACTTATATATCCCTATTAATGAAAACAAATAAATTAAGATAAATTCTTACTTTTATAATAATGTAAATCTACTCTATGAGAGTTGTATTTTCCTTGTATTCTCCAATGTATGCATACCAATCTTAATGCTTGCTTTGACCTCCTTTCAATGGTGGATGGTGGCAGATTCCTTTGACTGCAATATTGGGTGCTCCACTTTTGCTTGACCAAGAGCCTTTAATTCTCTTACTTCTTCCTCCATGTTGCACTCCCTTGGCTGCTACAAATGCGATCCTCCTTGGTATTTGGCACCTCAAATAGGGATAAAATCTTGTAGTGGGTGACAAGTGTCACAATAGTTTCACTTTAACACTTGGGAGAGAGATAGAACCTTGTTGACCCTTGGAATTTTCTATAGAATGGAAGGTGAGCGTTACAATCTTGTATGAGCACTTATATTCCTTGGTGACAAGTGTCACTTCTCTTCTAACACTCCCAATATCCTCCTATGTAATACCTTCTTGGACTTTCCTTCAAGCATGCAAAGGGTGAGCGCTCATGTAGGAGATGTTAGGGTTTCCTTCAAGGTGACAAGTGTCACCTTCCCTTTTTGCATGGGCCTTTTCTTCTCAATGTCTCTCAATCCTTAATGTATTCTTTGCAAGGTTATTTTATCAATGTATTATGGCCAACTTCTCCTTTTTTGTATGCTTTTTATGGCACTTGGTGTGAGTTGGTTCTAGCTAGAGTAGTGAGCAATGCTTTGGTGGCTTTGAGCTAGGATTGTGAGAAATGCTTTGGTGGAGTTTTGAGATACTCCAATGGTGCCCTTGAGTGCTCCTTGTGGATGTACATATAGCTAGTATAACCTCTTTTGTGCTTTTTTTTCCTCCTTCTTTCAACCTGCTATGTATTTGCCTTTGTAGATAATATTTCTCCTTCCTTGTGTTATGTTGTGTTTGCTTGCAGGTACCTTGATATGACTGTCCAAGACCGTGGATGATATGAGCTCTTTGAGAGGCTCTTTTACCTTGCTTGGAGAATGCTTTTACATTAACGCTTTGAGCTAATTTATCCTTGTGAATAATGTGTATTTTTGGTATTAAAATCCTATCATTTTTCCTACATAGGATAAATTAGTATGGTGCAAGATGATGTAAATGAATTTGTGAATATAATACCTTTTTTGCACCTCCTTTTGCAACCTTATTTTTGCTAGTTTTAATGGCGACTTTCTTGTAGGCAATGGTAGATTTTGAGGTTGTCTCCTTTGCTAGACAACTCTCTCCTTTGCTTGGTTACTTTTGGTAATAAACCCAAGCTAATAACCATGTAGATAGAAGATTTTGTAGAAGTATTTTTTGCACTATTTTTTTATAAATAGCCCTTAGTGCACCTTGAATCTGAGATTCACCAAGTCTTAATTTGTAGCTTCTTTTATTAATTTTTATGGTGGATTTCTTCTCCACTCCTTGGAGGAATATAATATGATTTTGGTGGCTTATTTTCCCATGAAGTGTTATGAGTTTTGTGCACCAATAGTGTCTCCAGACACTTTGATAATTTGTTGGTTTTGTGCCCTTGATATTTAAATTTAACTTAATAATCAATGCACATAATAATCTATGAGAGTAACTAGTTTTAATGAGCAACTAGAATAGTGCAATGTACCAATAATATCTCTAACTCAATGCACTTTAAGGATAACAATAGTCTCACCTTATTGCTCCTATAAAAGTAACTTTTAATCAACACTATAATCTCTACAACTTACTATAATCCCTTTTTCTATAAGTAGATGATAGGAAGAATGTATCTAACTCCTATTAATGTGCACATAATAACCCTTAACAAAAACTATCTTCTACACTCCCTTTGAAGACTTAATATGCAACCCTTTATTTTATAACTCCTGAATCTTAATAAGATGCTCAATGAATCTTAGTAATCTGAATAAATGTTCAAGTAATGAACCCTTTGCACCTTAAGTTGCTTACATTTGATGTCCTTTTAAGTTGATGAATATATTGATGATTTGATTCACCAAGTTTCTATTGAAAATGGAGGTTGCTAATAGCTATGAGACTTTCTAGTATTTTGTTATAGAATCCAGTAGTCTTCCTTTTTTGGGCTTGTTATTGGATGGTAATAATTATCCCAATTTTTTCATTATCAGAAGCTTCTCCTCGATATTTTTCAATCAACAAAGGAGATCACCATTCTTCTATTTCTCATGGACTCTTATTTGGAGTCTCTCCTTGAGTCTTGCAACAAGGCTTCTAGGGCCTTCTTTTTTCAACCTTTCTTCTAGTAGTGTTTGCAAGGGGCATTGCACAAGGTAGATCCGGTTTACAAAAATACATGCAAGAACTTTGTGGCTCTCCCTATTCCTCTCTAGATTCATCATAGCTCTAATACCACTGATGGTTTTAACAATATTCCATCATATCAAGATATAAAGAGAAAGAGAGCTATAAAACATCTTATTATGAGAATGGAGTGATACATCCGAATGGATTTGTGAGGCTCTTTATATAGGAAGATAGATTCCTTGGCCAAAACTCTACCTAGTTGTACAAGGGGACACCTTGCACATTACAACTTGCACATTGACACTTGTGCATTTATTACATTTCTTGAAGTAACTAGCTAAATTCCCCCTAAAGTAATCTCTTATCCCAGTGATGTACATTACATAACCAAATAATGTAATATATTCTAACATTGAATAAGCATGGTCTAGGATAAACCCTTCAATTATGCATCTAAAAATCTTTATAAGTAAGGTATATGTGCATGTGCCAAAGTAAAAAAGGATCAATGTTGGATGCAAAATATCTATCTTGCATATTTCTTGGATATGATGTAGTATCAAAAGCTTATTGACTAATAGACCTACTTACCAAGAAAGTGAATATAAGTAGATATGTTTTCTTTGAAAAAGAATTTGAAAATAAGATAAATTATAAAGATTCCAGGAAATTTGAAGATGTCACATCTTTAGTTGTGAGCATTGATTCAAATTAGGAAGTTCCAAGAGTAGAGTCAAATAAGGAATATTATGAAGAAGTTCCAAATTTTTTTGATGAAACAGTAGTAGTTACTTCATCACAACAAAAAATACTCTAAAATATCTCACTAATACCATCAAAGATGCTAAACTTGATACACCACTTGACCTCGCTTCCACTTGACCACGTACTCATAGTAGTACATTTTAGGAAGTAAATACAAGCTTGATGAGTTCTACAATGGAGAATTCAAAAATGACACACTACATTTTTCATAATGGAAGTTAACCATGGAAGCAAAATACATATCTCTAATGAAGAATAAAATATATGATATTGTTGATCTGCCAGAAGGAAAGAAAACCATAGGTTGTAAGTGGGTTTTCAAAATCAACTAGAATGTAGATACATCCATTGATAAATATAAGGCATGACTCATTGCAAAGGGCTACACGTAAAAATAAGGAATAGACTATGAAGACATATTCATACCTACAAAAAAAAACACCACCACTCATGCACTATTTGTAAGGGAAACATAGTTTGGTTGTAAAATTCATTAAATAGATGTCAAAAGTTCCTTCCTCAATGGTGATCTTGAAGAAAAGGTGTATATGACACAATCCAAAGTATTTGTTGTTAATGAGTGATATCTAAATATTTATAGACTAAAAAAATAACTATATTGGTTGAAATAGGCTCCCAAATCTTGGTACATCATCAATGATCACCTATTGCAACCTAATTTTACCAAAATTCCCTTCGATGTAAATATCTATGTTAAGGAAATTGGATTTGAAATAGTGATTCGTTTGCTCTATGTTGATGATTTGGCCATCACTAGTAATTTAAAAATATTAGTGAATGATGTAAAAAATGAATTGAAAAATCATTTGACATGACAAATTTGGGGCTTTTGCACTATTGTCTTGGCTTGGAAGTTTGGCAAAGAAATAATCACATTGTGGTCACATAGACAAAGTATGCCAAGACACTACTAGAAAAATACAAGATGACAAATTATAAACCTAAGGCAACACCAATGGAGCAAGGGTTACAACTATCCAAAAATGATATATTACCTTAGGTATATCCTAAATTTTATTGTTAGTTGATCGAGAGTCTCATATACCTGATAAAAACTAGGCCTAACATCAATTTTGTTGTAAGTTATCTTTTGATATTCATGTAGGATGCTAAGGAGAGTCATTGGAAATCTACAAAGAGGACACTACATTATGTCTATGGTATAGTATAGTATGGCCTAGAAGATAAGAAGAATGATATTTTTTCCTACAAGGATATATGGACTCAAATAATATCATATTTATAGATAATAAAAAGTTAACATCTATATATGTGTTTCCTCCAAGATCTAGATCTGTCTTGTACCATAGAAAAAATAACATGTAATGGCGTTGTCATCCACAAAGGTAGAATATAATGTTGCACAAAGAGTTGCATGTGAAGCAATATGGTTGTAAAACGTACTATCAAATATGGGTGTGTAAAAATCGACCAACCTTTTAGAATTGTGATAATTAGGGTGTTTTGAAACTGGTCAAGAATCTAGCATTTCATGAAAGGATAAAGCATAATGAAGTTCAATGTCATTTCATTCGAGAATAATTTTAAATTCATCGGATACAAATCAAGTACATTCCCAAAGGAGATCAACTTGCAAATGTTTTCACAAAGGCACTTGCATGTGTCAAATTTAAATTGTTTTACAATTCTCTTTGTATACCAAAACATGTAATAAGGGGGGATGTTAGATAAAAATAATTATATTCTTTAGATAATATTTAAAAAAAATAGACATGTTGACCTTTGAATCACCGAGGGTCTCATGAGAAACCAAGAGATATTTTAATGTATATATTTGTAAAGTCGGTTGGCTTAGAAGCTTAAATGAAGATTCTCATTTTTAGTGCTCGATCCACAAGAGATATTAAAAGGTGGAAGAACATTGCAATTTTTCCACTTGAATTTAGTTAGGAAAGTATAGCTCTTGAATCCCTCTCACTCAATCACAAAGTAATGACTTCTAGGGTGAGGATAAACTAATATGGAGTCTCACACTTTCTAGGGACTACATTGTCAAATCAACTTACACTACCTTCATAGAGGTAGAAATTAACATTACTTCTTCAATAGTGTGGAAAAGAGTTTGGTATGCTAAAGCCTAGCCAAAAGTTGCCTTTTTCCTTTGGCTAGTTGTACATGACAAATTTATGTTTGGTAAACATATGAAAAATGGGTTGACAAAAATACTTAAATGTGTTGTGTGATGATGCAGATAAAACTGGTCCTCCTCTTTTCCTCCACTGACCCTTTTCTTAGAAGCTATGGGGGAAATTGTTAGAGAAATTCAAAGTATCTTAGGTTATGCTTGCATATTTTGAGTCATTGTTGACCAAATGGAAAAATCATTTTAAGGGTAAGGCTCTCCTATTCCTATGGAACATGATCCCAACCATGCTTACCTTGTGCATATGGTTGGAAAGGAATACAAGAATTTTTAAGAAAATCATATCTAATGAAGAGAAAGTCTAGAGTAGGTTCTAGACTCATATTGAAAAATTATGTGGTCTATCCCTATATTCAACCATTAGATTCTTAGGAGACCCTTAGAACTACTATGGAAAAACATGTTAGGCTCCAAAAGAAACATGCACATTGATGAGAAAACTATAGATCTATCTTGGACCAAACCTATTCAAAAATATTAGAAGCTCAATTTTGGTGATGCTATTAAGGGTAACCTTGTATCAATAACTTATCATTGGATCTTGTGGAATGATCATGGCTCTACCATTGTCCTTAGAGTTGGTTGCATTAGCCAAAACACCAACAACCTTGCTAAAGTAGAAGTTATTATGAAGGATATATTAGTGTCTCTCTGTATGTTTCCCTAGGCACTTTATGTGGAAGAATATTCACAAACTATCCATAATGCTCAAAGAAAAATTATTTAGGACTAGGTGTTGGCCATCAAAAACAAGAAAAATTAGAAGGTGCCTTGTAGACTTTCGTTGGTTGACTTCCACCATGCAAAATGTTTGTCCAATGAGCCAACTAATTAGTTGGCTAGCTAGACCCTTGAAAATAAATTTCAAGTAGAACAAATTATCCTTCAATATGATATCAAGAAAAGAAGTAACTTGAGAAAATTACTAGAACTTATTCAAAATAATATGGTTTAATTTAGTATATAACGTATGTAATAGATTAGATCAAGCAAAAAATTACTTGAGAAACTTACTAGAAATGATTCAAAAAAATATAATTTAATTTAACATATAACACATGTAATAGTGGTGAGTGTAACATATATAACATATATTATTTACTTAATTTGACAATTATAACATATACTAAAGTTGTCCAACAAGACAATGCAGTGGTTAGGGATTTGGTATAATATATACTTGTTGGAGTATATTACATTATTTGGTATATTCTAATGTACCCCCATGGTATATGCATGGTATATATCTACATATTAGATTAGGATTGAGTCATAGTTTAGAGTGTGAGTATTATTTCCTCCTTATGTAAGTGTGAATGTGTAGGATATGCACAAGTGTCATGTAAAGTTGTAATGTGCAGGAAATGCACAAGTGTCATGTGAGTGTGTGTGCAAATGTAAGTTGAGTCTATGTGCACAAGTGTCTTATATGTAAGAGTACAAATATATAATGTAAATATGTGCACAAGTATATTAGGTTAGAGTGTGCAAAGTGAAGGTCAAGAGTCATGTCTAGGTGTGCATACAATATAGTGTCAAGTGTTCATCAAGTATGCAAGTGTCAAGTAGAGAAGCCGAGATTCATGAGACTTGGCATATGAAGAGAAATATTCAAGTATCCTAACTATGGATATATACTCCATATCAATATCAAGCATCAAGCCAAAGCAAGATCAATCAATCAATATTGAGTATTGAGTATCAAGTTCTATATTATTTGTAAGAGAAAGTGGAGTAATAAAGATTGCATACGTTTTGAGAAATTAATATTGTAAGTTGTGCTACATGCTTTATACATGTATGATTAAGGCTATTTATATTCTTATTGTTGTTTATTAATGAATGTTATTTATTATATATTTATTATATTATTAGCCTTGATATACTTATTAATTTACTCTACTTATATCATTATGTTGACCTTATTTCTTTGTGGCTATATTATATTTGATATTTGGATATTTAACCTATGATATTTTTGGTAGTATTAAGGCTTAAACATCCATTACTGGTATCAGATTTACCATCAAATTCTATCCAGATTTATAGAATTTAATCTAGCTACTTGCAAATTTTGATTTTATCTAGTTTGATAAAATTGATTTAGAATATGTCTACTTTAATGGTAATAGGACTCAGACTCTATTGTAAGGTCATAGTGAGTAGAAAGGCTAGAGTATTTACATGGTTGGAGACTAACCACTGAAGACAAAAACATAGCTATAGAGTCTTTCAATGATTGAATAATAATTATGCAGAAGCATCCAACGAAAGGCAAAATACAACAAAGTAGAAAAAGTGTCGCGATATCGCGACATGTCGGCAAAGAAGAAAAGTGTCGCGATATCACGACATGTCGCATTATCATGACCAAAATCCGAGAGAAGGCTCAAGTAGAAAAAGTGTCATGATATCGCGACATGTCACATAATCGCGACCAAAAGCCGAGAGAAGGCTCAAGAGAGAAAAGTGTCGCGATATCGCGACATGTCGCATTATCGTGACCAAAAGCCAAGAGAAGGCTCAAGAGAGAAAAGTGTCACGATATCATGACCAAAAGCTGAGAGAAGCCGTAAGAGAGAGAAGTGTCGTGATATCGCTGCATGTCGCATTTTCGTGACTCAGGAAGGAGAGAGAAGGCACATAGCAAAAAATGTCACGATTTCATGACATGTCGTGAAATCATGACCGAAAGAAGACAGGAAAGGCCAGAGAAGAAAATGTCATGATTTCGTGACATGTCACGAAATCGTGATTGAAGGAGCAAAAATAAAGCAAGGAAGGAAACTGTCACGATATCGCGACATGTCGCGATATCGTGACCCGAAACAAAGAAAGCAGAGAGAAAAGTTGTCATGATATCGTGACATGTCACAATTTCATGACCCGAAAGGCGAGGAGGTAGAAAGGAAAGATGTTGCGATATCACAACATGTCACGATTTCATGACCGAAAAGGAGAAAGAGGAGCCGAAAAGGAAAGATGTCGGGATATCACGACATGTCACAATTTTGCGATCGAAAAGGAGAAAGAGGAGATGGAAAGGAAAGATGTCGTGATATTGTGACATGTGGCATTATCACAACCAAAGGACGAGAGAAAGCGCAAAGGAGAAAAAGTGTCGCGATATCGCTACATGTCACATTATCGCTACCAAAGGACGAGAGAAAGTGCAAGGGAGAAAAAGTGTCGTGATATCGCGACATGTCACATTTTTGCAACCAAAAGGCAAGGGAAGGCGCAGGAGAGAAAAGTGTCACGATATCGCGACATGTTGCATTATCATGACCAAAATGCAAGAGGAGGCGTAGGAGAGAAAAGTGTCATGATATCGCGACATGTCGCATTTTTGCGACTCGAAAAGGGGCAGGAAGGTTGAAAAGCAAAAGTGTTGTGAAATTGTGACATGTCACCTTTTCACGACTCAAAAGGGGGCAAGAAGGTAGTAAAGCAAAAATGTCACGATATCATGACATGTCACGTTTTCATGACAAAACAAAAGGGAAGAAAAGGCAAGCGGTTACAGGGGCCGTTATAGAGGAAATTATCGAGCGGTGGGTTCACCGAACGCCATCATTGGTTGATGGGCGGACAGAGTCTATAGTGGTAGCACTGGACAAGCACGTGGTACCAAGGTGCAGTGAAAGCAGATGAAGATCAAGAGTCAGAGAGAAAGACGTTTCGAAAGCCAAGACAACGAAGAGGCACGGGAAATGAAACGAAGGGTCAGAAAAGGAAAATGGAGAGTCACGCCCAAAATTTTAAAAGGGGGAAGCAAAGGCATGCAGAAGGGTCAAAAAATAGCAGAGACAGAGTTGTAGTTGAGAAACTACAGAGACAGATTTGTAGCCGTGAAGGTAAGAGGGCCATTTTGGACCTGTGTAGGCTGTTTTTCTTCTAGGGCAAAAGATGTTGTAATAGAATAGAAAAAGAATAAACTACCTTTCTAAATAAAGGAGTTTGTTTGGCAGAGTTTGCCATTTTTGTAATATTTTTTGGAGTTTAATGAATGAGAATTTTGAGTATTTGGGCTAAGCAATTTTTGGCTCCCCCATCAAGTGGTATCAGAGTGGGAGTTCTTGAGTGTGTAAATAGATCGTCGAAAGTGAGGTAGTTTGCACCAGGATCTATGGAAGAGTGGGAGTTCCTGAGTGTGTAAACAGATCACCGAAAGTGAGGCAGTTTGCACCAGGATCTGTGGAAGAGCAGGAGTTCCTTAGTGTGTGAAAAGATCATCGAAAGTGAGGCAGTTTACACCAGGATCTATGGTTAAGATTTGTGAGAAGAGAGGAGAATTTATGGTCACAAGGAGAACCTTTTTGAATGAGGAGAAAGAACCAGACCAGAGGAAAGGCTTGTTTCGCACAAGGTGCAAATGTTCAAGTAAGGTCTGTAATGTTGTTATAGATAATGGTAGTATTGATAACTTGGTCTCAAAAGAAATAGTTACTAAGTTACAGCTAGAGAGGAGGAGACACCCACATCCATACCGAATTGTGTGGTTGTAGAAGGACCATAGGGCATTGGTCAGTGAACAATCCTTAGTCAAGTTCAATATTGGGAGATATAAGGATGAGGTCCTGTGTGATGTTTTGCTTATGGATGCTTGCCATGTGTTGTTGGGAAGGCCATGGTAATTTGATAGACGTGCGGTGCATGATGGGCATGCGAATACTTACTCTTTGACAAAATATGGAGTGCATCACAAGTTGAAGCCATGGAAGGAGATAGATGAAAAGAGTTTGCTGACAATAATAAGAGTGGAAGTTGTGGGGTTTGAAGAACTTAAGACTGTGTACCCTACAGACCCATATTTTTTTGAAGCTTGGAGAACTTGTACAGCCCCACTTAAAAAGTAGGTGATAGAACAGTACAAAAGTGAAGATCACTTCTCCATCCACCCCAATTGTTTGATGCAGGAGCATCCAACGAAAGGCAAAATACAACAAAATAGAAAAAGTGTCGCAATATCGCGACATGTCGGCAAATAAGAAAAGTGTCGCGATATCGCGACATGTCACATTATCATGACCAAAAGCCAAGAGAAGGCTCAAGTAGAAAAAGTGTCGTGATATCATGACATGTCGCATAATCGTGACCAAAAGTTGAGAGAAGGCTCAAGAGAGAAAAGTGTCATGATATCGTGACATGTCGCATTATCGTGACCAAAATTCAAGAGAAGGCTCAAGAGAGAAAAGTGTCGTGATATCACGACATGTCGCATTATCACGACCAAAATCCGAGAGAAGGTGCAAGAGAGAGAAGTGTCGTGATATCACGAAATGTCGCATTTTTGTGACTCAGGAAGGAGAGAGAAGGCACGGAGCAAAAAATATTGTGATTTTGTGACATGTTGCAAAATCACGACCAAAAGAAGACAAGAAATGCCAGAGAAGAAAATGTCATGATTTCACGAAATCACGACTGAAGGAACAGAAAGAAATCAAGGAAGGAAACTATCGTGATATTGCGACATGTCGTGATTTCGCGACCCAAAACAGAGAGAGAAATCAGAGAGCAAAGCTGTCGCAATATTGCAACATGTCATGATTTCACGACCCAAAAGGCGAGGAGGAGGCAGAAATGAAAGATGTCACGATATCGCAACATGTCACAATTTCACGATCGAAAAGGAGAAAGAGGAGCCAGAAAGGAAAGATGTCGTATCGTGACATGTCACGATTTCATGATCAAAAAGGAGAAAGAGGAGCCAAAAAGGAAAGATGTCGCGATATCGTGACATGTCACATTATCACAACCAAAGGATGAGAGAAAGCGCAAAGGATAAAAAGTGTCGTGATATCGCGACATGTCGCATTATCGCAACCAAAGGATGAGAGAAAGTGCAAGGGAGAAAAAGTGTCATGATATCGTGACATGTCACATTTTTGTGACCAAAATGCGAGGGAAGGTGTAGGAGAGAAAAGTGTCACGATATTGCGACATGTGGCATTATCACTACCAAAATGCGAGAGGAGGCGTAGGAGAGAAAAGTGTCGCGATATCGTGACATGTCACATTTTCACGACTCGAAAAGGGGCAGGAAGGCAAAAAAGCAAAAGTGTCGCGATATTGTGACATGTCGCATTTTCACGACTCGAAATGGGGCAAGAAGGTAGTAAAGCAAAAATGTCACAATATCGCGACATGTCATGTTTTTGCGACCAAACAAAAGGGAAGAAAAGACATGCGGTTATAGGGGCCATTATAGAGGAAATTATCGAGCGGTGGGTACACCGAACACCATCATTGGTTGATGGGTGGACAGAGTCTACAGTGGTAGCACTGGACAAGCACGTGGCACCAAGGTGCAGTGAAAGCAGATGAAGATCAAGAGTCGAAGAGAAAGACGTTTCGAAAGCCAAGACAATGAAGAGGCACGAGAAATGAAATGAAGGGTTAGAAAAGGAAAACGGAGAGTCACACCCAAAATTTTAAAAGGGGGAATCAAAGGCATGCAGAAGGGTCAAAAAATAGTGGAGACAGAGTTGCAGTCGAGAAACTGCGGAGACAGAGTTGCAGCCGTGAAGGCAAGAGGGCCATTTTGGACCTGTGTAGGCTCTTTTTCTTCCAGGGCAGAAGATGTTGTAATAGAATAGAAAAAGAATAAACTACCTTTATGAATAAAGGAGTTTGTTTGGCAGAGTCTGCCATTTTTGTAATCTTTTTCTGAGTTTAATGAATGAGAATTTTGAGTATTTGGGCTGAGCGATTTTTGGATCCCCCATCAAATAACCAGTGAAGACTATGACTCATCTATAAAGTCTTTCCATAGTTATAACCAATGAATAATAAGACTTAGTTATATTTAAAGGCATATCAACTTTGAGATTATTGATCATTCAGGGGCATAGTCAACCCTTAGCATTTATTTGATAGATAGTTTAAGAATAAAGGATATTTAGAGTCACCTTGACATTGATAGAAGCATCAGGGATATTAATGTCAACTTGACATCATAGAAAGGATTTTAAGGATATTCAAGTCATCTTGACATAAAGGATTTGAGTTTTTGAAGAGAGACACTTTGATATTGGGTCCTTAGGTGTGACCTAAGACATTTTTTATTTTAGAGTTGCAGTAGAATTGTGAGAAGCTTCCCATAACATATAGAGAATAGTTTCAAGTTTGAGGTGCAAAGAAGAATTTATAGCAAAGGATTGAGAAGCATTCATAGCTTCCTAAAAAAGAAGAAAAAGTGAAACATATTTAAGAGAAGAATCAAGAGAAACAGATTGAAAGGAAGAAGGAAGATATATCAGAACTTTAAAAAATACAACATTCTTGAGATAGATTTATCATTCTTCAAGCCTTTATTTGAGATAATAAAAGTATTCAGTTCATAAGGACATTGATATTGACACATGTCATCAAGACCTTGACATAAGGAAGAAGACATAGGTCATCAAAACCTTGACATATGGAAGAAGGCAAAAATCATTAAGATCTTGACATAAGAAAGGAGATACAGTTCATTTTGACTTTGATATTGGTAGTAAGAAGGAAAATAGAAAGAGTTATAAGTCACAATAATATTAACCTTGATGTAGAAGGACTTTTGACAAAGAATATAAGGTTCAATATTTAGAAGGAAGAGAGTCTAAGATATAAAAAATAAAGCAATGAAAAAAAGCCCATTATAAAGTTGAATACATGCCCAAGTTTGAGGAAAGAAAAATAGACAACAACAAGCATTTAATAGATGCCTATGACTGAGAGTTTAAGTTTTTAACTATAAAATAAAGCAACCCAAAGTTTTATCTAAGAGAAGATGTCTAAGAATCAATTAATTTGTTGAAAGCTTCAAGCAAGTTAAGGGTGCAATAGGAAATATAGCAGTCCAAACAATGGAAGGACATAACAATGTCTTACAACATTGAAATAAACAAAGATATTCATGTAGATTACTCCATTCCATGTCTTGAAGTCATCATATCTACAATGCACTAGAGTTAACAATAAGCAACAATGTTTTCATTAAATTACTAAGCAAAAATAGCATTAGCAAGTTCTACCAAGCTTACCGGGTTGATAAAGCATCAAAAACATGTAGCACTTTGAGCTACAATAGCATAAGAGTAAAAGGAGACTAAGCATCAAATATGAGAGGAACCAAGAGTCACAGTGGTGCTTAGCATTCAAAGAAAAGTATTTTTTGTGAGTAGCATCAAGGAAGCCACACCACATATTGTTTCCAAATCATATAGCATTACATTTGGAAATAAAATTTGATAGGTATAAATCATTACAATAGAAGTGACATAGAAATATATACAATGGAAGGGATATATAGAGCTATACAATCAAAATGTTATATGATAGCCACATGTCTACGTGATAGTTAAAGCACGTCAGATTGGTGTTGGCATTATTTTTGTTGGCAGTGAAATTGGTTGGTGTAGGATAACGGAGTGGTAGCATGGGAAATGTCTCAATTCCCCCATGCAAACACACAAGTGGCAAAATATAAACTACATTTTATGAGTTTGAAAAGGGCATTAGTGAGATTTGGAAGGCATCGAGTGCACACACAAAGCAAACATAGTGATACTGAGACATTCACGCACAACAAAGAAGAGGTTAGATTTTCAAATTGATATTTAGAAGCCTTAAGTTTATAATGTTATAAGTAGAGGTTATAAATTTCATTTGAATATTGGAGAGATCAGTGAAAGTTATTAAATTAATTTATATTTTTGAATTATTGCTCTTTATTTGGAGAAATAAGTTTTTTAGTTGGAGTGATAAGGTTAGTACGCTTAAATAATTTTGTTTTTAAAGTTGGAGTTATAAGGTGGTCTACTAACTAGATTAATTTGTTTAAGGAGTTTGTTGAAAGTTCATGAAAATTTTATTTTAGTAGTAATAAGGTGTTCCACCATATCTCTTATGAAGTGATACTTCATATCAAAATGTTTTGACCTTTTGTGGTGGATTGTATTATATGCCAACTGTATGGCACTTATATTATCACAATTCAGTTTGGTTGGACCAATTTGTTTTTCGCCAATCTCTTCAAGGATTTTCCTCAACCAAAGGATTTGAGTACTTGCATGAGTGATTTCTATGTACTCAGCTTCTGTAGATGATAATGCTACAACAGATTGCTTTTTGGAACTCCAAGTTATTAGTCCTGAACCTAGACTAAAATAGTTCCTTGATGTAGATTTTATGTCATCTATATTACTGCCCCAATCGCTGTCACTATAACAAAATAACTTCATAGAGTTATACTTGTGGTAATGGATTCCAAAATCCAATGTACCTTTTACATATCGTAAAATTCGTTTGGTTGCTTGAAGATGTAGCTCGGATGGGCATGCCATAAATCGTGATACAAGAGAAACAACATACTGTATATCTGGCCTAGTGTTGGTGAGAAACATTAAACTCCCAACCATGCTTCTGTAATTGGTCAAGTCAACATTTGGTGCTCCATCTTCTTTGCTTAGCTGGATTCCATGTCCAGTTGGTGTTTCAACTGATTTGCACTATTGCATAGCAAATTTCTTGATCATGTCATGAGCATATTTCTGTTGACATATGAAGATCCCATTCTTTGATTGATGTACTTCCATTCCTAGAAAGTATCTCATTAATCCAAGATCCTTCATCTCAAATTGATTCATCATGGAGTTTTTGAACTCCATATTCATTTTATCATTACTACCCATGAATATTAGATCATCCACATATAAACAAACTATGAGGATATCTACTCCATTTTTCAGGTAGTATAATGTTGGTTCACTCTTGCTTTTTGTGAAACCATATTTGCTGAAATAGCCGTCAATTCGTAAGTACCATGCTCTTGGTGCTTGCTTGAGGCCATATAGTGCTTTTTCAATTTATAAACAAGGTTCTCTTTTCCTGGTTCTTTGAAACCTTGAGGTTGTTGAACATACACCTCTTCTGTCAGGTATCCATTTAAAAATGCACTTTTCACATCCATGTGTTGTATTTTCCATCCTTTATGGGCTGCCAAGGAAAGAACAGTTTTGATTGTTTCTTGTCGAGCAACTAGAGCAAAGGTTTCCTCATAATCTATTCCATATTTCTGAGTAAAACCTTTGGCTACTAATCTCACCTTGTGCCTTTCAATGCTTCCATCAGCATTGAATTTGGTCTTATAGACCCATTTACATCCAACACATTTTTTTACCTTGGGAAGCTTCAAAAGCTCCCAAGTATCATTCTTTTTAATTGAGGATATTTCCTCTTCCATGGCATCTTGCCATATATTTTCAGTGCATGCTTTTTCATAGCTAGATGGTTCTAGGCTGTGCAGCGACCAACAAAGCATAATTGACTACATCACCCCTTGGTTCATGAGACTCATCATCTCCTGACATTTGAAGATTTTCAAGTCTTGACAAAATGTCATCCATCTCACTAGCTTGACTCCTAGTGTATCTTTGTTGAAAATTCCTATCCAACATTTGAGAAGATGGATGACTCTGTAGTATGTGCTTTCCTCTATTTGTATCTTTCCTTTGAGAAACTGAATCAATATCCATCGGACTTGGAGTGCTTACAGATCTTTGAAATTGTTTTGGAGAATTTGGGGGTGCCAGCAAATTCCTTCTTGGACTTGGTGTACCACTTGATGTACTTGATGAAGTTTCCTGATGTGGAGTTTGTGGAGGAGGACTGCTTTTCTTGGGTTGTACCATTATGGGAGGTACTGGTGTGGTATTGTCCGAATTAGAGTCAAAATCAACAAATTTTTTATGACCCCATTCTCCCCCTTCATCAAAAATTACATCCCTGGAGATAATGATTTTATGTGTCGTGGGATTGTACAATCTATATCCTTTGGTTGAATCCCAATACCCTACAAAAACACATGCTTGGCTCTTTGGATCAAGCTTCTTTCGCTTCTCTTCAGGAATGTGTGCATAGGCTAAAGAACCAAATACTCGAAATGTTTGACATTTGGTTTCTTACCGTACCATCCTTCATAAGGAGTGATACCATCTAAACTAGAAGTCGGACTTCTATTTAGAATATATGCACTTGTTCTCACTGCATCTGCCCAATAGTCGTTTGTGAGATGTTTTGCCTCGAAGCATTGTTCGTGCCATTTCAACAAGGGTGTGGTTCTTTCTCTCAGCCACACCGTTCTGTTGTGGGGTGTAGGCAGTAGTGAATTGCCTCTTTATCCCATTTTGCTTACAATAATGAAGAAATTCATTTGAGGAGTACTCTCCTCCTTTATCAGTGCGAAGACATTTGACATAGTAGTCACTTTGCTTTTCTACATTATTTCCGAAGTCTATGAAGCAATCAAATGCTTCATCTTTGTGTTTCAGAAAATACAACCAACACATTCTAGAATAATCATCTATGAATGTTAGAAAGTAAGAATTGTTTCCAAGGCTCTTTGTTTGCATTGGACCACAGATGTCCGAATGTACTAGGCGAAGAGGATAACTTGCTCTCCACGCTCGGCCTCTTGGAAACTTCTTTCTGGAGTGCTTTCCCAAAGCACATGCTTTGCATACCTTTTTATGTTCTGGAATTTTTGGTAGTCCTGTCACCATAGCTTGTGATGTTAACATTTTCAAGCTAGCGGAATTGAGGTGACCATATCTCAAGTGCCACAATTCACTTGGATTTGAAATAGTAATGTTTGCAAGTTGAGATCCCCCTGGCTCACCAAACTTTAGAGGGAACAACCTATTCTTTGTCATAGGTACTTCTGTGATGACCCGGTTACAATTGTTTTTATCAAATATTGTACATTTTCTTTCATCAAAAACTAATTTGTAATGCTTCTCCATCATTTGGCCAACACTTAACAAATTGTGTTGTAGCTGTGGAGTATAGTATATGTCATTCACATTTTTAAGGCCTTCTTTTGTGGGAACTTCCATAGCTCCTATGCCTTCAACTTGCAAGGATTTATTATCCCCTAACTTAACTTGAGATTTGTAATTTGAATCTAATGTAGCAAAGAGATTTTCTTTGCCACTCATGTGGTTGGAGCAACCGGTATCCAAAATCCATGTATCATTTAGATTTTGATTTGGTTGTCCATAAGAGAGAAAAATATTTGGTGGACCTTCTTCTTCTCCGTAGAATGAGCCATATTGACTACTTTGATCTTTTGAAGATTTTGACCAGCAGTCACGAGCGAAGTGGCCTTGTTTCCCACAATTGAAACAAGCTATTTTGGTCTTATTACTTCCTCGTCCTTGATTTCCACGGCCTGCATTGCCGCTTTGGTTCTGATTGGCTCCTCTATTTTGATTTCCACCTCTATTTTGATTACCTCCTCTGTAGGAGTTGCTTTGTCTCTTGCCTCTTTGTTGTTGTCCTCTGCCTCTACCTCTTCCTTGTCCTCGTCTTACACTTTCATTCGAAGTGAAGGCTTTATCATCACCTCCATAGCTTGTTGAAGGTGCACCTTGAAGTCGCTCTTCATGTGATGTTAATGATCCAATCAAACTATCAAATGTAAGAGTAGAAAGATCTTTGGATTCTTCAATTATGATTGCAATGTGATTCCACTTAGGAAGAAGAGTTCGCAACACTTTCTTCACAATTGTTTCATTTTTTGTGTCTTCACCTAAAGTTTGCATCATATCAACTACTTCTTTAACACGAACACAATAGTCTCCAACTCTTTCATTGTCCTTCATTCTGAGATTTTCAAAATCTCTTTTCAAGGTCTGAAGCCTGACTTTCTTTACTTTATCACTTCCTTGGAATCCTTCTTTCAAGGCATTCCATGCATCTGTAGCAGTTAAATAAGATGCAATTCTTGGAAAGATACTAGGATCTAGTGCTGATTGAATATGGTATAAGGCAAATGAATTATTTTTCTGTGCATCTTTGTAGATCTTCTTATCATTTGCACTTAAGGTAGTCCAATCTGTTGGAGCAATGTAACCGTCTTCAATAATATCCCATAGTCCTTTTTCGATGAGTAATGTCCTCATCTTGATGGACCAGTACTCATAATTATCCCCTCTAAATTCGGGAATAGGTAGATTATTATGTGAACCCATTTTTTAATCTACTAAAACAAGAAACCTCTCTTTTATAGTCTTATTGGAAAAAGACTTTACAAACTATCAAGCCCTGCTTGATTTACAATAAAAAACAACTCAATTTTTTTTAGAAATTACAAAATTGTCAGCGACTTGTTCATCATCGTCACTGATCAATATTATTTCAGGAGAAGGAGGTTGTAGGATTTCAACTGAATTACTATAATGAGTATATTCGGATCCTTGTGCAGCAATTGCAACTGTGTCAGATTGTTCAAACTTGTTGCCGAAGGAGTTATCCTCTGAATCTGCGTCGTATCCTTGATCAGGATTTCTCTGGTGTGCAATAACCGCGTTTTGCAACTGTGAAAAAACTGTATTCAGACTTTGTGTTTTCACGTGCCTATCAAAGTCTTCAGGTGTTGTTCTCAGTAACACCTTGCAAAGAGCATGATAACAACCTTCCGATCTTATCATTTAAGAAAATTTCCCAGAAATTTTCTTTTACAAGAATTTCCTCTTAGGAAATAGTAAAAAAATTAAACTTTCTAAGTTAAAAAAAAAAAAAAAAATTTAACTTTCTAAGTTTTTTTTTTAACTTTTACATATATTTCCTCTTAGGAAATTTCAAGCAATAAAAAGCTTTCACATATATTTCCTCTTAGGAAATTTCAAGCAATTTAAAATTTTTTTTATAAAAGCAAAGGAACAGTTAAAAAACTAAAAAAATATATTTTTTTTAATTTTAAACTTATTCCTTTAGTTTTGCTTTTGATTAAAAAAATTTAATAAAAAAATTTGATTTTCTATCGACCCCGCCGAGAGTCGATCCTGCGACCTCGCGGGTCACAAGGCTGAGGGTAGCCGCTGTGCTACCCGGGCGATCCGGGAGCGACTAGCGCTCCTCGCCCTATAGCCTTCGCAAAATCACGCGAGGCTAAAAAATTTGATCCTGCCGAGGATCGAACATTCGACCTCGTAGGATTCAAGGCTTAGGGTAGCCGCTATGCTACCGGGCTGATCCGAAAGCTAAGCTGGTGGCTCCCAGCCTTCTAGCTTGCACGTCGAGCGCGAAGCTTTTAATTGGCTTCGCGCTTCGGCACGAAGCTTATTTTATTTCTGGGACTTTAGTCCCACATCGCCTGTGAGGCGATGTTAAAGCTTCTTAAAAGAAGCAAAGCACGTATAGTGCTTTGATTGCCTGTGGGAAATCGCCAACTATGCAGATCCTTTTGCCTTGGTTCGCGAGCGCAGGTTGCCATGTCGCTGCACCTTAGGCCGCGTGCCAGTCACTCCACGTCATGCCACATCACGCCGCAGATCGCCACATCGCTACACCTCGGGCCGCATGCCAGTCACTCCACGTCACGCCACGTCATGCCACAAGTGCCTTGGGCTGCGTGCAGGTCGCCAGCCACATCAACAGTGCTGCCTCGGGAATCATGCCAATCTACTGCTCCTGCGGGCCGCCTCGTCCAGCTCCACCAACGCCTCGGGAGTCATGTCGATCTGATCCTGCGGGCTGCCTCGGGATCCGTGCCACCTCGGACTGCGGGCCCCATCGCCTCGGGAATCGTGATGCTCTGATACCAAATGTGAATGGTGAGTGATTTAGTAAAATAGGAAATATTGCATTCACCTTCAAACTTAGGTTACATAGTTTAAATAGGCGGTAAATAACCTATTCGAGAAAGAAAGGGGGAAAGGAGAAATTGGGGGAAAAGAAGGATGAAGGGAATTCTCTTGCCGCCCAAATTGTTGCCGTCCACTGCTGTCCAGGTAAGGTAAAAGGTAAGTTACCTTTACCCCTAGTAAAATCAAATTTTTAACTTTTACTGATGGTAATTTCCAACATAAGGTGCTATAAAAGTTTGGAGTGTTAAGTAATGAAAGTAGTTTATTTGTTTTTTAAAATATTTAAGTTTTTTGAGGCATATTTAGTTTGATTTTATTTTTGAAAATAAAAATAAAAATTGAATATTTGCAAATTCATTTATTTGGGAGACAAAAGGATTTCAACATCAAACTTAGAAAAATAAAATTTGCAAAATTCATATTAGTTTCTAAAACTAGGGAGACAAGGATTTCTACTCCATAGGATTATTAATTTAGAAACTTTGTTTTATTTTTAAACCTAGGAGATATAATATTTTCTACATAAAAACTTTTATTGAATGAGTACTACTATGTCTAACAATAATTTTTTCCTTTCTGAATATCAACTTCTAAAAGAACCAAATTTTGCTTCATGAGAAAACAAAGTGAAAGCAATTTTAGTAGTGGAAACAATTTGGGATATGGTTAGTGAAACAAAAACAAAACCTACCAAAGATGTAAGAAAAATTTAAATATATGAATAAGGTGAAGCTAAAGCACTTACGATAATAACATTTGCAATAATTGATGAAATACAACCTCATATAAGTGCAGTAAAATCTTCTATAGAAGCTTGGAATACTCTATGTAAAATATTTGAAGGGAAAAACAAAGCTACTATTCTCAATATTCAATCTTAATTATACTCAAAAGTTAATAGTGGTGAAAGTATTGAACTATTTCTTAGAAAGGTAGCAGATATAAAAGCAAAACTATTAACTCTAGGAGAAAAATTAGAAGACAAACTTCTTGTTCAAGTGACATTGAGAGCACTTCTAGAAAGTTACAAGCATCTAGTCACATCTTTGCAAGTTTTAAGCAAAGATACTACTTTTGATGAGTTAGTCAACATTCTACAAGAATATGAAGTAGAAAATTTAATCAAATATGAAATGACTAACAATGCCTTAGTATCAGGTCCAAGGTGTAGACCAATTGGTTCGACCAAACCCCGTAAGGGGACGGAGGTCCAAGGTTCAAATCTTGGGCCTCGCCAAACTAAACACTTGTCCCTTTCCTGGTGCTTTTAGTGATGTAAAAGGTTTAAAATGATTGTGGCATGGTGGTTATAGGGATGGATTGCACGAAGATCTATGTGGTGGCTTCCGGGGTGGACAACATAAAATATTGTGGTAGCCATAAAATTCGGACAACCTACCTAGATTCGTGGCGACTACCGATTCCACCATGTAAATTAAAAAAAAACAATGCCTTAGTATCAAAAGATAATTCACAAGGTAATCTTTCTTCAAATCCAATATATATATCCAAATTAAATACAATATATTATCAGATATACAAGAAGAAATGTCATAGCACAAATTTATGTAGATACAATCAAAGAAATTAGTATCAAGGAAATTACATGAATATAAATCAAGTAGTTCAACCAAATAAGTCAATACAACAAAGACAATATCAATACAATCCACAATGATAACAATATTTTAGTCTCAATATTTTCAACATCAATATCCTTCTCAAAATTAATATAGTCAACCTCAATTACAATATAGAGAGGGAAATAAAAAAGGACATCTAGCTCAAGAAATTCAAGAGTTAGAAGAAACCACTAAAGAAAATGAATTCAAAGCTCTTTCAACAAAATTGATAATCAATAAAGATGTATTTCTCTCAAAGAGTTTGGAAGGTACTAACTTTATAGTTGATCAGGATACATGAGGATAGCATGATAAGAACAAGACACAAATAATAGACTATAGTAGCCAAAGAAGAAGATTAGTAAAATTCAAATGAAAGCAAAAAGAGAATAGGACCCAGGATCACTTGAAGAATGAAGATCAAGACAAAGACTATGATTGAAGACTTTAAATAATGTAATACATGGGGTGTTGGAGTATATTTTATTATTTGGTACATGCTAATGTACCCCCATGGTACATATATAAATATCATATTACAGTTGAATCATAGTTTAGAATGTAAGTATTATTTCCTCCTTACGTAAGTGTGAATGTGCAAGATATCCACAAGTGTCATGTAAAGTTGTAAGATGCAAGAAATGCACAAATTTCATGTGAGTGTGTGTGCAAATGTAAGTTGAGTCTATGTGCACAAGTATCTTATATGTAAGAGTGCAAATATGTAATGTAAAGATGTGCATAAGTTTCTTAGGTTAGAGTGTGCAAAGTGAAGGTCAAGAGTCATGTCTAGGTGTGCATATAATATAGTGTCAAGTGTTCATCAAGTATGCAAGTGTCAAGTAGAGAATCTATTGGTATTTTTGCCACATTGAAATTTTATAAATTTTTGATTGAAATATCGAAATGGTTATTTCATTCCCCGAAATGGCTCTGGGTAAAATTCAAGTGAAATGCTTTTTCGTTCCCAGAAATCGACATTTTGTTCCCTGAAATCGCCATTTCGTTCCTCGAAAATGCTTTTTCGCTCCCAAGTGCAACAAAATTACTTCTTGGGAATTTCATCAGTGAAAAGCTTATTTCAGGCGTAACTTGGGCGAAATAAAGATAAAAGCCCATTTTGGGTAAAATGTTGAGCGAAAATCCATTTTAGAGATATATCCGAGATCACTGCTGAAAAACTACGGGATTTAAGTATTGCTCCTTTGAATCTAGTATAATCTTACTCATTTTCAAAGCACCGTCCACTTTGGTGGGTATGCATTTCCAATGCACCACCTATCAACCTTACTAGTTTTCAAAGCAGATTTAATGCTTGGTGCACTTTCCTAGCAAAAGTAAATTTCCAATGCGTGAGGCAAATCGAATTCAATGATCAAATACCCAATTTTCAGACGATTTTACTTCATCCCGATGCACTGATGTCCAAGATTGCTTCAAGCATTTAATCCTGTTGACTTCTTTGTGAGATTATCCCATCAAATCCATTTTGACTAAAGATGTCACTGATGCCGAGGAGAAAAATATGGATGCTGGTTTTTGATCTACCAATATTTTGTTTGTATATGCATTAAATGAAAGAGGCGTAATCCTCTATAAATACTAAGCATTTTGATGTAATCAGGGAGGAGACATTCTGTGAGAAAACTCTACAAGTTCTCTGCATAAATATAAGGAACTTGACTTTTGAATTTTGCAAGCGATTTCTATGTGATTTCTTTCTATTTTAGCACTTCTATTTCCTGCTCGCATTCATTATCTATTGTAAAGTTTAGATTTTGCAATCTGAGTTTGAACATTACTGGTGAGGGAGAGAGTACTGGAGTAAAAGTTGTCTTTACGAGATTGTGATTTAATTTTGCTATTTACTTTCTATGATATGTTATATAATGCTTGGTGGGAATTCTTGTTGTTAGTCTACCCCAAATCCTACACTCTGACCTATGGCCATATTTCCCATCTCTTTTTGTTATTTCCAATTTCTTTCCTGCAACTCTAGTCTTAAACCCGTGTAGGATTTAGTAAGGGAGCCAGCCCTCTCTAGAGATTGGCATGGAGGACATCTCTTTCCCTCGACCTTTCATTGTTGGTCGGGTCTAGGGCGCACAAGTGATAATACTTTGTACTTAGGTAGATTTGTGACCAATTGTTTTTGGCATACCCGG
Source organism: Wollemia nobilis (assembly GCA_028583015.1). Lineage (NCBI taxonomy): Eukaryota > Viridiplantae > Streptophyta > Pinopsida > Araucariales > Araucariaceae > Wollemia > Wollemia nobilis. The sequence continues at coordinate 3,540,089 of JAQPPZ010001629.1, read as the reverse complement.
TGGGACACATAATTTCTGTATTGGTAGTCCCCGTATTTTAAAGGAGCCTGAGTTTGGTGAATTTTTGGCTTACTTTTATCTAGCAAAATCACCTAATGACTCTATTAAGCTAAATATTTGGATCTCATGATCGATGGATGCATTTTATGCTGAAAGAAGATATCCTAGAGAAATCAAAGTTTGGTGAGCAGCCTTTACCTCGAAATCGAAGAACGAATGTTCACCTGGTGACTTTGACTCAGTGGTAAGGACCATGATCTCTAAGGACCACTGCTATAATGGCATAGGTATGTTATCCCAGCTGGGATGATCTTGGCCCTTTGAATCTCCAAAGTCAGCATGAGATTCCCAAAAGTGCCCTAAAGACCCTAACAAAATACAATGGCATTGAGGGAATGGCTCGAGAGCACCTCGAATATGTTGTTGCTCTAGCGACCCTCCATGGCATAACCCATGAAGATGTCATGATTAGACTTTTGGTCTTGTCTCTGGAAGGAAGGACACTATAGTGGTACAAAATGCTCGGGTGTAAGAGTATCTACTCATGGGCAAACCTGGTAGGAGCACTAGTTGACATATTTGATGGTTGTCAGGACCCCTTTCAACTCTTGATGTACCTCTCCACCATCATGAGAGCACCTCTAGAGAGCATCACAGACTTCAATATCTGATTTTGGAGGAGTTGGAGGAGAATTCCAGAGAATATTTAGTCGACACCTACCCAGACTCCACCTCTACTATATTCGGGCTTTACACCCGGACATAAGCCTCCTCCTGCTGTAATATGGGGAACAAAGATTCCCTCAAATATTTCAAGAAGTCATACAAGTAGAGCAATGCCTGCTCCAATCAAGAAAAATACCATGGAGATAAACTGTCTTTCCATCACTCTCTCCGACAGTTGCTGCTCCTATGTGTCTTGCATAGTATTCACAATGGTCGATCCCTCAAACTGTGTAGAGACCTGGAATGCAGCTATGTGGAGCATAAGAGGTGAATATCATCCAGGGCCAATGAAGGGAGTATGCAAGCACTACTCTAGAAATGAACAATATGGTTGCTTGTAATTTCTATCAAGAGCTGGACCAAGAACCAGAATAGGCTCAAGAGGCTGATTTTGAGAGTGAAGAAGGTACAATTTAGCACCATTTTTATGTCCCAATAAGCATGCCCCATCCAAAGGTGGATCCTGAGGAGATCTTGACATAAGAGCTATTGCCAAAAAAATCCTGCTATCACATCAAGGAGTTAGAGGAGCACGTACTGAAGACCCCGCAACCAGTGGACTCTCAAAAGTGGCAACATTGGTTCCAACCATCACCACAATCAATACTCGAAGAAATCTCCCATATGGTAAATATTTTCACCACATTATTCATTAATTGTATGAGTACTGGCATGCATGATAACCTGCCACATTGTAGTTGGCTTGCAACTTGGCAAACTTTTGGAAGAGGACAACCAAACTTCAAAGATTGCTTGAAGTACAATCAGATCTAGTCCAGACACTGCAGATTCACCGAATAAGCATTCAAATCCAGGTTTGTGTTGGCGGCATCCCAATCATGTCGTAATTTTTTGTGTAAACATTGTAAATAGGTCGACTGGTAAATAAAGTGCTTAGGGTACTAAATGATGTGATTTTGCAAACAAAAAATAAAAAATTGAGATGAAAGTGGTCAGAATTCGAGACTTCCCAGGGGGTCACCCATCTGAGTACTACTTCATGGAGAATATGCTTAACTAGGGAGTTCTTAAAGAAGTGGAAAACCAAAAAATCAGCTTAGGTGATGGGTTCTTTGGGTCCAAGTTTCTGGAGGTGTAAAAAAAAAAAGAGGGCCCTTGGAAAAAAAAAAAAAACTAAAGGCGAAAATTTGAATTTCAAAATATTTTCCTTCCTTGCCTTTTCTCGCCCAGCCCATGTTTCCCCCCGCAAAAGCTTTTCGTTGCCCCAAAAAGCATTTTTCCTCTCCCGAAAAGGCTATCTCGCCCAACTTAAATAAATAATTTCTTTTAAAAAAAACTCCACATTTTTCTCTCCGAAAACCTTTTCATTCCTCTCGAAAACCTTTTCATTCCTCCTGAAAACCATGTTCTCCCCGAATATGTTGTTTTGTTCTTCCGAAAAGCCCTTTTTGCCCAAGTCCAAAAACAAAATAAATAAAATTGAAAATCCTTCCCGAACTTGCCTTGTCGCTGCCCGAAATTGCTATTTCGTTTCCCGAAAATGCCATTTCGTTTCTCGAAAATACCATTTCGTTTCCCAAAAATGTCATTTTGCCCTTCCGCCAATGCTTTTTCATCTCCCCAAAAAAAAAACCATTCCGTAACTTCCTCTTTCATTCCTCAAAAACCCTTCTTCCCTCTCGAAATGCCTTTTCCCTTCCCCGAATTGGCTGTTTCGTTCCCCGAAATACCTTGTGCATTTCCTAAATTACAATTTCATTCCCCGAAAAAACTTTTCTCATTTCAAAATTGCCTTTCTAGCCCACATTTCCACCTTACCCCATTTTTCAAATTTACGCTACATGTAAAAAAAAAACACAAGAAAAGCACATGCATATAAATCCTTCCGCCTTATTTTTCTTTTGAACCTTCGTTTTACATGCTTCCCTGCTTGTAAAATCTGCATCACTCCATATTCCGCCTCATATTCACTTGAGCCACTCATCACGCTTTCCAAGGAAAAAAAGCAACCAGGCATGTTTCCAAAAATACCGTTAACAGCCATTCCCAACCCTGTCAAGGGTGAACATAACTATGGACGCATCCAATTCCGCTCCTTCCATTGAGCCAAAACCTCAGCAGCCTCTATTTCTTTTTTTATTTTATTTTTTATTATAGGAGTCGTTAGCATCAGAGATCGAAGTCTTGCCAAAGTACCCTGAAGCTGAGAAAAATCATCCAAGCTCGGTGAAGTTCCTCGTGTTGGGTGAAAATACCAATAGGTGATTAGACAATATTAGGTAGTGCAAGAAGAAGCTAGTGTAAGCAGTAAATAGTTTGATGTAGTTAGAAGTTATGACTCTGTTGCCCAATGGATAAAGACCTGGGATCGATTGCATTCAGGCAAGCTAATTACCCCGCGAGCCACCAGAAATGTTGGCATTTTTGCCACATTGAAATTTTGTAAAGTTTTGATTGAAATATCGAAATGGCTATTTCATTCCTCGAAACAACTTCGGGTAAAATTCAAGCGAAATGCTTTTTCATTCCCCGAAATTGTCATTTTGTTCCCTAAAAATGCCTTTTCGCTCTAAAGTGTAACAAAAACACTTCTTGGGCATTTCGTCAGCGAAAAGCTCATTTCGAGCGTGATTTTGGCGAAATAAAGATAAAAGCCCATTTTGGGCAAAATGTTGAGCAAAAATCCATTTTAGAGATATATCCGGGATCACTGCTATAAAAATACAAGATTTAAGTATGCTCCTTCGACTCCGGTATAATCTTGTTCATTTTCAAAGCACCATCCACTTTGGTGGGTATGCATTTTCGATGCATCACCTATCAACCTTGCCAGTTTTCAAAGCAAATTTAATGTTTGGTGCACTTTCCTAGCAAAAGTGAATTTTCAATGTGTGAGGCGAAGCGAATTCAATGATCAAATACTCTATTTTTAGATGATTTTGCTGCATCCCGATGCATCGACATCCAAGATTGCTTCAAGCATTTACTCATGTTGACTTCTTTGTGTGATTCTCCCATCAAAGTCGTTTTAACTAAAGATGTCACTAATGCCGAGGAGAAAAATATGGATGCTAGTTTTTGATCTACCAGCATTTTGTTTGTATATGCATTAAATGAAAGAGGTGTAATCCTCTATAAATACTAAGCATTTTCATGTAATCAGGGAGGAGACATTTTGTGAGAAAACTCTACAAGTTCTTTGCATAAATATAATGAACTTGACTTCCAAATTTTGCAAGTGATTTCTATGTGATTTCTTTCTATTATAGCACTTTTATTTCCTACTCATGTTCATTATCTACTATAAAATTTAGATTATGCAATATGAGTTTGAACATTGCTGGTGAGGGAGTGAGTACTAAAGTGTGATTCTGAAAGTTGTCTTTGCGATATTGTGAGTTAATTTTGTTGTTTACTTTCTATGATATGCCATATAATGCTTGGTGGAAATTCTCGTTGTTAGTCTACCCCAAATCCTACACTCTGGCCTGTGGCCATATTTCCCATCACTTTCTATTATTTCCAATTTCTTTCTTGCAACTCTAGTCTTAAACTCGTGTAGGATTTAGTAAGGGAGCCATCCCCCTCTGAAGACTGGCATGGAGGACATCTCTTTCCCTCGGCCTTTCAATGTTGGCCGGGTCTAGGGCGCACAAGTGATAATACTTTGTACTTAGGTAGATTCGTGGCCAACAGAATCCAAGAGTCATGAGACTTGGCATATAAAGAGGAATATTCAAGTATCCTAAGAGTCATACTACTATGGATATATACTCCATAAGGATAGTCCATATCAATATCAAGCATCAAGCCAAAGCAAGATCAATCAATCAATATCAAGTATCGAGTATCAAGTTCTATCATATTTGTAAGAGAAAGTGGAGTAATAAATATTGCATACATTTTGAGCAATTAATATTGTAAATTGTGCTACATGCTTTGTACATGTATGATTCAGACTATTTACATTCATATTGTTTTTTATTAATAAATGTTATTTGTTATATTATTAGCCTTGATATACTTATTAATTTGCTCATATTACTCTACTTATATTATTATATTGACCTTATTGCTTTGTGGCTATATTATATTCTATCTTGTGATATTTAACCTGAGATTGGTGGTAGTATTAAGGCTTAAAATCCATCAATATTAAGGTCATCCGACAAGGACAACGTACTGGTTAGGGCTTTGGCCTCTCTTTGGGGAGGTCCAAGGTTCACACCATGACATACCTAGACAGGGATGGGTTAGATGGTAGCGACCAAGTATTTGTTGGTAGGTTGCCCTAGTTCGATGCCCCTAAGGATCGAGATCTCATTGACTCCATTTAACCAATGAACTAAGGTTTTTTTTTAATTGGTTATATGGGATTGAAACAAGCCCCACCCATATTACAACATCACCACACAATGGTATTACAACAAAGCTTGGATATTATCCATGTATCATTGAGCAAGATTTGAACCTTGGTCTCTTCTTTAAATATTGAGGAATCTAACCAGTTGAATTAAAGTCACTTGATTTTTTTATGAGAGGTCCACCAATAAACTAAAGTTTATAATGACAACATCCAATAATATTACCTATTCTCATATGTATTAAAAATAAATTTTATATATATATATAAAAGTAAAAGAAGTTTTTGATATATATATATTAATAAAAAAGGGTTTTAAAAGGACCTTAAACCTTTTACAAAGCCGAAAGGAAAAAGATGATCTTACCGAGATCACCTAAAGACTGCAACCCCGCTGGACAAAATACAAAAGCCCAAAAAACATCTTTGGGGAAAAACTTCGAGACGATCCACATAGGAAGCAGAACAGATAAGGGAAGACCCCTACAAACCAAAAAAAAGCAGTCAACAAACACTAATTACTCGGTCGCAGACGGACTGTCAGAAATATCTTGAACAATCTTAATTCTCGAACTGATGACTTTCACCATCTTAAAAGCCTGTTGTAAAATGTTCCATGTGATGTTAAATACCATGGATGAGTTCTCTAGCAAATCCACCAAGATAAGAAGAGTAGGATCTGTTCTAGTTTTCATGTGGGTTTCATCCTTTGCCCAAGATCTACTATTGAAAGATTCACCTTCAATATTAAAAATCTTAAACTTAGAATCGTCCGACAATTCTTTGTCACTTCTAACTCAAGTCTTACGCTCTACATTTTTAAATATAAATTAAAAAAACTATCCATAAAAACTAGTCTATAAATAACATTTACAGCTCTTTCAAAAAGCTTACCCACAAAAAACATAGATCACAATACTAGCCAACAGTTGAAAGGCACAACTAAATTCGAATCAATATTAACAATTTGAAATTCAAATAACAGATAAATTAGCATTAAGTTGTAAACTAGGATATAAATAAATATATACATTTGTAATCATACCTTCAAATATCATCTATGACCTACCGACTTTAAAAATATACTCTACTTTACCTTTATGCTACGCTATCTGCATAGTTCAGTAACAGGAAATATTCGTACAGACTACAGATAATATGAGAGACATTAAAGCCAACACGTATTGTATATTTCTTCAGCTTTTGCGTCTGAAAGAATGTCTTGCTTGCATCTGAAGCAGCCGAAGCTCCACGCTGTCCTGCATAATTCTCCTGCTCTTGGCATTTCTGCTAACTTGAGTTTTGACCACACAACCTTATCCACTTTTTGTGCGTGATGCCAATGTCAAGAAAATGATTTTTTTTTTATTTTTATTTTTTTAATTTCAAGAATATTGGTAACATTTGAGTACGGGATTAGACATTTTTTTTATTTTTATTTTTTTAATTTCAAGGTATTGGTAACATTTGAGTACGGGACATTCTTTTCGAGGTTACTCTTGCCTTTAGGGGGTAAAAGCAGTCCCGAGAGGGAGATTGGAGACTCCTAGTGGCTCAGGTTGGTACCTGTAGTTAAGTTGGTGGTGGCTTAGGGTTGGTACCCGTAGTCAAGTTGGTGGTGGCTCAAAATTAGTAAGGTGGTCGTCAAGCTGACATGCACTCAAGTCATAAATTAGGCATGCCCTAAGAGCCTCAATTTTAAAATCTTATGAATTTAATGTTAAAAACAAAAAAATGAATATTCACTGTCGTCTACCTAAATTGTTTTTCGTCATGACCTTTTCCTCTGGACTGTTTGTCAAATCCAAATGCTCTATGTATTGTCAATATCTTGAAGTTGCATGCCGCGTCATTTGCTCCTTCTGTGTTCTTGCTACTGTCTTTACTACAACGGTTAAAACGGGTTTAACAGAAAAGAAAATTCAGTTTAAACAAAACCAATGGTCCATTTTGATATAAGTAGTAGATGACAACATCATCTACTTCATGACAACCGACAGTTCCCTTTCTGGGTCTGGTGACATGTATCAGTACGAAATCATTTTTAAAGCCTCTGGAGATCAAATACCAAAGAGCTGCTGGGGAAGGATGAAGGATTCCATTGTTTCCAAGATACGAAATGTTATGGAAGCTTCAGGCAATAAGTTTAATGAACCAAGGCACCAGATACTTAGCAATAATGTTGATATAATGGAAGAAATTGTAAAACATCTGGATGCCAAGTCGGTGGGTATCATATCCTGCGTGAGCAAAACATGGCGGCAGGTTGCAGAAAGCGAATATGTGTGGGAGATCATATGCACCCGCAGCTGGCCTTCGACCATTTACGCGACAGAGCGGATTAAACCTGTGGTAGAAGTTCTTGGTGGATTCAGACGCCTCTACATCAATTTCCTACACCCTCTCCTCCTTTCGAATTCCAATTCTGACTTGTGCTGCTCAACGAGTGAAGATGCAATTCACCTCTCTCTTTCACTGTTTTCAGTTGATTATTATGAAAGGCTTTCCTCTTCTTTTAACATTTTTTCAGACAGTACAAGAATAATACAGCCCGAGGGCTGTGGTCTATTATATACAAAAGAAGTTGTGGAAAAGCTTGAGAAGGATGGTGCATTTATAGGTCTGCTAAACTGCAGTTTCGAGACTCCAGGTAAGGAGGGAAAAGGAAGCAGCCTAATAAAGTTACCCGGAACGTAAAAGGGTGGCTACTCTCTAGATCTATGCACTCGTCGTCGACATGTATACCATAGCATGATTTGTTGTTGTCTGAAATCAATCAGTAGTTTTGGGTTCAGCCTGCCGTCTGTTCGCTTTATAAGCTGCTTTAAGTTCTTTGCAGTTTAAGACTTTTTATAGCTATGTGCATTTCCTATCGTGTCGTGTGGGTTCACCCATCTCAGCTAGCAGGAATTCTGCATATTAATTTTTTTAAATAAGATACAAAATATAACTTTTATAGCTATGTGCATTTCCTATCGTGTCGTGTGGGTTCACCCATCTCAGCTAGCAGGAATTCTGCATATTAATTTTTTTAAATAAGATACAAAATATAACTGAGGTATAATAGATTATTTTTCTATATTTTCTATAATTTTATGATTTTAAGATAAATATCTTAATAAGAACTTAAAAAAACATATTCTTACAAGAACACATATTATTTCTTCTTACAAGAATGAATTCATAATCTCTTTGCATTTATTATTTCTTCTTGAATTAGAGACTTTGTTCTTGTGAATAACAATGACAGATAAAAACAGAGAAAAAAAACAGCTGAAAATAGATAAATTTAGAAAATACAAATGCTTCATTCTTTATTAACATGTGTAATTTCACAAGAAGGTTGTTACGGTTTCTTGGCTGTCATAATGCAATGCCCAAATCAAGGCGTTCAATACATAGTTGTTACATAGCACATCACACAACCAATGGTTGTTACAATACAATGCCCAAAAAATAGGGCATTCAACTTGTTACAGAGTCAAGTTATAGTCCTTATGACAAAACAAAGTATTCTCCCTCTATTTCAAAACAGCAACATAGCACACAAAGCAAACATGAACAACTATTGCATATCTCCCAGCCTACCTTCTCTGGAGTAACACACTCTGCCACTGCCACTGCAGACAAAAAGTGGGCTCTGACCTCTACCATTGCAGCCTAAAAATATGGACTCTGACCTCTGCCATTGCAGCTTGAAAAGGTGGGCTCTGACCTCTGCCACTGCAACCTTAATAGGTGGACTCTGACCTCTACCACTGCAATCTAAAAAGGTGGGTGTCAGTGTTGGGGATGAACCTCCACATACAACTGCCTTACCACAACTAACAAGGGATAAAGTATTGGCCACTGAACAATCTCCCACTTGGCAACTACTCTGGCCAAGGTTTTAAACTTACCTTGCCTTGACACCAAGTGAATTTTTGTGCAACCAATGGCTTGGTCAATGCATATGCAACATTTCTTTTTATCCTCACTTTGGGGAGCTCCACCTCTCCAATTTCTACCACTTCTCTAATGAAGTGAAACCTCACTCTAATGTGTTTAGTCCTAGAGTGAAACTTGGGATTCACTAGAAGATCAATTGTACTTTGGTTGTCACATCAAAGAGGTATTGGTCTTTACTCAAATCCCACATCCACACATAATAAATGTAGCCATATAGCTTCTTTGGATGCCTTTGCAGCAGCAATATACTTAGCTTTTGTTGTAGATTAGACAACCACTTCTGTCTTCTTACTTCTCCAGCTAACTACACCACCAAACAACATGAAGATATATGTACTTGTGGACTTGCCCTTATCCACATCTCCTCCAAAATTTGAATCAACAAAACCCTGTAATTGTTTGTTTCTAGCTGCACCATAACATATTGCATAATCATTGTCCCTTGTAGATACCTCATTATCCTCTTAACAACAACCTAATATTTGCTTACCTAGATTTGACATTAGTCTACTTACAACACCCATTGCATGGGCTAAATCAGGTCTTGTACACACCATTGCATACATGAGTTTTCCAACTACACTTGTATATGGTACATGTGTCATTTCCTCCTCTTCTTACTTGTTCTTTGGACTCATTTCATTTGATAATGCCACTTCCACTTGAGATGGAGTGGTCATTGGAGTGCTCTTATCCATGCTAAAGAGTTCAAGGAGATCCGTTATGTACTTTCTTTGGCTGATCCAAAGCCTTCTTGTCATGCGGTCTCTCTTGACTTCAATACTCAAAATATAATGCAATAGACCCAAATCTTTCATGTCAAACTTCCTTGATAAATCAGACTTTGTCCTTGTCACAAACTCCTTTGAGTCACTAAGAAAAAGAATATCATCAACATACAAGACCAACATGATGAAGTGATTTACATTTTCCATGAAGTAGATGCAATGATCTCCATCACTTCTTGTGAAACCATGCTCAATCACATGCTTGTCAAACTTGTGGTACCATTGTCTTGGAGATTACTTCAAGCCATAGAGTTTTTTCTTCAAATTGCACACTAAATTGCTACTCCCACTTGCTACAAACCCTTTTTGTTGTTGTATATAAATATCCTCATTGATCTCTCCATAAAGGAAGGTTGTCTTCACATCTATTTGCTCAATTTATCAATCATAAGCTATTGCCATTGATAATCTAATCAAAGCAAGTTTTTCCACAAGAGAGAAGGTTTCATTAAATTTTATACCTTCTACTTGAGTATATCCTTTTACCACCAACCTTGCCTTATATATTTCCATTGAACCATCAACTGTATACTTTCTCTTAAAAATCCATTAAAAACCAACTGCTTTCCTATCCTTAGGTAATGGTTGCAAATACCAAGTCTGATTTTGTTCAAGTGACCTCATTTCTTCTTCCATAGCCCTTTTCTAATGAATAGCTTCATCACTATTAAGAGCCTATTTCACACTTCTTGGCTCCTAACACATTGAAGAAAATGCAAAATAACTAAAATCGCTTGGTTCATAGCCAAACCTATCAGGTTCTCTTCTTTGCCAAAGATGACTCCTTGTCACTTGATCACTTTGTTCAATTTTTGATCCTTTGAGTTCTATCTCATTTCTTGGTTGTACTTCATCATGAATAGGCTGATTACTCTCATGATTACTTTCCATAGTAGTATCTTCTTGTTGTTGTACTTGACTTTCATCATTAGACCCACTTACAAGCGGTTGCACCTCATGCAAAACAAGAGTAACACTTGTATTTGGCAACACTTGTTTTCAGCCTACTAATTTTTTATTTGAGAAGTTATTCCTTGTTATTCCTCATTTGCTTGAGTATACATGTTTGCTTACTTTTCACTAGCAAACTCTTCGTTGAAGATGACATCTTGACTATATATCATGGCAATGTTCTGATAGGATCCATAGCTTGAATCCTTTGATTCCTTCACCATAACCAATGAAGAATCATTTCACTAACTTACTATCAAGTTTTCTTCTATTCTCCTTGGGAACATGCATGTAGGCTTCACATACAAAGACTCTTAGATGTGCTATTGTGGGCTTCTTGCCACTCCAAGCCTCCTCGGATGTCTTTCCATCCAAAACAAAGCTAGAAGACAATTGTTCATATAATTTATTATATGTAAAACTTCAACCTAAAACATTTTTCTTAAGTGTGCATCATCTCTCATGCTCCTTGCCTTCTCCACTAAGGTTCTATTTAACCTTTATGCAATACCATTTTGTTGTGGGGATTACGGTGTAGGTTTTTGTCTTGTAATGCCATGCAACCTACAAAATGCATCAAACTCCTTGGAGCAATACTCACCTTCATTATTAGTCCTTAGTGCTTTTATCTTCTTCCCTATTTCATGAAGTATACCCATGACTTTCTTGAGAATTCATCAATGAAAGTGATAAAATATTTGGACCCTCCCATGGAAGCCACTTCCATTGGTCCACATATATTAGAATGTATCAATTCAAGAATTTCTTTGCTCCTATATTCACTTGAGTTAAATGAAAATATTTTTTGTTTTCCCATCACACATTCTTCACAAAAATAAAATGAACCAAACTTCATACCTTCCAAACCTCAAATAGTTTGCTTGTTGCACATCTCACGTAGGCTCTTATCTCCAATATGTGCCATCCTTCTATGCCACAACATAATTTTTGATGTATTTTTTGTTTGTTGTGTGGGATTTATCACTCTCTGTTGAGCTTGTATTTGTACTACCAACATCAACATGGACTGCATCTAACTTGTACAAGGTTCCATGTCTTATACCTCTAGCCAAGACCATGGCTCCACGAACTAACTTACACCCATATTTTCCAAAGAGAGTCTCAACACCAGCCTCTACAAGTTGACTTATTGAGGGTGATTTTTGTGTCAATCCTGGAATATGTCTTACATCTGGTATGGTTTTGATCCTTCCATCACTAAGCTTAACTCTTACACTACCTTTGCCAATAATTTCATAGTGATAATTGTCACCAAGGAATACTTTTCCATAGTGACTTGTTGCATAGTCCTTGAACCACTCTCTATGTGGTATCATGTGAAAGGATGCTCTAGAGTCTATTAACCATGCTTCATCTTGAATATTCATTGTCAACTTTAAACATGTAGCAATATACAGTCCCCCTTCACTAGTTGATGGAGTTGCTAGTGATCCTTTTTTTTCCTTGGAAAGATTAGCCTTGCACTCACTTTTCTTGTGCCCCTTTTGCTTGTATTTTCAACAAACAATCTCTTACATATTTCCTTTGCTTGGAAATCTTCTTCTTGATTTGGACCTATAGCCATTGTCATAGAATCTATCACTCTTTTTTTCTCTACTTCTTTCTCTATCTCTAAAAACTAAGGCTTTTGAGTTCTTAGTAGGTTCAGAGGTCCTCCTTTTGGTTTCTTCTTGGAGCAGCTAACCAATGATCTCATATTTCTTGAGATTTTCCACTTTTATACTCTTATTTATTGCTACAATCATATTTTCCCATGAGTCTGGTAAGCTACAAAATAAACAAATACATTGTTTCTCTTCTTTGATCTCATCACCAGCTGATTTCAATTGATTTACAAGAGTTTTGAAGGTATTTAAATATTCAACCACATTTCATCCATCAACCATTTTTAATGCATACAATTTCTTTCTAAGAAATATTAAATCCATAAGTTACTTTGATTGATAGATCTTACCAAGATTATCCCAAAGGTATTTTACTGACTTGGCTCCAATAACATTCATTAAGATTAAATATGTAAGGTTCAAACCAATAAATGCAATAGCTTTGTCATTCATCTTGTCCCAGTCATCTTGACTAATTGTTGCTAGCTTTGAATCCTTGATGATAGTCTCCTTTAGATCTCTTTCTACAAGGAGATATTCCATTTTTAGCTTCCACAAGTTGAAATTATACCCACTAAAATTTTCAATGGTAGACTTGCTATGGTCCATTCTCTGCTCCAATTGGTTACCACATAATACACAAGCAGGATTCCAAAAAAAAAATAGTCCCTCACATCTCTAGAGTTTCCTCAATAGAGCAACACTTTCAATGTTATTCCGAGCTCTGATATCAATTGTGAATAAAAATGATAGTTGAAAACAAAGAAATTAAAAAAGAGAAGACAATTGAAAATAGATAAACTCAGAAAATATAAATGCTTCACTCTTTATTAACATGTGCAATCTCACAGCAGGGTTGTTATAGTTGCATGACTGTCACAATGTAATGCCCAAATCAGGGCATTTAATACATGGTTGTTACATGACACATCACATAACCAATGATTGTTATAATATAATACCCAAAAAATAGGCCATTCAACTTGTTACACAGCCAAGTTACATCCCCTGCAACAAAACAAAGTTTTGTCCCTCTATTTCAGACTAGCAACAGAGCACACAAAGCAAGCATAAATAACTATTGTATACCTCCCAACCTTCCTTCCCTAGAGTAACAAAATTTGTCACTGCCATTGCCATTGTACATAAAAAATGGGCTCTAATATTTGCCATTGCAACCTAAAAATATGGGCTCTAACCTTTGCCATTGTAGCCTAAATATGTGAGCTCTAACCTCTACCATTGCAGCTTGAAAATATGGGCTCTGACCTCTGCCACTACATCCTGAATAGGTGGGCTTTGACCTCTACTGATACAGTATGAAAAAGTGGATATTAATGTTGGGGATGAGCCTCCAAATACAGCTGACTTACCACTACTGACAAGGGGTAAAGTAGTGGCCACTGACTAAATAATCCTTAAGTGTAACATCATCAACATACCTTACCATTTTTTAAACTTTATATATAACATTGGGTCTAGATTTTTTTATTTTTTAAGTTGATTTGATTATCTTTTAACATATAATATTTATCCACTTTCAAGTAACTCAAATTATAAAATTATATATATATATATATATATATATATATATATATATATATATACACCCTAAATTGTGTTAGAATAATACATTAGCTTATTAATGAAAGGGTATGATAGTTATGTAAGGGTATATCCCTTCATATAAAATTGTATAAATATTCATAATTGACATAATAAAATGTGTGCTTCTTATAATACATTCTCATATTATATGGTATCAGAGCAAATTTAGGGTTCTGAACCTGTGAGATCTTGAGGGGGGATTTCCCTCATAGAAATTCCCCCTCATTTTCATATAGGCCCTAGAACCTAGCATCCAAGCAGGGCCATAGCTTCTTTGGTATTCCATCCTACATTCAGCACAATAGAACGTCACTATGCATGAAAAACCTACCAGAATCAACACAATAGCATGAAGGACCGAGTCTTGTTCATAAAGCCTGAGGGAGGAAATAATGTCTTTAGATAAATTTCAGCACAACTATGCAAACTCTTTGAACCGTATCATCGGATCCTACAAGTTTTCCTAGACCCCTTGCCTTGCACACTGGATACAACCACAAACCTCTCATTTCACATTTTGTTTGAGGTCAATATGTTTGAGGGATATGACGTGACAGATATTTCATTGTTATTGCAGATAAGTCTATCGTAATAGACATTTGTGTCATGATTGTGTATCACCACACTCTAATATTACCATGAGGATGTAATAGAAACCATGTGGGATGTGATCTACGTAGCATTCATTATGGTGGAAATGATAGCAACAATCGATCATATTTTTAAAACCCATTGCTCCCATCACTGTTATGAATAAAATAGACTAAGCTAATTTCACATTCTGGGAACCTATGCACAACTTGCACCGCGGACACAACATGGATGCAACAACAAAACATCATGCTGATTTTGTGCTTATTCAATCATTGCGTCACTGAAGATCTAGTCCACCAAATTGGTAAGCCCCTCATATCTCAGGAAAACCATATTCTCGGGTAGCAAATATTTACCTAGATCCTACATAGTAGACAACAAAGAGGCATTAAAATTATCAACCCAAGAACTCGTTCAAATATTGGTATGCTCATGACGAAGACCCAAATATCACATGGGACCGTGTTTAGCGACCCGGAGAACGCACTCACCTGCAACATCTCTGGATCTAGAAAAAGGCCCAGAGAAAAAGTGTTGTTATTGCAAAAAATCTGCAACCAACAAAGAAATTTTTGGAAGGTCGTTAGCCTAAAAATGTGCAAAAGGGCTAAACCAGAGGTAGAATTGGTGTTGGAGAGCATAAAATACAATGACATCATCACCAAAGGAGGCCTAAGAATTGTTCCATAGAAGAGCGAGTGCATATAATTATATTTAAAAAACTAATATTAGGATGATCCTTTTATTAAGTTGGGTGCATAATAATTAGGGTTTGATTCAATTATTTAAAAATTGGTGAAGGTGGTTATCTAACTATCTAAAAATGAATTTCATTCTTCACCTTATATATATAAGCCACCTAAATCTAATATTTGTAAATCTGCGGTTATAAAAGGTTATTTAAAAAATTAAAAAATAACAAAAGGTTATTTGACAAAAAAAAAACCAAAGGTTATTTGAAAATTTAAAAAATAACCTTACAAAACTGCAAAGTTATTTGAATATTTTTACCCATACTGATGAGGAGGAAATTGAGGATTTTACTCTTGTTCATTAGGAGAAACCATCCACCATCATCATGATATGAGTTTCACCTTGAGGATGGAACATACCTAACAAAAGAGTGAACCTCGTATGTAGTGATCTACTCTATCACACTTGGCGATTGTAATAGCTGGTTACCCATGCAAATTGGTAGGATGAAAATATTACAATAAGGACATTCATAGTTGTTAAAGCAAAGTGAGGGATGAGAAAACTTATCTCCTTGTCTACCATTAGACTTGTGAGGTTTGGTGCATCCAATGCCCAAAAATATTTTAGTGAGGGATGACCCACTTTTTCTTAAGTACTCAAGAAGTACTTATTTTGCTTAGACCTAAAGGATGACCCAGAGGCAAACGACCGAGAGGTAGATCTAGAGGCAAATGACCGAGAGGTAAACCTAGAGGTAAAATGACCTAGAGGCAAAATGACCCAGAGATAGACCCATAGGTGATAGACCCAAAGGCGTACCTAGAGGTATTTACCTAAGCAAGAGCAACCAAAAGCCAGATCCAGAGCCAAGAGCTAGAGCCAAGAGCCAAGAGCCAAGATCCAAGAGCCTAAGTCATTATCCCACCTAATGTATTATGGGGGGTATGTTAGAATAATACATTAGCTTATTAATGAAAGGGTATGATAGTTATGTAAGGGTATATCCCTTCATATAACATTGTATAAATATTCATAATTGATATAATAAAATGTGTGCTTAAAATGTGTTCTTATTATTTTATTAACCTAAGAACAAACGATGTGTTGCAGACTTAGCAATAAAGAGAAAAAAAAATGACTTGTCATGACATAGTGTTTTTAGCTAGACATACATTAAGAAAGCCAAATATTATTGTTAATCTGACCAAGCGGGTTGAGACTTTTATAAAGAATAAAGATAATAGGTACAATGGTGGAAGAAAATTCTATTTTATTTTAAGAATATATTATAGCCTTGCAACTAATTATTTTATAACTAGGTTGAGTATTGGTCTTAAAGACATGTAGTATTATAGGTCGCATTAGAATCCCCACTTGGGAAGAAGCATGAAGAAGCATAGTTTATTTTATAGATAGATGGAGTGTTATTTAATTTTAATATCTTTTAAAAGAAGATAGTATAGTTTACTTAATATAATAGAATGTCACGAGTTGAATATTATTTATATTTTTTATATATATTTTTAATTTTAAAGCAAATTGAATTTTAAATTTTTGTTATTTGATTTTAATATACATTGAAGGAAGACATTTTAGTTTATTTATGGTAGTATACCATATATAATGTAGTGGTATTTAAGTTCACAGGTCTTCTTACCTATACACATGAATTGAATCCATCAGTAGTGGTATCCACTTTTTTCATAGTCTCAAGGATAAAATAATAAAGGAAGTGGACATGCATGATCCATGTACTCTTGATGATGCCACCCGTATAGCTCAAGAAACCAAAAATAAACTTCAAGATGTGGCACCCTATCAACATGATTCTAATTTTTGTCATCCTTTTTTAATAATGAACTTTCCTCAAGATACTCTGCTTTAAATGTCGTTCCTATCATCTAAGAGATCAAGCCTGTGCATTGCGTCAAACCTTTCAAGTGGAATATGACACTAATGAAGAAGTAGATATAATTCAATAAGAGTCACTCATTTATACAGAAAAACAACCACTAGATACTAATGAAGTAACACAAGAAGAAGATACTATTTCTCTCTCACTACATGCACTTATGGGTTTAAAGACTCATCATACAATTAAGGTACAAGAATTTATTAGGCACAAACATATTAATGTGTTGATTGACTCTGATAGTACACATAACTTTATTGATTTCAACACTGCCAAATCTTTGAACTTGCATATGAATACTTCTAATCAAGATAATTTTATAGTATTGATTGCAAATGGTGGTAATGCTCAATATGTGGGCTGAACATCTCTAGTATCAATGTAAATGGGGAGTTATTCGTTTTGAACTTAGGGAGTTTAAATATCATTTTGGATGCAGAATGGCTATATCAAGTCGGTGATCTTACTCTTAATCTTCAAAAATTATACATCAAGTGGACAGAGAATGGGAAGATTATTTGTCTTCAAGGAATTTAATCTCCACCTTCTAATATTGTAAGCTCACATTGCATGGAGAAGTTAGTTCTAGGATCTTCCAAAATAGCTTAGGTCAATGACTTGTTTCAACATCGTCAGATAAGGCTCAACCTTCTTAAATAAAATTTGACCCAGGAACAAAATAATATGAAGTAGCAGCATGACTTAAACCACGACTTAAACCACTTAAAATGATAATTCAATGTATGAGATATGGTCTTTTTTTGCCTACAACCTTCTAAACAACTATCCTTGAAGATCAAGTCTAATAAAAATTCTCCTCAATTTTATGGGCCTTACAAGGTAGTTCATCGCATTGGTGAAATCGTATATCAATTGGAGCTTCCACCCTCTTTTCATATACATCCATTTTTTCATGTATCTCATCTCAAAGAAGTGATTTATCAAAAGGTGCAAACCTAGATAAAGCTACCAGTAATAAATGAAGAAGGGTGAATAACTCTTCAACCTGAAGCAATATTGCAAGTCAAATTACGTCATCTTCAATCTCGTCAGATTAAAGAAATTCTGATTAAATGGTAGGACCTACTAGAAGAAGATGCTACATGGGAACCATAAAGTATTTTCCAGTCATTTTTAGCTTTGAGGACAAAGCTTTTTGAGGAGAGGAGCCATGTTACAACCCTAATATATCTTAGTCGACTATATTTCCAATTTAATTATTTATTCATCAATTCATATATAAATAGAAGTATATTATAATTTATTTGTCATCATTGATCATATATCTATTCGTGTATTTGCAAGAGACTCTGCCCTCTCTAAGTGGATATAGGACTTTGCCCTCCTTAAGTGATGTATTCTTATTTATTAAATTCGTTTGATTAATATTTCATATTCTTGTTTAATTGATTTACGAAGCATATCGCTTCAAATTTTTAGAATATACTCAAAGGTTAACTTTTTGAAATATGTCTGGCTAGAAAACCAACCTCTTGATCCTAGGAAAAACTTAAAAAACATTCAAATATTTCTCTACAAGACCTAGGGCGAATCTATAGTGAACTATTGGAATTGGAAAGAAGAAAATGGAAGAGCTTGTTAGCTAATTGCTATTAAATTATTTAGGTAACATTAAAAATATAGAATATAAAGATACATGTTGGTCTCCAAATCACTAGGAGTCTCTTGAGAAACCAATAGAAATATTAATGTATATATATTTCTAAAACTAGTTGCCTTAGAAGCTTAAATGAAGGTTCTTATATTTTGGTGCTTGATCCATCATTGGTATTATATTAGGTTGCAATGGTTAAATGAATAAATTCTATATTGATAATGTTGGTATTTTTAGTGGTGGGGATATTGAACCTCCATAGCTTTGATGAGCTGCTCTTGTTCACCCCCATGCTCTTGTAGTTTCCATATGTTCCAACTTCATTCATACAAGTAGGCAACTACTTGTATGCATAATATGGAGCCCCTATAATAAGACCCCTATAATAAGGATGAATATACCCTATCTATATTTTTTGCCACCATCAAGGCAAGGCCATCAAGAAGGAGAAGCCCAAGACTTGAACTCTCGCCGACCTCAACCTCTTGTACATTTGTTAAGAGATCATGCACTTTGATTGTGACACTATGAATTATGTACACTAGTATTGAACTCCTGTGACACTAGAATCTAGACTGTGATGCCATGAATATGAGTCGATCTAGATCATATTATACGTAGTCCTCAGTTAGCATCCCTTGATATAGAGTTGGTGAACTAGCCGAAGGATGTTTTATGGTATTTTTCTCAAGCTCAATTACAAATCATTTCATTGAGCAATTACATGCCATTTTCAAATATGAAATGAGTAAGAAAAAATTCATACAGGCGATGGTAATTGTTTTCTTAGTGTGGTTGATTTAAATAAAAAAAAAGGAATTTGCAACAATCAAACCAATCACTCAAACAAAAAAGGTACGAAAGTTGATGGTAAGTATTCTACCATTTTGATTGCTTACAAGGACATTTTTTAAATTGAAGTTCTCTCAAAAATAATTATCTAGGAGGTGATAAATAAATATTATTAAAAATATTTTTAATGTGTAACTTTTCTAAGTCAATTTTTTATATGTCTGAAGTCAAAAATCAAATAAAAATAAACTAGAAGGTTGTGAATAAATATTGGCATTTGGTGATAATATGGTATTTCAAAGGAATGGAGTTGTTCTTTAAATAAATTGAATTCTATGTCAAATCCACCAAAATTGGAAAGGCAAATAGTGGCATTGACATCATGAATTTCAAGCTAGAAGTATGAGGTTCAACTCCCAGTTTATTTCTTTTTATCTTAAAATTGCATAACATTTAAAGGGTTTAAATCATCATTTTTTCTCCTTTCTCCTACATAAAGCATTGAGTAGGAGAGTTGGCCATTTGAAACAAAGTATGAATTTTTTTTAGAGGTCAAGGGGTCAAAACTCACCAAGACCATTTTGCTACCCTAGGAAGGATAATTTTTAAATTTTGCAATTCCTATAGTATTTCTGGGTAAATAAATGCAAAATTAACTATAGTGAATATTTTGGAAAATTAAAAAGGGGTTAGTTAATTTTTTTTTGTAAAAGGTACATTTTTGGTGATGACTAACACCTTTAATTTTTTCAAGTAATTTTCTTCAAATTTTGCATACTTTGTATATCAATTAAAAATATGCTTAAGCACACTTACAATGTTCGATATAAACAAAACCTCTAGCTTGTGTTTTTTGGTGAAGCTATCATGTTAAGATACTGTGTCTATATCCAAACACACCTATCATAACAATGTCTAGACATCAACCCTTTAAACTATCAAGGATACATTAGGACATCATATTGTGATTCTTTTGATCCATCATTTTTACCCTATTAATCACTATCACTAGACATTAATCTTGGAATTAAGAAATTCTAAGTATATAGGGAAGTTAAGCCCACATACAAGGATTTATCTTTAAGTAGATGTTATTGATAGGATGAATCCCTTTTTGTACTACCTTGATACCTCATATTATTCTCTTTCATGTACATTAAGGTCTCTTTCGTGTATGACTTTGTATATCGAGAGGACTAGCTTCTTCCAGGTACCAATGGGTATATAGAAAGATTTGGTATATTGGACTAGTGGAATATTGAAAGGGGGACCATTTGGGAGTCATAAGGAACCCTCACAATGAAAAAATACAATTATTTTCTTAAGAATCACAACTACTCAAAGGCCCAAATTTTGGACCATGGAAGACCAAGATGAGGACCATCCTAGTGGTTGAGAAACTATAGGATATTATTAGTGAAATATCACTCAACTTGAAGAAGATGAAGAGGCTCAATGGCAGTTTGATAAAGTAGGTACCAAAGCACCAATGATTATCACCCTTACCATATAAAATATCATTTAGCTACATATTTGTAAAGCACAAACATCAAGGACATATGGGACACACTTTCTACCATATATGAAGGGAAGAATAAATCAATAATTCTTTACCATTAATATCAACTCCACATACTAAGAGTTCAATATGGATAAAGCGTTAATAAATTTCTTTGCATAGTTGTAAAATTGAAAGCAAGATTGAATACCATGGGATAAATAGTAGAACATAGGCTCCTAGTACCCATCATACTTAGAGCACTAACAAATTATTTTCAAATACTAATTTTTCTTTGCAAGTATCAATTATGAAGGTGTTCTTTGATGGGTTGGTGAACATGCTTCAATAGGAAGAAGCAACCAATAAATTGATAAACAATACATTCATTTCCATATTGAAGCCATAAAAGGGTCCTTTTTCTTCATCATCATCATAAAAATAACCTCTAAGACAAATAAGGTGCTAGCATATCTATGGAATAGAAGGAAATGATACAAAGTATTTTTAATATAACTCCATGACTTGAGGGATTCAATTCTATAACCCTCCTCAAAAAATATAGTTCAAATCACACCCTAAGCAACAACAAGGGTATGTTGCACATGAATAACCAAACCCTAATTTTGAATAGGATTATGAATTGGTACATAAGTTCTTGATGTCCAAGGCAATGACAAAACCAAATAATGAAATTTGGTATATTGATTTAAGTGCTATAAAGCACATGATTCAAGATAAAATATGGTTTGACTCATTACAAGCCAAAGAAGGGAAACCGATCACCATTGTTGATGATAAGACCTATCATGTTAAAGGAGTGGAAAATGTTCCTCTCAATATAACTGATGGAAGACGCACAATTAAAAATATACTATATATACTAGGATTACCAAACATCTTGCTATATGTATCACAAATTCTAGATCAAGACATGACACTTAAATTTTGAGTTGTTAATGGCAAAAATAGGTGTTTCATCATAAAACATGTTAATTTAATAGCAACTGGCTCCTATAAGAATGGTTTCTTTGCACTCAATTTTATTTCATCTCTAATGTTTCATTGTCTACAACCACGATAAATGCTACCTCTTGTTGGCATAGGAGATATGAATATTTGATTTTTGGATACTTACTCCTACTAAGTAAGCATCTTATGGTGACAAGTCTACCCAACCTTTTAACCAAATTACCAATATGCTCAGGTTATTTAGTAAGAAAGCAATAATGAGTACCTTTTGAATTCAACACTCATAGAGTTAGAGGAACATTGGATGTCATACATAATGATTTGTCCAAAACCATGCTAGCTAGTTATAGTCGACATAGGTACTTTTAGCTATTTGGTAATGACTATTTGTAGAATATGTGGGTATATTTCCTACCATTCAATTTAGATGCTCTCAAGAATTTCTAACACTTAAAGAAGCTTGTTGAAACAGAAAGTAGGCATCATATTTGAGTCCTTCGCTCAAATTGGATGTAATATGCATCCAATTTTTTTTTAGAGTTTATCACATAAAAATGGGATAAAAAAAAAACCTTACTATTGTCTACACTCCACAACATAATGGATTTGTTGAGAGAAGAAATTTTTCTACCATAGAAATTATTCATTGCATGCTCATAGGAGTTGGTGTAGGGTAGCAGTATTGAGTGAAAGTTATATTTATTGTGGTGTATCTTCAAAATAGAGTACCTACAAATATACTTAAATGGATTGCACTTGAAGAAGCATGGTCTAGGATAAAGTTTTCAATTATGCATCTAAAATTCTTTAGAAGTAAGGCATATGTACATGTGCCAAAGCAAAAAGGACCAAGTTGGGTGCAAAATATCTATCTTGCATATTTATTGGATATGACAAAGCATAAAAAGCTTATTGACTGATAGAACTAATCACCAAGAAAGTGCATATAAGTAGATATGTGGTGTTTGACAAAGAATTTGGAAATAAGACAAATTATAAAGATTCTAAGAAATCTATAGATGTCACATCTTTAGTTGCGAGCAATGATTCAAATGAGGAAGTTCCAAGAGTCGAGAAAGTTATAAGAGTACAGTTAAACAAGGAATATCATGAAAAAGTTCTAAAATTTGTTGATGAACCAGTAGTAGTTACTCCATCACAACAAAAAAATGCTCCAAAATAGCTCATTGATACCATCAAAGATGTTAAAAATGATTTACCACTTAACCTCAATTCTACTCGACCATGTACTAATAGTAGTACATGGTAGGAAGTAAATCCAAGCTTGATGAGTTCTATAATGGATAATTCAAAACCAACTTTAGTAAACGACACACTAAATTTACTATAATGGAAGGTAACCATGGAAGAAAAATACATATCTCTAATGAAGTAAAAAATATGGGATATTGTTGATTTGCCAAAAGGAAAGAAGCTCATAGGTTGCAAGTGGGTTTCAAAATCAACTAGAACGTAGATACATCCATTGATAAATATAAGGCATGACACATTGCAAAGGGCTACACATAAAAATAAGGAATAAACTATGAAGAGACATTCGTATCTACAATAAAAATGACCACCACTCATGCACTATTTGTAATGGGAACATAGTTTGGTTGGAAAATTTATTAAATGGATGTCAAAAGTGTGTTCCTCAATTGTGACATTAAAGAAGAGTTGTATATGATGCAATCCAAAGGCATGGTTGTTAATGAGAAATATCTAAAGGTCTATAGACTAACCAAATCACTATATCAGTTGAAATAGGCTCCCAAAGCTTGGTACATCATCAATGATCACCTATTGCAACATGATTTTACCAAAATTCCCTTCGATGTAAATATCTATGTTAAGAAAAATAGATTTGAAATAGTGATTCTGAAGAACATAATCTTATACTGAGAGGGGGGGTGAAAATATAAGATAAAACTTTTTACTTCTCAATCCAAATGATAATAGCAAAAATATCAAAATAGTAAACAATGCACACATCATCACACACATGAGAGACATGATTTAACATGGTTCACCCAATGTGGGCTACTCCATGAAGAAAATATTCCTTATAATTTTTTCTCAATGAATATTTGGGAATCAATTGCCTATTACAATGTTTATGGACCTCTATCCAAAGGAGATACCAATCCCATTATATTATGGTTTGTAGATCTCTCTCCACAAGAGACCTCTGTCCCCAGTGCTATGGTTTGTGGATATATTTCCATAGGAGAACTCTATCCCCTTTGCTCTATTTTTTGGATCTCTCTCCACGAGAGAACTCTATCCCCTATTCTCTGCTCACAAATAATATCTAATCTGCTCACAAAACTGATCCAATATACTCATAAGTATACCTTTAACCTATTCACAAGTTTGCCTCAAACCTACTCAAAAATATACCTCAAACCTTCTCAAAAATCTATCTCTAACCTACTCACAATTTTACCTCAATACTGCTAAAAATTTTGCCTCTAACGTGCTCATAATTCCTGCTCAATTCTGCTCAAATACATATTCATAAATGCTTATAACACATGCTCAAAAAGGTTTCATAAAGATGCAAAAATTTATCTTCAAACCTAGCACAAGTAGTTCACAATATCTAGCACAAATATCTCAAACTTGATTCAACAATAAAATCACAGTTTGTTCTCAAACTCTATCCCCAAATGTATCCAAAACATTCAACAATGAATCACCAACCCTAACTCAAATATTTCCAACAATGTTTATCAAACAATCCTTTTCTCTCCAAATCATTCACTTCAAAAAAAAACTTTAAACAGGAATGATGTGCCCATACCTCTTACTTTACCCTTATGGAGATATGTCTTCAAAAACCTATCTCACAAACAACTGATTTTTCTTGTGCCACTTCAAAGGTTAGATAGGAAAATACTTTCTCAAACCTTCACATAAATTTTCCTCTCAAAAATATATGCTCAATTTAATTCCAAAACAATGAACGATAACTCCCTTGGTTTTTCACAATAAAGCATCAGATCATGAACCAGGTCCTTTAAATTTAATGCCACTATTACAAGCAATAAAAACACATTTTACACCTTTTATCTCCCTACTTTCATTAAATAATTTCCAAATCACTTAATGACCAATAACATTGATTTACAAATTTAAATCAACCATTTACACCTTATCACTCCTACGTTTGCATATATAAAAATAATTTTTTAATTACAGCAATATATCCAAAAACATTTGGTAAAAAATAAATTATCCTTATACCTCGTATTTGCCAAAACTTTTATACCATAGTACACCCCTCAAACACCAAGCAAGGCAAATATCAAACAACCTTAGCACATACCTTTTTTCAAAAAATATTAATGCTGGTGTGAATGGGAATCGACCCTCCAACCTCAAACTCCTAATGATGGCACTTAACCGCTTGCGCTAGCCAAGCGGTTGAGACCTATTGTTTATGCCTGCCACTTTGTTCCTTGGCATGTTCATCAAAAATAAAAACTCTTCAAAAAATTGGTGCTAGGTAGAATCGAACCGCAAACCTCCACATTCCAAACTTCTTAACACAAG
The DNA here is from genome assembly GCA_028583015.1 of Wollemia nobilis. Classification (NCBI taxonomy): domain Eukaryota; kingdom Viridiplantae; phylum Streptophyta; class Pinopsida; order Araucariales; family Araucariaceae; genus Wollemia; species Wollemia nobilis. The sequence continues at coordinate 3,514,482 of JAQPPZ010001629.1, read as the reverse complement.
CCTAGCCACCGCTGGGCCACCCTAGCGGATGACATCAAGGGATGCACGAACCTTTCGTTAATTCATCCTCCTTCTGTGCTCTGAAATTAGTGTTATCCTCTTGTCCTTATCTATTGTCACACTTGCACTATTTCTCAAATGTTTGCATTAATAAAAATCACACCCTTCTTTGCAAGGACCTTAGGATATATATATGTTTTCCATGCATGGTCTAGACATTAGCCCACCTTTCAAATTAGTTTAAAAATAATTCTATTTATTTTTGGCACCATGCAATTTAAACTTAGGTTTTATTGCCTTGGGTCTTTTTCACCAATAAGAAGTAAACCTTTTGCCTTGTCAATTAAAATATCTCTTTACTTTTTATTTACCAAATGAATCCCTTGTTATTTCCAAATCTCCCTTAATAATATTTAAATATTATAATTTAAATATTATAATCCTTTTCTTCAAAATTCTCTTTGCTTGCTTTTACAACCATGGAAAATTCCTTTGTATTTATTATTTCAACCTTGAAGACAAAACTCAACCTTTTCACCTTTGACATCAATGAAAATCAACTTTGACATCAATGACAACACTATACTCAAAATTTCCAACAATCTCTCCCTTTGTCATTGATGGTAACCCTTTCTAAAAATTCCTTTTCTTACCACTAGATTCCAAATCTACTCCCCTTGAGAAACTACTCCCCCTGACTGAATGCTCTCCCCCTTACTCAAATCTCTCCCCCTTTGACATCAATTGAAAAGGGAAAAATCTCTCCCCTTTAGGGCTAAATATAAGAATTTTATATCATCCCCCTCCCCACCTCCTCTCCTTGAAGTGATTAATTTTGGGGTGGAAGTAAAACTACTCCCAATTTCCTTCTAAGATACTCAAAAGTTTCCTTTTAAAGTGGTTTAGTGAAAATATCCATAATGTTCCTTTGTAGTAACATATTCCAATTTGACTTGCTTATCTGTCACATGTTCTCTCAAAAAATGATATTTGATCGGAATGTGCTTGGTCCTTGAGTGCATCAATGGATTATTTAAAATATTTATGGCACTTGTATTATCACATAGTATGGAGATGGGATGATCATGCTCAATATTGAAGTCCTTTAAATTTTTCTTAGTCCATAACAACTATGTAGAACAAGCAACCGATGTAATGTACTTTGTTTCTAATGTGGATAAGGATACTAATGCTTATTTCTTGCTTAGCCAAGAGACTAAACACTCTCCAAGAAAGAAGACTCCTCTACTTGTACTTTTTCTCTCATCAATATTGTCTGCCCAATATGCATCTGTATATGCTATGAGAGTGAAATTGTCACTTTTGGGATACCATAATCCAAAATCCATAGTCCCTTTTAAATACTTGAGAATCCTATTTGCTGCTAGTACATGTGTTTCCTTTGGTGCTGCTTGAAATCATGCCACCAGTCCCACTACCTGCATTATATTTGGTCTTGTAGTTGTATCATATAGTAAGTTGTCAATCATAGATCTATACAAAGTTTGATTTTCCTCAGGAGATTCATCATATTTATTCAACTTGCATCCTATAATCATTGGAGTACTTACTGGTTTGCAATCTTCTAACTTGAATTTCTTTAGCATCTCTTTTATATACTTGGTTTGTGAGAGAAATACACCCTTCTCTGATTGTAAAATGTGTATTCTAATAAAGAAGGACAATTCACCAAGAATTAACATTTCAAATTCATTTTGCATACTCTGCAAATTTTTTACACATCTTATCATCATTGCCTCAAAAAATATATCATCCTCATAAACAACCATGATTAATAAATAATTTCCTTCATTTTTTATGTATAAATTATTGTTAGCAATTCCTTTTCAGAACCCCTATTCCTGAAGATACTTATCCAACCTTGAATACCAAGTTCTAGGAGATTTCTTTAGTCCATAAAGAGCCTTCTTTAATTTACATACATAATCTGGTTGATCAGTTACGCTAAACCCCTCAAGTTTCTCAATGTAGACCTCTTCTTCCAAGACACCATTGATAAAAGCTGATTTTACATCCATTTGATATACTTTGAAGTTTTGGAAACTTGAGAAAGCTAAAATATCCTTATGGCCTCAAGTCGTGCAACAAGAGCAAATGTTTCATCAAAATCAATCCCTTCAACTTGTGCATAACCTTTGCATACCAATCTTGCTTTATTTCTAACTACCTAACCATATTCATTTAACTTTTTTCAAAAAAGCTATTTAGTGCCAATTACATTATTATATTTTGGTAATGGTACAAGTTCCCAAGTCTCACTTTTTTCTATTTGATCCAATTCCTCATCCATTGCCTTGATCCAAAACTTATATTCTCTTGCCTCATTAAAATCCTTGGGTTCAATTTTAGACAACAAAGAAATATTTGCATGTTCACTTGTTCCTATTATCTTCCTCATTGTTTGTCTTTCATTTGGATTTCCAATAATCAAATATCTTGGATGATTTTTATGCACATACTTGGCCGAAGTCTTAGGTGGTGTTCTTTGTGTTTTCTCTTCTTTTGATTCTTCACCTAATTCTTCTTGGTAACTTTCTTCTTGATACACAATTTCTTGAGCTGGTTCTTTTGACCCTTTATGTTCATCAACTGTCACATTTATACTTTCCATAATTGTATGTGTCCTCTTATTATAGCACCTATAGTATTTGTTCTTAGTGGAATAGCCAAGGAAAACACCCTCATCACATCTTGAATCAAACTTACCCAAATTTTTCTCTTCCCATATTATGTAGCATTTGATTCTAAAAATTTTGAAATATTTTATAGTAGTTTGTCTCCCTTTCTAGAGCTCATATGGGTTTTATGATGAGTTACACATACTTGAGCTCTATTGATGATATATACTGCTGTATGAACTGCCTCTCTCCAAAAACCATCTAAAATCTTAGAGTCATTTAACATAGCTCTGGCCATATTCTCAACAATCCTATTTTTTCTTTCAACTACTCCATTTTGCTATGGAGTTCTTGCTCCTGAATATTCTCTTTTGATCCATGTTGTTCACAAAATTCTATGAATTTACCTGAAGTAAATTCTCCTCCTCTATTATATCTTAAACACGTAATCCTTCTACTTGTTTCATTTTCTACTAATTCTTTGAATGCCTTGAAATTCTCAAAGACTTCTAAATTTTATTTTAATAAAGCTATCCAAGTCATTATGGAGAAATCATCTATAAATAACATGAATTAAATTTCACCTTGTAGACTATCTGTCCTTGTAGGACCACATAGATCAGTGTGAACTAATTTCAATGGTTCATATGATGTAAATTTTTTGACTTGAAACTTGTTCTTGTTTGCTTTCCATGCTGACATTGTGCACAAATTGTGTTTTGTGGCATTTTTATCTTTGATAAATCTTTGACAGTCTGCTTTTTGCTTATTTTCTCTATGTTTTCAAAGTTCAGATGACCCATTATTCTATGCCATAACCAACTCTCATCTTCTTGTGATAGGAAACACTTTTCTCCCTTAATATCACTTAGTATGTAGAGATTATTTGTAGTTCTACTAACATTTGCAATGAGCTTTCCTATTTTAGATTTTCTGATCTCACATCTATTTAGATAAAAAGTGATCATGTGCCCTTGATCACAAAGTTGGCTTACACTTAGTAAATTGTGCCTCAATCCCTTGACATACAATACATTCTCTGTCTTTGTTTTTCATTATCTAAACTCAAAGTTTCTTTCCCACAGATTTTTTTTGAACCATTATCACCAAATTTTATTGATCCTCCATTGATTTCTTTAAGTACAAGAAATTTACTCTTGTCCCCTGTCATATGACTTGAACAACCACTATTAAGAAACCACTATTTTCTCTTATCTTTTACATGAAGAGTTGTTTGTACCAACATTGACTTCACTTTTTCTTTCTCTTTTCTCTCTCTCCTAATTGTTGAGGTTGTATTCTTTTGAACCTTCTGATCCTCCTTTTTGCTTAATTTAGGAAATACTATTTTACACCATTTGGCCTTGTGTCCAAAGTTATTGCATTTGTAACATATGATATTAACATTCATGAGAGGTGCAAAAGAATTGAAATTTCTATTATCTCTCACATAAATGATGCAATGTACAACTCTATGACCATATTTGTTACATGAAAAACAATAGCCATGGAAGAAATTTTGTAACCTGTTAGAGTGCCTTGAATAATATGGTCGCATGCTTCTTCCTTTGTTGTTCCTGTAATTGACTTTTGTCCATGGATCTTCTTTACCTTCTTCCTTCTTAATGCTTTTGCATTTCAATGCATTAGCATAAGTCATGGGCTCTTCTTCTTTTGATATCTTTGTTCCTTGGGAGCTTGACTCCTCTTTTTGTTTTCCAAACTATATATCTTGTTGTAACTTATCCTTAGTCTTTTCAACTTTCTTTCTTAAAGAGACAATTTCAGATTCTATTTTTTTACATTCTAACTCTTTTGCCTTTAACTCTTTTGTCATATCCTGTTCAATTTTCCTTCCCTTTTCAACCTTTACCTTGAGCTCTGTGAGGTTTTTTAGAAGTTCCATCTTTGCTTCGTCATCCTCTTGGATTTGATCTTTCAAACTTGAATTCTTCCTTCTAGCTTTTTTTAAGTTTCTAAGAGCAACAATAAATTCCTCTTTTATGCCGATCATGGCCTCTTCTTCATTTTATGAGGTCATGTACATTCTTGTAAGATCTTTCTTCAAGCTGTTAGGATTTTCATGAAGGAACCCGGTCTAATACCAATTTAATAACATAAACTTATACTGATATGGGGAGTGAATAGTATAATATAAAACTTTTTACTTATCAATCCAAATTATAACAACAATAATATGAAAATAGTAAACAATGCACACATCATCACACACATGAGAGACATGATTTAATGTGGTTCACCCAATGTGGGCTACTCCATGGAGAAAATATTTCTTATAAATTTTTCTCAATGAATCTTTGGGAATCAAATCCCTATTACAATTTTTATAGATCTCTATCCAAAGGAGACACCAATCCCCTTATATTTTGGTTTGTGGATCTCTCTCCACAGGATATCTCTATCCCTACTGCTCTAGTTTGTGGATCTCTTTTCATAGGAGAAATCTATGCCCTCTACTCTAGTTTATGGATATCTCTCCGTAGGAGAACTCTATCCCCTCTACTCTTCTCATAAATCTAATCTAATATTCTCACAACACTTATCCAATCTACTCACAAGTCTACCTCTAACTTGTTCACAAGTTTACCTTAAACTTTCTCAAAAATCTACCTCAAACTTGCTCAAAAATATGTGTCTAACCTGCTTACATGTTTGCCTCAAGTCTGCTCAAAATTTTACCTTTAACCTACTCATAATTCATGCTCAAATACATACTAATAACTACTTATAACACATGCTCAAAAATGTTTCACAAAGATGCAAAAACTTATCTTCAAACCTAGCACAAGTAGTTCACAATCTCTAGCACAAATGTCTCAAACTTGCTTCAATAATACAATCACAGTTTGTTCTTAAAATCTATCCTAAATGTATCCAAAACATTCAACAATGAATCACCAACCCTAACTCAAATATTTACAACAATGCTTATCAAAAAATCATTTTCTCTCCAAAGCATTCACTCCAAAAAAACACTTTAAACAGGATTGATGTGCCCATACCTCTTAGTTTGCCCTTATGGAGATATGTCTTCAAAAACCTATCTCACAAACAACTGATTTTCTTGTGCCACTTCAAGGGTTATATAGGAAAATACTTTCTCAAACCTTCACATAAATTTTCCTCTCAAAAATATATGTTCAATTTAATTTCAAAACAATGCTCTATAAATCCCTTGGTTTTTCAAAATAAAGCATCAAATCATGAACCAAGTCCTTTAATTTAATGCCACTATTACAAGCAATAAAAACACATTTTACACCTTTTATCTCCCTACTTTCATGAAATAATTTCCAAATCACTTAATGACCAATAACATTGATTTACAAATTTAAATCAACCATTTACACCTTATCACTCCTACTTTTGCATATATAAAATTAAATTTTTAATGACAGAAATATGTCCAAAAATATTTGGTAAAAATTAAATTATCCTTATACCTCCTATTTGCCAAAATATTTATACCATAGCAAACCCATCAAACACCAAGCAAGGCAAATATCAAACAACCTTAGCGCATACCTTTTTCCAAAAACTATTAATACTGGCACGGATGGGAATTGACCCTCTGAACTCAACCTCCTAATGCAGACACTTAACCTCTCACGCTAGCCAAGCAGCTGAGACCTATTGTGTAGGACTCACCCTTTGTTCCTTGGCGCATTCATCGAAAACAAAAACTCTTTAGAAAATTAGTGCTAGGTAGAATCGAACCACAAACCTCCACCTTCCAAACATCTTAACATAATCCTAGCCGTATTTGGACCACCTTGGTGGATGACGTCAAGGGATGGATGAACCTTTCATTAATTCATCCTCCTTTTGCACTCCAAAATTAGTGCTATCCTATTGTCCTTATTTGTTGTCACGCGTGCATGATTTCTCAAATGTTCACATTAATAAAAATCACACTCTTCTTTGCAAGGACCTTAGGATATATATATGCTTTCCATATACATTTTAGATGTTGGCCCACCTTTTGAATTAATTTAAAAATAATAATATTTATTTTTGGTGCCATGCAATTTAAACTTAGGTTTTATTGCCTTGGGTCTTTTTCACCAGTGAGAAGTAAACCTTTTTCCTTGTCAATTAAAATCTCTATTTCTTTTAAATTTACCAAATGAAGCCCTTGTTATTTCCAAATCTCCCTTAATGATAATTAAATATTATAATCCTTTTCTTCAAAATTCTCTTTGTTTGCTTTTACAACCATGGAAAATTACTTTGTATTTATTGTTTTAACCTTGAAGACAAAACTCAACCTTTTCACCTTTGACATCAATGACAATCAACTTTGACATCACTGACAACACTATACTTAAAATTTCCAACAGATTCTTGTGCTTTATGTTGATGATTTTGCCATCACTGGTAATTTAGTGAATGATGTGAAAAGTGAATTGAAACATCCTTTGACAGGACAAATTTAGGGCTTTTGCACTATTGCCTTAGCTTGGAAGTTTGGCAAAGAAAGATTCACATTGTGGTCACAAAGACAATGTATGCTTAAAGACTAATAGAAAAATATAGGATAAAAAATTTTAAACCTAAGGCAACACCAATGGAGCAAGGGTTAGAACTATCTAAAAATGATAAATTACCTAAAGCATTTGCTACTTTTTATTGTCAATTTATCGAGTCTCATATACTTAACAAACACTAGGCCTAACATCATTTTTGTTTTAAGTTATATTTTGATATTCATGTAGGATCCTAAGGAGATTCATTGGAAATCTACAAAGAGGACACTAAATTATCTCCATGGTATAGTAGAATATGGCTTAGAATATAAGAATAATGATCATTTTCCTACATATTTGTAGATAACAAAAATTTAACATTTGTATATGTGTTTCCTCCAAGATCTATACCTGTCTCATGGCATAGAAAAAATAAAATGCAATGGCATTGTCATCCACTAAGGTATAATATCATGCCACACAAAGAGCTACATGTGAAGCAATATGGTTGCAAAACATACTAGCAAATATGGGTGTATGCAAAATTGACCAACCTTTTTGAATTGTGATAATCAAGGTGTTTTGAAATTGGTCAAGAATATAGTATTTCATGAAAGGACAAAGCATAATGAATCTCAATGTTATTTCATTCAATAATAAATTCAAAATCACTAGATACAACTCAAGTACATTTAATAATGGTGCATGTGTTTAATTTAAATTGTTTTACAATTCTCTTTGTATACTAATTAATGTAATATTGAGGGATGTTAGATAATAATAATTATATTATTTAGGTAACGTTCAAAAATATAGAAAACAAAGAGACATGTTGGTCTTCGAATCACCAAGTCTCATGAGAAACCAAGATATATCTTAATGTATATATTTGTAAACTAGCTTGCCTTGGAAGCTTGAATGAAGATTCTCATTTTTTTGTGCTCAATCCATCAAATATATTAAAAGGTAGAAGAACCTTGTAGTTTTTCCACTTGAGTTTAGTCAGGAAAGTATGGATCTTGAATCCCTCTTGTTTAATGATAAATTAATAATTTCTAGGGTGAGGACAAACTAATATGAAGTCTCATGCTTTCTGGGGACTACACTATCAGATATTCAGCTTACTCTACCTTCATAGAGGTAGAAATTAACAGTACTCCTTCAATAGTGTGGAAAAGGGTTTGGTATTCTAAAGCCTAGCCAAAAGCTATCTTTTTCCTTTGGCTGGTTGTACATGACAAATTTCTATCTAGTGAACAAATGAAAAAATGTGTTGACCCAAAATACTTAAATATGTTATGTGTGATGATGCAGATGAAACTAGTCCTTCTCTTTTCCTCCACTAACCCTTTTATTATAAGTTATGGAGAAAATTATTGGATAAATCTAAAATATCCTAGGTTATGCTTGCATCTTTTGAGTCATTATTGGACAAATGGAAAAACCCTTTTAAGGGTAAGGCTCCCCTATTCCTATGAAATATGATCCCAACCATGCTTTCCTTATGCATATAGTTGGAAAAGAATGCAAGGATTTTTGAAGAAAATCATATCTAATAAAGATTAAGTCTAGAGTAGGTTCTAGGCTCATACTACAAAATTATGTGTTGTAATATCCCTGCATTCAACCATTAGTGTAGGATATGAGAATTTCAAATTCTTAGAAGACCCTTAGAATTTTTATAGAAAAATATCAGTTAGGCTCCAAAAGAAACAAACACGTTGATGAGAAAACTATAGATCTCTCTTGGACCAAGCCTATACAAGGATATTAGAAGCTCAATTTTAATGATGCTAGTAAGGGTAACCTTGGCTCAATAGCTTATCATTAGATCTTATGGAATGATCACGACTCTCCCATTATCCTTAGAGTTGATTGCATTGGCCAAAACACCAACAACCTTGCTAAAGTAGAAGCTACTATGAAGAAGATTCACAAATTATCCATGATGCTCTAAGGAAAATAAATATTCAAGACTAGATATTGGCCATCAAATTAAGGAGATTTATAAGGTGCCTAGTAGACTTCCACTTTTTGACTTCTACCATGCAAAACATTTGGGTAATGAGCCAGCTAATTGGTTGGCTAGTTGGATCCTTGACAATAAATTTCAAGTAAAATAAATTATCCTTCAAGATGAGATCAAGCGGAAATAACTTGATAAAATTACTAGACCTTATTCAAAACAATATGGTTTCATTTAGCATATAACATATGTAAAATATGAGATCAAATAAAGAAATGACTTGAGAAAATTACTATAACTAAATCAAAATAATATATTTCAATTTAGTATATAACACATGTAATAGTGGTGAGTGTAACGTATATAACATATATGATCTACTTAATTTGACACTTATAATATATACTAAAGTCATCAAACAAGGACAATGTAGTGGTTAGGGATTAGGTATAATATATACTTGTTGGAGTATATTACATTATTTGGTACATGATATTGTATCCCCATGGTACCTTCATGGTATATTAGTAAATATTAGATTAGGGTTGAGTCATAGTTTAGAGTGTGAGTATTATTTCCTCTTTATATAAAGATTACATACATTTTGAGCAATTAATATTGTAAGTTATACAACATGCTTTGTACATGTATGATTCATGCTACTTACATTCATATTGTTGTTTAGTAATTAATTTTATTTGTTATAATATTGGCCTTGATATACTTATTAATTTACTCATATTACTCTACTTATATCATTATCTTGAACTTATTTCTTTTTGGCTATATTATATTAAATCCTATGATATTTATGGTGCTATTAAGGATTAAAAAACCATCAGTGGTATTAGAGTTACCATCAAATTTTGACCAGATTGATAGAATTTAGTCTAGCTACTTGCAAAATTCAATTTTATCTAGTTTGATAGAATTGATTTAGAGTATGTCTACTTTAAAGGCAGTAAGACTCAATAGAGGAGTATGTATACTTTAAAAGCAGTAAGACTCAGACTCTATTGTAAGGTCATAGTGAGTAGAAATACTATAGTATTTACATGGTTGGAGATTAACCAGTGAAGACCAAAACTTAGTTGTAGAGTCTTTCTATTATTGAAGAATAACCAGTGAAGACCAAGACTCATCTATAGAGTCTTTTCACGATTATAACCAGTAAATACTAGGACTTAGTTCTATTAAAAGGCATATCAACTTTGAGATAGTTGATAATTCAAGGATATAGTCAATCCTTAACATTGATTTTATAGATAGTTTAATAATTAGGGACAATCAGAGTCACCTTGACATTGATAGAAGAATCAAGGATATTAAGGTCACCTTGACGTCATAGAAAAGAGTTCAAGGATATTCAAGTCACGTTGACATAAAATATTTGAGTTTCAGAAAAGGGACACTTTGATATTGGGTCCTTACATGTGACCTTAGATATTATTAATTTTAGAGAGTTGTAGTAGAAGTGTGAAAAGCTTCCTGTAACATATATAAAAGAGTTTCAACTTTGAGGTGTAGAGAAGAATAGATAGCAGGAGACTGAGAAGCATTCATAGCTTCCTAAGAAAGAAGAAAAAGTGCAACATATTGAAGAGAAGAATCAAGAGAAATAGATTGAAAGGAAGAAGAAAAATATATTATATGTTTAAAAAATATAACATTCTTGAGATAGATATATCATTCTTCAAGCCTTGATTTAAGATAAGAAAAGTATTCAGGTCATAAGAATATTGATCTTGATACAAGTCATCAAGACCTTGATATAAGCAAGAAGACATGGGTCATCAAGACCTTGAAATAAGGACGAATACAAAGATCATCAAAATTTTGATATACGGAAGGAGCTACAGGTCATTTCAACCATGGTTATGCATAAGGGGTAGTACCAAAAAAGTATTTATCAAATCGGGGTGAATCAACGTGAAAACTGTATAAACTATGGGGCAAATTTTTCAAAATTTTGAAGAAAATTTTTCAAAACATGGCGATTTTTTTTTTCAACTACAAGTATCAACAAAATTATCAGAAGGCGACTGGCAGAAGGTGACTGATAGAAGGCAACCGATAGAAGGTGACCGATAGAAGGTGACTAAGAAGGTGACTGACAGAAGGTGATTGATAGAAGGCGAATGACATAAGGCGACTAGTAGAAGGTGATTAACATAAGGCGACTAGTAGAAGGTAATTGACATAAGGCGATCGATATAAGGTGACTGGCATAAGGTGACTAGCATAATGCAATTGATAGAAGGTGATTGATAGAAGGTGATTGACATAAGGTGACTGGTAGAAGGTGACTGACAGAAGGTGACTAGTAGAAGGTGACTATCACAAGGCGATTGGAAAAAGGTGACTGGCAGAAGGTATCTGACACAAGGGGACTAACACAAGGTGACTAGTAGAAGGTGATCGGAAGAAGGTGATCGATATAAGGTGACTGATAGAAGGCGATCGGCATAAGGTGACTAGTAGAAGGTGATTGGTAAGGTGACTGGTAGAAGGTGACTAGCACATGGTGACTAACAAATGGTGAGTGGCACATGGCGACTAGCATATGGTGAGTGGTAAAAGGTGAGTGGCACTAGGCGACTAGTAGAAGGTGAGTGGCACATGGTGACTGACATATGGTGAGTGGTGCAAGGTGACTGATAGATGGCGAGTGGCACAAGGCGACTAACAGATGGCGAGTGGCACAAGGTGACTAACAGATGGCGTGTGGCATAAGGTGACTGGCGATGGTGAGTGGAACAAGGTGACCACCATAACCATAAATAATATGGCACCATGTGTCCTCCCTTCTACCATGTGTCATTCATGCGTTAACTCCTGCCATGCAAAAAATCTATAAATTCATTTGCAGGGTCATTTGTAGGGTCATTTGCAACTTTTCCTAGAGCAACTTTAAAACCTTTTTCCAGCATTTTTAGGGCATTTTCCATAATGGTTTTAGAGCATTTTTAGAGCATTTCCAAGCAATTTTAGTGCATTTTGGCAATATTTTTAGAGCATTTTGGCAGTGTTTTGGCATCATTTTTATAAGGTTTTGCCAGTGTTTTCCTACTTTTTAGAGATGGCTAGTTGTTCCTCCCCTCTTCCATCCAAAGTTCATTTCAAGTACACCTTCTACCCCAATCTCAAGAGCATTTTCAACACTCCTGATAGAGATTCCTAGTGGATTTACACCGCTGGACTTGCTGGTGTGTTGAAGATGCCTCAGTTGAACATTAACGTTCAGTTGATGCAACAGATCATTTCTTGTTACAACCATGACGTGTCCACTATTTCGATCCATGTGGATAACAATGAAATTGTTTTTTCGGTTAAACCCTCCGATGTGCAACGACTAATAGGGCTACCATTTTTGGATGGTGTACCTGGTGAACAACCAATACGCCTTAACCGACGATGATAAATCCACCCTAGGAAACCTTTACACTGTTCATCCCGACAATCTGAAAGGTATAATTTGAAAATTTATTTTTTATTTAACATTAAATATTGTTCTGCTATAGTTTCATTTCTCTAAAAATGTTCTCCTTGTTTTATTTTTTGTTTTCTAATAATGTTCTCTTTTTTAAGTCAATTCTTCTAAGTCCAAAAGGGGCTTAAACATTTCGAATGTTGGAGACAAATTTCTATATGCTTGCATTGAATTTTTTTAGGCAAGGCTTATTCTGTAGGGGTGACCTACAGAAATGCCTTTTTGGGCACTTTCTTTATTGCTTCATTGTATTGATGGCGGTAAATTTGACTGGTGCACGCACATTTCCAACCGCCTGAAGCACGACCTTTTGAGTGCCCAAAAAATTCAAGCATCTGCTTACACAATGACTACCAACAATTTTATTCTTTGTTTATTTTAGGAAGCTTATTTCAACCTTCAACAGAGCGAGTCCTCCCACTGCATTGCACCCTAGTTTGTTGTCTATTGGCATGTCTGATGGTGAGATACATGTAAAAATATTTGTTGAAATATCTTTATTTTATTTTTTTAATTTTATCTTTTTATTCTCTAATTTTGTTTTGAAAACATAAAAGAGCATCTCAGTATTCAAGTAAGAGGGATGCCGCATTTAGGATTCTGGAAGTATCTATTGATTCTGACATGCAATCATAGTCATCACCAATGACTCCCAACAAACGTGTGAGGTCTGATGATGGTCGGATTCAGCATACACCTGTGACACCTTTTACTGGAGAAACAATTACAGTCGACGTAGAAGAGGTTACCTCCAACCCACAAGGTAACCTTACTCTGCATTGTTCAAAAATGCTTTTTTAAATGATTTATTTTTTTGACTTAAAATTATGTTTTTTTAATGTGTTTTACGTATTTTTCAGACAAAGGGCAAATGGTTGAAACATCAATGGTTGTAGAGTCTGAGTCAGGTATGTATATTTTGAATAAATATTTTTTAATGCTATTGTTATTTACAAATGATTTATTTTATGTTCTTGTGTGAAATTTAACAGAGGGACCTCGTAGATTCAAAAGGCTAAAAAAAAGGATGGCTCCACCATCTGACCCTCCATGACCACAACCACAACCACAACCACAACCATAGCCATAGCCACAGTAGGTTCAGGTCCACCCAAAGCAAGTTCAGGTCCATCCACTTCAGGTTCCACCTACGAGGAACCAATCATGCATGCATGGTAAAACGTTCCTCACACCGCCACCTCACAATGCAAGAAGTGCTACAGAGACACAAAATGTGTCATCATCTAATATTTCTATTGTACCGATATTAACCTTGGAGAATTTTTCAAATGTTGAGAGTGCATCTCAAATGCCCTCGGGAACTCTTGATTGTGACTTTCTTTATCAGGGTATGAATCCTAAAAATTTCCCTTTAAAGGCAAGTGATATTCTTGAGGATGAAGAGGGCATTGATGGAGAAGAAGATGATGTCAATGTAGATGCCACCAAATTTTCCCCCTCCGCCCCACAACAAGTCATCGCCCATACTGTTACAGAAGATGATATCCTAAATGTTTCTAAAAATGTGTTATTAGCCGATGCATGTAAAGTTGTAGTTCATAATACTCTTCTTTCGGATATTGATAAATTGAAGGAATGGGAATATCGGGCCAAGGTTTTGATTAAAGCCATCAATGGCCGATATAAGAATTTTTCAAAAAGAAAAGAGTTGTTTCTCAAGATGGAGAATGAGCCCCAAAAGCTCGATGCCTTGCTACATAAAGTTGAATCTGGCACTATGGAGGCCGAGTCTACATACAGAGATGAAATTCTTGCCATTGTTATGAATCATTTGGAAAACCTCAATGCAGAAGCCCAAGCATATTTCAATGAATGGGCACTTGATCAGAAAAAAGTAGCAGTTGCAGAAACAACACGACTTACAGTTGATGTAAGTTCTACATCTAACTAAAAAATATTTTTTTTGTTAAATATGTTTTGTTTATAAATATTAACCTTTTTTTATTTCTATTTTGTAGTCTAATTTCCAGCACCTAAAGCAACAAGTCAGTGCCATGAAAGTTTTGATCAAGACTACCAAAATTAGCATTAATAATGCTATTGAATTGAAGAAGAGGTTACAACAGATGGTTAGAGAAAATAATTACCTAAAGAAGGTTATCAAATATGGGGGCCTCGGATGTCGAGGCTAAACTGAAAGAAAAGGAGAAGGAGCTGAATGCACCTTTCAAAGAAGATCCAACGAAGGAAGAGAGTGCCTTGTTATCGGGGATCAACACTACAACAGAAAGTTTGGTTAGGGCTAGGGCATTAGAAGAAAAGGATATTGAGGTAGATGTGGGTGGACCTTCAGGAAACATTGAAAAACAATAGATCTTTGTTGTGTTGGGTTTCAAGTGAAACAAAAACTCTTTATATCTTTATATTTTTATAAATATTTAAGACTAGTATTTTTTTGAAAATTGAAATCAATGTTAGAGGCAATTTCTGAAAAATTCATATTATCATTTTGAAGTTTTGTTTTTAATTATTGTTATGTTTTAATTTGAAGTGGAATAAATAATGTTTGATATGTTTTGTTTGATATCCTTTTTGAGAATTGAAATCAATGAATGAGACTATTGTCAAAAATCAATGAATGAGACTATTGTCAAAAAATGTTTTATCTATTGGAAATTTTGTTTTCAATGTTGTTATGTTAAGATTATATGTGTTGATGTATTAAGTAATTTGAAGTGGAAGAAATAATGTTTGATATGTTTTGTAAATTGCAAATGAATGGTATCATTTTTTAGAATTGAAACAATGAATGAGACTATTTCTGAAAAATATGTTATCTATTTGCAATTTTGTTTTGAATGTTGCTATGTTATGATTATGTGTTGATGCATTAAGTAATTTTAAGTGGAAGAAATATTGTTTGATATGTTTTGTAAATTGCAAATGAATGGTATCATTTTTGAGAATTGAAACAATGAATGAGACTATTTTCGAAAAATGTGTTATCTATTGGAAATTTTGTTTTGAATGTTGTTATGTTAGGATTATATGTGTTGATGTATTAAGTAATTTGAACCGAAAGAAATAATGTTTGATATATATTGTAAATTGTAAATGAATGGTATCCTTTTTGAGAATTGAAACAATGAATGACTATTTCCGAAAAATATGTTATCTATTGGAAATTTTAAGTGGAAGAAATAATGTTTGATATGTATTGTAAATAATCGAATGAATGGTATCTTCTTTAAATATTGAATTCAATGAAAGAGAGTATGTTTTGATTATTTATGATGATGTAAAAGTTTGTTGTTCTTAATTTGAAGTGGAAGAAATAATGTTTGATATGTGTTATCTTTTTAAAACTTTGTTTTGAATGTTGTTATGTTTTGATTGTTTGTGTTGATATATTAAGTAATATTGAATTATGTGAATGCAGTAAGATGTTCTTTTATGTTATATGAATTAATTTGAAATGTCATAAAATACAGAGATAGGCAATTACTTTCACGAATAACAAATATTACAAGAAAAATAATGTAACATGTGAAATCAAATCAAATGATAGCATCCTTTCATTCAGATATGTGAAATCAAATCAAATAATAACATGTGAACTCAAATTAAATCAAATGAAAACATCCTTTCATTCTGATATGTGAAATCAAATCAAATGATAATATGTGAAATCAAATCAAATAATAACATGTGAACTCAAATCAAAACAAATGATAACATCCTTTCATTCTGATATGTGAAATCAAAACAAATGATAGCATCCTTTCATTCTGATATGTGAAATCAAATCAAATGATAGCATCCTTTCATTCAGATATGTGAAATCAAATCAAATAATAACATGTGAACTCAAATTAAATCAAATGAAAACATCCTTTCATTCTGATATGTGAAATCAAATCAAATGATAATATGTGAAATCAAATCAAATAATAACATGTGAACTCAAATCAAAACAAATGATAACATCCTTTCATTCTGATATGTGAAATCAAAACAAATGATAGGATCCTTTCATTCTGATATGTGAAATCAAATCAAATGATAGCATCCTTTCATTCAGATATGTGAAATCAAATCAAATAATAACATGTGAACTCAAATTAAATCAAATGAAAACATCCTTTCATTCTGATATGTGAAATCAAATCAAATGATAGCTTCCTCTCATTCTGATATGTGAAATCAAATCAAATGATAATATGTGAAATAAAATCAAATGAATGCATCCTTGCATCATAATGCTCGAAGTTGGAACAAACTCTTTTCATATTGTACAAAATGTTCTGCACTCATTCCCAAAATTTCTATCATCACAATCTGACCAGTGTTACCATCATCCTCATCATTATCAATATTCGTTACACCTCTTCTCTCTCGCCAAAGAACTCCAATGTGACAATGCTCTTTCGTAAGGAAACTCCTCCACCTCATAGGCCGACACATATACTCTCAAGCAATTCTCCAAATTTTTGTCCAACCTATTTTGAACTTTAGATTTTATATATGAAAGTGCACCGAACACCCTTTCATCTTCCATGGATCCCAAAATCATCATTTGACATAATTCATATAAATGAAAATATTCACTCATAGTATGTTTTAAGATAGTACTTGGTTGTAATATTCTCCACAAACGTGAAATAGAACCTGCTTCATGACGGTTAGAGAGCTATGAAACTTGAGCAGACATTGTTGTTCCAAAATAGTTGGATTGTTTTGTCAAAAGATCTTTGTTCATAATGCCATTGATTTCAATGCCATTGACTACAACACTTTGACTAAAATGGCCAACAAGTCTGCCCATGTATTTGAGGAACAAAGAATTTATAATCTGGTATTCATTACAAGGATCCCAAAACATTGGATTTACCACACCCATAGCCTCTAGCAATTCATCTCTTTGAAAACGGTCTCCGATTTCTTTTGTCAATGATTCTGCTATTTGTTTTAGTTTAAGTTTTGTATCATCCACAACCACATGAAATCTATTGTAGGTTATGGGCATTTTCTCAACTTCATTTGTAGCTATATCCAATCGCACACCATAACAATATAAAGGTATTTCATTTCCATGGACATTAATACATAGATGATCGTTAATATTGAACTTCAAAAAGCTCCGAGGACTATTCACACTTGTTAATGCTCTCCAACTCTCAAACAAGGGATCCATAAAATTTTGACCAGATGCATACATCATATCAATATGCATGCAAATTTGTATTCTCGCCCTGATGAAATCCACAATATAAATCGATCTTTCTTGTGCAATTTTGATCAAAGTATTCATTTTTTCCAACATTGGAAGAATTCCACACAATGTGAGAAGAGTTTCAAAGTCACTCATTCGAAAAAGTAAATATTTAGCCTTATCAACCACCCTACGATTTGCATACATAAACCCTATCAAGGATTGATATTCTTTGAAAACTCTTAATGCCGGTAGATACATCGAAATCCACCTAGTATCCACATCTTTCAACAATTTTTTACCTTCGGTAACTCCTAGTGCAAACCGTTAAAACTCTAAAAATATTTTTGGACTACGTGAAAAATATTCATGAATTTCATGGACAAGCTCTTCCACTCGGCAACATTTGTAAATGTATCCACAATTTTGTATGCAAGATTCATTCTGTGAGCCATGCAATGAATAGGGATCAAATATGGGGCAACCGATGTTTGTAGTCTAACACAAAGACCATTCCTGTCCCCTTGCATTGTAGCAACACCATCAGCTCCTACACATATTAACTTAGTGGCTATTTCAATTTCATTCATTCCTACTTCTTCTTTTAAACTAGTTACAACAACATTGTAAATGTTTTCTGCATTACAATTTTCCACCATTTTGCGTATTCCTAGTAAATGAGGTTGCCTTGAATGATTTTCCAATGTGTAAACATGCATGCAAATCCAAGATGTATTGTCAACTATAGTCACCTCATCAATTGAAAGTGAAATGAATTTTGCCTTTTTACTTTCTCTCCGAGGTCATTCTCGCTCAACCAATGACAGACATTTTGCCATTTCCCAACCACTTCGATCTGACCAATGAGCGTTGGGTAAGTTCTGCACATTAGCTAGTCGAAATAGAGATTTATAATCTATGAAATCAGACATAGGTCTACCCTTCTTAAGAATAGAAAATACAACAACAAACCGCAAACTTTTTGAAGCTAAAGTTAACTTATTCATTTTTTGAAATTGGGCTTGAATCGTTGCACCTTTCTCAACCAATGTTTGCTTTTGTTTCATTTCTTTATCATATTCTTCCGCATATCTCATATGTGCGCACTCTGATGCATCCTTCCACCTATAAGTTTTTTGTGTTGCTCGATCACCTTCTTTTGTTTTGATATAAACCTTTCCACAATGTTTTTCTACCGTATCTTTCTTAAGTTGCAATCTATGCTCCTTTTCATGTTTCCAACCGCAAATTACGCATCTTAATTATGTTATATCATCACTACTATTCTCTGGAAGCACTGGCTCAATAAATGGAAATTCTGATATCCAATCAGGCTGAAATGATCTGTTAATTGTCCACCTAGATAACCTTGCACGTTTATTTTTTTTAGATGAAGATTCTCCGAAAGTAGGGACTGCATAAGAACTATTAGTTTCTTTTCCACTTGGCATGTTAGATTCAGGAATCTCTTCATGTTGTTGTTCGATTTGATTGAGATTATCTTCATGTGTGGACTGTTGATTATCGTGGATATGTGGAAGTGGAGGAATACTAGGGTTAATAGTGTTTTCTGTAGAGATAATTCTAGTGTCAATAGTAGATTCATTATCACTATGGCATTTAAAAGCATACTAGTGTTTTCTATAGATAAAAGTGAACAAAGCCATCAACCAAAAAACACACTTCTTTATGAATTGAGGACATTATATTTAAAATTAACAAAGTAAAAAAATTAATTGGTGAGTAAAGGTGTTCATACCTTCGATTTGTGCAGATTTTGATGGTAGACTGGGTTTTGAAATATTAGGAAAGTATTTGAGGATACTCCTTTTATTGGAAGACTCTCCTCCCTTCTTTCCACTCGCTTGTAGTTGACATTTTTACTTGTATGAATAGAAGAATAACATGAACAAAGAACATCATTTTTAAATATGAAAATAATAGGTATAAAAGAGAACTACTGCTAGAGACAATAGAATCTATGACTGTCCCATGAATATTGTTCATAGGTAGAATAAACCTCCTTATTGAGTGTCCATTAATAAAATGAAAAATGAAATTTAATGGTAAAAGAAGCATACGGATAAATTGAGTCACCTTCTGCCAGTCACCTTCTACCAGTCGCCTTCTATCGGTCACCTTCTACCAATTGCCTTCTTCCAGTCGCCTTTTGCTAGTTGCCTACTGTCAGCCACCTTCTGTCAGTCACCTTATGCTAGTCACCTTCTGTCAGTCACCTTCTATCAGTCACCTTTTTTTAGTCACCTTCTACCAGTCACCTTCTATTAGTCACCTTCAGTCAGTCACCTTCTCCCAGTCACCTTCTTTCAGTCGCCTTTTGTTAGTCACCTTTTGTCAGTCGCATTCTAGCAATTGCCTTATGCTAGTTGCCTTCTATCAGTCACCTTCAATCAGTCACCTTCTTCCAGTTGCCTTCTACCAGTCACCTTCTTCCAGGCACCTTCTACTAGTTGCCTTCTATCAGTCACCTTCTACAATTCACCTTCTATCAGTCACCTTCTGCCAGTCGCCTTCTTCAGTCACCTTTTTTTAGTCGCCTTCTATCAGTCACCTTCTACCAGTCACCTTCTGTCGGTCGCTCTTCGTGTCACCTTCGTCTCACCTTTTTCGTTGCCTTCTCCCGCTTTCCGTCGCCTTCTACCAGTCACCTTCTGGCAATCGTGGACTCTGGTTTTGTCAGTACTCTGCTTTGTATCGCTCGCTATCCAAAAAAAATGTTGTAATTGTATGGGAGTCATTGTCAGGGTTAGCTATATATAATGGGGTACAAGGGGCGATTTGGGCGGGATATTTCTTATTTTAAATAAATTTAGGGCAAAAATTGGGCGGGAAACCTTATGACAATGGGGCGAATTTACCCTAAAAAAATTAGATCCCAAAATTTTCGGGCGAACGGGCCGACCTCTATGGTCCCAAAAATCGCAAAATTGACATTTTGGAAATCCGAAAATTCATGCTAAATTGCGAAATTCGCCACTAAGAAAAACCTTGATATTGATAGCAAGAGGTCAAATAGAAAGAGCTACAAGTCATAGTGATATTGACCTTGACGTAGAAGAACTATTGATAGAGAATAGAAGGCTGAAGATTTAGAAGGAAGAGAGTCTAAGATATAGAAGAGAAAGCAATGAAAAAGAAACAATTATAAAGTTTATATAAGCTCGAGTTTGAGGAAAGTAAAATATATGACAATAAATATTTAATAGATGCCTAGGGCTAAGAGTAAATTTTTAACTATAGAAGCAATCAACCTAAAGTTCTAGCCAAGAGAATATTTCTAAGAATCAATTTATTTGTTGAAAGCTTCAAGCAAGTTAAGGGTACAATAGGAAATATAGCAATCCAAGAAATGATAGGGCATAACAACATATTGCAACATTGAAATAAGCAAAGATATTCACATAGATTGCTCCATTTCATATCTTGAAGTCATCATATATACAACATACTAGAGTTAAAAATAAGCAAAAATATTGTCATTAAATGGGTGAGCAATATTAGCATTAGAAAGTTCTACCAAGCTTACCAGGTCAACAAAGCATAAAAAATGTTCAACACTTTGAGCTACAGCAGCATAAGACTAAAGGGAGACTAAGCGTCAAATATGAGAAGAACCAAGAGTCACAACAACACATAACTTTCAAAGGAAAGATTTTTCTATGAGCAACATCAAGGAAGCCATACAACATATTGTTTTCAAATCATATAATATTACATTTGGAAGCAGTGTTTTGGAGGTATAAAGTGTTACAATAGAAGTGACACTGAGAGCTATACAATGGAAGGGACATGGAGATCTATACAATGAAAGTGGTATTTGATAGCCACACGTCTACATGATATCGAAAGCAAATCAAATTGTTGTCGGTATTATGTCTATTGGTAGTGAAATTGGTTGGTGCAAAATAACGGAGGAGCATTAGCATGTAAAATGTCTCAATTCCCCTATGCAAACACACAAGTGGCAGAAGCCAAACTACATTATGTGAGTTTGAAAGGATCATTACTGAGAGTTATAAGGCATCGAGCACACACATGAAGCAAACACAGTGGGACTAAGACATTTACGCATAGAAAAGAAGAGTTTAGATTATCAAATTAATATTTAGAAGCCTTAAGCTTATAATGTTATCAGCAAAGGTTATAAATTTTATTTGAATATTGGAGAGATAAGTGAAGGTTATTAAACTACTTTATGTTTTTAAATTTTTGCTTCTTAATTTGGAGAAATATGTATTCTAGTTGGAGTGTTAAGGTTAGTATGCTTAAATAATTTTATTTTTAGCATATTTTTAAGGTTGGCATTATAAGGTGGTATACTAACTAGATTAATTTGCTTAAGGAGGTTTTCAAAGTTTTTGAAATTTTTATTCTAGTAGTAATAAGGTGCTATAAAATTTTAGAGTGATAAGGAATGAAAGTAGTTTATTTGGTTTTTAAAATATTTAATTTTTTGGAAGCATATTTAGTTTGGTTTTATTTTAAAAAAAATAAAAAGCTTTGAATATTAGCAAATTTATTTACTTGGGAGACAAAAGTATTTCAACATCAAACTTAGAAAAAAATTGTAAAATTCATCTTAGTTTCTAAAACTAGAGAGACAAGGATTTCTACTCCATAGGATTATTAATTTAGAAAAATTGATTTATTTTTAAATTTAGAAAATATAATATTTTCTACATCAAAAGTTTTATTGAATGAGTAATATTATATCTAACAATAAGTTTTTATTTTTTGAATCTCAACTTCTGAAAGGACCAAATATTGCTTCATGGGAAAACAAAGTGAAATCAATTTTAGTAGTGGAAAACTTTAGGATATAGTTAGTGAAACAAAAATAAAACCTACTAAAATTCAAAGATACGAATAAGGTGAAGCTAAAGCACTTATGATAATAACATTTGCAATAACTAATGAAATACAACCTTATATAAGTGCTGAAGAAACTTCTATAGAAACTTGGAATACTCTATGTAAAGTATTTGAAGGGAAAAACAAAGCTACTATCCGCTCATGTAGAGGAGTTGGAGAGCAAGTGGGTAGTTAAAATTCTTCAAGTTGAAGAGGCCCAGGTTCAAATCTCTCCCCTCACATGTTGCGGATATGCTATGTAATGGGTTATGACCATGTAATAAATTCAAAAACAAATCTACTATTCTCAATCTTCAATCTCAATTATACTCCTTAAAATTTAATAGTGGTGAAAGTATTGAACTATTTCTTAGAAAGGTAGTAGATATAAAAGCAAAACTATTAACTCTAGGGAAAAAATTAGAAGATAAAACTTCTTGGTCAAGTGATATTATGAGCACTTTTAGAAAGTTACAAGCATCTAGTCACATATTTGCAATTTTTAAGCAAAGATACTATATTTGATGAGTTAGTCAACATTCTACAAGAATATGAAGTAGAAAATTCAGTCAAAGATGAAATGACTAACAATGCCTTAGTATCAAAAGATAATTCACAAGGTAATCTTGCTTCAACTCCAAGATACAAATCCAAATGGAATACAAGATATTGTCAAATATGCAAGAAAAAAGGTCATAGCACAAATTTATGTAGATACAATCAAAGAAATCAGTATCAAGAAAATCATATGAATATGAATCAAGGAGGTCAACCAAATAAGTCAATATAACAAAGACAATAACAATACAATCCACAATGATAACAATAGTTGTCTCAACATTTTCAATGTTAGTATCCTTTTAGTATAGTCAACCTCAATTACAGTATAGAGAGGGAAATCAAAAAGGGCATCTAGCTCGAGAAATTTAGGAAATTAAAAAGTTAGAAGAAACCACTAAAGAAAATGAATTGACATTTCAATAAAATTGATAATCAATATATATTTACTTCTCTCAAAGAGTTTGGAAGGTACTAACTTTACAATTGATTAGGATACAAGGGGGTAGCATGATAATAACAAGATAAAAAATAGACTAAAGAAGTAGAAGTAGAAGATCAGGAAAATTCAAAAGAAAGAAAAAAGATAATAAGACCCAAGATCACTTGAAGAATTGATGGCAAGCCGGGATTCACACAAACACATTCACAGTAATTTCATGGTAATTTCATTAAAAATAGCTTAATACGGTTTACAGTAGTCTCTCCAGTATACCACTTCTCCCCCCCAATCCCGAACTTCACCATCCCCCATCCTTACAGCATTTCGGGTTTTTAACGAGGCCCCCGATCCTCTCGGCCATCAATGCCCTGCCTAACAAATTCAAATTCTAATTTTCCCTCCCTCGGTCGAACTTCCCAAATTTTGTCATAAATGGCCACCGCCTTACCCACCATGAAACCCTCATTAAAGATCTTCTCCGACCCGCAAACGCCGCCTTGGTCAGATCGTCCTTTCGCGCCTCTGTTTCGCCCATAATGTCCATGCTCTGTACTGTTGTGAAGACCATTCCCATCTTAATACACGCGGTCGCCAATTTCAATTTCAATCTTCGTGGCAGCCCGCGCGTTTAATTAATTAATTTTTTTTCTGCTTTGTCTTCGACTGACCGTGCCACTTTAACACACGTGGAGGTCGCGTGTCACTATGGCTTTCCTTCTCATTTGAACACGTGTCCACAAGCTTGTCTTCATACTTGTCGCGATACCGCGACATGTCGCGATATCGCGACATGTCGCGATATCGCGACCCACTGTCCCTTTGCTTTCACCTTGGCAGAAAAAGTCGCGATATCGCGACCCAACGGTCACCTCTCTTCCGTTTGCAAATGATGTCGCGATATCGCGACCAAAACCTTCTCCCCTTCTTCGTCTGCACCGAGCCTTTGATTTTAATTGCCAACTGTTCAACGCTGTTGAAGTCGGAACAAGAGTCGCGATATCGCGACGTCGCGATATCGCGACTCAAACTGGCCATTGCCCTTCCGAAGCTTTGGGGTCGCGATTTCGCGACCCCAACGCAACTTGTGCCTTTACACTAAAACTTCCTCTTCTTTTTACAAAACCTCCCTCTTGGGCCAAGATTCGAAACAAACCCAACACAAGTACTTAGAAAATAAAAGCAAACAATAAAATGATTTGGAGGATGCAAGATTGCTCCTTGACCACCGGATGCTCCTGCATCGTACACCCGGGTAGATAAAAAAAAGTGACCCTCACTTTTGTTTGGCTAAGGGGAGACCCAAGCGGTCAACTTTCGTCTTCGACAACCAAGTCGCATCTTCGCTTGGTCCGCCCCTCCACTTGATCAAATACTCAGGATATCGCTCTGTTTCGGGTGCTCCGGCCTTCACGGGTATCTAATACTTCCTCGGCCTCATCTCGTGCTTGGAGTAGAGGCTGGAAATTGCCATGGTTCTGGACTTTGCATGTCCGTACTTTCTCCCTCATGATATTCCACGAGATCTGAAATATTAAAAATAGGTGAAATATCAAGCCAACTCGGCAATTTCACTTCATACGCATTTCCCGACTCCCGCTTTCCCGCATTTTGCATGGCCCAAACTTTTTCATCTTCAATTTATTGTAAGTCTTGGCAGGAAATCTCTCCTTCCCCGAGATACACCATAACCTCATCTCCAATCTCGAACTCCTTGAACCGCCGCTTCTGGTCTCGCCCTTGTCTTATATTGACTGTTCATTTTTGTAACTGCCTTCTTACTTCCTCATGCAGACTTTTTATATGCTCGCAAATTCTTCTCCCTCGGCACTACATTTTTCTCTTCTCGTCCAACTTTCTTAGCTCGTACACATTCCTCGGGCTGTTTCCATATACTATCTGGAACGGTGATTTATTTGTGCTTTTATTAACTGAACTGTTATATGCAAACTCTGCCTGTGGTAAGACCAAATCCCATCCCTTGGGTTGATCCACTATCAAACACCGCAATAAATTGCCCAGGCTTCTATTGACCACCTCCGTCTTCCCATCTGTCTGTGGATGGTATGCTGAACTGAATTTCAAGTCTGTCTTCAATTTCTTCCACAGAGTTCTCCGTAAATACCCAACAAACTTTGTATCTCTCGTTCGAAACTATACTTCTCGGTAAACCGTGAAGTCGTACCACTTCTTTGAAGAACAACCCAAAGAATGTGAACTGCATCACTTGTCTTTTGGCAGGGAATAAAATGTGCCATTTTGGAGAACCGGTCCACCACCACAAATATTGAATCATTTCCTCTCTGTGTTCTCGGCAATCCAAGAACAAAATCCATGCTTATGTCCTCCCATGGTCTCTCAGGCATAGGTAATGGCTGGTACAATCCTGTATTTTGTTTTACACCCTTTGCCATCTGGCATATTTTGCAACTTTGCACAAACTTCCGTACATCTTGCCGAAGTTGTGGCCAGTAGTAATTTTCCTCAATCAAGGCAATGGTCTTATCCCTACCAAAATGCCCAGCCAATCCTCCGCTGTGCTTTTCTTTGATTAAATTCTCCCGCATGGAACTTCTGGGAATGCACAACTTACTACCCTTGAACAAGATCCCGTCTTGGATTAAGAAATCCAACCATTTTGTTCTATCCATAGTAAGAGGTATTGAGCAAGCCTTCCAGTGCTTCCGCAAAATCCGGATCTGCAGTGGTATAGACCCTTCGCTTCTTCAAACCCCACTACTTCCACTCGTCAACTCGGTCGCAGAGTCCGCCTTCTCGCTTAAGGCATCTCGCAACCCCGTTTGACTTCCCACTTCGTGCTTCAAGACAAAGGTATAACTTTGGAGGAACTCCACCCATTTCATGTGCCTTTGGTTCAGCTTTTGTCCGATCGTTAATGTATTGCAAAGCCCGATGGTCAGTAAACAATACAAACTCCTTTGGTAATAAATAATGTCTCCACTTTTTCAGGGCCTGAACTATAGCATAAAATTCTTGATCATAGACTGAATACTTTTTCCGTGCATCATTTAACTTCTCACTGAAATAAGCAACTGGCTTGCCTCCTTGACTCAGTACAACCCCTATTGCACTGCCACTGGCATCACAGTCCACCCGAAATACCTTGTTGAAGTCCTGGAAGTGCCAAAACAGAGCTGCTCGATAACTTTTCTTTTTAATGTATCAAAGCTCCTTTCAGCTCCTGATGTCCATTTGAACTCCTTTTTATCTCCCCTCATTGTCTCTGTGAGAGGTGCACAAATACTGCTGAAGTTCTTTATGAACTTCCTATAAAACCGGCCGTACCATGGAATGACCTCACTTCTGTTGTGCTCCTTGGAGTAGGCCATTCAATGATGGCTCTCACCTTTTCGGGGTCCATCTTCAGGCCTTCTGCTGAGATTACAAACCCCAAGTATACCAATTCCTTCTTGACAAAATTACACTTTTTCAAATTTATTAATAACTGTTCTTCTTGCAACTTTTCAAAGACTCTCCTGATATGCATCAGGTGTTCCTCCAGGGTCCGGCTAAATATCAATATATCATCTAAATAAACAATAACAAACTTTCCCAAAAATTCTTTCAGTACTTCATTCATCAGCGCATGAAGGTACTTGGTGCATTGGACAGTCCAAAGGGCATGACCAACCACTCAAACAGGCCTTCTCTTGTCTTGAAGTCTGTCTTCCATTCATCCCCCTCTCGGATACGGATCTGATGATAACCACTTTTCAGGTCAATCTTTGTGAAGTACTCAGCTCCACTTAAACAGTCCATGATATCATCCATTCTTGGTAACGGGAATCTGTACTTAATAGTAATTTTGTTGATGGCCCGTGAATCTGTACACATCCTCCATTCCCCATCCTTCTTTGGCGCCAGCACTGCAGGTACTGCGCATGGACTCAAACTTTCCCGAATTAATCCCTTTTCTAATAATTCTTGGACCTCGTCTATTTAACTCCTCGCCTCTACAGGTGTCATCCCGTGTGCAGCTTTATTTGGCAGTGCTTGATCCCGGTACTAAATCTATATGATGGCTAATTTTTCTCACAGGGGTAAGCCCTCAGGCACATTGTCAGACACAATGTCTGGAAATTCCTCCAAGAGATTTAGAACTTCTGTTGGGGTATCCCGGCATTCCTTCCCCCTAACTCTAGGGATTATTGCATAACATAAATGTTCATGCTTTAACCCGTTCAGAAACTCTCTCCCCTCAACTAAACAGACTGGAAATATTACATACCTTTTCATCTCGTATCCTTCAAGGGCTTTAGTTTATGGCGTACACCATTCTTTGTCAATGAGTAGGTGTTGGCACGGCCATCATGTACTGCACTCCGGTCAAACTGCCAGGGTCTCCCCAGGAACATGTGGCAAACATCCATGGGTAAGATGTCACACAGGACCTCATCACAATACTTCCCAACGTTAAATTTAACAGAACACTGCTCATTGACCAAAGCTCCGTGGTCCTTTTGTAACCATGCGACCCGGTATGGGTGTGGGTGTTTCTTCCTCTCTAACTGTAACTTTGTAACCATTTCCTCATAAACCAGGTTATCCGTGCTACCATTATCAATAATGATATTGCAAACCTTGCCCGCACATTTACATCTAGTGCGGAATAAACTTTTCCTCTGGTCTGTGTCCTTCTCCTCGTTCAACAGGACTCTTCTTACAACCATTGTTTCTCCTCTCTCCGCTTCTTCGAAATGCTCAGATTCAGCATCCTCCTCTCGCCACAGACAGCTCGGCTGGGCCCTCGTGCCTCTTGTTTGTTCTTTCTCGGTGTTGTGGACATTCAAATGCCCCGTGTCCTTCTTCACCACAGTGGAAACATGTTCCACGAAATACTCCCCTTCCAAACCCTCGTCCAGATCCACCCCGTCCTCTTGGGTAGTTGTTCTGATCTCGAGGCCGATAAACATCTTCTTCTTTTTGGTCCCGGTTACTACCGGCTTCACCCGCCTTCTTCGGATCCTTGTACTTTTCTCCACCGGTCCTCCCACCAGTCCTTCCACCTCGGCCTCTTCCTCTTTGCTTGCCTTCAAACCGCCCGTTTAGCTTTTCTTCTACCTTCAAGGCAAATTGATAAGCATCCTCAATGGTGTTTACTCGAACCAGGCTCGCTTCTTCCTGGATACCAAGCCTCAACCCATTAATGTAACGGGCTACTTTCTCTTTATTTGCCTCTAAATGCCCTGTTCTAATAGAAATTTTGTAAAATTCTTCAGTGTACTCTTGGACAGTTTTGTTTGTCTGTCTCAAGCTCTGCATTTTTCTTAGCAGATCCAACTCGTAATCTGCCGGGATGAACTGTCTTTTAAGCTTCTCCACCATTCTATCCCATCTTGTTATTCTTTCTTTCCCTCTTCTGTTTCTCTCCAACTGCATTCCCCTCCACCAAATGTTGGCATGACCCTTTAACTTGGTCTTAGCAAATCTGACCCGGTTAGGGTCTTCAATCTCCTCATACTCGAAATATTCCTCTAAATCATTTATCCAGTCAATCACTTCTTCTGGATTCAGATTTCCTGAGTAGGTAGATACCTCCATTTTTGGCTATTTTCCAATCTGAGAGATGGCCTTATACAACCGGGCTCGAGCCGGATCCACAGCCTTCCGCTTCTTCCTCGATCGTTCTTCCTCTTCAACTTCATCTTCACTTTCCTCTTCCCCTCCGGGTTCGCGCCTTCTACGTAACTTCGCTTGCAAGGCTTGAACTTGTCTTTGCAAGGCCCGGAAGTCTTCGGCCGGCACCACATTTCCTCGCTCCGCCACAGTTCCTTCGTGGAGGCATGATATTTTCTCTGTATTATTATTTTTTTTTTTTAGAATTCTTCCACAGATCCTGGTGCAACTGCCTCTCTCCGACGATCTGTTACACGCTCAGGAGCTCCCGCTCTGATACCACTTGATGGCAAGCCGGGATTCACACAAACACATTCACAGTAATTTCATGGTAATTTCATTAAAAATAGCTTAATATGGTTTACAGTAGTCTCTCCAGTATACCACTTCTCCCCCCAATCCCGAACTTCACCATCCCCCCCTTACAAAAATTTCGGTCTTTTTTTAACGAGGCCCCCGATCCTCTCGGCCATCAATGCTCTGCCTAACCATTTTCAAATTCGAATTTTCCCTCCCTCGGTCGAACTTCCCAAATTTTGTCATAAATGGCCACTGCCTTACCCACCATGAAAACCTCATTAAAGATCTTCTCTGACCTGCAAACGCCGCCTTGGTCAGATCGTCCTTTCGTGCCTCTGTTTTGCCCATAATGTCCATGCTCTGTACTGTTGTGAAGACCATTCCCATCTTAATACACGCGGTCGCCAATTTCAATTTCAATCTTCGTGGCAGCCCGCGCGTTTAATTAATTAATTTTTTTTTGCTTTGTCTTCGACTGACCGTGCCACTTTAACACACGTGGAGGTCGCGTGTCACTATGGCTTTCCTTCTCATTTGAACACGTGTCCACAAGCTTGTCTTCATACTTGTCGCGATATCGCGACATGTCGCGATATCGCGACCCACTGTCCCTTTGCTTTCACCTTGGCGGAAAAAGTCGCGATATCATGACATGTCGCGATATCGCGACCCAACGGTCACCTCTCTTCCGTTTGCAAATGATGCCGCGATATCGCGACGTCGCGATATCGCGACCAAAACCTTCTCCCCTTCTTCGTCTGCACCGAGCCTTTGATTTTAATTGCCAACTGTTCAACGCTGTTGAAGTCGGAACAAGAGTCGCGATATCGCGACGTCGCGATATCGCGACTCAAACTGGCCATTGCCCTTCCGAAGCTTTGGGGTCGCGATTTCGCGACCCCAACGCAACTTGTGCCTTTACACTAAAACTTCCTCTTCTTTTTACAAAACCTCCCTCTTGGGCCAAGATTCGAAACAAACCCAACACAAGTACTTAGAAAATAAAAGCAAACAATAAAATGATTTGGAGGATGCAAGATTGCTCCTTGACCACCGGATGCTCCTGCATCAAGAATGAATATCAAGACAAAGACTATAATTGAAGACTAAAGTCTTCAATAACAAAATAATGTAATACAAGGGGGTGTTGGAGTATATTACATTATTTTGTACATGCTAATGTACCCCATGGTACCTTCATGGTACATATGTAAATAATAGATTAGGATTGAGTCATATTTTAGAGTGTGAGTATTATTTTCTTCTCATGTAAGTGTGAATGTACAAGATATGCACAAGTGTCATGTAAATTTGTAATGTGCAAGAAATGCACAAGTGTCATGTGAGTGTGTGTGCAAATGTAAGTTGAGTCTATGTGCACAAGTGTCTTATATGTAAGAGTGCAAATATGTAATGTAAAGATGTGCACAAGTGTCTTAGGTTAGAGTGTGCAAAAGGAAGGTCAAGAGTCATGTTTAGGTGTGCATACAATATAGTGTCAAGTGTTTATCAAGTATGCAAGTGTCAAGTAGAGAAGCCAAGAGTCATGAGACTTGGCATATGGAGAGGAATAGTCAAGTATCCTAAGAATCATACTACTATGGATATATACTCCATAAGGATACTCCATATCAATATCAAGCATCAAGCCAAAGAAATAATAATATTGATTGTAAGAGAAAGTGAAGTAATAAATATTGTATACATTTTGATCAATTAATATTGTAAGTTGTGCTACATGCTTTGTACATGTATAATTCAGGATATTTACAGTCATATTGTTGTTTATTAATGAATGTTATTTGTTATATTATTATCCTTGATATACATATTAATTTTCTCATGTTACTCTACTTATATCATTATCTTGACCTTATTGCTTTGTGGCTATATTATATTCGATCTTGTGATATTTAACCTATGAGATTTATGGTAGTATTAAGGCTTAAAAATATATCAATATTAAAGTCGTCCAACAAGAACAATGTAGTGGTTAGTGCTTTGGCCTCTCTTTGGGGAGGTCCAAGGTTCAAACCATGATGTACCCAAATAGGGATAGGTTGGATGGTAGCGACCAAGTGTTTGTTGGTAGGCTGCCCCAGTTCGATGCCCCTAAGGATCGAGGTCTCATTGACTCCATTTAACCAATGGACTAAGGTTTTTCTTTTTAATTGGTTATATGGGATTGAAATGGGCCCCACCCATATTAAATCATCACCACATAGTGGTATTACAACAAATCTTAACTATTTTCAATGTATCATTGAAAAATATTTGGACTTTGGTTTTCTCTTAAAATATTGAGGAATCTAACTGGTTGAGTTAATACCACTTGATTTTTTTCAATAAGTTTATAATAGGTTTTTATGAGGGGTCCACCAATAAACTAAGGTTTATAATGACAACATCCAATAATATTACCTATTCCTATATATATATATTATTTATAGGGTAGTTTTTATGGTTTTTTTTATTTATATTTTAATATGTAGAGTTTAATATTCGAGTATATATATATATATATACTCAAATATTAAACTCTACATATTAAAATATAAATTTAAAAAAAAAACCCATAAAAACTACTCTATAAATAACATTTATAGCAAGCCAATTATTTCAAAAAGTTTACAACGTTTCTTTCCACTTACCCACAAACAACATAGATCACAATATTAGCCAACATTTGAAAGGCACTTGTTAAAACTTTAAAATTCAAATAAGATATAAATTAGTATTAAAGTTATAAACTAGTATATAAATAAATATATACATTCATAATCATAACTTCAAATATCATCTATGACCTAATGACTTAAAAAATCTACTCTACTTTACCTTTATGCTACGTTGTCTCCATAGTTTAGTAACATTAAATATTTGTACAGATAATACAAGAGACATTAAAGACAACACGTATTGTATATTTCATCAGCTTTTATGTCTGAGATAACGTCTTTCTTGCATATGAAGTAGCCAAAACTCCATGTTGTCCTGCATAATTCTCTTGCTCTTGGCATTTCTGCTAACTTGAATTTGGACCACACAACCTTATCCACTTTTTGTGAGTGATGCCAAAAATGATATATTTTTTTTTTAATTTTAGAAACTAGTTATTGTTGATCAAGGTATTTGTACTGTCATCATTGGTATTCAAAGGATTTGGAGTAGACTACTACCTTTTCAAAGGGTTGGTTTCCATAGCCTCCAGTTCAGACTGAGGAATATGGCAATCCAGTTCTGCAACAAATTACCTCCCCCCAATTTAGTCCTAAAAAAACCAAGAGCACTGTGAAGTCTCCTATATATTTTGGTAGTGAAATGAGAAGAGGGATAATATCAAGTGCTGAGCATCAAAAAATTAAAACTGATAATGACATTGCCAATGGAAAACAAAGAACCTTATTTCAACAGGTTATTCCAGGTTCTGAAGACAACAAATTAGGAAAACCCCCTCAAGGGAGGGGGAGAGGAAGAAATCCCAAACAATATAAATTAAGTTCCTCTCATGGAACATGAGAGGCCTCAATGGCCTACCCAAACACAGGGAAGTCAGTGCAATAAGAAATCAAGTGAATCCAACTATTATCATGTTGCAAGAAACAAAAACTGATGAGATTCAATCAAAAAATGTAGCAAAAAAAATATGGAATGAATGGGAGATGGTTTGCAAATCATCCAGAGGAGAATTTGGAGGCCTTATGACTTTTTGGGATCCCCAGATAGTAGAATGCATCATTATTCAAAAATATGATAGGTTTATTAGTGTTTTATTTAAGGAAATAAACAGCAATAGGTCGTGGATCCTTTCAAATATTTATGCCCCAACTTCAATTCAAGGGAGAGCTCTACTATGGGAGTACTTAGGCAATCTGAGTGAAATCTTCCATAATATCCCCTGGATTCTGGATGGGGATTGTAACACTCCTCTTTACCTTTCAGAAAAAAAGGGTGGAAATGGACGACCTATCAGGAGCATGGATGATTTCAATGACTTTGTGAACTCCAACATGTTGATGGATGTAAAACTTAGAGGAGCGAATTATACCTAGAGAAATTGGAAGATAGGATGTCATCTCATTCAAGAAAGGCTTGATAGATTTTTTCTATCAAAGGAGGCTACAAATCTGTTTGGTGATTCTACCCTGCAAGCCCTTCCTAAAATTGCCTCTGATCATAATCCCATTTGTTTGGAGATCCCTAACTCTTTGTCCTTCAATAAACCTTTCATATTTCAATCTATGTGGATCAAACATTTCAGTTTCATAGATAACTTAATTCAGTGGTGGCAACAGCTTGTCAGGGATAGTGCAGCTTCTAAACTTGTTGGAAAATTAAAATTTGTTAAGGAAGAGCTTTGAACTTGGAACAAAGAGGTCTTTGGAAACCTCCTTGAAAATAAAAAATAGGTTGTTGAAAGTTTGAATATAATTGATCAGAGGATTCAACATGGTGATGCTGATGAAACTACTAGGTAGGAGTAACGGACAAAACTAGCAGAGTTTCATAACATTTTGGCCTGTGAGGAAATCTATTGGAGGCAAAAATCAAGGACTCTTTGGTTAAAATATGGAGATTCAAATTCCAAGTTTTTTCATGTCACCACACTTAGAAATAGAAGCAATAAAAAGATAATTTTTTTTAAAAAGCAGATGGGTCTATTACTCAGGACTTAACAGAAATCAGAAAGGAGGCAGTAACTTATTTCAATTCTATCCTTAGTCAGGAATTGCAGTGCAATGAGGAGTCCAAAGATATTCTCTTGCAATCCATTCCTAGCATAATAAATGAGGATGTAAATATTAAGCTTCTAGCTCCATTTTCTGATGAGGAAATTAAGGAAGCCTTGTTTAGCATGGAGCCATACAAAGCCCCAGGACCCGATGGCTTTCCCCCTCATTTCTATCAAGATTTTTGGGACATCGTAAGTGAGGATGTAATTTCTACTATCATAGAATTCCAAGCAAGAAATCATATCCCAAAATTTCTCAAATCTACTTTTATTTCTCTAATTCCTAAGAAGCAAACCCCTGAATCTATGGCTGACTTCAGGCCAATCGACTCATGCAATATTTCTTACAAGATCCTAACTAAAGCCATTGCAAATAGAATAAGAGATGTTCTGCCCCACATCATAGATCCATGCCAGGGAAGATTTGTCCAAGGTAGGTCAATCTTGAATGGAGTTATCATAGTTCATGAAGCTCTGCACTCTGCTCATAAGACTAATAGGTCTATTTTTTCCCTCAAGCTTGATATGAACAAAGCATTTGACAGGCTAAATTGGGACTTTCTGATTGTTGTCTTCCTTAAGTTTGGTTTTCACCACCAATGGGTTAATTTGATCAAAGAATGTATTTCTAAAGCATGGTTTACAATTCTGGTTAATGGAACAATTGCTGGTTACTTTCAAAGTTGTAGAGGAATTCGGTAGAGGGACCCTATCAGCCCCATCTTATTCATTATTATGGCATAAGCTTTAGGTAGAACCATCAAAAATACTTGCAATTCAAGGCTAATATCAAGAATCAAAGCAAAATCTCTCACTAGGGTTGTTTCTCACCAATAATTCATCCATGATACCCTTCTATTGACTAAGGCATCGGTGGTTGAGGCCAAAATAATTAAATACATCCTACAACTCTACGAGGATGTTGTTGGTCAGAAAGTTAATTTCAGTAAAAGCAAGTTATATTTCTTGAACACCCACATTCAAAGGCAAGGAAGGATTGCAGAAATTTTAGGGTGTAATATAGCAA
This sequence comes from Wollemia nobilis, assembly GCA_028583015.1. Classification (NCBI taxonomy): domain Eukaryota; kingdom Viridiplantae; phylum Streptophyta; class Pinopsida; order Araucariales; family Araucariaceae; genus Wollemia; species Wollemia nobilis. The sequence continues at coordinate 3,479,162 of JAQPPZ010001629.1, read as the reverse complement.
ACCTCCCCACTTCGTATCTTGGTCTCCCTCTTTTCATTGGTTCTCCAAGAGAGTCAATGTGGGATAGGGTTATTGAAAGAATTCAAAAAAAACTTGTTGGATGGAAATGTCATCTTCTATCACAAGCAGGAAAGCTGACCCTCACTAAGGCCTCTCTTCATATCATTCCAGTATATTTCCTCTCTATTTTCAAAGCCCCTATGAAGGTTTCCATAAAATTTAGAAACTCCAAAAATAATTTTTATGGAATGGATCAGAGGAGAAAAAAATATACACCTTGTAGGATGGACCAAAGTGTATAGACCCAGGGAAAATCGGGGCTTAGGTCTAAGGAAAATTGCTCATATGAATTTAGCTTTACTAGCTAAGTAGGCGTGGCGCCTCATTTTTGGTGAATAAAATGAATGGACAGCTATCATCAAATGAAAGCATCTTCAAAATATATAATTTCTAAGTGACTCAGTTCCAATCAGAGGTTCTGCTTTTTGGAAAGCAATTCTCAATTGTAAGGAAATCATCAAAAAAGGTTTAATATGGGTTTTAGGCAATGGTGAGAGGATAAATTTTTGGAATGACAGGTGGGCTAAGGATGAACCACTAACACAATATCCTAACTTAGCCTAAATCAGAGATATCACGGAAGAACTCATTGGCAGAAAAGTCTCCGATTATATGGTTGAGGACAAAGGTAGAATGAAGTGGAAACAAATAAGGATTCAGGGATTTCAAATAGAATCAAATGATATTTGTAATATTCTTGGGCAACATTTTATCCCCATGAGACCCAAGGAATATCAAGTGACTTGGGCTCCTACAGAAAATGGGCAGTTCACTGTTAAATCAGCTTACAAGTTTTTGCTTGATGATGAGGATCTTGTCCTCCAAAAGGACTTAGTTTGGATAAAAAATTTAATTCCAAAAATTGTAGTCTTTTCATGGCTAGTTATCCAAGGAAGAATTCTAACCATTGATAATATGATGTGTAAAGGTATTTGTATCACTAATCGTTGTTATCTATGTAGGGCTAATTGGGAGACCATTTATCACATTTTCCTTAAGTGCCCTTTTTCCTTGACTATCCTAAGTGGGGGTTTTGAGGCCTTCAATATTTCCTGGGTTAAACCACCATCGGACTTGATTTTTTTGTCTAGTGGCCTTGCACCTTTTCAAGCCAAAGACTTAGATACATGTGGAAAATTTGTCTCAATCACTATCTTTGGTAGGTGTGGTTAGAAAGGAACCATAGAGTCTTTAATGAGTCTATCCATGATCATCAAACTATCATTTCTAGGATCCTATCCTTTGACAATGATAATGTGAACCTTATCCCTTTTGATAGTTGTAAACCTCATCTGTAGGAGACCACGATTGCTCAATATTTAAGCTTAACATTGTTATATGAGTCCATGCCTAGGGTAGTCAACCGCAGAGCTAATGTTAAGTGGTCCCCACCTCCTACGGGTTGGTTTAAGCTTAATTTTGATGGAGCATCTAAGGACAATCGTAGCAGATCAAGCACTGGTGGCATTGTATGAGATCATAATGGGAATATGATGCTTGCATTTTTTGAATATTTGGAAACAAGGACGAAGAATGAAGCTGAAGCTAGAGCTATGTGGAGAGGCCTTCAAATGACTCAAGACTTAGAAGGTAATTTTATCGTAGAAGGAGACTCTATGCATGTTATAAATCTACTAAATAATTGGAAAACACCTCCTTGGAGGATTAAAACAATTTTTGAAGAGGCTAAGATCCTTTCCAGGAAAGACAGGATAGAAAATCCCAACATGTCTTTCGGGAAGCTAACAAAGTTGCTGATAAGCTGGCCAATTTGGGTGTCGATGGTGATGGACTTTTCAAATGGGAACACGGTATCAGATTCAAAGCCTCTAGAGATCAAATACCAAAGAGCTACTGGAGAAGGATGATGCAGGATTCCATTGTTTCCAAGATACAAAATGTTATGGAAGCTTCAGGCAATAAATTTAATGAACCAAAGCACTAGATACTTAGCAATAATGTTGATATAATGGAAGAAATCTTAAAGCATCTGGATGCCAAGTCGATGGTTATCATATCCTGCATGAGCAAACAATTGCGGCAGGTTGCAGAAAGCAATTATGTGTGGGAAATCATATGCACCCGCAGCTAGCCTTCGACCATATACACGACAGAGTGGATTACACCTGTGGTAGAAGTTCTTGGTGGATTCAGATGCCTCTATATAAATTTCCTACACCTTCTCCTCCTTTCAAATTCCAATTCTGACTTGTGCTGCTCAACGAATGCAGATGCAATTCACCTCTCTTTCACTATTTTCAGTTGATTATTACGAAGGGCTTTCCTCTTCTTTTAACATTTTTTTAGATAGTACAAAAATAATACAGCCCGAAGGCTGTGGTCCATTATATACAAAAAAAATTTGGGAAAGCTTGAGAAAGATGGTGCATTTATAGGTCTGCTAAACCATAGTTTCGAGACTCTAGATAAGGAGGGAAAAGGAAGCAGCCTAATAAAGTTACCTGGAACGTAAAAGATGGTTATATTAATTAATTATTTTATTTGTAATGATTTGATAACATAAAAAAGTAGTTAGGTGTTTAGATAGAACACAGTTAATTAGGTTTTGTTTTAAAAACTATATCTTACTGTTTTGTATTGTTATTAATTGTATCAACATTCTTAAATGTAACATGATGATGATAATTAAAATGATCCATCCTCCTCCATTTTGTTAGTAGCATTGCTGCAGCAGTTGTTACTGCTATGCACCCCCACCCTCCTTAATATTGAGGAGGGTGGGGTGAGCAGCAGTAACAACTTTTGTAGCTCCTATTGAGGAGGGTGAGGGTGGGCAGCAGCAACAACTACTACCTATTGATTGAGGAGGGTAAGGGTGGGCATCAGTAACAACTATTGCAGCTTCTATTGAGGAGGGTGATGGTGGGCAGTAGTAACAATTATTGCTCTCAATATTGAGGAGGGTGGGGATGGGGTGGGCAACAGTAACAATTGCTACCCACCCCATCCCCACCCTCCTCAATATTGAGGGTAGCAGTTGTTACTGCTACCCACCCAAACCCTCCTCAATATTAAGGGTTTACTACTGCTGCCACCCACACCCTTCTCAATAGGCAGTAATTGTTACTGCTACCCACCCCCACCCTCCTCAATATTAAGGGTAGTAGTTGTTACTGCTGCCCATCTCAACCCTCCTCAATACCCCAACCCTCCTCAATATTTAGGGTTTACTGTTGCTGCCACCCCCACCCTCCTCAATAGGTAGCAGTTGTTACTGTTGCCCATCCCCACCCTCCTCAATATTAGGGGTAGCGGTTGTTACTGCTGCCCACCCCAACCCTCCTCAATATTGAGGGTGGGGGTGGGCAGCAGTAAACCCTACCTCAAACTACAGTAGTTGTTACTGTTGCCCACCCCCACACTCAATAGAAATAACTGCTGCCCACCCCCACCCTCAAGCTGTAGCAGTTGTTACTGTTGTCCACCCTCCACCCTCATTTGAGTTGTTACTGTCACCCACCCTCCATCCTCATTTGATTTGTTATTGCTGCCCACCATTAGTTGTTACTGCTACCCATCCTCCACCCTCATCAAATGAGGGTGGGCAGTAGTAACAACTGGCAGCAATTGTTACTACTGCCCACCCTCCACCCTCATCAAATGAGGGTGGGCAGCAGTAACAACTGCTACAAAGGGTGGGTAGAAGCAACAACTACTACTGTAGCAATTGTTACTATTGCCAACCCTCATTTATTACTACTTCCCACCCTCATTTGATGAGGGAAAGGATGAGCAACAGTAACAACTACTGCAATAGTTGTTATTTTTGCCCACCTAATGAGGGTGGAGGGTGGGCAGTAGTAACAACTGCTAGAGCAGTAGTTGTTACTACTGCCCACCCTCGAGGGTGGAGGGTGGGCAGTAGTAACAACTACTTCCACCCTCATTTGAGGGTGGAGGATGGGTAGCAGTAACAACTGTTATTATAGGTGGAGGGTGGGCAGTAGTAACAACTGCTACAGCCACCCTCATTTGAGGGTGGAATGTGAGCAGCAGTAACAACTGCTATTGCAGGTGGTGGGTGGATAGCAATAAAAATTTCTATAGTAGCAGTTGTTACTCTGCCCACCCTCAAATGAGGGTGGAAGCAGTTGGATGGTGGGCAGCAGTAACAAATGCTGCTGCAGGTGGAGGGTGGGTAGGAGTAACAACTGTTGTAGCATTACTTGTTACTACTACCCACCCTCCACCATCATTAGGTTGGCATCAGTAACAACTATTGTTCACCCTCATTATGTGGGCAATAGTAACAACTAATGCTACTACAGTTGTTACTGGTGCCCATGAGGGTGGAGGGTGGAGGGTGGGCAGTAGTAACAACTACTGCTGCGTTGTTACTACTACCCACCCTCCACCCAACAGCAATGGGCAGTAGTAACAACTGCTGCTGGGTGGAGGGTGGGCAGCAGTAACAACAATGTAGCAGTTATTACTGCTACCCACCTAATAAGGGTGGAGGATGGGTAGTAGTAACAACTGTAGTAGTTGTTACTACTACCCACCCTCCACCCTCATTAGGTGGGCAGCATTAATAACTACTACTACAATAGTTGTTACTGCTACCCACCCTCCACCCAGCAGTAGTTGTTACTACTGCCCACTACTGTTGGGTGGAGGGTGGGTAGTAGTAACAACCCAACAATAGTTGTTACTATTGCCCACCCTCCACCCTCATTAGGTGGGCAGCAATAACAACTACTATTACAACAGTTGTTACTGTTTCCCACCTAATGAGAGTTGGGAAGCAATAACAACTGTTGCTGTAGTAGTTGTTACTGTTGCCCAACCCTCATTACATGGGCAACAGTAACAGCTGCTGCCCACTCTCCACCATCATTAGGTGGGTAGTAGTTATTGCTACCCACCCTCCACCCTCATTAGGTGGGAAGCAATAACAACTGCTGCATCAGCAGTTGTTACTACTGCTATAGTAACAACAACTACAGCAGCAGTTGTTACTACTACTGCAGTAACAATAACTGTAGTTGTTATTATGGGGGTGGGCAAAAATAACAACTGTTGCAACATTTGTTACTACTACTACAGTAACAACAACTACAATTTTTGTTACGAGGGTGGGCAATAGTAACAACTGCTACAGCAGTTGTTACGAGGGTGGGCAATAGTAACAACTGCTACAGCAGTTGTTACTGCTGCCCATCCCCACCCTCAATATTTTTTTGTTAGTAGAATTGTGTTTAATTTTATAAAAACTGCATCTAACTATTTTGTACTCTTATTAAATGTATTAATATTATTAAATGTAAGATTATTATAATGAAAATTATCCATCTTCCTATAGCAGTAACGAAATTAGGAGCATAAAGATTATTAACTAGATATTGCATTAACATTAAGTTTGAAGGATTACAATGCTTAAATACAAATATTATTAACCAAAACCTAGAAATATTAGGAGAAATAATAGGGAAGAAGAAAAATAGGGAGGAAAGGAAAAATGAGATTAGGAGTCAAACTCCCTACTGTCCATGTCGTCCAATCCTGCTGACTCAGTTGTCATCCAAGGAGGTAAAAGGGTAAGGTCCAAATCTTACAGTGGTAAAACAATTTTTTTACTTTTTTACCCTTTTAACTTCCAAAATTCTCCCCCTTAAATTTGAGAGGACTGACTATACAGTCTCTCAGCTTTATATATTGAGCTTTAGCCATGCCTTTGGTGAAGATATTTGCAATGTTATCCAAAGTGCTGCAATATTTAAGCTCAACTATCTGCTGCTCCACCATGTCTTGGATGAAGTGATACTTCATATCAAAATGCTTTGATCTGCTATGGTGGATTGGATTGTATGCCAATTGAATGGCACTTATGTTATCACAATACAGTCAATTTGGACCACTTTGACTTTCTCCAATTTCTTCAAGGACTTTTCTTAACCATAGGGCTTGAGTCCTAGCATGTGTGATGGCTATATACTCAGCCTCTATAGATGATAATGCTACAATAGCTTACTTCTTGGAACTCCATGTGATTAGTCTTGACCCTAGACTAAAACAGTTCCCTGATGTAGATTTTCTATCATCTATATTGTTGCCCCAATCACTGTCACTGAAGCCAACTAATTTAACAAAATTACATTTGTGGTAATGGATTCCAAAATCCAATGTACCCTTTACATATCTTAAGATTATTTTAGTTTCTTGTAGATGCAGCTCATATGGACTTGCCATAAACCTTGAAACTAGAGAAATCATCTATGAAAGTGAGAAAATAAATCTAGCACATTCTAGAGAAATCATCTATGAAAGTGAGAAAATACGAATTGTTTTCGATACTCTTTGTCTGCATTGGACCACAGATGTCCGAATGCACTAATTGAAGTGGATAGTTGGCTCTCCACACTTGTCCTTTTGGAAAATTTGACCTTGAGTGCTTTCCCAAAGCACATCCTTCACAGACCTCCTTTTGTTCGTTGATTTTGGAAAGTCTTGTCACCATAGCTTGAGAAGTTAACAATTTCAAGCTAGCATAATTAAGGTGACCATATCGCAAGTGCCAAAGCACACTTGGATTTTCTATAGCTACATTTACAAGTTGAGCTCCCCCTGTCTCACCAAATTTGAGAGGGAATAACCGATTCTTGGTCATTGGGACCTGTGTTATGACACGATTACAATTTTTTTTATCAAGAATGAGACATTTTCCTTTATCAAAAACAAGTTTGTAATTATTCTCCATCATTTTCCCAATGCTTATGATATTGTGTTGGAGCTTTGGAGTGTAGTAGATGTCATTCACTTTATTTAGTCCTTCTTTCATTGGAACTTCCATGGTTCCAATGCCTTCGACTTGCAAAGCTTTATCATCCCCTAACTTGATGTGGGATTTATAAGTGGAATATAGAGTAGCAAATAGATTTTCTTTGCCACTCATATGGTTTGAACAACCAGTATCCAAAATCCATGTGTCATTTAGATTCTATTCTGATTGTCCATATGATAGAAAAATATTAGAGGTATCATCTTCTTCTCCATAATTTCCATATTGACTGTTGTTGCCTTGAGAAGATTTTCACCAACAGTCACGAGAAAAGTGGCCTGGATTGTCATAATTAAAACAAGTTGTTTTGGACTTGTCACTTCCTTGCCCTTGATTTCCACTTCGTCTTGGATTTCCTCCTCTATTTTGGTTTCCACCTCTGTTCTGATTGCCTCCTCTGCTGGAGTTGCCTCCTCTATTATTATTGCCTCCTCTGTAGTTGCCTCTGCCTCTTCCTCTTCGTTGACCTCTACCTTGACCTCTTCCACATCCTCTTCTAGTATTTTCATTGGATGTGAAGGATTTATCATCACCTCCATAGCTGGTTGAAGGATATTCCTATAATCTCTCTTCATGAGACATTAACGATCCGATTAATGCATTGAATGTTAAAGTGGAAAGATTTTTTTACTCTTCTATGATTATGGCAATGTGATTCCATCTTTGTGGAAGTGTTCACAATATTTTTGTTAAAATTATCTTAGGCTTGATTTCCTCGCCAAGTGTGACAATTTTATCAACAACTGCTTTCACTCTGACACAATAATCACCTACTTTTTCATTTTCTTTCATTTTGAGATTTTCAAAATCTCGTTTTAGTGTTTGAAGCCTCAATTGCTTCACTTGATCACTTCCCTAGAATTTTTCTTTCAAGGCTTTCCATGCATCTTGTGCAGTTATATAAGCGGATATTCTAGGGAATATACTCTTCTCCAATGTTACTTGAAGATGATAAAGAGCAAAATAGTTGCTCTTTTGTGCTTCTTTCTTTGTTTTCTTATCTATGGCACTCAATGTAGCCCAATCTGTGGGTTTTGTGAAACCCTCTTCTATTATATCCCACAAACCTTTTCCTATCATTAAGGTCTTCATTTTGATAGACCAATACTCGTAGTCATACCCGTTGAACTCTGGAATTGGTAGATTGTTATGTGAGGCCATAGTTACTAAAACACTCTTTTATTTCTTGGTTACAATAAAGCACTCTGCTTTTTTTTAAAGAAAGAAGAGATTACAAGTTTAAGTCAAATCTGACTTGATTCACTCTTTCATTGATTACTTGTTCCTCTTGGTGTGGTGCTACTATTTCTTGAGTCACGAAATTGTCTGCTACTTCTTCGTCGTCATTGATCAACATTATCTCTGGTGATTCTGGTTCTAGGATTTCCACTGAATTACTGTAATGAGTAAATTCAAATTCTTATGGTACAACTTCTATGGATTTGGATTACTCAAATTGACTCCCAAAGGAGTTATCTTTAGAGTCTACCTCGTACCCTGAGTCTGGATGCCTATGGTATGCAATTATTGCATTTTACAACTGACTAAATACAGTATGTAGCCCATAAGTTCTCACTTTTTCATCAAAAAATTTGACGTTTTCACTTACCAAAAGTGCACATAGGGCATGATAACAACCACTTGGTCTTATCATCAATGTCTCTTTACAAATTTCAGTTTGATCTTTTGTCTCTCTTACAAGGAAAAATACTAAGCCTCTTAGGCTTTGTCACAATTTTCCACCTTTGAGTCCTCTTACATAAATTGCCTCTTAGGCAATGTTATTTTTCTCCTATTTTATTATATAAAAAAAAAATCTATATTTGTATTTAATAAAAGAAATATAATTGCTTTATAAAATAAAATTTTAAAAAACAATTATTATTTAATTTTATTAAATATAATATAAAGTTATTTTTTTTAATATATAAAATAATAAACTTTTAAGAAAAAGAAAAAACCTTTTTAAAAAAAAAATTCTAACTTTGCAGGAGTCGAACCCGTGACTTCTTTCTTTCAACCAAAGTTCCCTTGCCAAATCGGCTTCCATCGTCGATGAAACCTAGGCAGAATACACTATTATTTCAAGACATTCTGGGCATATACCATACACAAAAAAAAATTTGCAACTTTCATAGCCGCTAGGTTTCGAACCTACGACCTCCTGGGGGTGAGCGGCTTAAGGTTGGCTCCTCGAGCCAGTCAATATGCATGGCCCGAAGAGGAGGCGAGGGAGGATTGCCTCCTTTATCTGATCATGGCTACGCGATAATTTAAAAAAATTACAATCTTTATCCGACATCCACTGTGCGGAGGGGATATTGTGCTTTATTAGCATAAAGAAGCACTAAGCTTCTCGATTTCCTTCGGGTAATCAATAACCGCCCTTTTGCCTTCTAGTCGATCCAATCACCTCGCACCACGTCGCCAGTTGCCCCCTTTTCTGCCTTACTGTCTGCTTGCCATGTGTCCATCTTACTGTCTGCTCGCCACGTATCCACCTCTAGTTAACTCCTCGATCCACGTGCTCTTTGTAGGCCTCTCTCGACCTTGTCTCGGTTTACATACTATAGGACCTCTTAACCTCACCTCAATTTGCATGCTACAAGCCCTCTCGACCTCCTTGAGATTCGCGCCTAACCTGTGAGCTCACTCCTGTGGGCCTCCTCGACCTCCTAGAGATTCGTGCCTCACCTGTCGCTCTCCTCGGACTTTGTGCTTTGCTTGTATAGCCTCTACTCTGATACCAGATATAGCACTAACAAAATTAGGAGCACTTAGGAAATTAGGAGCATAAATATTATTAACCAGATATTGCATTAACATTAAGTTCGAAGGATTACAATGCTTAAATACAAAGATTATTAACCAGAACCTAGAAAGCTTAGGAGAAAGAATAGGGAAGAAGAAAAATAGGAAGGAAAGGAAAAATGAGATTAGGAGTCAAACTCCATGTCGTCCATGTCATCCAATCCTGCTGACTCAGTTGTCGTCCAAGGAGGTAAAAGGGTAAGGTCCAAAGCTTATAGTGGTAAAACAATTTTTTTACTTTTTTACCCTTTTAACTTCCAACACTTCCTTGTTAATAACATTGTGTTTGGGTATTTGTTTTTTTAAATAATTATTATTCATTTTTTAATTACTTTGTTGTACAGATCCTTGTTTTCAACAGCTACTCTCTAGATCTATTCAAACAAGAACGCATATTATTTCTTCTTACAAGAAAGAATTCATTATCTCTTTGCATTTCTAAAGAAACTATTAGAGTTGAGACGAGGACTTATGGACTTAATTCTTCAAGTGTAACATCACCATCATCCCTTAGCATTTTTTAAACTTATTATTTTGTATATGGCATTTGGTCTGGATGTTTTGGGTTGATTTGATTCGTCATATAAGATTTATCCACTTTCAAGTAGCTAAAATTGTGTGTATATATACACTTACTGTTGTTTAGGGTGGGCTTTTTAAACTAATGACAGGCAATGTGTTGCAGGCTTAGCAATAAATAGAGAACAAAATGACTTGTCATGACAGTGTTTTTAGCTAGACATACATTAAGAAAGTCAAATATTATTGTCAAGTCTGGCCAAGTGGTTTGAGACTTTTATAAAGAAGAAAGATAACAGGTGTAGAGGTGGTAAGAAAATTTATTTTATGAATAGGTTAAAGTAAATGATAATTTGTAGCATTGCAATTATTTCAACTACTTATTTTATAACTAGGTTGAGTATTGGTCTTAAAGACATGTAGTATTATAGGGAGCATCAGAATCCCCACTTGTGAAGAAACATAGTTTATTTTATAGATGGAGTGTTATTTAATTTTAATATATTTTAAAAGAAGATATTATAGTTTACTTATAATAGAATGTTTAATGATATGAGTTAAATAGTATTTATATTTTTTATTTTTAGAGTAGATTGAAGTTTATATTTTTTTTATTTAATTTTAATATTTTTTTTTTTTTTTTTTTTGGTGGTGGCCACAAGGAGTAAACAGACTGTGACCACGAGGGAACCATTACATAACATATCCGCAACATGTGAGGTGAGATTTTTGAACCTGGGCCTCTCAGCAACTAGAACTAGAGAGGTTTAACTACCCACTTGCTCTCCAACTCCTCTACATGGGCGGATAATTTTAATATATTTTAGTGGAAGATAGTTTAGTTTATTTCTGGTAGAATACCATATAATGTTATATCTTAAGTATTATTTGTATTTTTATATACTTTTTACATTTTTAGATTAGATTAAAGCTTTTATTCTTAATTTATTTATTTTAGAAATTTTCACTCTTTTATTATAGTAAGAATACTTTTACATTGGTTTCCTAATATTAATGTATTTCATACTTATTATCATGAAAAAGAAATTAAAGATGGTTAGCTTCATATTAGAGAGGGAGAGACAATGACTTCATTGCATTTGATATTATATTTTAATATAGTTATGTATATGATTGAAGAACAAATATTGCTCTTAAGTGATTTTAACGAGACTATATTTTCAATTTGCACTTTAAAGATCAAATATTATTTTTAATTGATCTTATTAAGACATTATATTTTTAACTTACACATTACTCATAGTTAATATGTTCTTTGAGTGAAACATTGTTTTACAAGCATCTAAATATAAGGGTTAGATATATTCTATTAAGAAAAATAGTTTTCCTTGGTGCTTTTATAATTGAAACAACATTTGCCTTTAAAATTAAGAATGCCACTAAAAACTACCTTTGTCAATTAACTTTAATTGAAGTAATAGTCATCATGTAAAAGCATTTAAAAATTGAAAATTTTAATAATCAAGAGTCACATTAATATTAGCCTATTATTTTGTATAGTTATTTTACTTGTATTTTAATTTCAATCTTTTCTTTTACAATAAGATGTTAAGAGCTTGTCTTATTAAATATTGTAGTCTATTTTGCAACTCTAATTTAATAGTGCATATATCATAATATATATAATAATAAGTGACTAAATTTTTTAATTACATTCATGAGTTCCAATTAGAAACTAAGTAACTACTTAACACTTGTTGTTGTTTAGTATTTCATACAATGTTTTTATATTTATAATTTTTTTGGTTATTTTTGGTAAAATCATTTAACAATCAAAATCAATAAGAATACATTGTTTTTATTTCAGTTATATGATGATATTGTATGATAATGGGCATCATGTTAATCTATGAGGGCTAATATTGAATAGCAATGGATATTGTGTTAATTTATGAGGTAAAATCTACTATTTCATTCACTTATTTGAATATTAAATTGGAATAAGTATTGAATCTATTGTAATTATATAAATATAGCAATGGATATTGTGTTAATTTATGAGGTAAAATCTACTATTTCATTCACTTATTTGAATATCAAAGTGGAATAAGTATTGGATCTATTACAATTATATAAATCTATAATAAGGTATAGAAAAAATATGAGAATGTGTTCTTAGTTATAATTTTATATGTATGTATGGGTGTGTATGTATATATATGTGTGTATATATATATGTGGAATAAGGTCAATTAGTTGTGGAGAGCTTGCTAGCAAGTATACTTAGTTAGAATCTCTTGGAGCCAATGGTCCACCTCACATCATATATTTAATCAAAGTGGATAGGCATTACCAAAATTGAACACTTATTATAGATAAACATTATGATGGATAATTACTCATTTTTCCATATATCAAAAAATTATATTAATATAAAATTAATTATAATATTATTAGGTAAACTTTTGAAATCAAGATCATAGTTCTCCAATAAACCAAAAAACATCAAAAATATCAAAGTATAAAATAAATAATAAATTACTTTTTAAAAAGGAAAAATGAATTAAAATAATATTTAATTTGACATTTATCCCACATGAATTCTAAATAAAAAGTTTCAAAAGCATAACTAATTTTTTTTTATACTATTAAGAGAAAAGAGGCTTTTGAAAGGGACCCCACAACCTTTTATAAAAAACCAACCTAAAAGGCAACCAAAAGAGAAAACCACATAAAACAACCCATAGAGACAAAGAGGCACAAACAAACACACCAAGAAAGAACAAATACGAGATCGAACAAGAGAGAACCGAGGGAGTTCTACAACATCATATCGATCTCATGGGCTATTGTTCCAGATATGTATGTGACCTCCTCAAAATAATATAATGTCATTTTCACAAAGGTCCAAAAAGTGCACTGCTTGATTTTAATCAATTTTAGTATGTGCAAAATTGCTCTCTTTCTTGCAGAGGCCTCCCCCAGATTATAAACATCAGACACCATTTTTTCCTTATAGAAATCCCTAGGAAGAATATCCACATTAATAGGGTGGAATAAGGGGGAAGACTCATCCACCTCCCTCTTTTTTCTGAGTAGACGTAATTATTTTTTAGTGCCACTACCTTCCACCTAGCTAACTGACGGAGGATACCCCACCTCAGATGAGGCGAAAGGAATAACCAATGAATTTTTTACCACCTCATCAATATTGCACTTCAATGCTTTTCCCATCATTCCTTTATCCAAAACATGAATTCTACAAGATATCTTATCCATACCAGAACCCATCGAGAACGATTAAACATCCTCACTTCTTCACTAGAGCTTTCAAAATCCACCATGGTCTGGCCAGGCGTAGAGACCGAAAAATTAGCTATAAATTTCAAAAAAAATTCCACCACAATCCCCTTATCCACCATCACTTGCTCAAACACTAAAAGGGCTAATCCTTGGTGAAGAGGAAACTGGTCGTGACCCCTTTGCACATCCATCATAGACTTCTTCATAGATTGGAATAAGAATAAAGGTATATTCATCCACATTTGCCTCCTAATATGGTTTAGAAACATGGCATGGAAGCTACATATGACATCATACATAGAATCTAGAGTAAAATAGTCCATAATGACTCTAGCCACCCTATCCCACGATGGAGACAAGGCCTTGGTGCTATAGCCATTCTGGATTCTAGGTAAAAATTCCTCCCCATCCTGAAGAAACTAATTTCTTTCAACAACGAGTGTCTATCTCTATCGTGATAGGTGCCATCCAACATAAAACTAGTAGTGTGACTAATCAACTCTGCAAAGACCTCAAAGGACCAAGACCTAATTCTCACCCACCCATTGTTCCACGTCGCCATCATCCACTTGGATAGCACCAGGTTATGTCCATGAAATTTCTAGACACACTCCAACAAACCACCATTCTTTAGAATAGCTTTAACCTCATCATCAATATTTAAGGAAGCAGGCTCTACCCGAGATTTAGTATGTCTCAACTTGGGTCCAAATACCTTAGCTTTCCCCATCTTCAATCTATCCACAACCCCCCACTCCTCAACACCACACACTTCCATAATAGGAAACCGAAGGAGGCAACTCTAGAACAAACAACAAAACACAAAAGGCTCCAAAGAAGCCCGAACAAAAATAGGCATCCACCATATTCACAGGAAAAATATAATCAAAACTTAATTTAATATTTAATATCAAAATATAATCAAAACTATATTTAATATTTAATATCAAAATATATTTTTTAATAAAATTATAAGAAAATGCCACTAATAAAAATAAAAATAAAAAGTGATGATGATGAAAATGATATCATGAAATATTAGGGGTATGAATAAGAACCCTAAAAAATATTCATTAAGGAATTAAGTATGAATAAGAACCCTAAAAAATATTCATTAAGGAATTAATAGATTGTTATAGTCTTGAGTTTAGTTATAAAAATAAAACTAAGTAATAAGAAATGTAAGGATGTTTCCACCCTACCAAATGCACATTGGGTACCCAAAATGTAGTTGATAATGTTGGTGCGGTAAGGGTCGAGAATGACTCCCGGGTGATTTTAACGGTGTAGAACCCCCTAGTCATGGTTTCTCGGACCGAGGCGATCCTGCAAGGGGTTTTTCGCTAAATTAAAAAAAATGTAAGGATATTTTTAGAAGAATTGGAAGATTTGGAATATGGGTGATTGTCTAGAAGTTTCTTCTATAGGAGCTTTAAGTAGTATATCAACAATACAAGACAAATGCAAATAGGATGGACAATTTTTAGAAGTTAAAAGTAATTGTGTTGATGGATTATTTTAGAGAAAAAAGAAAAACATCAAAGTTGGGGCTATAAATGTATATGCTCTAACTATAATCACTGCTCATAAAATATTTTGAAAGGACCTTAGCATATTTTTGTCAAACACAATGGTGATTCATAATTATGATCTATGAACTCTTTTGGGTGATTTCAACATAGTTCTATCTCTTTTATAAAATAAGGATGGTACTCTAGGATGGTCTAAATCAATCCAAGCCTTTGTTTCATTTGTAAATTCAAATAGATTTTGGGTTGCTAATACTTCAAGTTTTAATGTACATGAGATAATAGATGCATTACACAAACTCATATAGAAAAAAAAATGGATATATTGTTGTTATTGAACACATGGTTGCAAATAAAGTATACAATCTCTTCATATATTTTATTACAAGTAGGATTAGATCACAAACCTATTCTTTTGACTTGTAATTTACCTAATAATAGCCATCCAAAGACATTTTGCTTCTAGTCTATGTGGCTTCAAGATCTTGATTTCTTTCAGATGGTTATGTTATGGTGAGATGGAGCAAATTTTTAAGGATCATAGTTCAAAATATAAAATATTTAAATGAACAAATGAATATTTGAAATGCCAATCTTTTGATGATATTTTTTAAGAAAAGAAAGAAATTAAATCCAAGCTCAAAATTAGAAAAGATAGTAGAAATCAATGAAATGAATTAGGAATCTTATGTGAAAGAAAATTGATTACTTTATGATGATCATAATGCGACACTCTTTCTCTTCAGGCCGCGACACTGCAACATGTCGCGATATCGCGACACTTTTCCTCATTTGGCCGCAACAATACAACATGTCGCGATATCGCGACACCTTTTCTCCTAGGGTCGCGACAATGCAACATGTCGCGATATCGCGACACTTTTTCTCCTGGGGTCGCGACAATGCAACATGTCATGATATCGCGACATATTTTCTTCTTTGGCATCGACGATACAACTTGTCGTGATATCGCGACACTTTTCCTCATTTGGCCGCAACAATACAACTTGTCGCGATATCACGACACCTTTTCTCCTGGGGTCACGACAATGCAACATGTCGCGATATCGTGACATTTTTTCTCCTGGGGTCGTGACAATGCAACATGTCACGATATCGCAACATATTTTCTTCTTTGACCGCGACGACGCAACTCGTCGCGATATCGTGACACTTCTTCCTTTCTGGCAGTGATTTTGCAACACATCGCGATATCGCGACAATTTCTCTTCTTCAGCCGCGATGCTGCATTTTTTCGTGATTTCGTGACATATTTTCCACCCTTGGTCGCGACAGCGTAGAGAAAAAGCAAGGAGGAAAAGGTGTCGCGATATCGCGACACCTTTCTTCTTGTGGTGTTTGGCTTTTTCTTTGATCTTTAGCTCTTGTTCCTCTTCGGTCGATTTGGAATACATCTAAAAATTTCTTGTACAAGGTTCAGGGACCTTTCAACACCCTTTCAACCAATCAAAAAATAATAATGCATTAGAAAAGGAGGAATCATATTGGTTCTAAAAATCTAGGGATAAATGGTTCAAGAAAGGATATAAAAATAAAAACGATTTCATGCTACAATAATTTTCTTTTCTTTTTATCACATCAAAATATTTTAACTCTGTATGGAAGAAATATTGAGGAAGAAAAAGATACAAGGAAGGAAGCAATTAATAGTTTCAAAAATATTTTGTCATATATTGGGTAAGATAAGGAGGCACAACATAAGATTTTGTAAAACAATCCATCCATTATCACATAGGGACAAAAATAAATTTTTATGAAGAAGATATCTATGGAGGAGCTACATAAAATAATTTTCTCTTTTCATCCTAACAAGGCACCTGACCTTGATGGTTTCCTGCAAAAAAATCAATTTTTTTGAGATTTATTGAAAAGTGATATATTGGTTGTATTTGAAGAGGCTCAAAAAAGGAAGGATACAAAAAGTGAGATCAATACCACTTTTATTATATTGGTTCCCAAGAAAGATAAGACAAAATATTTTGATAATTTTCATCCAATAAGCCTTTCTAGTATGATTTATAAGATCATTTCAAAAAATATGGTAAACAACTTGAAAGATATTCTAGATTGTGTTATCGTAGAGGAACAAAGTAGTTTTGTTCATGGTAAATAAATTGATGATGTAATCATTGCATAGAAGGCCATACATTCTCTTTATTCTATGAGAAACCAAGTGTGCTTATGAAACTAGATATGAATAAAGCATATGATAGTGTTTCCTAGAGTTTTCTATATTGTAGTTTTAAAATTTTGGTTTTGAGTATAGTTGGTGTAAATGGATTAAATGTTTTTATAGCACTACAAAATATTTTATTTTGATCGATAGTTATCCTATTGGTTACTTTAATTCATATTGTATACTCTACCAAGGTGATCCACTATCTCCTTATCTATTCAATATTCTTAGGGAGTCATTAGGAAAAGCTTTGTCAAAGGGAAAAATGGAAGGAAAAAATAAAGGTATCCAGGTTGCAAAAAATGATCCCTTTGAATCTCATCTCTAATTTGTTAATGATACTTTTCTTTTGGATCATTCCTTAATCAGTAAGGCCATGGTGTTTAAATCAATATTTTCATGCTATGAGAAGGCTACTAGACATTTGATTAATACTATAAAATTTAAGGAGTTTCTCATAAATGATGCCCTATATTTGCAACAAATCGTTATGGGTATTTTAGGGTTTAAAATTAAAAAAATTTCATCAACCTACTTGGGTATTCCTTTGTCTCATAAATAAAATAAAAAGGAGCTTTGGATCTCTTGTTTGGATAGAATGAAATGTTGTTTAACAAGTTAAAGGCTATAACACATAAAGAATACATCATGATCCATCCCTATTTATATGATGTCACTTTCAAGATTGCCAATAGGTATAGCATTAGAAACTAATAAGATTTGAAATAATGCTAGGAAAAAAGTAGGTTTCCTCTTTATAGGAGGAATAGGGTTTGCAAAGGAAAGAATATTGTGATGGTAATTAATCAACTTTCATTAATTTGATATCTAATGTTAAACACGTGCTTATTGGTTATAATCATTACAACCAATTATCATTACAATCAAGCTAACATCCCATGAGGTGTAGTAACAAGCAATATTAAATAACATAATGACTACCTAATATCCCTTTTATTATATTATTTGGTATACAAAGAGAGCTTCAAAACAATTAAAACTTAACATGTGCAAGTGCCTTTGTAAAAATATTTGTAAGCTATTCTTTGATGGGAATGTACTAGAGCTAAATGTAGTGATTCTAAACTTGTACTTGAATGAAATGATATTGAAATTTAATGTGCTTTGTTCTTTCATGAAAAATTGGTTTCTTGACCAATCTTAGAACAACTTGATAGTTGCAATTATATGGTGTTGGTCACTTTTTAGATACACCCATATATGATAGTATGCACCATAACCATGTTTTTGAAATCAATAGAAGTGAGAAACTATTTTTAATCACAACAATAGATATATTATTTATCACCAACCAAAACTTATGTACAACATGCATATTTATACAATAATGTATCTATTAGTTTCAAGAGACTCTTTGGTATTTCACCCCTTGGTGTTTCCCTTCAGCTTTATCTTTTCACCTTCTCTTGTGCTCATGGGAGATGTGGCTATCCAACCTCATATAAGTAAAATCATCAATCATTTCCTAATAATTACATAGTATCAAATAATGTGATAATGGATCACACACTCCTTATTACATTATTTGGTATAAATATCATTACCCCCATAATTCCTAGGGTTGGTAAACTCGAATTATGCTCTAGATCATTACCCCCATAATTCCTAGGGTTGGTAAACTCGAATTATGCTCTACCTCTAGTTATGGCTTTGGATATGGATCTAGGTCTTTGGTCTTTCATAGGGTTTACCTCTAGGTCATTATCTTTGGGTCATCTCTCGGTGATCCTCTGGGTCACCTCTAAGTAAACCTATGGATATACCTTTAGGTCATCACCTCTAGGATATTACTACTAAATTATAACTTCTATGTCAATCCACATTTTTAGAATCTTCCACATAACGTTTCACTATAGATATTGTCACTACAATCCTTTTGAGCATAGCTTGAATTATATTCTAATACAAAAATAATTCATTTCAAGTTTTCTAGGATTGCATTGCTCTATAGAAAAACTTACATTTGACAAACTATGATATTTTTCAACCACAAAATTTTATTTTCCTTTATAGAATTCCTTCAACATTTCTTTTACTTTTTTCCATTTTAACACATTCATCCATCCATAATTCATATGCATTTTGTAGGTCACTTTATCTTTGTGCCAACACTTTTTTTGAGAGTGATTAATACTTCCATAAATCTCACAAGGATGTAGATTCTAACACCTAACCATTACATGTTTAAATATTTCATAATAACTAGAACAACTCATTCTATAAGCTTCATTCTCTACATATAAATATTATATTACAAATTTAGTATCGTTACTTTCTACCTATATATATAAGGCCTTCATTCTTTGACTTGGGATTTTAAGCCTAAGAAAATTCTTTGACCTTATATCTAGCATTATGGGATTTTAAGCCTAAGAAAATATCTTTCTTGCATCTGTGTCAGTAATGGGAAATATTCATAAAAATCATACGAGAGATATTAAAGCCAACACATATTGTATATTTCATTAGCTTTACGTCTGAGAGAATGTCTTGCTTGCATCTGAAGCAACCAAAGCTACACACTGTCCTGCATAATTAACATCGAGTTTGGGCATGTGTGTGGGGGGCTGGCCCTCTTACTTTCTAACCAGTTAATGTGATGTTGCAAGTCTAGTGGCATATTCCATGATTGGAATTTCGTTCCACGTTAATACCCATCTATCTATATATCTCCTTCTCTCGGTATTTCTTCTAACTTGATTTTTGGCCACACAACCTTATCCACTTTTTTTGAGTGATGCCAATGTCAAGAAAATGATATATTTACTACCATCTACTTAACTTGTTTTTCGTCGTGACCTTTTCCTCTGGACTGTTTGCCAAATCCATATGCTCTATGTATTGTCAATATCTTGAAGTTGCATTCCGTGTCATTTTCTCCTTCTGTGTGAAGAAAATAAAACTTTTTACTATCCCGTTGAGTCACAGAATTTTGTTTTATACACCCAATCGACCCCAATGGTCTTCTTCCTTGCTGGAAGATCTACTATCTGCCATGTATCGTTCTTCTCAATGGCTTCAATCTCCTCATCCATCGCCTTCACCCACTTTTGATTTTGACTTACCTCTTCAAACTCAACTGGATCACACTCAGTAAAGAAGGCAAAGTCAGAATATTTATCATTTTCATGATTGTGGGTTGCCTCATAGATGTCTTGCAAGCTCCTTGTCTTCGCAGGTGTTCTCAGATTTTGAATAATGCTTGCAATTAGAGGCAACCAAGATGGTGCAATTGTGCTACTACTGGCACCGTTGTTGTTGCTTGAGGCTACAGGTGGCTATAAACTATTCTCCTCCAAGTCAACAGACTCAACAACTGTTGGCTCAGGCTGGCCAGTCTTGGACTTATAGATCCAGGTATCATCCTCCAGGAACTTCACATCACAGCTGATGATGAGCATCTTTGTCACTGGATTATATAAGTGATACGCCTTCGCCTACTGACTCTACCCTATGAAAATACACTTCTCCGCTCTATCATCCAGCTTCTACCTCTTCTCTTCTGGAACATGTGCATACACAATGCACCCGAATACTCGCAAATGAGCCACACATGGATTTTGACTGCTCCAGGACTCCTGAGGGATTTTATACGTCATGCTCTTGGTGGGACATCTATTCAGAAGATAGACTGCACAGGTTATAGCCTCCTCCCAAAACTTGTGTGGCAATCCCTTCACCTTCATCATGCAGCGTGTCATCTCCATGATGGTTTTGTTCTTCCTCTTAGCTACATCGTTTTGCTACGGTGTATATCTGG
This sequence comes from Wollemia nobilis, assembly GCA_028583015.1. Classification (NCBI taxonomy): domain Eukaryota; kingdom Viridiplantae; phylum Streptophyta; class Pinopsida; order Araucariales; family Araucariaceae; genus Wollemia; species Wollemia nobilis. Next base: position 3,458,202 of record JAQPPZ010001629.1, on the reverse strand, counting down.
TAGTGAGCTACCTTTGAATTCCATTTGCCTTATATAAGTTGTAGAATCTGTTGGAGATATACTCTCCTCCACCATCGGTCTGGAGAGCCTTAACTTGGTAACCGCTCTGTTTCTCCACCAAAGACTTGAACTCCTTGAACTTACCGAAAGCCTCCAATTTTTGTTTGATGGGATATACCCATGTCTTTTGGCTAAATTCATCAATAAAGGTTAGGAATTATTTATTACCGGTAAACATGCTGGTCTACATCAGACCACAGATGTCTGAGTGCACCAACTCCAATGGATGTGATGCTCTACAAGACTGCCCATAAGAGAACGAATCTTTGTGTTGTTTATCGACTAAGCAGCCTTCACAAACTTGATTTTTTTGCTCAATAAGGGGTAAACCCTTCACCATCTACTTCTTGTGCAGTAGATTCAGGCCACTGAAACTCAGGTGACTAAACTTGAGATGCCATAGTCAGGTAGCATATTTCACAACTGCACTCAGAGACATCAAAGATTCATTCTGAATCTACAACAGAAACATATTATTTTTTGTCATGGACACTGTTTCAATCTGCCCATGCACTTTATCTTTGATGATGCAAGTTCCATATTTGAACTGGACAGTGTTTCCCTTCTACACGAGCTATCCAATGCTCAACAGGTTGTGCTTTAGACGAGGCACATAGTAGACATCACAGATCTCCTTTCGTTCATCATGCCTAGTGCAGATGAGGATCTTTCCTTTCCCCATCATGAAAACCTTGTTGTTGTTCCCCATATTCACCTCAAACTGGACTGTTTCATCCAGTTATGAGAACATCTCCTTGTTCCCCATCATGTGATTGTTGCACCCACTGTCGAGATACCAAACATTCTTCTAGCTCTCCTCCTCAATATTGCAAGTCAACAACACATTCCCACCTGCCGCATTTTTGGCTTCATCAGTGTAGTGGGCCTACTACTGATTATCTTTGGTCATCCTTTTTTTGCACTCAAAGAGGTAATGGTTGAACTTCTTGCAATAGTAACACTGGACCTTGGATTTGTCCTTTTTTTGATCGAATCCACCTTGTTGGTTCTTCACACTGCCTCTTCCACCTTTCTGATGGAAATTATAGTTGGTCTCTCCCTCATTAGGGTTTGACCATCCTCCTTGCTTATTTCCTTTCTCATGCCTACCTTTGCCTCTTCCTCCTTGAGAACTAGAGATGCCATGGTGGGAATATTGCTTGCCACTATCTTAAAATGATACTTGTGCCCTAAATTCCTGCTCCAAAGAGGACTGAGATGAGTGACTCAGCCTCTACTCGTGTCTACAAGAAACCCATGAGATCGTCCACCAAGAGGGTTGTCAGATATCTTGACTCCTCGAATGCCATCACAATCAAGTCAAACTTAGCAAGTAGGCTTCTTAGAATCTTCTCCATGATTCTCTAGATTTGCATATTTTCTCCATTCAATCGCATCTGGTTGATGACATATGTCATCTGGGTGAAGAAGTCCCCCATGGACTCCATCTCGTTCATCTACAGGTTCTCGAACTCCCTCCTTAGCATCTGTAGCTTCACCAACTTAACTTTGTTGGTGCCCTGATATGAGCTAGCCAAAATTTCCCAGGCCTGCTTTTCCTTGGTGGCCGATGCGATCCACGGGAAGATGGTCTCCTCGACCGCTTGCATGATATAAAATAGGGCCTTCTGGTCCTTCTTGGTGTTCTCCTTAAATAGGTCCCTATCTTCTTGGGAGATGTCATCCAGTGCTACTACATCTTCCAGTTTTGGGTAGTCGTTCTTGATTAGGTCCCACAGCTCCTAATATTTGAACAGGATCTTCATCGGGATACTCCAGTAGTCATAGTTCTTGCCATTGAAGCATGGAATCTACAACTGCAAATTGTTACTACTGGAAGCCATGCTTCGGTCTCTGCATCAAGGCACTAATCAGCTCTGATACCAATTTGAAGAAAATAAAACTTTTTATTATCTCGTCGAGCCGCAGATCACTTAAAAAATAAGCGATGCTCGTAATCGCTTAACTTGAAGAGCGATCATAGGTAAACTTTTTATTATCCTATTGAGCTGCAGATCACTTAAAACATAAGTGATGCTCGTAATCGCTTAAGTTGAAGAGTGATCATGGGTAACACTTCTCCTAGGAGCGATGGTGGGAGTAATGATGAGCTCACCCGTAGTTGCTCAAAAATGAGTGACACCTGAAATCACTCAAAACAATGAGCAATCACAAGAAATTATAAAGGAAAAAGCGACCGCGGGATATAATTTATACGAAGCACAATTTACTAGGTTTTGGTTTGAGATGGCAATCTCTAGAAATTAGTGTGATTTCAGGAATCACTAAGGAAAACAAGCGATGTAAGAAAATTTAGGAAGAATGGTGAATAGGACAAAATAAAGACACTTTTAGATCCCTTAAATTAAATGATGAAAAGACTAAGTTTATGAGAATCGCTCAATTTATGAGCAACAAAGGGATTCACAAACTAAAAAGAGCAATAGAGGGCAAAATTAAATGTTTTGACAATCGCTCAATTATCATAAAGTTTGTGAGTCACTCGTCAACTATGGTGATTCTGAGAACCTCATACAAGGAGAATAAAAATGATCTATGCTCCAAATCGCTCGTGGTAAAAGGATAAAGTGATAAATTAACACTTCGATGAGCGACAAAAGGAAATAAAATAAAGTTTTATTTATGCAAGAAAAGATTTTACAATCCTTCCTCCATTGAAGGGTTTACAAACTTTTGCAAATAGATGCAGGATAAAAAAATACATGGAAGAGCCCGAAGTTGTTGTTCGGATCTGTAAAATTTTTGCTCCTCTGCAACGCTCGCTTCTCTAGATTTGCCCAAACTTGCACTGCTTTGATCTACACCTCGATAATATTTTTTGAAAACCCAAACTACTTTTTATATCCTACGGAAGGGAGGATAAGGTTTCCCTTCTGACAAGCTTATATTTTTATTAACTAGGGTTTCTAACCATCGAAATAGGGTTTCTGACTGATCACCGAACTGCAACTACCAGAATTAATGCAGTGATCAAATTTGCGGTGATCCGATCTGTCAGATGTCAAATCACTCCTAACTGGTGAGATGGGGGTCAGGTTTAATATTTTTAACACCCTCCTTTAAACCTGATCTCACAAGCCCTTTGACTCCCAACTGCAGTCACAATCTGCTAAAGTCCTCCTCCTTCAAAGGCTTGGTAAAAATATCAGCTACCTGCTCCTTGGATCTGTAGAACTAAAACTAAACCACACCCGACTTCACCAGCTCTTTGATGAAGTGATACCAGATGTCGATATGCTTCATATGCCCATGGAACACTAGATCCTTTGATAGTGCAATGGTAGAATTATTATCACAAAACACTGTTGTCACGCATTTTTGAGGATGGTTTAGTTCACCTAGAATCCTTCGCAGCCAGATTGTCTAGCATGCGGCTAACGTGGTGGTGATTTACTCTACTTCAGTAGTGGACAACGTAATGATCAATTTCTTCTTGGATGCCCATGACACTGCTCCTGAACTGAGATAAAATACATAACCAAAAGTGCTCTTCCGATCATTAGTGATGCCAGCCCAAACACTGTCTATATACCCCACTAGTTCCAATTGGTCTTTTCTGGTATAGAAAATAGCATGGTTGCGCATCCTGTTGACATAGTGCAGGATTCACTTACATGCTTGTCAATGCATGTCCTTCAGAGTCCCCATAAATCTACTAATCATACTGACTCCAAACATCAAATCTGGCTGAGTTGTAGTCAAATACATCAAACTTCCAACTAGCCACTTGAACAAAGTAGGATCAACATTCCTCCCTGGATCCAATTTACTCAACTTCAAGCCTGTGGAAATAGGCATGATGGTAGTTTTGTTGTCCTCCATCTTGAACTGCTTCAGGACATCCTTCGCATGCTTACCCTGAGAAATGAAGATGCCATCTATCGATTGGTTAACTTCAATGCCAAGGAAATACTTCATCAGCCCCAAATATGTCATCTCGAACTCCTTCTTCATGGTTGTTCTGAACTGGTCAAACAGGACATTGTTGTTACTAGTGTAAATCAGATCGTCCACATACAGGCAAACGATTATGAGCTCCCCTGCTTCATTTATCTTTAGGTATAGGGTGTGCTCATATGGGCATTTGACAAACCCATTCTCTTGAAAATAGTCATCAATCCAACTGTACCATGCCCTGGATGCCTGCTTCAACCCATATAGGGCTTTCTTCAACTTGAGGACCTTGCCCTCTTGACCTTCAACCTCGTAACTAGGTGGTTGGTCTATATAGAACTCTTCCTCTAAAACACCATTGAGGAAGGTTGACTTGACATCCATCTAGAACACCTTCCAACCCTATTGGGATGCCAATGTCAGGATCATCCTTACTATGTCAAGTCGTGCTAGAGGCGCATACACCTCATGATAGTCAATTTTTGACTTCTGTGTGTAGCCCTTCGCCACCAATATAACCTTATGCCAATCAACTTCACCTTAGACGTTGAATTTTGTTTTATACACCCACTTGACCCCAATGGTCTTTTTCCTTGTTGGAAGATCTACTATCTGCCATGTATTATTCTTCTTAATGGCTTCAATCTCCTCATCCATCGCCTTCACCCACTTTTGATTCTGACTTGCCTCTTCAAACTCAACTGGATCACACTCAGTAAAGAAGACGAAGTCAGAATATTTCTCATTTTCATGATTGTGGGTTGCCTCGTAGATGTCTTGCAAGCTCCTCATCTTCATGGGTGTCCTCAGATTTTGAATCCTGCTTGCAATTGGAGGCAACCACGATGGTGAGGCTGTGCTATTACTAGCACCACTGCTATTTCTTGAGGCTATAGGTGGCTACAAACTGTTCTCCTCCAATTCAACAGACTCAACAACTACTAGCTCAGGCTGGCTAGTCTTGGACTTCCAGTTCCAGGCATCATCTTCCAGGAACTTCACATCGCGGTTAATGATGAGCTTCTTCATCATAGGATTATACAAGTGATACACCTTCGCCTACTCACTATACCCTATGAAAATACACTTCTCCACTCTATCATCCAGCTTCTGCCTCTTCTCTTTTGGAACATTTGCATATGCAATACACCTGAATACTCGCAAATGAGCCACACATGGCTTCTGACCACTCTAGGCCTCCTGAGGGATTTTGTCCTTCATGCTCTTGGTGGGACATATGTTCAATAGATATACTGCATAGGTTACAGCCTCTACCCAAAACTCGTGTGGTAATCCCTTCACCTTCATCATGTTGCGTGCCATCTCCATGATGGTTTTGTTCTTCCTCTCAGCTACACCGTTCTGTTGCGATGTATATTTGGCAGTGAGCTACCTCCAAATTCCATTTACTTTATAGAAGTTGCAAATTTTGTTGGAGATATACTCTCCTCCACTAGCGGTCCAGAGAGTCTTCACCTAGTAACCGCTCTATTTCTCCACCAGAGCCTTGAACTCCTTGAACTTGCCAAAAGCCTCCAATTTTTTTTGATGGGATATACCCATGTCTTCCGGCTAAATTCATCAATGAAGGTCAGGAAGTATTTATTTTTGATAAACGTGCTGGTCTACATTGGACCACAGATGTCTGAGTACACCAGCTTCAATGGATGTGATGCTCTCCAAGACTGCCCAGAAGGGAATGAATCTCTGTGTTGTTTGCCAACTAAGTAGCCTTCACAAACTTGATTTTGCTGCTTAATAAGGGGTAAACCCTTCACCATTTGCTTCTTGTGCAGTAGATTCAAGCCATTGAAACTCAGGTGACTAAACCTGAGATGCCACAACTAGGTAACATTTTTCACAACTGCACTTAGATACATCAAAGATTCATTCTGAATCTACAGCGAAAACATCTTATTTTTCATCATGGACACAGTTGCAATCTGCTTATGTGTTTTTTCTCTAATGGTGCAGGTTTCGTCTTTGAACTGGACAATGTGTCCCTTCTGCACAAGTTGTCCAACGCTCAGAAGGTTGTGCTTCAAATCAAGCACATAGTAGACGTCACAGATCTACTTTCATTCGTCATTCCTAGTGCGGATGAGGATCTTTCCTTTCCCCATCATGGAAACCTTGTTGATGCTTCCCATATTGACCTTAGACTGGACTGTTTCATCCAATTGTGAGAACATCTCCTTGTTCCCCATCATGTGATTGCTGCACCCACTTTTGAGATACCAGACATTCTTTTGGCTCTCCTCTTCAATATTGCAAGTCAACAACACGTTCCCACCTGTCGCATTTCTGGCTTCATTAGTGTAGTGGGCATGCTGCTGATTCTCCTTGGCCATATTTTTTCTACACTCGGAGATGTAATGGTCGAACTTCTTGCAATAGTAACACTAGACCTTGGATTTGTCCTTTTTCTGATCGGATCCACCTTGTTGGTTCTTCGCATGGCCTCTTCCACCTTCTCGATGGAAGTTGTAGTTGGTCTCTCCCTCATTAGGTTTTGACCGTCCTCCTTGCTTGTTTCCTTTCCTATGCTTGCCTCTGCCTCTTCCTCCTTAAGAATTAGAGGCACCATGGTGGGAATCTTACCTACCACTGTCTCAAAATGAGACTTCCACCTTAAATACTTGCTCTAGAGAGGACTGAGATGAGCGACTCAGCATTTGCTCATGTGTCTGCAAGGAACCCATGAGCTCGTCCACCAAGAGGGTTTTTAAATCCCTAGACTCCTCAATTGCTATCACAATCGAGTCAAACTTAGAAGATAATATTTTGATAATCTTCTCCACGATTCTCTTGCTTTGCATGTTTTCTCCATTCAATCACATCTAGTTGATTATGTTTGTCATCTAGATGAAGAATTCCCCCATGGACTCTGTCTCGACCATCTACAGGTTCTCGAACTCCCTCCTTAGCATCTACAACTTCACCAGCTTAACTTTGTTGGTGCCCTGATACAAGCTGGTCAAAATTTCCCAGGCCTGCTTTGCCTTGGTGGTCAATGTGATCCACGGGAAGATGGTCTCCTCGACTACTTTCATGATATATAATAGGGCCCTTTGGTCCTTCTTGGTGTTCTCCTTCAATAGGTCCCTGTCTTCTTGGGAGAGGGCGATCAGTGTTGTTGCATCTGCTAGTTTTGGGTAGCCATTCTTGACCAGGTACCACAGCTCTTAAGATTCGAACAAGATCTTCATCTGGATGCTCTAGTAGTCGTAGTTCTTGCCATTGAAGCACGAGATTTGCAACTGCAAATTGTTGATGTCGAAAGCCATGCTTCGGTCTTTGCATCAAGGCACTAATAAGCTCTAATACCAATTTGAAGAAAATAAAACTTCCCACCGAGCCGCAGATCACTTAAAACATAACCGATGCTCGTAATCACTTAACTTGAAGAGCGATCATGGGTAAATTTTTATTATCCCGTCGAGCCGCAGATTGCTTAAAACATAAGTGATGCTTGTAATCGCTTAACTTGAGGAGCGATCGCGGGTAACACTTCTCCTAGGAGTGACGACGGGAGTAATGATGAACTCGCCCATAGTCACTCAAAAATGAGTGACGCTTGAAATCGCTCAAGACAATGAGCAATCACAAGAAATTATAAAGGAAAGAGCAACCGCGGGATATAATTTATACGAAGCACAATTTACTAAGTTTTGGTTTGAGACGGTGATCGCTAGAAATTAGCGCGATTCTGGGAATCGCTAAGGAAAACAAGCGATGTAGGGAATTTTAGGAAGAATGGTGAATAGGACAAAATAAAGACACTTTCGGATCCCTTAAATTAAATGATGAAAAAGGACTAAGTTGATGAGAATCGCTCAATTTATGAGCGACAAAGGGATTCACGAGATAAAAAGAGCGATAGAGGGAAAAATTAAATGTTTTGACAATCGCTCACTTATCATATAAGTTCACGAGTCGCTCGTCAACTACGGCGATTCTGAGAACCTCATACAAGGAGAATAAAAAATTGAGCTATGCTCCAAATCGCTCGCGGAAAAAGGAGAAAGTGAGAAATTAACACTCCGACGAGCGACAGAGGGAAATAAAACAAAGTTTTATTTATGCAAGAAAATAGTTTACAGACCTTCCTCCATTGAAGGGTTTACAAACTTTGCAAATAGATGTAGGATAAACAAAATACATGGAAAAGCTTGAAGCTGTTGTTCGGCTCTGTCAAAGTTTAGGATAAACAAAATACATGGAAAAGCTTGAAGCTGTTGTTCGGCTCTGTCAAAGTTCTGCTCCTCTACAACTCTCGCTTCTCCAGATTTGCCCAAACTTGCACTGTTGTGCACTGCTTTGATCTACACCTCGATAATATTTTCTGAAAATCCGAACTGCCTTTTATAGCCTGCGGAAGGGAGGATAAGGCTTGCCTTCTGACAAGCTTATCTTCTGACAACTAGGGTTTCTGACCACCGAAGTAGGGTTTCTGACTGATCGCCGAACTGCAACTACCGGAATTAATGTGACGATCAAATTTGCGGAGATCCGATCTGTCAGACATCAAATCACTCCTGACTGGCGAGATGGGGTCAGGTTTAATATTTTTAACAGTGTGTTCTTGCTATAGTTTTTCCTACGACGGTTAAAACGGGTTTAACAGAGAAGAAAATCGAGTTTAAACAAAACCAATGGTCCATTTTGATATAACTAGTAGATGGCAACATCATCTACTTCATGACAACCGACAGTTCCCTTTCTGGGTCTGGTGTCATGTATCAGTACGAAATCAATTTTAGTTGATTATTTCGAAAGGCTTTCCTCTTCTTTTAACATTTTTTTAGACAGTACAAGAATAATAGAGCCCGAGGGCTGTGGTCCATTATATACAAAAGAAGTTCTGGAAAAGCTTGAGAAAGATGGTGCATTTATAGGTCTGCTAAACTGTAGTTTCGAGACTCCAGGTAAGGAGGGAAAAGGAAGCAGACTGATAAAGTTGCCCGGAACGTAAAAGGGTGACTACTCTCTAGATCTATGCACTCGTCGTCGAAGGTTTTTACCGTAAGATTACAGGTATACCATAGGATGATTTGTTGTTTACTGAAATCAATTAATTGTTCTGGGTTCAGGCTGCTGTCGGTTCGCTTTATTGTTTACTGAAATCAATTAATTGTTCTGGGTTCAGGCTGATGTCGGTTCGCTTTATAAGCTGCTTTAAGTTCTTTGCAGTTTAAGACTTTTTATAGTTATTTGCATTTCCTATCGTGTGCGTTCACCCATCTCAGCTAGAAAGAATTCTGCATATTAATTTTTTTTTAAGTAAGATACAAAATATAACTGAAGTATAATAGATCATTTTCAATGATTTTAACTAATAAAAACATATTATTTCTTCTTAAAAGAATGAATTCATTATCTCTAGAATATATACATACTAACATTATATATATACATATATATCGCTTTCTTGTTGTTCAGCGTGGACTTATGTGCTGCAGGCTTTGCAATAAATGACTTGTAATAACATAGTGAATATCTATGTAGTTAGGTTTTCAACTTTTCTTTTGAAAAACTTCAGATTCAAATTATGATACGTAAATATAAATATAAACTTTTCTTTTGAAAATTTTAGATTCAAATTACCGTACGTGGTATGTGTAAATATAAACTGGTGTAAAAAAGAAATAGTGTTTTTAACTAGACAGTCAAATATTATCTATAGTGTTTTTAACTAGACAGTCAAATATTATTGTCAAGTATGACCAAGCGATTTGAGACTTTTATAAAAAATAAAGATAAAGGTATAGGATTGGAAGTAAATTTTATTTTAAAAATATGTTAAAGGAAATAATAATGTAGCATTGCAACTACTTATTTTAGAACTAGGTTGAATATTGGTCTTAAAGACATGTAGTATTATCGGATGCATCAGAATCCCCACTTGCGAAGAAGCATAGTTTATTTTATAGATGGATTGTTATTTAATGTTAATATATTTTAAAAGAAGTAGTTTACTTATAATAATGTAATATATCTATGAGTTAAATATTACATGCTAATGATATGTGTTAAATAGTATTTTTATTTTTTATTTTTAGAGCAGATTGAAGTTTATATATATTTTTATTTAATTTTAATATATTTAAAGGAAGATATTTTAATTTATTTATGGTAGAATATTATACAAAGTTATATTTTAAGTATTATTTGTATTTTTTATATTTTTTTATATTTTTAAAGCATATTAAAGCTTTTATTTTTAATTTATTTATCTTAATAGATTTTTTACTCTTATTTATAAAAAAAATACTTTCCCATTGGTTTTCTAATATTAATTTATTTCATACTTATTATCATGAAAAAGAAATTAAAGATGGGTAGCTTCATATTAAAGAGGAAAATTGTAACTTCATTGCCTTCCATATTAGATTCTAATATAGTTATGCATATGATTGAAAAGTAAATATTGCTCTTAAGTGATCTTAATGAGATAATATTTTAAATTTACAGTTGAGAGATCAAATATTTATTTTTAATTAATCTTATTTATATGTTTAACTTACACTTTGATTAGGGCACATAAAAATTTTAACTCTGCTTCAATTAATATGTTCTTTGAGTGAAACATTGTTGTTACAAGCATCTAAATATAAGGGTTAGATAAATTCTATTAAGAAAAATGATTTTCTTGATGCTTTTATAGTTGAAACAACAGTTGCCTTTAAAATTACGAATGCCACTAAAAATACCTTTGGGAGTTAACTTAAATTGAAGTAATAGTCATCATATAAAAGCACTTGAAAGTTAAAAACTTTTATAAGTTGCATTAATATTAGCATACTTCTAATATATACTAAAGTCATCCAACAAGAGCAATGCAGTGGTTAAGGATTTGGTATAATATATATTTGTTGGAGTATATTACATTATTTGGCATATGCTAATGTACCCTAATGGTACCTTCATGGTATATATGTAAATATTAGATTAGGGTTGAACCAAAGTTTAGAATGTGAGTATTATTTCCTGTGAATGTGAGGATTTGGTGTAATATATATTTTTTGGAGTATATTACATTATTTGGTATATTTTAATGTACCCCCATGGTACCTTCGTGGTATATATGTAAATATTAGATTAGGGTTGAACCAAAGTTTAGAGTGTGAGTATTATTTCCTCCTTATGTAAGTGTGAATGTGTAGCATATGCACAAGTATCATGTAAAATTGTAATGTGCAATAAATGCATAAGTGTCATGTGAGTGTGTGTGCAAATGTAAGTTGAATCTATGTGCACAAGTATCTTATATGTAAGAGCACAAATATGTAATGTAAATATGTGTACAAGTGTCTTAGGTTAGAGTGTGCAAAGTGAAGGTCAAGAGTCATGTCTAGATGTGCATATAATATGGTGTCAAGTGTTCATCAAGTATTAAAATGTCAAGTAGAGAAGCCAAGAGTCATGAGACTTGGTATATGAAGAGAAATATTCAAGTATCCTAAGAGTCATACTACTATGGATATATACTCCATAAGGATACTTCATATCAATATCAAACATCAATCCAAAGCAAGATCAATCAATCAATATCTAGTATCAAGTTCTATCATATTTGTAAGAGAAAGCGGAGTAATAAAATTGCATATATTTTGAGCAATTAATATTGTAAGTTGTGCTACATGCTTCATACATGTATGATTCAAACTATTTACATTCATATTATTTTTTAATAATGAATATTATTTATTATATTATTAGCCTTGATATACTTATTAATTTGTTCATATTACTCTACTTATATTATCATCTTAATCTTATTGCTTTGTGGCTATATTATATTTGATCCTATGATATTTAACCTATGATATTTGTGGTAGTATTAAGGCTTAAAAATCCATTAGTGGTATTAGAGTTGCCATCATATTCTTTCCAAGTTGATAGAATTTAATCTAGCTACTTGCAAAATTTATTTTTATCTAGTTTGATAAAATTGATTTAGAGTCTATCTACTTTAAAGGTAATAAGACTCAGACTCTACGATTAAATTATAAGGTCATAGTGAGTATAAATGTTAAATTATTTCTACGGTTAGAGACTAACCATTGAAGAGCAAGAGTCAATTATAGAGTCTTTCCACGATTGAAGAATAACCAGTGAAGACCATCTATAAAAAATTTCCACAGGTTATAACCAATGAAGACTAGGACTTAGTTATATTGGAAGGCATATCAAATTTGAGATAGTTGATCATTCAGGGACATAGCCAACCCTTAACATTAATTTCATAGATATTTTAAGAATCAGGGATATTTAGAGTCACATTGAAATTGATAGAAGCATCAAGAACATTAAGGTCACCTTGAAATCATAGATAGGAGTTCAAGGACATTCAAGTCACCTTTACATAAAATATTTGAGTTTTGAAAGAGAGACACTTTGATATTGTATCCTTTAGGTGTGACCTAAGACATTGTTAATTTTAAAGAGTTGTAGTAAAAGTGTGAGAAGCTTCCTACAATAGATAAAGAAGAGTTTCAAATTTGGGATGCAAATAAGAATATCTAGCAAGGGATTGAGAAGTATTCATAGCTTCCTAATAAAGATGAAAATGTGCAACATATTGAAGAGAATAATCAAGAGTAGTAAATTGAAAAGAAGAAGGAATATATATCAAACCTTAAAAAATACAATATTCTTGAGATAGATATATCATTATTCAAGCCTTAATTTAAGATAAGAAAAGTATTCAAGTCATACGGGCATTGATCTTGACATAGGTCATCAAGACCTTGACATAAGGAAGAAGATAGGTCATCAAAACCTTGACATAAGGAAGAAGACACATATCATCAAGATCTTGATATAAGGAAGGAGATACAGGTCATTTCGACCTTGATATTGGTAACAAGAAGGAAAATAGAAAGAGTTATAAGTCACAGTAATATTGACCTTGATGTATAAGGACTATTGATAGATAATAGAAGGTTCAATATTTAGAAGGAAGAGAGTCTAAGATATAGAAGATAAAGTAGTGAAAAAGAACCTATTATAAAGTAGAATACATGTCTAAGTTTAAGGAAAGCAAAACAAATGATAATAAATGTTTAATAGACACCTAGGACTTAATTTTTTAACTGTAGAAAAAAGAAATCCAAATTTCTAGCTTAGATAAGATGAATAAGAATCAATTTATTTTTTTAAATCTTCAAGCAAGTTAAGGGTACAATAGGAAATATAGCAATCCAAGCAATGGTAGGATATAACAATATCTTGTAGTTTTGAAATAAGCAAATATATTCATGTAGATTACTCCATTGATTCCATTCCATGTCTTGAAGTCATCATATCTACAATGCACTAGAGTTAACAATAAGAAAAAATATTGTCATTAAAGGACTTAGAAACATTAGCATTAGCAAGTTCTACCAAGGTTACTAGGTTGATAAAACATCAAAAGCATGCAACACTTTGAGCTATAGTAGTGCAAGAGTAAAGGGAGACTAAGAATCAAATATGAGAGGAACCAAGAGTCGTAGTGGCACATAACATTCAAAGGTAAGCATTTGTTATGAGCAGTATCAAGGAAGCCATACAACATATTATTTCTAAATCATATAGCATTACATTTGGAATCAATTTTTGGGAGGTATAAAGCATTACAATAGAACTAGTAAAGATCTATACAATTGAAGGGACACAGAGATCTATACAATGAAAGTGGCATCTAATAGCCACACGTCTATGTGACAACTAAAGAAAGTCATATTGTTATTGGTATTATGTCTGCTAGTAGTGAAATTGGTTGGTGCATAATAACAGAGGAGTGTTAGTATGTGAAATGCCTCAATTTCCCTATGCAAACACACAAGTGGTAGAAGCCAAACTACCTTTTGTGAGTTTGAAAGGAGCATCAGTGAGAGTTGGAAGGTATTGAGCGCACACACGAAGCAAACATAATGAGACTAAGACATTCATGCATATCAAAGAAGAGGTTATATTTTCAAATTGATATTTAGAAGCCTCAAGCTTATAATGTTATAAGCAAAAGTTATAAAGTTCATTTGAATATTGGAGAGATAAGTGAAGGTTATTAAATTACTTTATGTTTTTGAATTATTGCTTCTTTATTTGGAGAAATAAGTTTTTAGTTGGAGTGATAAGGTTAGTATGTTTAAATAATTTTGTTTTTAGCATATTTTTAAGGTTGGAGTTATAAGGTGGTCTACTAACTAGATTAATTTGCTTAAGGAGTTTTTTGAAAGTTTTTGAAATTTTTATTTTAGTAGTAATAAGGTGCTATAAATGTTTGGAGTGATAAGGAATTAAATTATTTTATTTGATTTTTAAAATATTTAAGTTTTTTGAAGCAAAATTGTTTGGTTTTATTTTTAAAAATTTAAAAAGTTTTGAATATTTGCAAATTTAGTTATTTGGGAGACAAAAGGATTTCAACATCAAACTTAGAAAAATAAAATTTGCAAAATTCATATTAGTTTCTAAAACTAGGGAGACATAAGGATTTCTATTCCATAGGATTCCTGATTTAAAAACTTTGATTTATTTTTAAACTTAGGAGATATAAGATTTTCTACATCAAATTTTTTATTGAATGAGTACTACTATGTCTAACAATAAGTTTTTGCTTTTTGAATCTCAACTTCTAAAAGTACCAAATTTTGCTTCATGGGAAAACAAAGTGAAATCAATTTTAGTAGTGGAAAACAATTGGGATATAGTTAGTAAAACAAAAACAAAACCTACTGAAGATGTAAGACAAATTCAAAGATATAAAGAAGGGGAAGCTAAAGCATTTATGATAATAAAATTTGCAATAATTTATGAACTAAAACCTTATATAAGTGCAATAAAAACTTCTAAAAAATCTTGGAATACTCTATGAAAAGTATGTGAAGGGAAAAATAAAGCTACTATTCTCAATCGTAAATATTACTTATACTCCTTAAAAGTTAATAGTGGTGAAAGTATTGAACTATTTCTTAGAAAGGTAGCAGATATAAAAGCAAAACTATTAACTCTAGGAGAAAAAGTAGAAGATAAACTTCTTGTTCAAGTGATATTGAGAGCACTTCTAGAAAGTTACAAGCATCTAGTCACATCTTTGCAAGTTTTAAGCAAAGATACTACTTTTGATGAGTTAGTCAATATTCTACAAGAATATGAAGTAGAAATTTTATTCAAAGATCAAATGACTAACAATACCTTAGTATAAAAAGATAATTCAAAATAAAATCTTGCTTCAACTCCAAGAAACATATCCAAATGAAATACAATATATTATCAAATATGCAAGAAGAAAGGTCATAGCACAAATTTGTGTAGATGAAATCAAAGAAATTAGTATCAAGGAAATTATATGAATATGAATCAAGTAGGTCAACCAAATAAGTCAATACAACAAAGATAATATCAATACAATCCACAACGATAACAACAATTTTAGTCTAAACATTTTCAACATCAATATCCTTCTCAAATTTAATATAGTCAACCTTAGTTATAATATAGAGAGAGGTAAATAAAAAGAAAATTTAGATCAAGAAATTCAATAAATTCAATAGTTAGAAGAAACCACTAAAGAAAATGAATCAAAATTTCTTTTAATAAAATTGATATATTATAAAGATGTATTTCTCTCAACGATTTTGGAAGGTACTAACTTTATAGTTGATTAAGATACAGGAGGATAGCATGATAAGAACAAGATAAAAAAATGGACTATAGAAGCAAAATAAGAAGATCAAGAAATAAAAAAGAGAACACGACCCAAGATCACTTGAAGAATGAAGATCAATACAAAGACTATGATTGAAGACTAAAGTCTTCAATAACCAAATAATGTAATAAAAGGGGTGTTGGAGTATATTATATTATTTGGCACATGTTAATATACCCCCATGGTACATATGTATATATTAGATTAGGATTGAGTTATTGTTTAGAGTGTGAGTATTATTTCCTCCTTATGTAAGTGTGAATGCGTAGCATATGCACAAGTGTCATGTAAAGTTGTAATGTGCAAGAAATGTACAAGTGTCATGTGAGTGTGTGTGCAAATGTAAGTTGAGTCTATGTGCACAAGTGTCTTATATGTAAGAGTGAAAATATGTAATGTAAAGATGTGCACAAGTGTCTTAGGTTAGAGTGTGCAAAGTGAAGGTCAAGAGTCATGTCTAGGTGTGCATACAATATAGTGTCAAGTGTTCATCAAGTATGCAAGTGTCAAGTAGAGAAGCCAAGAGTCATGAGACTTGGCATATGGAGAGGAATAGTCAAGTATCCTAAGAGTCATACTACTATGGATATATACCCCATAAGGATACTCCATATCAATATCAAGCATAAGCCAAAGCAAGATCATTCAATCAAATATCAAATATCAAGTTTTAACATATTTGTAAGAGAAAGTGGAGTAATAAAGATTGCATACATTTTGAGAAATTAATATTGTAAATTGTGCTACATACTTTGTACATGTATGATTCAGGCTATTTATATTCATATTGTTGTTTATTAATGAATATTATTTGTTATATTATTAGCCTTGATATACTTATTAATTTGCTCATATTACTCTACCTATATCATTATGTTGACCTTATTGCATTGTGGCTATATTATATTCTATCTTGGGATATTTAACCTATGAGATTGGTGGTAGTATTAAGGCTTAAAAATCCATCAATATTAAGGTCATCCGACAAGGACAACACTGTGGTTAGGGCTTTGCCCTCTCTTTGGGGAGGTCCAAGGTTTAAACCACGACATACCTAGACAGGGATAGGTTGGATGGTAGAAACCAAGTGTTTGTTGGTAGGTTGTCCTAGTTCGATGCCCCTAAGGATCAGGGTCCCATTGACTCCATCAAACCAATGGACTAAGATTTTTTTTTAATTGGTTATATGGGATTGAAACATGCCCCACCCATATTACATCATCACCACATAGTAGTATTACAACAAAGCTTGGATATTATCCATGTATCATTGGGCAATATTTGAACCTTGGTCTCCTCTTTAAATATTGAGGAATCTAACTGGTTGAGCTAATGCCACTTGATTTTTTCAATAAGTTTACACTAGGGATTTCTATGAGAGGTCCACCAACTAAAGTTTATAATGACAGCATCCAATAATATTACCTATTCTCATATGTATTAAAATATTACCTTTTTCCTTTCAGCTTTGTAAAAGGTTTAGGGTCCTTTCAAAACCCTCTTTATTTATATATATTATAAATATATATAAATAAAGAGGGTTTTGAAAGGACCTCGAACCTTTTACAAAGCCGAAAAGGAAAAAAGTGACCCTACTGAGATCACCCAAAGACAACAACCCAGTTGGACAAAATACAAAAGCCCAAAGAACATTTTTGGAGAAAAACTTCGAGACAACCTACACAAGAAACAAAATAGAGAAGGAAAGACCCCTGCAAACCAATAAAAAGAGCAGTCAACAAACACTAATTACTCGATCGTAGATGGACTGTCAGAGACATCATGAACAATATTGATGCTCTCCTTGATGCTGAAACTGATGGCTTTCACCATCTTAGGAGCCTATTAAAGAATGTTCCATGTGGTGTTAAATGCCATGGACGAGTTCTCTAACGTATCCATCAAGATAACAACGAGATCAGTTTTAATTTTCATGTGGATCTCATCCTTCGTCGAAGATTGACTCTTGAAAAATTCACCTTCAATATTGAAAATCTTAAACTTGATTGAAGACTCCTCCGACTATTCTTTGTCACTTCTAGCTCAAGTCTCACGCTCTACATTTTCAAATATAAATTTAAAAAACTATCCATAAAAACTAGTCTATAAATAACATTTCTGGATCGCCAATTCTTTCAAAAAGTTTAAAACGTTATCTTTCCACTTACCCACAAACAACATAGATCACAATATTAGCCAACAGTTGAAAGGCACAACTCAACTCGAATCAATATGAAAATTTTGAAATTCAAATAAGATATAAATTAGTATTAAAGTTGTAAATGTTGGAAATGTAAAATCCAACTTCACACCCATAAGCGCTTCGGCGCAAAGCACTTTCGAAACGCCTTTGAAAAATGCTTTGGTGCGAAGCACTTCCACGAGGGCTTTGGAAAATGCTTCGGCACGAAGCACTTCGGAAAATGCTTCGGCACGAAGCACTTCCAAAACACTTTCGTAAAATGCTTCGGCGCAAAGCACTTTCAAATTGCCCCCCGAAGTAGATATTAGCGGAAGCGAAAATCAGGCGCGTAGATCGGGACATTAATTGTCCAAGCATGAGAGTAGTTGGAGTGTTCGGCGATTGGACAGGAACCATACTTCTGCATTTAATTCTTGTCAGTCGGCCGGTGAAATTCTCCTGCCTTTTGTCCTCATCCCCCGCCTATAAATACTGGGGTCATTTTGTCATTTTATGTAGAGAAGTTAAGAAGAAGGGAATAGAGTCGATAA
Source organism: Wollemia nobilis (assembly GCA_028583015.1). Lineage (NCBI taxonomy): Eukaryota > Viridiplantae > Streptophyta > Pinopsida > Araucariales > Araucariaceae > Wollemia > Wollemia nobilis. The sequence continues at coordinate 3,439,796 of JAQPPZ010001629.1, read as the reverse complement.
AGGAGGAAGCAGAGGAGCAGAGAGGAACGGCGAGCACAGAGGAGGCGCTGCAGCAAGGGTTTTGACCAGCAGAGTAGCAGAAAGGTGAAACCAGCAGCCGCTAACAGCCGGAGTGTGGAGCAGCAGTCTCCAAGTAGTTTGTGCTTATCCTGCAGATTTCAATCTTGCAGAAGTTTGTATTCGCTTCAGAAGGAAGTTTTTGTAATCCTGCTTTATAGTGAATATATAAAATATTTATTTCGCTATTCGGGTCTCTGTGTATTTTTTTGTTCGCCAATATACCTCAGCTAGGGTTTTCCCCAAAGTGGCAAAACACCCATTCGATCCAGAAGGGATCTTGTTTGTCTGAGCCGAAACACATTGTGGTGAGCTACAGAGCTTCGTAGCTTTCCTACCCGAAGAAATCACTTCGGCACAAAATTCCCCGAAGTGATTTCACTTCAGATCCAAGCTGAGTGAAGCAGTTGTTTCACTGGGAAATCCCTCGAAGTAGTTTTACTTCGGCAGCTTCCCCTCCGAAGTACTTACTTCAGGAGTCACTTTCCCGAAGTAGTTTTACTTTGGCAAGATTCTCCCCGAAGTACTTACTTCGGGAGACTTTCCCCCGAACCTCTTCCCGAAGATCATTTTCGCCGAAGTTCCTCCCGAAGCCAAAATTTTGCAAAGCGTTTCTTGATGCGACGCGAATCAGAATTTGTGTTTTAAAATTCCTTCAAAGTGGTATCAGAGCCAGTGGTGTCATGACACAAAGATAGAAGCATGGCTTCCAAAAGAAATTCCCTGCAGTTGTAGATCCCGTGATTTAACGGCAAGAACTACGATTACTGGAGCATCCAGATGAAGATTCTCTTCGGGTCTCAAGATTTGTGGGACTTCGTCGAGAATGGTTACCCGAAATCGGCAGATGCAGCAGCACTGGCCGCCCTCTCTCAAGCTGACAGAGATCTTCTGAAGGAGAACCGAAAGAAATACCAAAAGGCCCTATTCTATATTATGCAAGCGGTTGAGGAGACCATCTTCCCGTGGATCGCATCAACCACAAAGGCCAAGCAGGCCTGGGATACTTTGGCCAGTTCGTACTAGGGCACCAACAAAGTGAAGTTGGTAAAACTACAAATGCTCAAGAGGGAGTTTGAGAACCTGCAGATGAGTGAGTCCGAGTCGATGAGTGATTTCTTCACCCGGACAACAGATGTCATCAACCAGATGCGGTTGAATGGCGAGATTGTGCAGAATCAAAGGATCGTGGAGAAAATTCTACGGAGTCTTCCAACAAAGTTTAATTCTATCGTAATTGCAATAGAGGAGTCAAGAGATCTGACAACCCTATCTTTGGATGAACTGATGGGTTCTCTGCAAACACATGAATAGAGGCTGAGCCGCTCAACTCAGTCCTCTCTGGAGAAAGCATTTAAGGCGCAAGTCTCAGTTCGAGACAGCAGTAGACAAGACTTCCACCATAGCGCCTCTAGTTCTCAAGGAGTAAGAGGTAGAAGCAGGCATGGGAGAAGTAACAAGCAAGGAGGGAGATCAAACCCTCATGTCAGTGAGACCAGCTACAACTTTCATCAGCAAGGAGGAAGAGGCACTGGCAAAAATCAGCAAGGTGGCTCTCAGCAGAAGAAGGACATGTCAAAGGTCCAATGCTACTACTGCAAAAAATTTAGCCATTACATCTCTCAGTGCAGAACGAAGATGGCAAACGAGAATTAGCAGCAAGCCCATTATACAGAGGAAGCTGGAAATGCGGTAGGAGGAAATGTACTGCTGACTTGCAGTATCGAGGAGGAGAGCAAGAAAAATATCTGGTATCTTGACAGTGGGTGCAGCAACCACATGACTGGGAATAGAGAGATGTTCTCACAATTGGACGAGTCAGTCCAGTCCAAAGTCAATATGGGGAACAACAAAGAAAGTTCCTATGATGGGGAAAGGAAAAATCCTCATCCGAACTAGGCACGACGAATGGAAGAAGATCTGTGACGTCTATTATGTGCTTGGGTTGAAACACAATCTGCTAAGTGTTGGACAGCTTGTCCAGAAGGGACACACTATACAGTTCAAAGACGATGTTTGTTCCATCAGAGACAAAGTGCATGGACAAATTGCAATAGTGTCCATAACAAAAAACAAAACGTTTCCACTGTAGATTCAAAATGAATCATTGATGTCTTTGAGTGTAGTTGTGAAGGATGCTACCTGGCTGTGGCATCTCAGATTCGGTCACTTGAGCTTCAGTGACCTGAATTTGCTGCACAAGAAGCAAATGGTGAAGGGTTTACCCCTTATTGAGCAACCGAACCAAGTTTGTGAAGGATGCCTGGTCGATAAGCAGCACAGGGATGCATTCCCTATAGGACAGTCTTGGAAAGCATCATGGCCATTGGAGCTGGTGCACTCAGACATTTGCGGTCCCATGCAGACCAGCACATATGTCGACAACAAATACTTCCTGACCTTCATTGACGACTTCAGTCGAAAGACCTGGAATTATCCCATCAAGTTGAAGTCAAAGGCGTTTGCAAAGTTTAAGGAGTTCAAGGCTCTGGTTGAGAAACAGAATGGGTATTACGTGAAGACTCTCAGGACAGACAAAGGAGGAGAATACGTCTCCAACGAATTCCACAACTTCTACAAGCAGCATGGAATTCGAAGGCAGTTCACTGCCGATACACACCGCAGTAGAATGGTGTAGCTAAGAGGAAGAACAGAACAATCATGGAGATGGCACGGAGCATGCTAAAGGAAAAAAGTTTACCACATGAGTTTTGGGTAGAAGCTGTAAGTTGTGCAGTTTATCTGTTGAATCGATGTCCCACCAAGAGTGTGAAGGACAAAATTCCAGAGGAAACCTGGAGCAATATGCAGCCAAGTGTGGCTCACTTACGAGTTTTTGGGTGCATTGCATATGCACATGTTCCAGATGAGAAAAGACGAAAGCTGGATGACAAATCTAAAAAGTGCATCTTCACAGGGTACAACGAACAAGCAAAGGCATACAAGCTATACAATCCAGTGACGAAGAAACTTGTCATCAGCCGAGATGTGAAGTTCTTGGAGAACGAATCCTGGAACTGGAAGTCAAAGACTGGTGAGTCTCGAACCAAGCAATTGTTGAACTCAGTAAACTTGGAGGAAGACAGTGTACAACCACCTGTACCTTCAAGCAAAGAATAAGTGATGCCAAGAAGAAGACACCCTCATCATCCCGATCACCTCCACTTGCAAGTAGACTTCAAAATTTGAGGACACCTGCGAAGACTCGTAGCTTGCAAGACATTTATGAGGTAACCCGAAATCAGTCAGATGAAGAATATTTTGACTTTGCTTTATTTACTGAATGTGATCCAGTGGAGTTTGAAGAGGCAAGTTAGAATCGAAAATGGGTGAATGCGATGGATGAGGAGATAGCAACCATTGAAAAGAATGAGACATGGCAGCTGACAGATCTTCCAGCAGGAAAGAAGACCATTGGGATCAAGTGGGTGTATAAAACAAAGTTCAATGCCCAAGGAGAATTTGACAGGCATAAGGCCCGATTAGTGGCGAAAGGCTACAAGCAGAAGTCAGGAGTTGACTATCATGAGGTGTATGCATCTGTAGCCCGACTTGACACAGTTAGAATGATTCTGGCACTAGCAGCTCAGAAGGGATGGAGCGTGTACCAGATGGATGTCAAGTATGCCTTCCTGAATGGAGTGTTGGAAGAAGAGGTCTACATAGACCAACCACCAGGTTACAAAATTGAAGGCCAAGAGGGCAAAGTCTTGAAGCTGAAGAAGGCATTATATGGGTTGAAGCAAGCACCTCGGGCATGGTACAGCCGGATTGATGGCTATTTTCAGGAGAATGGGTTTCAGAAATGCCCATATGAGCACTCCCTGTACCTAAAATCAAATGAGGCAGGGGAGATGATAATCATCTGCCTATATGTGGATGATTTGATTTATACTGGCAATAGCAACAACCTATTTGAGGAGTTCAAAACAGCCATGAAGACCGAGTTTGAAATGACAGACATGGGGCTGATGAAATTCTTTCTTGGCATTGAAGTTGGCCAATCAGTAGATGGCATCTTCATTTCTCAGGGCAAGTTTGCAAAGGATGTCCTGAAGCATTTTAATATGGAGGACAGCAAGCCTGCCATCACCCCGGTTGCCACTGGCTTGAAGTTGAGCAAGACTGACAACGGCAGAAGCATTGATCCAACTCTCTATAAAAGGTTAGTTGGAAGCCTGATGTACTTGACTGCAACTCGACCAGATCTGATGTTCGGAGTCAGTCTGATCAGCCGTTTTATGGAGACTCCAAAAGACACTCACTAGCAAGCAGGCAAGAGAATCTTGCGATATGTCAATGGCACGAGGAACCACAAAATTCACTATGCCATACAAGACCAGCTGGAGTTAATTGGCTACACTGATAGCGATTGGGCTAGTAGCGCAGATGATCGAAAGAGCACTTCGAGATATGCCTTCCATTTTGGATCCAGAGTTGTTTCTTGGTCCTCGAAGAAGCAGCCAATTGTTGTTTTATCTACAGCAGAGGCAGAGTATGTTGCTGCCACCTCAGCCACCTACCGAGCGATCCGGTTGAGAAGAGTTCTGTGTGAACTACATCATCCGCCCGAAGCAGCAACAACAATATTTTGCGACAATAACTCTGCAATCGCGCTCTCGAAGGACCCAGTCTTCCATGGTCGGATGAAGCACATAGACATCCGGTACCATTTCATCAGAGAGCTGGTGAAATTCGGTGAAGTACAGTTGCAGTTTTGTAGGTCAAAGGAGCAGCTAGCTGACATCTTCACAGAACCCTTGAAGGAGGAGGACTTCGCTAGACTGTGAGATATGTTGGGCGTTAGAGAACTCGTGAAGTTCAATTTAAAGGAGGATGTTGGAAATGTAAAATCCAACTTCACGCCCATAAGCGCTTCGGCGCGAAGCACTTCCGAAACGCCTTCGAAAAATGCTTCGGCGCGAAGCACTTCCGAGAGGGCTTCAAAAAATGCTTCGGCGCAAAGCACTTCGGAAAATGCTTCAGCGCGAAGCACTTCTGAAACACTTTCAAAAAATGCTTCGGCGCGAAGCACTTTCAAATTGCCCCCCGAAGCAGATATCAGCCGAAGCGAAAATCAGGCGCGCAGATCGAGACATTAATTGTCCAAGCGTGCGAGTAGTTGGAGTGTTCGGCGATTGGACAGGAACCATACTTCTGCATTTAATTCTTGTCAGTCGGTCGGTGAAATTCTCCCGCCTTTTGTCCTCATTCCCCGCCTATAAATACTGGGGTCATTTTGTCATTTTATGTAGAGAAGTTAAGAAGAAGGGAATAGAGTCGATAAAGGAGGAAGTAGAGGAGCAGAGAGGAACGGCGAGCACAGAGGAGCCGCTGCAGCAAGGGTTTCGACCAGCAGAGTAGCAGAAAGGTGAAACCAGCAGCCGCTAACAGCCGGAGTGTGGAGCAGCAGTCTCCAAGTAGTTTGTGCTTATCCTGCAGATTTCGATCTTGCAGAAGTTTGTATTCGCTTCAGAAGGAAGCTTTTGTAATCCGGCTTTATAGTGAATATATAAAATATTTATTTCGCTATTCGGGTCTCTGTGTATTGTTTTGTCCGCCAATATACCTCAGCTAGGGTTTGCCCCGAAGTGGCAAAACACCCGTTCGATCCAGAAGGGATCTTGTTTGTCTGTGCCGAAGCACATTGTGGTGAGCTGCAGAGCTTCGCAGCCTTCCTGCCCGAAGAAATCACTTCGGCACAAAATTCCCCGAAGTGATTTCACTTCGGATCCAAACTGAGCGAAGCAGTTGTTTCGCTGGGAAATCCCCCGAAGTAGTTTTACTTCGGCAGCTTCCCCTCCGAAGTACTTACTTCGGGAGTCACTTTCCCGAAGTAGTTTTACTTCGGCAAGATTCTCCCCGAAGTACTTACTTCGGGAGACTTTCCCCGAACCTCTTCCCGAGCCGAAGTTCCTCCCGAAGCCGAAATTTTGCGAAGCGTTTCTTGACGCGACGCGAATCGGAATTTGCGATTTAAAATTCCTTCAGTAAACCAGTATATAAATAAATATATACATTCGTAATCATACCTTCAATATCATCTATGACCTACTGACTTTAAAAATCTACTCTACTTTACCTTTACGCTACGCTGTCTCCATGGTTCAGTAACAGGAAATATTCGTACAGATAATACGAGAGACATTAAGCCAACACGTATTGTATATTTCGTCAGCTTTTACGTCTGAGAGAATGTCTTGCTTGCATCTGAAGCAGCCAAAGCTGCACGCTGTCCTGCATAATTCTCCTGCTCTTGGCATTTCTGCTAACTTGAGTTTGGACCACACAACCTTATCCACTTTTTGTGACTGATGCCAATAAGGAAATGATATCTTTATTTTTTTTATTTCAACAGAACTGTAATATCTTTTCTTTAATAATTGAGTACGGGTTTAGATATTTTTATCAAGGTTTTTGTCTGTCAAATCATTGAAGCTGTCTCTATAACCCTTACCTTTCCTCCAAAAAGTAACTCAGAGTGAGAGAGAAATGATAATTTTTATTTTTATTTAACAAAACCTTAATATTTTTTCATCTTTAACAACTGGACACGGGGTTACATCAAGGTTTTTACCCTACTGCCTCAAAGTAACTCAGAGTGAGGGAGACTGGGTGGCTCAGGGTTGGTACAGCCTATTATGAAGCTGACCTACATTCAACTGACTCAAGTTAAACTACTACCTTTACCTTTTTGAACATGCTCCCTACCCAAAATCTTAATGATGTCTTCACTGTCGTGTACTTAACTTGTTTAAAATCCCTACTTAAAATCTTAATGATGTCTTCACTGTCGTGTACTTAACTTGTTTTTCTTCATGACCTCATTGTTTGTCAAATCTAAATGCTCTTTGTATTGTCAATATCTTAAAGTTGCATGCCGCGTCATTTGCTCCTTCTGTGTTCTTCCTATTGTCTTTACTACAACGGTTAAAACGGGTTTAACAGAAAAGAAAATCCAGTTTAAACAAAACCCATGGTCCATTTTGATATAAGTGGTAGATGACAACATCATCTACTTCATGACAACCGACAGTTCCCTTTCTGGGTCTGGTGACATGTATCAGTACGAAATCACTTTCAAAGCCATTGGATATCAAATACCAAAGAGCTGGTGGGGAAGGATGCAGTTCCATTGTTTCCAAGATACAAAATGTTATGGAAGCTTCAGGCAATAAGAAATCAGATTAAAAGCCTCTGGAGATCAAATTATCAAAGAGCTGCTGGGGAAGGATGCAGGATTCCATTGTTTCCAAGATACAAAATGTTATGGAAGCTTCAGGCAATAAATTTAATGAACAAAAGCACCAGATACTTAGCAATAATGTTGATATAATGGAAGAAATCTTAAAGCATCTGGATGCCAAGTCGGTGGGTATCATATCCTGCGTGAGCGAAAAATGGCGGCAGGTTGCAGAAAGCGATTATGTGTGGGAAATCATATGCACCCGCAGCTGGCCTTCGACCATTTACGCGACAGAGCGGATTAAACTTGTGGTAGAAGTTCTTGGTGGATTCAGACGCCTATACATCAATTTCCTACACCTTCTCCTCCTTCCGAATTTCAATTCCGACTTGTGCTGCTCAACGAGTGAAGATGCAGTTCACCTCTCTCTTTCACTGTTTTCAGTTGATTATCACGAAAGGCTTTCCTCTTCTTTTAACATTTTTTCAGACAGTACAAGAATAATACAGCCCGAGGGCTGTGGTCTATTATATACAAAAGAAGTTCTGGAAAATCTTGATAAGGATGGTGCTGCTAAACTGCAGTTTCGAGACTCCAAGTAAGGAGGGAAAAGGAATAAAGTTGCCCGGAACGTAAAAGGATGGTTACTGTTGAGAATATTAATTAAGTATTTTATTTGTAATATTTGATATAAAAGGAGTAGTTAGGTGTTCAAGTAGCAGGAGCGAGTTAAGTTTTCGTTATAAAACAGAATCTAACTGTTTTGTATCAATATTCTTAAATATAATATCAAAAATAATCATCCATCCTCTATTGTATTTGAGTATTTGTTTGTGTAGTTTGGTGTTCTATTTTGAATTACTTTGTTTTGCAGATCAGCTACTCTCTGTATCTATGCACTCGTCGTCGAACGTTTTCACCGTAAGATTATAGTTATACCATAGCATGATTTGTTGTTGTCTCAAATCAATTAAATGTTCTGGGTTCAGCCTGCCGTCTGTTCGCTTTATAAGCTGATTTTAGTTCTTTGCAGTTTCAGACTTTGTATAGCTATGTGCATTTCCTATCATGTGCGTTCACCCATCTCAGCTAGCATTATTTTTTTTAGTAAAATATAACATTTTTTTTTCGTATAATAGATCATTTTTCTATGATTTTAACTTAAAGACCTAAAAAAACATATTCAGACAAGAATGCATATTATTTCTTCTTACAAGAATGAATTCATTGTCTCTTTGCATTTCTAAAGAAACTATTAGAGTTGAGCTGAGGACTTAGAGACTTCATTTTAAGTGTAACATCATCATACCTTAGCATTTTTCAAAATTATTATTTTGTACATGGCATTTGGTCTGGATGTTTTGGGTTGATTTGATTCATCATATAAGATTTATCCACTTTCAAGTAGCTAAAATTTTGTATACGCACTTACTGTTGTTTAGCGTGGACTTATTTTCTTAAACTAATGACAGTCAATGTGCTGCAGGCTTAGCAATAAATAGAGAACAAAGTGACTTGTCTTGACATAGTGTTTTTAGCTAGACATACATTAAGAAAGTCAAATATTATTGTCAAGCTGACCAAGAGGTTTGAGACTTTTATAAAGTATAAAGAATAAAGATAATAGGTATGGGGTGGTGAAAGTTTATTTTTGATTAATGGTAAAAAAGTTTTTAAAAGTTTTAAATTTTTTATATTAGAAGAAGAGAGGAAGAGAAGGTTAATTAAGTATAGATTAATTTAATATAAGTCAGTCTCTAAACCTTTTATATTAGAGGAAAAAAAAAATAATAATTAAATATAAATCAACCATAAAAAAAATTTAAAAAAAAAAATTTATTTTAAAAATATGTTAAAAAAAATAATAATTTGTAGCATTGCAACTACTTATTTTATATCTAGGTCGAGTATTGGTCTTAAAGACATGTAGTATTATAGGAAGCATAAGAATCCCCAGTTGTGAAGAAAAATAGTTTATTTTATAGATAGATGAAATGTTATTTAATTTTAAAAAATAAAAAATAAATATTATAGTTTATTTATAATAGAATATTTAATGATATGAGTTAAATAGTATTTGTATTTTTTATTTTTTTAAAGCAGATTGAATTTTGTATTTTGTTATTTAATTTTAATATATCTTAGAGGAAGATAAAATATTTTAGTTTATTGTAGAATACCATATAATGTTATATCTTTTAAGTATTATTTGAATTTTTTATATACTTTTTATATTTTTAGAGTAGATTAAAGATTTTATTTTTAATTTATTTATTTTAGTAGAAATTTTCACTCTTTTTTATAGTGAGATTACTTTTACATTGATTTCCTAATTTTAATGTATTTCATACTTATTATCATGAAAAAGAAATTAAAGATGGGTAGCTTTATATTAGAGAGGGAAATTGTTGACTTCATTGCCTTTGATATTAGATTTTAATATAGTTATGTATATGATTGAAGAATAAATAGAATCCTTTGTCTAAGAAATAAAGATCTTGAGATTAGGTTTTTCATGGGGGAGGGGTAAGGCGGGATGGCTCCAGTGCCAGGTTCCCTGGGATTTTCCAGTCCCATTTTTTCATTTCCTTGTCCCTTCTCTGGGCTGCTCTCTGGTCTAGTTCTTGGGATTCCTAGGTTTCTTAGGTTTCCCATTTTTTATTGGATTGTTTCACTGCAAGGAGTGTGTTGTGGTTTTTGTCCCTGAGTACCCTAGTTTGGTGGGTTTCCAGCTAGCTTGGGGGTGGCTTTTGGAAGAGGTTTTGGCTTTGATTTCCTGTTCACTACTCGAGATTCTCATCTATGCTCCTTTTCAACTTCGAGGGGGATCTGGGCTTCATTCCCATATATGACTTTCCTTCTCAGTCATTCCAGGAACTCTCTGCCTTCGGGATCTCCTTGTAGATCCAGTGGTTGCTTGTTTTTTGGATGGATCCTTGGTTTCTTCCCATAGTCTATCCTTTTGGTCTTGGAGGGGGACCCTGAGCTTCTTTGTGCAGCTGCGGCTTTCCCTGGATACATCCTTTTGCAGGCAAGGGTGGGACTGGTAGATTTTTTGTTGGTTGTTTATGTGGTATGTTTCTTTGCAGGTTTAAAGGTCTTGGGATGGGACCTCATGATTCATCATCTACTGCAAAGGCACTGCCATGTTTTTCAACCTGGGTAAGAAATCCTCTCCAGTCACGGGCGCTCATGTGATAGTTTCCTTGTTTCTCCTTTGCAATTGCATTCCTAGTCTGGTTATAGGGGAGATCTAGTGGTCTTGGGGATCTCCCATTTTTGTTGTTCCATTTCCAGACCTTGCCCCAACCTGGTTACCTCGTACTCCTATTGGTGGGATACTAGTGCTACGATTTTTCAAATCCATTTTTCTTCTAGTTTTCTCATTGGGCAGGATTTTCCAAACCTGTTGGTTTTCCCGCTAGGTGGGATTTTTCAAATCTATTTTTTTGCTAGTTTTCCTACTGGATGGAACTTTCTAAACCTATTGGTTTTCCCACTGGGTAGGATTTTTTTAAAATCATTTTCTGTTGATTTTCCCGTTGGGCGGGATTCTCCAAACCTGTTGGTTTTCCTGCTGGACGAGGTTTTTCAAATTCATTTTTTCTGTTGGTTTTCCTACTGGACGAGGTTTTTCAAATTCATTTTTTCTGTTGGTTTTCCCGCTGGGTGGGATTTTCCAAACCTGCTAGTTTTCCTACTAGGTGGGATTTTCAATTCGATAGTTTTCGGCTACTTCCCGCTGGGCAGGATTTTCAAATTTGTCATCCTGCATGTTTTCTCGCTAGGTGAGATTTTTAAAATTTGTTTTTCTCATTGGGCGGGATTTTTCAAATTTTTTTGTTCCCGCTGGGCAGGTTTTTCCAAACTATTTGTTTCCCGTTGGGCAAGATTTTTCAAATTAATTGTTTTTGACCTTTGATTTGGTCGGTTGACCTTTTGTAAAAAGGTTTTGGGGTCCTTTCAAAACCTGCTTTTAATATAATTTTAACTTGCCAAAAAAATAGAATAAATATTGCTCTTATATGATTTTAAGGAGACATATTTTTAATTTGCACTTTAGAGATCAAATATTATTTTTAATTGATCTTATTAAGACTTTATATTTTAATTTACACTTTGATTTGGGGACATGAAACTTTTAATTAGTGCTTCAATTAATATGTTCTTTGAGTGAAACATTGTTGTTACAAGCATCTAAATATAAAGGTTAGATAAATTCTATTAAGAAAAATGATTTTCTTGATGCTTTTATAGTTGAAACAACATTTGCTTTTAAAATTAAGAAATACCTCTGTGAATTAACTTAAATTGAAGTAATAGTCATCATGTAAAAGCACTTGAAAATTAAAAACTTTTATAATCAAGAGTTGCATTAATATTAGCCTATTATTTTGTATGGTTATTTTACTTATATTTTAATTTCAATCTTTTCTTTTACAATAAGATTTTAGGAGCTTGGCTTATTAAATATTGTAGTCTATTTTGCAACTCTAATTTAATAGTGCATATATCATAATATATATAATAATAATAAGTTCATGTATACCCAAAATAGGATCATATCACAATCCCTTTTTTTTGGATATGGAAAAGGAGGGGAAGCAAGAAGGAGCACCCTTTAGGTATGATCTCATGTGGAATATGCACCCAAAAATTACAAATAAAATTAAATCTTGGTGGTAGGAGGAGTTTCAAGGATCAGCTATGTACAAAGTTATCCAAAAATTAAAGAACATCAAGTACCAAATCAAAATTTGGAATAAAGAGGTTTTTGGTAACATTTATTTAAGAAAAAATAGCTTGAAAAGGATATCTAAGATATAGAGAAAATAATTGAGAGGGAAGGTAGAAAACCAGAGTGGCATGAAAGGGAAAAACAACTCCTCATGAAGTATCATAATACCATTACACAAGAGGAAATTCATTGGAAACAGAAATCCAAAGTACTGTGTCTCAAGGAAGGTGATAGAAACACTAAATTCTTCCATGTTTCGAATATGAGATATAGGAACAACAATAAAATCCTCTACCTTATGGGGGAATATGGAATAAATTATAAATATTTAAATGATATTAAAAATCTGACCATTAATTTCTTTCAAAACCTTCTTAGCAAAGAAAAACAGAGTGTAACATGTATATAAAAAGCATCATTAATAATGTTCCCAAAGGAGTGAATGATAGCATTAATGAATATCTATGCAAGGTAATATCTAAGGAGGAAATTAAAAGATTTGTGTTATCTATGGGAGCATCCACGGCTCTGAGACCTTATGGTTTCAACATCATTGGGATATTGTTGGAGAAGATGTAGTCAATGCAATCCAAGAAGCCCAAGAATATGGTAGGTTGTTGAAAGAATGGAATAATACCTTCCTTGCTCTGATTCCCAATAAATATGGGGTAGCTAAATTGTAGGACTTTAGACCAAGTAGCCTATGTAATACAATTTACAATTTTTTACTAAAGTGTTGGCCAATTGGTTGAAAAACAGCATCCCCTCAATAATTAATGAATATCAAGGAGGTTATGTGGTAAGCAAGTAGATTATTGAAAGCATCATTGTCATTTATGAAACAACACACTCTCTTCAAAGGAATAAAGGGTCATACATGTTACTTAAGCTAGACATGAAAAAAGCCTATGATAGGGTTTTGTGGTCTTTCTTAGATAAAATAATGGAACAAATGGGTTTTAGTAAAAAATGGAGGGCATGGGTTGGTATGTGTATTTCTAACCCCCACTTTTTTATCCTGATCAATGTATAATTTTCTAGGTTATTTCCTTTTACCAAAGGAATCGGGAAGGGATATCCATTGTCCCCATATCTCTTTATCATTATGGAAAATACCCTAGGAAGAAATTTGAAAAGAAAGAGAAAGGATGATAATATCAAAAATCTAAAAAAATCATCTATTAGTGAAGCTTTGTCCCATCAATAGTTTATGGATGATACTTTCTTGCTTAGGGAAGCTACAGAGGAAGAAACTTTGGAGTTTAAAAAAGTCCTTGATTCTTATGAAAAAGCTATAGACCAAAAAATAAATTATGAAAAAGGTTGGATTACATTTTTAAACACCGATGAAAGTATAAGAGATCAAATAATTAAAGTGTTGGGATGTAAGGAGGACAAGTTCCCTATCACCTATCTTGGCTTACCTTTGTTTATAGGTAAGATGAAAGATGAACTTTGGAATTAGATTATTGATAAATTTAATAGGAAACTTCAAGGTTGGAAGGGATCTATGTTATACTCTACGAGGAAAGTACAACTCATAAAACACACACTTTAAAGCCTCCATATTTATTTTATGTCTTTCCTAAGGATGTCAAGGAAAGTGGAAGAGACTTTAGAAAGAGTACAAAAAAAATTTCTTATGGGATGGCATTGAATGCAAAAAACATAGACATCTGGTAGCTTGGGATACTTGTTACCAGTCTGTACAGAATAGGGATCTTGTTTTGAGGAAGTTGAGAGATCTAAATAGAGTCCTTCTAGCTAAACATGGTCGGAGGCTTTGCATTGGAGCATCAAGAAAATGAGCTAGCATTATCCAAAATAAATACTTGAAGGGCAGAAACCACTTTATTAATTGTTCTAATCCTCCATGTGGGTCTATTTTTTGGTAAAATATATTCAATAGCAAGAAATTTCTATGGTAAGGTCTAAAATGGAGTAGGCAGGGGGGAAAAATTAAGTTTTGGAAAGATCCTTGGATTTAGGAGGACCCTTTAGCGAACTATAGAAAGTTCAAAGTTATTAAAGCACATTTAACCAGAATCTATAATAAGAAAATTAATGGTTACATTCATAGGGTGGGTGATTTTTAGGAGTGGAAAATCCTATAAGAAGATATGCAAGGCCTGGGGGATAAATATCTACAAAATATTTTAAGGAGTTATTATTTAGGTAGAGGTTCAGAGGAGGATCAGATAATTTGGGGAAGAAACCAGCAAGGCCAGTACTTGGTGAAGGATGGATATAGAGTCTTGGGCAAAGTAATCTTAGAGAAACCAAAACTTAAAAGAAATTGAAAGCTAAACATCATCCGTAAGGTTGCTATGTTTTTTGGACTACCATTCTCAATAAGATCCTTACAAAAGAATATGTTCAAAAGAGGAATTATGGTTCCAACTGTTTGTTTCTTATGTAACAAAGAGGATGAGTGCATGGACCACATGTTTAGAACTTGTGATTTTTTTCGTGATATCCTAAATATGTTATTGAGAGAAGTTAATGTTGCTTGGATCATTCCAAATTCTCTAATCAAGATTTGCCAAAAATGCATTCCATTTATTTTTTGGGGGGTTTGGTTGGAAAGAAACAAACAAGTGTTCAAAAATAAAACCAGAGGAATAATATTTTTTGAATTTAGCGAAAACCCCTTAAAACTAGAGGAATAATTGGGATTTATGCCAGGATAAAAATAGCCCTATTGGAGGATTGTATTAATAATATTGTCAGCCAGTAAAATCTTGCAATGATCCTCTCTAGAGAAAAAGATATCTTAAATATGGGAAAAATCAATAAGGTGAGACTAGATACTAGATGGGAACATCCTCACAAATACTGGATAAAAATTAACTTTGATAGGGCTACAAAAGGTAACCCGGGTCATGTTGGTGGTGGGGGTCTCATTAGGAATCACAAAGGTCAAGTAGTGGTTGCATATGTTGAGGATCTAGAAATTACCACAAATCACCAAGTTGAAGCAAAGGCGATGCTTACAGGCCTTTGAATTGCAGTGAATTTAGGTTTTAGGATAATTGTTCTTGAGGGGGATTCCAAGAATATTATAACTTCCCTTCAAAAAGAAGAGTTAAATAATTCTAGCATTTTCCAAATAATTATAGATGCAAGGACTATTTTTGGAAACCTATAAGAAATTCAAGTTAAACATATTTATAGAGAGGGAAACAAAGTTGTCGATAAAATGGTGAATATGACAATTAAATCTAAAAATTTCAAGGTCTAGTCATACGTCCCCATGGAGTTGGAAGAGATTATAAGAATTGATAATGAAGCTAACATATAAACAGGGTAGAGCAAAGCATAATACTTATTGGGATCATGCGATGAAGGATTTAAGCACACTAGATTATATTGTTGTCAGCAGTTTCTTTATTTGTTATGTAAAGCATTGAGCACTGCATAAACCACGTCAAATAGAAGGATAGTAGGAGGAATATTATTTCAGCTTCTCCATCAGTAGGTTTAGCCCAGGTTTGTTTTTTTTACTAAGATAGGGCTATCTTGCATTTGTATGATCTTCTCTTATTTTTTTCCTATACATATTTCAAGCTCTTTGTAAAGGGTCGGGGCCCTTCAACCCCCTTTTTTATCAATACCAAAAATAATAATAATAATAAGTGACTAACTTTTTTAATTACATCCATGAGTTCCAAATAGCAACTAAGTAACTACTTAACACTTGTTGTTTAGTATTTCATACAAAGTTTTTTTATATTTGTTATTTTTGGTAAAATCATTTAACAATAAAAATAAAAAATGAGTACATTACTTTTATTTATGCTATATGATGATATTGGATGATAATGGACATTATGTTAATTTATGAGGGGTAATATATAGCAATGGATATTGTGTTAATTTATGAGGTAAGATCTACTATTTCATTCACTTATTTAAATATTAAGTATTGGATTTGTTGTAATTATATAAATATATACTAAGGTATAGAAACAAGATGAGAATGTGTTCTTAATTTTATATATATATATATATATATATATATATATATATATATATATATATATATATATATATATATATATATCTCTTCAAATGAATAGGTCAATTAATTGTGGAGGAGAGCTTGTTAACAAGTATACTTGGTTAGAATCTCTTGGGGCCAATGGTCCAACTCACATCATATATTTAATCAAAGTGGATATGGGTTACCAAAATTGAACACTTGATCATAGATAAACATTATGATGGATAATTATTGATTTTTCATATATCAAAAATGTATATTAATAACTTGAAACCTAGAGTCTGGTTGAAGGAGCATGGAAGGTTGGGCTGGCTGAAGGAGTGTGGAAGGCTAAAGTAGCATGGAAAGCTAGGCTAGCTAAGGATAAAGGTTGAAGGAGCATGGAAGGTTGGGCTGGCTGAAGGAACATGGAAGACTAGATTTGATGAAGGATTTGTAGTAAAATTCTAGGGTGCTAGGTGGAAGGCTAGGATGGTTGAAGGAGCATGGAAGGCCAGTAAGGCTAAAAGAGTGTGGAAGGCTGGTTCGACTGGGAGTTGTAGTGAAAGGCTGAGATGTTGAGTGGAAGGTTGGGAAGGCTAAAGGACCATGTAAGGTTGGTCTTTGTTGGGTGGAAAGCTTGTTTGAGGTTGGATCAATTGAAGGAACCACAACAATGTGTTGGGTTGCTAGATGAAATGCAGTAATAGGTCAGGTTGCTGGGTGGAAGGTTGGGACAACTAAATCTCCCAAATTTGTCTTTGGTGTTGTTGGTCCAAAATCTGCCACAGGAAAGGATTTTACAAGTGCGCCCTAGACCCGGCCAACATTGAAAGGCTGGAAGCAAGAAATGGCTCCCAGACCAATCTCCAGAGTGGGCTGGTTCCCTTCACTATTCTAAACTTGGTGTAAGATAAGGGTTACTGGAAAGAAATTAAAAAGGTTACAGAAAGAAATGGGAAATATGGCCACGAGCCGAAGTTATGGGATTAGAAAATAATAGCAGGAAACTCCAAGTGCAACGAACGAAGAAACAATAAAAGTTACTAACTTAACTTTCGCACGATACATACAGTAAAAACCCTCCAAAATCACATTCCAGGAATTTATACTCTTACGGCAATATTCAAATCCAGTATGCAGAATTTAAATGTAACAGCCATGAAGACATACAAATGCTGTTAGAAATGCAACATGAACAGAAAGGAAATCACCAATGCAACCGCTTGAAAAATAGAATCCAATCCTTTATTCCTGCAAACGAACTTCCAGTCTCTAGCAGAGAATTTTCCAACAACTGCAAATGAGGTTTACATTGGTTTTTATAGAGGGCCGTCCTCTTTGCAGCATTTAATATTTGCCACCGACCTTCTTGAGATCTACAATTATGCCACCGAAAATAAGCACATGATCCCCTTAATCGTAGCCTTGAAGCACCACAAAATTGAATGCAATTAGACGTCAGTGGTCACCTTCATTAAATTTGGCTTTGAACATGTGCATGAAACCATTGAAACAACCCACGAACAGCAGCCTCGAACAAATAAAACCTTCAATTTGGGTGGCTTGGACGCTTCTTCAACCTTGACCACATGGGAAATCCGCAAAACATTAAATTCGAGCAAGCATTTAATCCTTGGAAACTCACAAAACTGCATTGGGCCACAGCTTAAGCATGCATAATCAATAATGACAATAAATGTGGCAAAAATGCCAACAGGTGTGTTTGTGAATTTAGAATCCACAAGGATTGGGGTGGTTTTCTCTCCCTTTTTTTGTTGTGGGAGTGAGCCTCTTTGCATCTTGACTAGATCTTTCTTAGTTCCTCTTGCAGGATTGGTCTATTTTATTGGGTGCTAGTGGTTTGTACATCTAGTATTAGGGTTCTTGTTTTGGGCGGGTTTTGATTTTTTTTTAAATTTGAGCATCCCTTGAACTCAATGTTTTGAGTAGGAATCCAATGGTTTTTTGCCTAGGTTCCTTTTTTGAGCAAGTTATTTAATTTTTATTCATGATTGAGCATTGTTGGTTTCATATATTTACTTCTTGTCTTGGGTGGGAAGGTGTTATTTTGAAATCCCTATTGTAGGATGTGTTTTTTTGCCAAAGGTTGTCATTTTTAGCTATAGGGTTCCTAATGGACCAGATATTTTTTTTCTTTTTGATTCATATTAGAGCAATCTACCCCCTAGTTTTGTTGCAGGTTTTCAAATTTTCTAGTGGGTGGAGGAGGAAAACTAAAATTTGAATTTGATCCAAATTTAGGCGAGTACCTGACAGTGCTTTGGTCTATTCCAACATGTTGGGGATTCATCCTCAATAAGTTACGGGTATGATTGTGACCTTTTTGCAACACTGGGCATAAGGCTATATGGTGGGACTTTCTATCAAGTTGTTTTATTGGTTTGGGGTTTGATCCTACGTGCTTGTTGCTAGAAGGAAGAGTCTAGCTTGGTTCTAGAAATAAGGTTTCTGGGTTGAGCAATATTTTTGAATTTTAAATCAGTGAAAAAGCGAGAGGCTATCTTTGGGTGGGATCTGCTTATTTGAATGGATTTTCTTGCGTGGCAGTTGTAGGAGTTCTTGTTTTTGGTTGTTGGTTGTTGGGTACCTACTAATGGAGACTAGAGTTACCAAAATTAGGATTTTTATTATGGATGAGAAGGACTAATTTTTATCTATGATTCAAATTCGAGCACTCTTGGTGTTTGAGCAGAATTTTTAAAAAATTGAGCTTTTTATTTTTATTTTTAAACGTCGGATAATATTGTTGGTTATAATATTGGATATATTGTTCAATTTTCCTAATTCTCAAGGTAGTTAGTTCTTTGAATTGGGTGGGAAGCTACATTTTGATTTTATTTTTAAATCCTCCAAGTTAAGGTGGGTATGCTATTTGTTTTGGATCTATAGGATATAGCTTAGCTTTGTTTTTGGTTTCTTGAATGCAATATCAATTTATGTTGGATACAGGATCCAACTTCTAAAATCTGGTTGCTTTCAATTCAATTTGGGTAGGAGCCACCTGAGCTTGGTTTCATTTATCTAAAGTTTGGTCTCCTTTTCCCTTGGGTGGGTCAGACCTTCTTGTGTTTCACCTTGGTTTCTCTTTGGATGTTTTTATTGCTAGATCTTAGGTTCAAGGACCCTTTCAAAACCCCTTATTTAAAAGGTTCGAGGATACCTAATAAAAAATGTATATTAATATAAAATTAATTATAATATTATTAGGTAAATTTTTGAATCAAGATCGTAATTCTCCAAATTGACTTCTATAAACCTAAAAATATATATATATCAAAGTATAAAATTAATAATAAAATGATTTTTAAATAATTAAGGGAAAAAAAATAAAAATAAATATTAATTTGATATTTGTTCCACATGAATTCTAAAGAAAAAATTTCAAAAGCATAACTAAAATTAATATTTTAAATCAAAATATACTTTTTACTATAATTATTAGAAAATACCACTAATAAAAATAAAAATAAAAACTGATGATGATGATGAAAATGATATTATAAAAATATATTCATTAAGGAATTAATAGGTTGTTATAGTCTTGAGTTTAGTTATAAAAATAAAATTAAGTAGTGATAAATGTAAGGATGTTTTTTAAATATTTGGAAGATTTGGAAGATGGGTGATTGTCTATAAGTTTCTTCTATAGGAGCTTTAGGTAGTATTGCAACAATACAAGATAAATGCAAATGGGATGGACAATTGTTAGAAGTAAAAAGTAATTATGTTGATGGATTATTTTGTAGAAAAGAGAAAAACATCAAAGTTGGGTCTATAGATGTATATACTCCAACTATAATCACTGCTCATGAAAGATGTTGGAAGGACCTTAGCATATTTTTTTCAAACACAATGATGATTCATAATTATGATCTATGAACTCTTGGGAGTGATTTCAATATAGTTCTATCTCTTTTAGAAAATAATGATGGTATTCTAGGATGGTCTAAATAAATGCAAGTATTTGTTTCATTTATAAATTCAAATGGACTTTGGGTTGCTAATCCTTCAATTTTTAATGTACATGGGATAATTGATGCATTAACAAACTCATAAAGCAAAAAAAATGGATAGATTGTTGTTATCCAACACATGGTTGCAAACAAAGTATATGATCTCTTCATATATTTTATTACAAGTAGGATCAGATCACAAACCTACTCTTTTGACTTGTGATTTACCCAATAATGGTCATCCAAAGATATTTTTCTTCTAGTCTATGTGGCTTCAAGACCCCGATTTCTTCCAAATGGTTATGTTATGGTGGGATGAAGCAAATTTTGAAGGGCCTTAGTTTTAAAATAAAATATTTAAAGGAACAAATGAAGATTTGAAATGCAAAATATTTTGGTGATATTTTTAAAGAAAAGAAAGAAATCAAATCCAAGCTCAAAAATTAGAAAAGATTGTAGAAATCAATGAAATGGGTTTGAAATCTTATGTGAAAGAAAAATGAATACTTTCTGATGATCATAATGCATTGTAAAAGGATGAACTATATTGGTTCCAAAAATAAATGGATAAATGGCTCAAGGAAGGAGATAAAAATAACAAAAAAAAATCATGCTACAACAATTTATATTTCTTTTTGTCACATAAAAATTATTTTAACTCTAGATGGAAGAAATATTGAGGAAGAAGAAGATACAAGGAAGGAAGCAATTAATAATTTTAAAAATATTTTATCATATATTGGGTAATATAAGGAGGCACAAGATAAGATTTTGTAAAACAATCCATCAATTATCACACAGGGATAGAATCAAATCTTGATGAAGAAGATATCTATAGAGGAGCTACATAAAATAATTTTCTCTTTTCATCCTAACAAGGCACCTGACCTTTATGGTTTTCTACAAAAAAAACAAAACTTTTGGGATTTATTGAAGAGTGATATGTTGGTTGTAGTTGAAGAGGATCAAAAAAGGAAGGATACAAAAAATGAGATCAATGGCACTTTTATTAAATTGATTTCCAATAAAGACGAGAAAATATTTTGATAATTTTCATCCAATAATTATTTCTTGTATGATTTATAAGTTCACTTCAAAAATTATGGTAAACAACTTGAAAGACACTCTAGATTGTGTTATCTTAGAGGGAAAAAGTGGTTTTGTTCATGGTAAACAAATTTATGATGTAATCAATGCATAGAAGTTCGTACATTTTCTTCATTCTATGAAAAACCAATTATGCTTATGAAATTAGATATAAATAAAGCATATGATAGTGTTTCCTAAATTTTACTATATTATATTCTCAAAAAGTTTGGTTTTGAGTATATTTTGTGTAAATGGATTAAACGTTGTTATAGCACTACAAAATATTCTATTTTGATTGATAGTTATCCTCTTGGTTACTTTAAGTCATCTTGTGGACTCTACCAAGGTGATCCACTATCTCCTTATCTATTAAATATTCTTGGGGAGTCATTAGGAAAAGCTTTTTCAAATGAAAAATAAAGGTATCCAAGTTGGAAAAAATGATCCTTTTAAATATCATCTCTAATTTGTTAATGATACTTTTCTTTTGGGTCATTCCTTAGTAAATGAGGCCATGGAGTTTAAATAAATATTGTCATGCTATGAGAAGGCTACTAGACAGTTTATTATGATAGATTTTGAGGCTTAAAACTTAATGTAAATCTTACAAGAAAGTAATTACATGATCAAAATAAATTTGTAATATAAAGAACTCAATAATAAAACAAGTATAAATCAGAAATACTCACAAAATAATCACATGGAAATGCTCACAAAATACTGAAAATGATATAGAATAAAGATCTACTAATGCATGCTATGTGCTATGCATTTTTTATACCAATTACAATGCTTTGTCACAAATATATAATAGTATGTGACTCTTCATATGAAGCACTCTTGACCTTCACTCTTCTTTATAGATTTTCACTTTCCTATCCGAAGGAAATATGTGCACTCTTACAA
The DNA here is from genome assembly GCA_028583015.1 of Wollemia nobilis. Classification (NCBI taxonomy): domain Eukaryota; kingdom Viridiplantae; phylum Streptophyta; class Pinopsida; order Araucariales; family Araucariaceae; genus Wollemia; species Wollemia nobilis. The sequence goes on along the minus strand of JAQPPZ010001629.1, from coordinate 3,417,861 downwards.
AATGGACACTTATGCACATCCACACTCACAATACTTGCACACTTAATTGCATGACACTTGTGCATTTCTTGCACATTATTACATTACATGATATATAAATTTACACTCTAATTTAATATACACACCTAATCTAATTATGTACCAAGGTGGTACATTGGCCTGTACCAAATAATGTAATATTATCCAACACCCTCATGTATTACATTATTTGGTTATTGAAGACTTTAATCTTCAATACAGTCTTCATATTTCAATTTACTTTGCATTGTATGCCTCCTTCATCTTGATCAGGTTCCTTTTCTTCTTGCTTATCTTCATATTTAGTTTCAGCTTCATGTTCTTCAGTTTTTGTGTTTTCTTGAACTATCTTATTATCATTGAATTATTCTAAAATAATTTCTTTTGCCTTTGTTCTTTATATCACATGTCTTCTTTGGTATAGTGTCTTCTGAACATTCACTTAAAGCATCATGATAAGATCCTAAATTAGATGAACTTGATGTATCAATATTACACAAAGAATAAAATATCTTTTCTAAAAAGGATTCGTCTATTTTTGCTTTCCTCTTAAGATATTCAATCAATTCTTTTTGTTTCATGCTTTCTTCTTTGTAATATTTGAGTGTCAAAAATGTCATATATAATATGCTACCAATATCTAAAGTAATTTTCCATTATCAATTATTTCAATAATCCTAGCATGTAGATAATATTCCAAAGTTTCAAATCTTTCTCCTATTGCTTCACTATAGATCAATTTTGTAGCTAGATCTATGCTTTCTTCAAATTTTGTAAGCAATTTTTTTATTCCAATTTTTATGACATTTTCTCTTTATTTTATAATTATGTTTTCCATATCATTATCCATTGACTTCTTGAAAATAGGCATCCTTTTCACTCCCTAGTTTTTGAATAACAAATTCCACATTACCAAGTTTGACAAGAACCTTTGTAGTTGAATACCTTATGGCTCCCTAATTGAATAGAAACTATAATGTTTACAAACTTATAGACTCCTAAATTTTAAGTAGAACTCCTTATATCTTCAAACATTCTATGGTTTTTTAATTTCAATAAATAATAAACCAATAAATATTTTAAATATTATTTAACCCTTTGAAAATAAGACTTCAAAAATAATAGAGCCTACTTATCACTCCAAAAAGCAATTAAGGCATTGAATTCTCTATTAAACTACTTATCTCTCCATTAGACTTATTTAACCTTAGCAAAGAAATAATATCTAAAACTATACACTCCTTATTTCTCCTTTTAACCTTAGGAAAATTTAATAATCTTTAGAAACCCTAATTTACCTCCTTAAAGGTGTGTAGCTTGGAAAATGATCTCTAGCACTGCGTTACTATTCTCCCCTTGTCTTTGAGAGTGTGAAGAGAGAATAACTGCTTGTGAAGAGAGAATAACTGCTTGGCTACAATCATGCAAGGTTTTGTTGTGTCAAGATTCCTTGCATGAAACACTATTTAAAAAACTCTCCAATGCATCTCAAAATTTGCCCGTTCACTTCCTTCATGTCACATGGCAGAACACATGCAAAGAGGATCGGTGCTTGATTTTAATTCAAATGTTCCAATGCTTAGGTGAAAGTAACACTTCACTACCCTTCTACTACCTAGCGCATGTGCAAAAAAATTATTTCACTACCCTTTCTTTGGCACTTAACGTTAGACTTACATGACTTCTCTCCTTCACTTTGAATGATGTAAAAGTTTCACCTTCTCTTAGTTTATCTCTTGATATTCCTACAAAATTTGTAATGGTCTAAAATGGTGGTGCTTCTATATAGAACTATGTTGCTTATATGGTGCTTTGTCACCTTTGCTTCCACATTATTCCTAACAACACTATTGTTATTCAAATATTTCTATGCTAGTTGCCTAGATGGCACTATACCTTTTGAAAAACACGTCTAGTTGACACTATGTTTGGCTATGATGATGATTGTATAGTGTGCATTGTAGTTGGCATTGTGTTTGGCTATGATGTTGGTTGTCTAGTGAGTTTTGGTTGCCTAAATAATGCTTAACACTTTGAAGGAGCTTGTCTCCTTGCATGTTGAATATTGTGAGTGCTATTACACTTCCTTCAAATTTTTCACATGGATTTCTACCTTCTATTTTTCTCTAGCTTCTATTGCAGGTTTAGGTAATATTGGAGATGCAAAAAAAAAAAACCTTAACCTATCCTAACTTATGCTATCATGGTTACACTTCGCCAATAACTTATCTTGGCTACGTCCCTTCTAATAGTTGTATCCTTTCTAAGGTATGCCTTCTTTCTAATGCCAATGTTCTTTCTTTCTCTTACTACATCTTCTTAAGCAAGATATTTCACCTCTCTTTACATCTACTTGAGTGTAACCTTTGTTTTCTTCAATGTATCTACAATGCTTAGATGTCTATCAACTATGGTCTTATGTCTTCATTCTCATATTACATAACCTACACTTCTATATAAATGATTGCTATATGTGTTATCCTTAACACTAATCTTCTTTTACTTCTTGATGCAAGTATAGGTACACATGGTGATTCTATTCTCTAGTGAAATATGCTTACAAATTTATACTACAAACTCCTATGATGTCTCCTTTGAATTATTGTGTTCTAACTCTTTTAAGACAATACTTTTCTTACCTTTAATATTCAACTTTATTGTCTTTAATATTGTTGCTCTCGTGTTAGCTTTTTACTTTGTTTGATTTTGCACTGTGACTTTGCTCAGCTTAGCTAAGCTTGACTCAACTTGACTCTTAGATGGCACTTCAAGATGCTTTGATTGAAGAGCTTTGAAGAGCTACTTTTCAATTGCTTTGCTTTCACCTTATATGATAGTATATTTCTTGTTGTATTGGATATTGCAATCTTTCATTGCATACATTGCTAAAGCTTATCTTCCTTCTCTTCTTTATGTAGGTGTAGGTGCATAATATCCATGTGTTGGATCACCTCAATATGCAGTGTTCTCCACCTTGTAAATTGCAGTTTTAAACTCTCCAATTTGCTACCTTGTCTCTGATTTCAAACTTCTTTATTCAAGTCTATTATTGAACAAGCCTTTTTTAGATCTTCTCAACCTTGATGGGTGTATACTTTACTATACCTTCAACTTTGCTAGTGCTCTCTGGCTACTCTTGAATCTATCTTTAATCTTTGTTGTTCTAACTTCTTTACTCCTTATAGTTCCTTTGAACCTTAATTATTCCCCCATGTGCTCAGTTTAATTCTAAGTATTATTTCTCTATTATCTATGGGCATGCCATCGAATTATGATGATTGTCCCAAATCTAATGAGATTTCTCTTAGAACTCCTTTCTATTTCTTGAAACTCTTCTCTATCTCTTTCTCTGTATTCAATGTTGTTCTTCTAGATTTTAGTCTTTTTCTTGACTAAATATGTTGCCTTCTCTAGCTTCAATTCTTCTTGTTGTGATGTTATTGTGATGCTTCACTTGCTTATGGAAATACTATGAATGTTGCCTTGCATTCTCTAAACTTGATGTTCCTTTTCTTTAACGTTGCCCTTGTGGATTTTAAATGCTACCTTTATTTTCAATGTTGTCCTTGTGATATTTGAACACTTTTAGTACTCCCCTTATGGCATTCACTCTCTTTCAATATTACCCTTCTCGCCTTTGCTCTTTTCCTTCCATATACTACCTTGCTCTTTTGTTGTCCTGGATTATTTAACTTTTCTATCCAATATGGACTACCAGTATGTTGTATTTAATGTGCTATATGATTTCCTTTAGCTAGGACTATCCTCAAGACTCTCTATTATCTTGAAGTCTTCTTTCTTCTATATTTAATATTCAGTAGGACCTTCTTCTTGGGTCTCTAAATTTACCTTCAATGGGACTTCTCTTCTGGAGTCTCCAAACTCTTATCAATCTCAAGGTCTATCTTCAAGACCTAAAACTATATTGTAGATTACCTTCTATTCCAAATATATTCTTGGAATAGTTAAATTCAATCTATCTAGAACTTTTCAATATTGTATCTTTAATCTTCACTAGTTGTCCTTCAACCTAGTAGCATTTAATTCTTGCCTTCATTGGTTTTTCAACTTAGTGGAAATACTTATCTTCATTGGTTTTTCTTATCCAGCGGTAATGTCCTTATACTATGTGCAATTTTTTTCTAAAACCTATGCAAGTAAACTTGATGTGGCTCTGACACTACTAATAGCTTTTAAGGCCTAAAACTTAATGTAAATCTTATAAGAAAGTAATTACAAGATTGAAATAAAGTTACAATATAAAAAAATAATAAATATAATAATAAAACAAGTATAACTCAGAAATACTCATAGAATAATCACATGGAAATGCTCACAAAAATACTAAAAATGATATAGAATAAAGGTCTACTAATGCATGCTATGAGCTATGCATTTTTTATACCAATTACAATGCTTTATCACAAATATATAATAGTATGTGACTCTTCGTATGAAGCATTCTTGAACTTCACTTTTCTTTGTAATTCTTCACTTTCCTATTCTAAGGACACATGTGCACTCTTACATAATGAACACTTGTGCACATCCACACTCATGACACTTGCACACTTAATTACATGACACTTGTGCATTTCTTGCACATTATTACATTACATGAAATATAAATTCACTCTCTAATATAAGACACACACCTAATCTAATTTTTTACCAAGGTGCTACATTGTGTTGGAAATTTTGAGTAGTTTTGTTGTCATTGATGTCAAGAGATTGTTGTTTCAGTTTCATCAGCATTAATGTCATCAGGTGGTTTTTCCAAAGGCAAGAAAGGTTTTAAAAGGAATAGGATATAATATTTATTTTTAATATTATATACCTAAAGGGCCTAAAAGGTTGAAGACCCAAGGAGAAGCAGGTTTAAATTAAAATAATAATATTATAAAATTTAATATTATAATATTTTCGAGCAAAATGATAAGGTGAAGAAAAAGGGGTCCAAGGATCTATTAAAAATAATCTATCCTTGAAAAGACCCATTATGCAGCCCGTAAAATATTTAATTTAATTTATTTAAAATAAACTATTTTAACTTATGGTTAAAATTTTAATTTAAATAAATATTGGGTTTCAAAGGTTTTAAATTTAATATTTAATTTAAATTCAAATTTCAAAAATTCGAATATTGAGCCAACGTGTAAGGATGAAAAGCAAACATATTTATAGGGGAAATAATATTCATTATTTTCCTCCCCGGTTATAAGATATTCGAATGCTATGCTATGCTTGAAAAGGACTTTGTGCACTGCCTTGCTATGATAGAAGAAATATTTCACATTTAATATTGAAGGAAAAGACAAAGGTTCTTGTACAAGTGTGCGGGGAAGAAGTTCCACCACCAACATTAGCGCAGATGGTAGTTGAGGCCAAGCTAGAGCGTTGTGAGTGCAAGGACGTGGGTTCGATTCACGTTGTTGTGCTTTGCAAGGGAAATTATTTTTTAATTTACGCTAAAGAACAGAGGAGATAGGGAGTAAAAGGAAACTTGTGCACTCTTGAGTTTTGTGTGGGTGCATAGCCCAACTAATGGTCTAGCGTTGGGCGAGGGTATTGAGGAGGCAATGTTGTGAGTTCGAATTTCATTAGAAACATTTTTTGGGCAGAGTTAAAATAAAAGGTATGCAATTTATGATTTGATTTTTCAAAGATTTTTTATATCCAAAATCTGCATTAAAGGGTTACATGAAATTTGAAAGGATAGCTTGTGATTTTGTTAAGGGAGATATAAGGTGTAAGAAAATTAAAATATTTTGTTTTTTGTGGTTATAATTTATTCTATAAGATAGGAGTGATAAGGTATGCAAAGAAAATTATGTTTTATATTTTTAGATAAAGCTATATTGTGTTGATTATTTTGAGAGGAGAAATAAGGTGAATAAAGGAGATTATTGTGTATGTTTTCCTTTTATAAAAAAATTTACTTATATTTTGAAAGTTTAGAGATTATAAGGTGTATTTCAAACTTGTTATTTTTGTATGGTAAAATAATTATTAGGAAAATATTTGCAAGGAGATTTTGAGAAAGATTTTTGTTACCTAACCTTAAAATTGGCAAAGAAGATTTGATTGTGGTTAAGATAGGTTTTGAAGACATATATCCATCAAACAAAAGGTATGGACACATCTTCCTTATGAGTGAAATATTATTGGATTGAATGTTGTAAAATGCAAGGTTGCAGTGAAAAAGATTGTTTGATAAGCATTGTTGGAAATATTTGAGTGAGTGTTCATGTGCATGATTTGTGAGTGATAAAAGAACATGAGTATCATTGTTATGTGAATTTGAGAACTATCTTGAACTAGGATTTGTGAAATATCATGAGTATCATTGTTATGTGAAGTTGAGAACTATCTTGAACTAGGGTTTGTGAAAGAACATGAGTATCATTGTTATGTGAAAATTGGAATCATATTGAGTCAAGGTTTATAGTGTGAGTTATTGGAAGTATAGTGAAACACTTGGTTAGGGTTTGTATGCAAGTTGTGTTTCATTGAGTGGATGGTTGAGTGAAGTTGATTGATTGAGAGCATTGGAGTGATAGTTCAAGATTTGTGAAACAAATTATTCTTTATTTTTGAATTGATTTGAAAGTGTTAGAGTGATTTGTGAGTGTGAAACATATTGAGTCTATTACCATTCTCTATATGTTTCTATGTTAAACAAGATTCTAAGTGAAACTTGTTTGTGTGATTGAAGAGTTTTCTAAAAGGATTAAGTTGAGTTGTGTATGCAAGATTTACATTTTGAATAAAGCTTTTGTGAAAGCTAGAGGATTGTTTTGAGTAAGTCCTATAGGGGACTTAAGGACAGAATTAAACAAGCCTTTGTGAGAGCTTGTGTGTATATTTAAGTAAGTCCTAGAGGGGACTTAAGGATAGATTTGGGGTAAGTCTTGGTGAAGATTTGTTGAGCAGATTGGACAAGTTCTATAGAGGACTTGTTGATTTAAGGTAAGTCTTGGTGAAGACTTGTTGAGCATATTGGACAAGTTCTAGAGAGGACTTGTTGGATATATTTGGGGTAAGTATTGATGAAGACTTGTTGAGCAGATTGGACAAATTCTAGAGAGGACTTGCTGCACAGATTTGAAGTAAGTCTTGGTGAAGATTTTTTGAGCATATTGGACAAGTTCTAGAGAGGGCTTGTTGGACATATTTGGGGTAATTCTTGGTGAAGACTTATTGAGCAGATTGGACAAGTTCTAGAGAGGACTTGTTGGATATATTTGAGGTAAGTCTTGCGGATTGGACAAGTTCTAGAGAGTAATTGTTGGACATATTTGAGGCAAGTCTTTGAGAAGACTTGAGAGCATAATTGATTGATTGATTTGTGATTGGATCAAGCTTTGTGTTAAGGCTTGAGGATAGATTTGAGGATAGAGAATGGTGCAGATTTGAGGATAGATTTATGCCATAGTAGAGATATATTTTGGTGTATATTTGAGGGTAGATTTGTGCCAGACCAAAGGCAAACTTGTGAGCAGATTTGTGCTAGACCGAAGGACAGTGTTTAGTGTAGATTTGAGATAGATATTGAGTAGATTTGAAAGCAATATTTTGAAGTGACAAAGCAGAGGATAGTAGTCTCTAGTGGATAAATATCCATTAGCTAGGGCAGTGAGGACAGAGGTCTTCTGAGTGAGGACAAAGGTCTTCAGTGGAGAGAGATCCACAAGCCAGTGTAGTGGAGGTAGTAGTCATCTAAGAGATCACCAACTAGAGCAGAGGAGAAGGAGTTATCATGTGGATAGAGATCCATGAATCAGTAGAGGGGAAATATTTCTCCTATGGATAGAGATCCATGAACTTGATTAGGGGATTGGTATCTCCTTTGGATAGAGGTCCATAAACATTGTAATAGGGAAGTATTCCTAAGATATTTGTTGAGAAAATTTTAGTCAAATATTTTCTCCGTGGACATAACCCACATTGGGTGAACCATGTTAAATTGGTGTCTCTATGTATGATGATTTATGCATTACTTTTATTACTATTTTTTATATTTCCATTGATATATTAGATATTATTGTTTAAGAAAGAAAAGTAAAAAGTGGTCTTATACTATTCACCCCCCTCTCAGTATAATCTTGTGTTCTTAAATTGGTATTAGAGCAGGTTCCTTCATAAGAGTTTAACAGCTTGAAGGAAAAGCTTATAGGAACACAGATGGATTCTCAAATTGGGTCTTCAAGAAATAAGGTACAATTGTTCAATGGGAATAATTATGCATTTTGGAGTATAATAATAAATATCTACCTAATGAAACAAGGAAATGATATATGATAAGCATTTGAGGATGGGTACACACCACCAACTACTCCACCTAAAGATAAATATGGTAAGCTCCTACAACTGAATAATTCAAAGGCAATAAATGGAATCTTAAGTGGTTTATGTGAATCAAAGTTTGTAAAATTTTTGCATTGCACATCAAAAAAAGAGATTTGGGAAAAGTTGTAGAAATATATAAGGGAGACAAAAAATTCAAGATGGCAAAATTGCAAAATCATAAGAAAACATTTGAAGACTTGAAGATGAAGGATGAGGAATGCATTGCTACATACCTACTTCGTGTGGATGAAGTTGTTACTCCATGCAAGGGCTTGGAATTAAAGTGGAATAATCAAATGTTTATCAAAATGTTTTAAGGTCACTTCTTAAGAGGTATATCGAAAAGGTTTCAACCATAGAAGAAACAAGAGATATTGAAACTTTAACTAGGGATGAGCTACATGGAACTCTCACAGCTTTTGAGATGAGAATAAAAAAGGATTCTATCCTCCAGAAAGAAGCAGCTTTTAAAGTTACAAAGAAGACAAAGGGTAAGAAGTCATATTCAAGTAATGAGTCATCCAGTGATGAAGAAGTAAACTATGGTAGAAGGAACAAGGACACAAGAAAGCACAAAGGTACAAAATAAGTTAAGTGTTTTAATTGTGATAAATATGGTCACTATGCATCTGATTATCCAGAAGCTGGAAATAGCAATGATGAAGAGAAACAGGATCATAAGAACAAGGAAGTAGGAAAATTCAGGTACTAAAGGAAAAATAGATATGGATAAAACAAGCATGAAAAGAAGTTTTTCCAAAGGCATAAAAAGAGTTTCTATGCAGACAAGACAGGTAAGAGTTCAAGTGATAGTGATGAAAGGTCTTCAGATAATGAAGAAGAAGAAATTATATTTTTGACAGTAGAAAAAGAAGATGTTAAGAAAAAGGTAAAAAGGGAACCAATAATTCTCAAGTGTTTTAGGTGTAGTAACTTTGTTCATCTTGAAGATAGTTGTACAAGGAATAGGTTCAGTTTCAGTGAATATGAATATGAAGATGCTCTTGAAGAACCAGAAGAAGAAAGTCTTCTTATGGCAATAGAAGAAGAAGGAAGTGCTCCTAGTGGAAATGAATCATAAAAGAATGAATATGATCTTGAAGACAAAAGAGTAGAGGAAGAATCACAAAATTCAAAGGAAGGAGAAGTTGATCTTGAGGGTGAACTTATTTCTGCTCTTAAGGAATTAAGGAAGGTAAGAAAGCAAAACTCAAAACTCAAGCTTCAATTTCAATATTGTGATGAAGAGAAAGGAAAGCTTATAGAAGATCTAACTATCACGACCCGTTTTGGCAAGTCCTTCTACGTGCGAGAATAGGACTTATTTCCTAGGTTGGTATCACTTGGTGAAGTCAATTAATGCCTTTGAGAAAAATATTAAAATCGGCAATTTTTAGAGTAGAGATTTATTTCTCTTAAATATGCTTAATTAATTTAATTACCTTCATTTTAGAAGGAAATGAGGTAGTTTATTTTTTGACTAGTTCAATTTTGATTGGACTAAAAAAAAAAAACTACTACCTTGTAGATTTAAATAATAAATCTTTCCCTTCATATGGTAACTTTGGGAAGGTTGAGAAAATGGGTAAGATTTTGCTCTTATCTCTATGGATTTCCTTTCCATTAATATATATATATATATATATATATATATATATATATATATATATATATATATTTTATATTTATATATTAAAAGGAAGCTTCATGGGATAAGAAAAAGAAGATTAAAAAATAATTATATATATATATATATATATATTTAAAAACATATTTTTAGAAATAAAGAAAGCTAAATATATATATATATATAATTAGAAGCATATTTTCTGAAAGAAATAAAGCAAAAATAATAATAAATAAAATATTTAAATATTTAGAAACATATTTCTTGTCTAAGAAGAAAGAGAACTATAAATTGCCATTGGAGATTGAGAAAAATGAGTTAGGCTATGTTATGCTGGAGGGAGAAGGCTGGAGAAGGAAGAAGTTGCAGAAAGAACAAGGGAAGCATTCAATTGCAGGAGTTCCAGGTTGGGACTTTCCATTCTATTTTATTGATTTTTTGTTGAATGCTTGTTTATTTTAAAAATAAAACAATTCTGTATGTATTGCTTGTGTTGCTCTTCTTCATGGTATAGTTGAATATTGACTACACTCTAATAAGGGAATCGATTTGGTAATGTATGTTAGAAAGCTTTTGTGACCACGCGTCCATTTTAAAATGAGATGTAGTGGTATTATTATTATGATTGGGTTATAATAGTAAGCCATATAATATTTTGTTATTATATTATAAGTAACCTTTATATAAATTCTTGGGATAAATTGATTTATGTGAAATTGAACTCTGTGAGTTTGATTCGTACAAGCCAAATTTTGTGTTGGTACTACTTCCAACACAGACTACCTATGAGAACCCATAAGGTCTATGTCCTCTTCATTTGTGCATCGGCTTATTAACATGCCTTCTACAACCAATGCTTAAATAATGGAGAAATTAGATCAGTCCAAATTATTTGGTATGACATAAAAATATGTAATATATTGTTCATTAATGTCTTTGGATTGTCGCTCCACTCCGTTTGCTGGTCTATTTACAACTTACCTACTTTGTGTGTGATGCTTGGATTCTAAACGAATACCCGATGAGTGTTTATCAACCTGACCCATGACATACGCACTATACATGGTCTCTATGTACTACGTATATCAAGAATATTGTGGACAATGGTCTAGATGTCGTATAATCACCAAGGAATAACCCTAAGTTAAAATGAACATCATATGCCTTACATGACTGACCAACACCAATTTTAGACTGGTTTAAATAGCTTTGGATAACCCTTAAGGTCTCCTTCGGCTATACCGACCATGAAATCCACATTCGGATTATAGAATAGTCGTTGTAGCAAATAAAATTAAGGTTTGATTTATATTTCGAATACTTTAATAAATAGAAGCTATAATGACTTCGCTATATGTAAGGTAATGTAAGGGGAATTCTATAATTTGATTGTTAGAGTTTCTTGGTATGTTTTATATTGTATAAACATCCTCTCATTTGAGAACATATACTATGCCTTATTGTTTCACTTGTAAAGTAGTTTCGAATTGATTTACAAAAAAAAAGTAGAATGATCCATAATGTATAAACATCCTCTCATTTGAGAACATAATATTTTGGGTAGATATTTGAAACCATTTAGATTTAAAATATTGGTTTTGCTTTATGGTTTTAAAAATAAAGCAATTTCCTTTATTTTTGGAATGGTTGCCTTATAGTGGAGTGTGCTATAATGTATGTTAACTTTTGGAGATTTATAGGATGCTTTAAGTTTTAATAGGAATAACTTCTTCCTATTTATAAGTAGCATCTTTGCCTTATTTGAAACAAAATTGTATGATCTTGCATCATATAGGAACTAAACATTATGGGATTAAATCATTTGATTTATGAATAAAATATAATTCTAATAGGATAACCTTTCATAGTTATATTGATTATTGGTAATTCCTGGAAATCAATTAAAGTGATTAAATTGAACATAAGTTTTAGTATACTTTGAATGCAAAGATTTATGTTTAATGAATAGAGATAGTATATAAACTATCTTATGTTTTATGTTGAATGAATATAACCATCTAGAAGAATGGAAAAATATTCTTGTTTTTGGAAGGATTGGATTGGTGTCCATTCCTTGGGAAGAGGTATGGGACTCTTCCTTTCGTTTGGTGTTAATCCAAACAAATGATGGTTAGAATCATGAATCAATATTTATTTATAAAAATATTAAATATGGATGAATCATCTATTCATGATTGGTGATTTCTTTGCATGTGATATACATTTGGCAAAGATGTGATGCATGACTGCATATAAATAATGGTTGGGATTAAGAATTAATCCTTGTTATGAAAATATTAATGCTGAATGAATTATTTATTCATGCTTGGTGAATTTCCATGTTAAATGTGAGAAGTAAATGGAAATAATGATTTTAATGAAATTATAGATTTTGTATGTAAAATACATACTATGGTTTATTATGAGATTTTTAATGAATGGAATCCACTAGAAGAATGGATGATCTTGGTGTCCATCCAGGAAGAGGTATGGGACTCTTCCAAACATCCCTGACAATCAAAGGAATGGCATTTATGATTGGGATTAGAAAAGTAAATTATTTAGATATGGACCTTGATGCTAGATGATTTATGGGAATTTATGGGGATTTCCTCAAAGATTGATTGAATAGTATTAAAGCAAATCTTGGAGGTAAATTTGGTATCGTTTGGAGATAAGAGAAATAATCTTTGGATTGGATTTTGATAACCAAATTAGCAAGATAATTAGAGATTATGTTGGATCAAATTTTGGGAAATTTTTTATAACAGTTTACAAATGCATTCTTGAAAACTTTATGATAGAGGATGAAATAATTGAATGCATATTGGGATCTAGTTATGGAAATGAATTGATTTGAGAGCTAACCTTGGATTGAAATATAAAAATTGAATAGGATATTTGATGCATCTCTAGCTCACAATTGGAAAAATAATTGATAGGATTCGAAAAGTAGTGAAATGAATCTTGGATCAAATTTAGGAAGCAAATTTGATAGCAATTGAGAATCAATTGAATTGATTAATATGTTGGGAATTAGACCCCTATTGATTTGTATATAATCAAAGGAAATAGCTTTAGTATAATGAGCTTTATATTACCCATGCTAAACCTCTAAGGGTTTACTCTATTTAACCTAATATTAAGGAGAAAGGTGGCTGACATGGATTGTTACAACAGGATATAATTATGAAATGATAGATAAGTTAAATTATTAGCTTAAATTATTAATTTAGGAATAATGGTTTATTAATGAATTAATGGTATGGGACATTAATTCATGGATTGAATTTGTGTCAATTATATAGAATGAAATTAGAATTCATTCTTGAGGGAACTTATATGGTTCTCTCTAACATCGATATGACTTCTCCAAAATAAGATTTCGATGATTATCATAAACATATGAAAATTATTAGGATGGCTTAGAATCCATAGATTCTTTAATTTCATCATGAGTTTAAAAGGACAGATGGATTCCTTATTGGTATGGTAAATACCTTAATGATATAATGATGACTTAGAGAAGGGAATTGGGAAAATTCCCTAATTGCATCATGAATTTGATAAGGAACGGTTGTATTCCTTGCCATGTATAATTGATTGAAAGGGACCCATAGTGGCCCTTCTATATTTGTAATATTTGACATCCTAAGTTTATGAATATGAGGAAAGTACATATTTTGGAGGTTGGTTTTATTCCCCATGAGGGTTCCCAAGATAAACAATGTGTCACTCTATTTGTGGTTTGATGTGTTAATTCTTGTGCATGTTGCTTTTACTTCAAAATAAAAATGATTTAAGTGGATGAGATGGTTAAATGCTTGATGGAACAATTATGCAATTCTTAAATTATGTCAATGTGTACTATGATGCAAGGAATGTATGCTAACTTTAATATGTTGATGATTTAATGATATATGATTATGTCAATTATTTTCTAGAATGTATTGGGTAATTATGAATAATGTAGTTAGCTAGCTTTACCTTTCAACAACTAGCACTTGATGGATTCAATGGTAGAATGTAATGGAATGTAAATCTTGCTCAATTGAATATCTCATGTGTTGAATCATAATGTAATGGATTATATCCCTCAAGGATTAATAGAATTAGGTCCACCTCATAAAATTCATGGTTGGTATAACCTAAAACATTATGATAATAAATTATGGATTAATCTGAGTGGAAACTCGGAGTGGGTTGGAACCCACGAAGAGGCAATTGGGACTTGGGTTGTGAACCAAGCCAGACTTTACATTCTAAATTGAATGTGCATGAAGAATGGGCACTCCCATAATGGATAAATAATATCCTTTGGTAATGAACTTAATTGATTCATAACAAAAGGGTTGCCTAAATAAAAATGGTGGACAAATAAGCCTTAAGAAGTATAAGGTAATATAATCATGACATTCCAAGGATTATGTAATTTTAATCATGTGTAGTGATTTTGTTATCTTAGAGACCCCATAGGGAAGATGTGGGTTGGATCTAAGATCTATGAATAACCATTGTTGAGGTTATTTCATTATGATGGGTTTCCATCTTCAAGGCATTCACCTATATACTAGGTCTTAGTTAAGGGTGATTTCCCTTTTAAGAGGGATGAAGTTTAATGCTTGGCCAGTGTTCCCATATCCGAGTGGTATGAGGGTTTTGTAGAAGCTGATCACTTCTACTCAAGAGTGACTCTGATCAAGTCTTAATAACTCTTGATGCTATTTGCCTTGATATCTTACAATCCAAATGGAATGATTCTATTTTAGCTCATGATTATGACCCTTGCCTCATGAAAGATGAATATGTATATATATTTAAAAAAAAATAATGGTAACAAATGGGGTTGTTACAGTTGGTATCAGAGCCTAGGCTAACTAATAGACTCTAGTTAGATCTAGGTTAGCAAAATATTTGGGCATGAAATAATAGCATGAGAGAAACTCAAAATATAAAATCTCTAACTCTAAAAAATGCACTCTTGGTAAGGACAAGTCAGTACTTGAGATTGTCTATGTCTGAGTTCCTTTCTCCCATGAATAGATCCATAGTCGTTAGAAAGTGGAAGAGCTAAGCAAACCCTCCTTCCATGGGTTTTAAGTGGTGTACCTTAGACTCTTTTGGGGAAGATACTCGACATCTAAGTCTTTTGACTTACTCAATTCTTATTCTCAAGTGCGTATGAACAAGAGGGATCATAAGTTGGTCAAATCCTCTAAAGGACCCCTTGAATTAAGGTTATCAAATTATTATGGATAACTTGTTAATTGCCTAGGTCAAATGGCTCAAAGTGGAACATTGTGTGAATAAGAATTAAGTGAGTTGAAAATTTAGTCCTTAGAGATAGCCTAAAAGAAGATAAAGATCTTTGATATAGTCCAAAGAGTGTAGTCGCATAACTACCCATCATCGAACTATAGATGTTATTGGATTAAATTTTGGTGGATTGCTATTTTGTTTAGCAATGGTTCACCTAGAGATAGTCGCAACCTGAACCTTTACCATGGTTGAAGATATCATCTTGCTTTGTAATGTGCTTTGTGCTATTTAAGCAATATGTCTTAAAGCAATATGTTTTACGTGTCAGTAGACTAAACTATGGAAGGTCATAAACATGTGTTTTTATATAAGTGACTATTCCATGAGTAAGCTAGTTCGTTATAGCCTTAATAGACTAGAAATGGAAGCCATGAACAAAGATGAATTTTATCAATTAAAACATTAAAGATAGGGGATAGAAGTTAGAATTACAACTTGAGGAAATATTGTAATCTAACACCATTCTTTATATATCAAGAAATGGCCCCTAAAGCAGAAAGCGAAGAGGACGCATTATCTCACAAGATGAAGCAAACTAAAATTCTTGGAGGAAAGTTCAAAATATTAAACCAAATGGTGGAGGACCTTTTTGCGATGAATTTTGAGTTGAGAGAACAAGTAAATGATCTTAAGAAACAACTGGTCCAACAAGGCCAACTGCTAGATAACTTGGAGGCTCAAAAGTGCAAATATGGGACATTACGAGGCAAGTCCAATTCACAAGAAAAGAGGCCTATTTTCAATTATGCCATTTTGATAGAACTCGAACGATAAATTTTAAGGAAGAGAAGGAGTGTCGGTTTTATGAAGTGGGAGCAAGAACAAAATTAGAAAAATGAGCAAGATTGCTTCAAGAAGAGACTCCAAAAAACCGAGACTAATGAATTACAAGAATCATTTTCCATGGTGCAGGAAAAGGGAAAGAAACATGTAGGTCCTTTGGGGGGATGCTTTACATGTAAGGGACAATATTATGCAAAAATATGCCCACAACGTGCAGGAACAAGTAAAATTGTGATGAATCACAAAATCCACGTTGCCACCGAAAATCCAAATTTGGAAGGGCAAGCTACTCTATCACTCACGAATGATGGTGAATCCCTTAGTCATTCCAATGAAATCAACTAAAATTCTAGAGTTTCACTCCAAGACTATGAGGAAGCACAATATTTTGAAAATACATTGTCCTTGTTTATTTAATGATGTTATGTAATAATACAGGTTGAACTATGGACCACTTAGGCAAAGTGGAAACTATGCCAAAAACTATGTTTTATTGTTTGTTATGAAATAATGCAAGGACTAGTAGGACCTATGCAATAAAAAAAATTCCACTTGAGAAAAAGTGGAAGAAATAAAAGACTATTTCTCTTGTTTGAAAACAATATGTAATACTATTATTGCTGAATTATATTACATTAGATGATGCTTTGATGACATATATATGCATTAATGAATGTATTGATCCTGTGATATGTAGATAATATGTATGTATTTATGGATGTATCAACATTTATCTATGAGACAATATGAATATTTATTTGCATATAGGACATGGTACTGCTGATATTCTTGTTGCATTATAGGTCCTGGTACTCTCATAGGTGATCAATGATGCCATATTATGGGTAATGACATGGATGGTTACCATATATGGATGCATCGAGTAGGATGGCGATAGCAAGAGCTATCAGAGATCATCCATAGAAAGATAAAATAATGGGGTAAACTTGAGATTACATGGTTGCCTATGATTGCTAATTTATAATAGTTAATGCTTTATTGATATCTTTTAATGATCTAAAGGATACATTGTTGCATTATATACCCTTCCTACCTTCTGACCCTAGCAAACACAAGGGACTGTGTTCAGTCTAAGGGGGGTAGTATGTCATGACCTATTTTGGCAAGCCCTTCTACGTACGAGAATGGGACTTATTTCCTAGGTTGGTATCCCTGTGAAGTCAATTAATGCTTTTGGAAAATTGGGCATTAAATTGGGTAATTTCTAGAGTAGAGATTTACTTTTTAAATATGCTTAATTAATTTAATTACCTTCATTTTAGAAGGAAATTAGGTAGTTTGCTTTTTATGAGCTTGTTCAATTTTAAATTGGATTAAAAAAAAAAAAACTACTACCTTGTAGATTTAAATAATAAATATTTCCTTCATATGGCTACTTTGGGAAGGTTGAGATAATGGATAAGATTCTGCTCTTATCTCTATGGATTTCCTTTCCATTAATATATATATATATATATATAAAGGAAGCCTGCTCATGGGATAAGAAAAAGAAGATTAAAAAATAATATAAATAAAATATATATTTAAAAGCATATTTTCAGAAATAAAGAAAGCTAAATATATATATATATAATTATAATTAGAAGCATATTTTTTGAAAGAAAGAAAGCAAAAATAATAATAAATAAATATATTTAGAAACATCTTTCTTGTCTAAGAAGAAAGAGAACTATAAATTGCCATTGGGGATTGAGAAAAAGGAGGGTTATGCTATGTTATGCTGGAGGGAGAAGGTTGGAGAAGGAAGAAGCTATGGAAAGCACAAGGGAAGCATTCAATTGTTGGAGTTCCAGGTTGGAACTTTCCATTCTGTTTTATTTATGTTTTGTTGAATGCTTGTTTATTTTAAAAATAAAACCATCTTGTATGTATTTCTTGTGTTGCTCTTCTTCATGGTATAGTTGAATATTGACTACACTCTAATAAGGGAATCAATTTTATAATGTATGTCAGAAAGCTTTTGTGACCACGCGTCCATTTTAAAATGAGATGCAATGGTATTATTATTATGATCGGGTTATAATAGTAAGCCATAATAATTTGTTATTATGTTATAAGTAACCTTTATAAAAATTCTTGGGATAAATTGATTTATGTGAAATCAAACTCTGCGTGTTGGATTCGTACAAGCCAAATTTTGTGTTGGTACTACTCCCAACATAGTCTATCTATGAGAACCCATAAGGTCTACATCCTCTTCATTTGTGTGTTGGCTTATTAACATGCCTTCTACATCCAATTCTTAAATAATGGAGAAATTAGATCAGTCCAAATTATTTGGTATGACATAAAAATATGTAATAGATTGTTCATTAATGTCTTTGAATCATCGCTCCACTCCGTTTGCTGGTCTATTTACAACTTACCTACTTTGTGTGTGATGCTTGGATTCTAAACGAATACCTTGTGAGTGTTTATCAACCTGACCCATGACATACGCGCTATACATGGTCTTTATGTACTATGTATAATCACCAAGGAATAACCCTAAGTTAAAACGAACATCATATGCCTTACATGACTGACCAACACCGATTTCGGATAGGTTTAAATAGCTTTGGATAACCCTTAAGGTCTCCTTCGGCTATACCGACCATGAAATCCACATACGGATTATAGAATAGTCATTGTAGCAAATAAAATTAAGGTTTGATTTATATTTCGAATACTTTAATAAATAGAAGCTATAATGACTTTGCTATATGTAAGGTAATGTAGGGGGAATTCTATAATCTGATTGTTAGAGTTTCCTGGTATGTTTTATATTGTATAAGCATCCTATCATTTGAGAACATATGATATGCCTTATGCTTTCACTTGGAAAGTAGTTTCAAATTGATTTACAAAAAAGAAGTAGAATGATCTATAAAGCATGGAGATCATATGTTATTTTGGGTAGATATTTGAAACCATTTAGATTTAAAATATTGGTTTTGCTTTATGGTTTTAAAACTAAAGCAATTTCCTTTATTTTTGGAATGGTTTCCTTATAGTGGAGTGTGCTATAATGTATGTTAACTTTTGGAGATTTATAGGATGCTTTAAGTTTTAATAGGAATAACTTCTTCCTATTTATAAGTAGCATCTTTGCCTTATTTGAAATAAAATTGTATGATCTTGCATCATATAGGAACTAAACATTATGGGATTAAATCATTTGATTTATGAATAAAAGATAATTCTAATAGGATAACCTTTCATAGTTATATTGATTATTGGTAATTCCTAGAAATCAATTAAAGTGATTAAATTGAACATAAGTTTTAGTATACTTTGAATGCAAAGATTTATGTTTAATGAATAGAGATAGTATATAAACTATCTTATGTTTTATGTTGAATGAATATAACCATCTAGAAGAATGGAAAAATCTTCTTATTTTTGGAAGGATTGGATTGGTGTCCATTCCTTGGGAAGAGGTATGGGACTCTTCCTTTCGTTTGGTGTTAATCCAAACAAATGATGGTTAGAATCATGAATCAATATTTATTTATGAAAATATTAAAGATGGATGAATCATCTATTCATGATTGGTGATTTCTTTGCATGTGATATACATTTGGCAAAGATGTGATGCATGACTACATATAAATAATGGTTGGGATTAAGAATTAATCCTTGTTATGAAAATATTAATGCTGAATGAATTATTTATTCATGCTTGGTGAATTTCCATGCTAAATGTGAGAAGTAAATGGAAGTAACGATTTTAGTGAAATTATATATTTTGTATGTAAAATACATACTATGGTTTATTATGATATTTTTAATGAATGGAATCCATTAGAAGAATGGATGATCTTGGTGTCCATCCAAGAAGAGGTATGGGACTCTTCCAAACATCCTCGACAATAAAAGGAATGGCATTTATGATTGGGATTAGAAAAGTAAATTATTTAGAGATGGACCTTGATGCTAGATGATTTATGGGAATTTATGGGAATTTCCTCTTTTGGGAGATTGATTGAATAGTATTAAAGCAAATATTGGAGGTAAATTTGGTATCGTTTGGAGATAAGAGAAATAATATTTGGATTGGATTTTTATAACCAAATTAGCAAGATAATTAGATATTATGTTGGATCAAATTTTGGGAAAAAATTGATAACAATTTACAAATGCATTCTTGAAAACTTTATGATAGAGGATGAAATAATTGAATGCATATTGGGATCCAGTTATGGAAATGAATTGATTTGAGAGCTAACCTTGGATTGAAATATAAAAATTGTATAGGATATTTGATGCATCTATAGCTCACAATTGGAAAAAGAATTGGTAGGGTTTGGAAAAGTAGGGAAATGAATCTTGGATCAAATTTAGGAAGTAAATTTTATAGCAATTGAGAATCAATTGAATTGATTAATATGTTGGGAATTAGACCCCTATTGATTTGTATATAATCAAAGGAAATAGCTTTAGTATAATGAGATTTATATTACCCATGCTAAACCTCTAAGGGTTTACTCTATTTAACCTAATATTAAGGAGAAAGGTGGTTGACATGGGATTGTTACAACAAGATATAATTATGAAATGATAGATTAAATTATTAGCTTAAATTATTAATTTAGGCAGAATGGTTTATTAATGAATTAATGGTATGGGACATTAATTCATGGATTGACTTTGTGTCAATTATATAGAATGAATTTGGAATTCATTCTTGAGGGAACTTATATGGTTCTCTCTAACATTGATACGACTTCTCCAAAATAAGATTCCGATGATTATCATAAACATATGAAAATTCTTAGGATGGCTTAGAATCCATAGATTCTTTAATTGCATCATGATTTTAAAGGGACAGTTGGATTCCTTATTGGTATGGTAAATACCTTAATGATATAATGATGACTTAGAGAAGGGAATTGGGAAAATTTCCTAATTGCATCATGAATTTGATAAGGAATGGTTGTATTCCTTGCCATGTATAATTGATTGAAAGGGACCCATAGTGGCCTTTCTATTTGTAATATTTGACATCCTAAGTTTATGAATATGAGGAAAGTACATATTTTGGAGGTTGGGTTTATTCCCCATGAGGGTTCCCAGGATAAACAATGTGTCACTCTATTTGTGGTTTGATGTGTTAATTCTTGTGCATGTTGTTTTACTTCAAAATAAAAATGATTTAAGTGGATGAGATGGTTAAATGCTTGATGGAACAATTATGCAATTCTTAAATTATGTCCATGTGTACTATGATGCAAGGAATGTATGCTAACTTTAATATGTTTATGATTTAATGATATATGATATGTCATTTACTTTCTGGAATGTATTAGGTAATTATGAATAAAGTAGTTAGCTAGCTATACCTTTCAACAACTAACACTTGATGGATTCAATGGTAGAATGTAATGGAATGTAAATATTGCTCAATTGAATATCTCATGTGTTGAATCATAATGTAATGGATTATATCCCTCAAGGATTAATCGAATTAGGTCCACCTCATAAACATTCATGGTTGGTATAACCTAAAATATTATGATAACAAATTGTGGATTAATCCGAGTGGAAACTCGGAGTGGGTTGGAACCCATGAAGAGGTAATTGGGACTTGGGTTGTGAACCAAGCCAGACTTTACATTCTAAATTGAATGTGCATGAAGAATGGGCACTCCCATAATGGACAAATAATATCCTTTGGTAATGAACTTAATTGATTCATAAAAAAAGGGTTGCCTAAATAAAAATGGTGGACAAATAAGCCTTAAGAAGTATAAGGTAATATAATCATGACATTCCAAGGATTATGTAATTGTAATCATGTGTAGTATTTTTTTTATCTTAGAGAACCCATCGAGAATATGTGGGTTGGATCTAAGATCTATGAATAACCACTTTTGAGGTTATTTCATTAAGATGGGTTTCCATATTCAAGGCATTCACCTATATACTAGGTATTAGTTAAGGATGATTTCCCTTTTAAGAGGGATGTAATTTAATGCTTGGCCAGCATTCCTATATTCGAGTGGTATGAGGGTTTTGTAGAAGTTGATCACTTCTACTCAAGAGTGAATCTGATCAATTCTTAATAACTCTTGATGTTATTTTCCTTGATAGCTTACAATCCAAATGAAATGATTATATCTTAGTCCATGATTATGACCCTTGCCTCATGAAAAATGAATATGTATATATATTAAAAAAAATATATGGTAAAAAATGGGGTTGTTACAGTTGAAATAAATTACTCTAAAAATTTCTCATTTTAATATTTTTCTCAAACGAATTAATTGACTTTACCGAGTGATACCAACCTAGAAAATAAGTCTTATTCTCGCACGTAGAAGGACTTGCCAAAACGGGTCATGACACTAACCAAATCAATATCTAAGACAATGAGATTTAAAAAGAAGCTAGAGGTAAAGGTTTCAGAATGTGAAATATTAGAGCATGAAATAGCTTCACTAAAGAAGGAATTAAAATATTCTAAATATAATCCACATAGGTTTGGGAGAAGCTCAAAGAACTTGGATAAGATTATCAAGGTACAAAGATCTTTGTCAAACAAAACAGGACTTGGTTTTGAACAGGAACATAGAGAACGAGGAGAGGAGTCAATCTCAAACTCCATTGAAGAAGAAGCTTCAAAAGAATAAAGTGTAAGAGAGAGTGAGACTTCTGAGGATAACGTAGAAAATAGAAATTTCAACAAGGAAATAAACAATGCACAAATAAGGAATAGATGGAACAGGAAACATCACAGGGAAGAAGAGACTAAGATACCAATGGGGTTAAGGCAAGGTTTCTTCAATGGACGTTGCTTCTCATATCGCAAGTTTGGACACAATACTATGCAGTGCATGACACATGAAAGATAGGGGCATGATTTCACTAATAGAAATTTCAGAAGTGGGCATCTCTTTCAATGGTATTGCCACTCTTGTAATCAGTTTGGTCATAAGGCAGTTAATTGCAGGGTTCACGACAGGAATGGATATGGCTTCACCAGGAGTAACTACGAGACATGTGCACCTTCCAGGAATCACAATATTAAGTTTTATAAGTGCAATAATTTTGGGCACATGGCTAAGTGGTGTAGAGCAAAATTTCCAAAGATAAGCTAGAACAAGAATATTCAGAGGAATCAAAAGGATCGGTTGAGGAAGAAGGTGGACAAAGGAAAATAGCAGTGTATGTTGGGAGTAGAAATACTCCCATTCCAAAATTAACCACCTCAAGGAGAGGAGGTGGAGAGGGGGTTGATCTAAGAGTCTTATCTTTAGCTCCAAGCCCCATAGGTGGCCCTTTGCCATTGATGACAGAGGGGAAGAGATTTAAGTTATGGGAAGAGCATTCAGACAGGGGGAGCAGTTTCTCAGGGGGAGCAACTTCTGAAAAAGGAAAAAGGAATGGTTAAAAAAAAGGTTGCCATCAATGACAAAGGGGGAGATTGTTGGAAATTTTGAGTAGTTTTGTTGTCATTGATGTCAAGATATTGTTGTTTCAATTTCATCATCATTAATGTCATCAGGTGGTTTTTCCAAAGGCAAGAAAGGTTTTAAAAGGAATTGGGTATAATATTTATTTTTAATATTATATGCCTAAAATACCTAAAAGGTTAAATATCCAAGGAAGGAGAACCAGGTTTAAATTAAAATAATAATATTATAATATTTAATATTATAATATTTTTGAGCAAAATGATAAGGTGAATAAAATGAGGTCCAAGGATTTATTAAAAATAATCTATCCTTGAAAAGACCCATTATGCAGCCCGCAAAATATTTAATTTAATTTATTTAAATTAATATATTTTAACCTATGGTTAAACTTTTCATTTAAATAAATATTGGGTTTCAAAGGTTTTAAATTTAATATTTAACTTAAATTTGAATATTGAGCCAATGTGTAAGGACGAAAAGCAAACATATTTATAGGAGAAATAATCTTCATTATTTTCCTCCCCAATTATAATATATTTGAATGCTATGCTATGCTTGAAAAGGACTTAGTGTGCTGCCTTGCTATGATAGAAGAAATATTTCGCATTTAATATTGAAGGAAAAGACAATGGTTTATGTACAAGCGTGTGGGGAATAAGTTCCACCATCGTTGTTAGTGCAGGTGGCAGTTGAGGGCAAGAACATGGGTCCGATTCACGTCGTTGTGCTTTACAAGGGAAATTATTTTTTAATTTGCAATAAAGGATAGAGGAGATATGGAGTAAAAGGAAACTTGTGCGCTCTTGATTTTTGTGTGGGTGCATAGCCCAACCGATGGCCTAGCGTTGGGCTAGGGTGTTGAGGAGGCAAGGTTGTGAGTTCGAATTTTGTTGGAAACACTTTTTGGGTAGAGTTAAAATAAAAGGTATGCAATTTATGATTTGATTTTTCAAAGGTTTTTTATATCCAAAATCTGCATTAAAGGGTTGCATGAAATTTGAAAGGATAGCTTGTGAGTTTGTTAAGGGAGATATAAGGTGTAAGAAAATTAAAATATTTTATTTTTTGGTGGTTAAAATTAATTCTATAAGATAGGAGTGATAAGGTATGCAAAGAAAATTATATTTTATATTTTGAGATAAAGCTATATTGTGTTAATTATTTTAAAAGGAGAAATAAGGTGAATAAAGGAGATTATTATGTATGTTTTCCTTTAATAAAATTTTTGACATATATTTTGAAAGTTTGGAGATTATAAGGTGTATTTCACACTTGTTATTTTTGTATGGTAAAATAATTATTAGGAAAATATTTGCAAGGAGATTTTGAGAAAGATTGTTGTTACCTAACCTTAAAATTGGCAAAGAAGATTTGATTGTGGTTAAGACAGGTTTTGAAGACATATCTCCATCAAACAAAAGGTATGGGCACATCTTCCTTATGAGTCAAATATTGTTGGATTGAATGTTTTAAAATGCAAGGTTGAAGTGAAAAGGATTTTTTGATAAGCATTGTTGGAAATATTTAAGTGAGTGTTCATGTGCACGATTTGTAACTAATAAAAGAACATGATTATTATTGTTATGTGAAGTTGAGAACTATTTTGAACTAGGTTTTGTGAAATATCATGAGTATCATTGTTATGTGAAGTTGAGAACTATCTTGAACTAGGGTTTGTGAAAGAACATGATTATCATTGTTATGTGAAAACTGGAATCATCTTGAGTCAAGGTTTATAGTGTGAGTTATTGGAAGTATAGTGAAATACTTGGTTAGGGTTTGTATGCAAGTTGTGTTTCATTGAGTGGATGGTTGATTGAAGTTGATTGATTGAGAGCATTGGAGTGATAGTTCAAGATTTGTGAAACAAATTATTCTTTTTTTCTAAATTGATTTGAAAGTGAGTTTGAAAGTGTTAGATTGATTTGTGAGTGTGAAACATATTGAGTCTCTTACCATTCTCTATATGTTTCTATGGTTAAACAAGATTTTGAGTGAAACTTTTTTGTGTGATTGAAGAGGTTTTTTAAAAGGATTAAGTTGAGTTGTGTATGCAAGATTTTCATTTTGAATAAAGCTTTTGTGAAAGCTAGAGGACTGTTTTGAGTAAGTCCTAGGGGGGACTTAAGGACATAATTAAACAAGCCTTTGTGAGAGCTTGTGTGTAGATTTAAGTAAGTCCTAGAGGGGACTTAAGGATAGATTTGGGGTAAGTCTTGGTGAAGACTTGTTGAGAATACTGGACAAGTTATAGAGAGGACTTGTTGGATAGATTTGAGGTAAGTCTTGGTGAAGACTTGTTGAGTAGATTGGACAAGTTCTAGAGAGGACTTGTTGGATAGATTTGAGGTAAGTCTTGGTGAAGACTTTTTGAGCATATTGGACAAGTTCTAGAGAGGACTTGTTGAACATATTTGAGGTAAGTCTTGGTGAAGACTTATTGAGCAGATTGGACAAGTTCTAGAGAGGACTTGTTGGACAAATTTGAGGTAAGTCTTGGTGAAGACTTGTTGAGTAGATTGGACAAGTTCTAGAAAGGACTTTTTGGACAGTTTTGGGGCAAGTCTTGGTGAAGACTTATTGAGTATATTGGACAAGTTCTAGAGAAGACTTGTTGGATACATTTGAGGCAAGTCTTATAGATTAGACAAGTTCTAGAGAGGACTTGTTGTACAGATTTGAGGTAAGTCTTTGAGAAGACTTAAGAGCATAATTGATTGATTGATTTGTGATTGAATCAAGCTTTTTGTTAAGGCTTGAGGACAGATTTAGGGACAGAGCATGTGCAAATTTGAGGATAGATTTGTGTCATAGCAGATATATAGTTTGGTGCATATTTGAGGGCAGATTTGTGTCATACTAGATATAGACTTGTGAGCAGATTTGTGCTAGACCGAAGGACAGTGTTTAGTGCAGATTTGAGATAGAGATTAAGTAGAGCTTAGATCAAGCTTTGGAAGTGATAGAGTAGAGGACATAAGTCTCTAATGGATAGAGATCCATTAGCTAGGGAAGTGAGGATAGAGGTCTTCTAAGTGAGGACAAAGGTCTTTAGTGGAGAGAGATCCATAAGCCAGTGTAGTGGAGGTAGTAGTCTTCTAAGAGATCACTAGCCAAAGTAGAGGAGAAGTTCTCCTGTGGATAGAGATCCATGAATCAGCAGAGGGGAAAGAGTTCTCCTATGGATAGATATCCATGAACTTGATTAGGGGATTGGTATCTCCTTTGGAAAGAGGTCCATAAACATTGTAATAGGGAAGGATTCCCAAGAGATTTGTTGAGAAAAAATTAGTGAAATATTTTCTCCATGGACGTAGCCCACATTGGATGAACCATGTTAAATTGGTGTCTCTATTGTGTGTGATGATTTGTGCATTGCTTTGATTATTGTTGTTTATATTGCCATTGATATATTTGATATTATTGTTTAAGAAAGAAAAGTAAAAATTAGTCTTATATTGTTCACCCCCCCTCTCAGTATAATCGTGTGTTCTTCACAGTGGCATGTACCAAATAATGTAATATTATCCAATAGATTAATACTATAAAATCTGAGTTTTTCATTAATTTTGCCCTAGATTTGTAACAAACCATTATGGATATTTTAGGGTTTAAAATTAAAAATTTTCCATCAAACTACTTGGGTATTCCTTTGTCTCATAAAGGAAATAAAAATGAGCTTTCAATATCTTTTTTGGATAGAATGAAAGCTTTTTTAACAAGTTGAAGGCTATAACACATAAAGAATACATCACGATCCATCCCTATTTATATGATGTCACTTTCAAGATTACCAATAGGTATAGTATTAGAAATTAATAAAATTTAAAGAAACTTTCCTTTGAAATAATGCAAGGAAAATTTAGATTTACTCTATATAGGTAAAATAGGGTTTGCAAAGGAAAGAATATTGTGATGGTAATTAATCAACTTTCATTGATGTGATATAGAATGTTAAACACGTGATTATTGGTTATAATCATTACATCCAATGATCATTACAATCAAGATAACCTCCCATGAGGTGTAGTAACAAGCAATATTAATTAATGTAATGACTACCTAATATCCTCCTCATTATATTGTTTGGTATACAAATAGATCTTCAAAACAATTCAAATTTGACATTTGCAAGTACCTTTGTAAAAATATTTGTAATCTATTCTTTTTTGGAAATTTACTAGAGATAAATGTAGTTATTCTAAACTTATACTTGAATGAAATGATATTGAAATTTAATGTGCTTTGTTTTTTCATTAAAATTTGGCTTCTTGACCAATCTTAGAACTTGATAGTTGCAATTATGTGGTGTTGATCGCTTTTTAGATACACCCATATATAATAGTATACACCATAACCATGTTGTTGCAATAAATAGAAGCGAGCAATCATTTTTAATCACAACAATAGATATATTATTTATCACCAACCAAAACTTATGTACAACATACATATTTTTACAAAAATGTGTCTATTAGTTTCAAGAGACTCTTTGGTGTTTTCACCCCTTTGTGTTTTTGTTTCAGCTTTATCTTTTCACCTTCTCTTATGCTCACAAGAGATGTGACTATCCAACCTCATATAAGTAAAATCACAACTCATTCCCTAATAATTATATAACATCAAATAATGTAATACTGGATAATCCCCTTATTACATTATTTGTTATAAAGATCATTACCCCCCATAATTCCTAGGATTGGTAAAATCAAATTATGCTCTGGCTCTAGCTCTAGCTTTAGATCTGGATCTAGCTTTTACTTTGGCTCTAGCTCTTTGGTATTTCATAGGGTCTACCTCTGGGTCATTACCTTTGGGTCATCTTTGGGTCATCCTCTGGGCCACCTATAGGCTAGCCTATGGATCTGCCTTTAGGTCATCACCTTTGGGCTATTACTACTAAATTATAACTTTTGTGTTAATCTACATTTTTGGAATCTTCCACAATATTTTACTATAGATATTGTCACCGCAGTCCTTTTGAGCATATCTTGAATTATATTCTAATACAAAAAGCATCCATTTCAAGTTTTCTAGGATTTCATTGCTCTATAGAAAAACTTACATTTGACAAACTATGATATTTTTCAACCATAAAATTTTATTTTCTTCTATAGAATTCATTCAACATTTCTTTTACTTTTTTCCATTCTAAGACATTCATCCATCCATAATTCATTTGCATTTTGTCAATCGTTTTATATTTGTATCAATTCTTTCTTTGAGAGTTATTACTACCTTCATAAATCTCACAAGGATGTAGGTTCCAACACCTAGCTATTACATATTTGGATATTTCACAATGACTACAACAACTCATCCTAGGAGCTCCATTCTCTACATATGAATTTTTTATTACAAATTTACTATCATTGCTTTCTACTTGACCAATATATACAAGGCCTTCATTATTTGGCCTTATGTCTAGCATTATGGATTTTTTATACGTTGCCAATATTTTCCTAAACCTATACCATTGTATCCTATTTTTCTTATTAGTTTTAAACCAATTCCTTTAGTATGATTTTCAAAACACCCAATTTCTCCATCATCACTATGGTCTCTATCATTATCACCAACAACATTCAAATACCACACATCATCATCATAATAACCTTCAACACAATTTGAACTATCATTGTCACTTCACTCTAACAACATGACCTTTGTCATGGCCAATACAATCAACTTATACACAAACTCTTCTCTTACCAACAATATTTAGATCAATGGTATCATAGGCTATGTGTGTACCTTGTATGAAATCACTTGTATCACAAAACACATTTTCCACTATAGGATTCAAATAATTTGTATCACAAGCAAAATCTACCCTTTGAAGAAGGTTGCTTTTGTCATAACCAACACTTTTCTTCATGGGCTTGTCCTTCAAATTTTTAATTATTTCTATTTCTTTTCTACAATGTACCTCAAGGATGTCAAGAGTCAATAATGCCATGTACATTCTTCTTACAGCACCAATAGAGATTGTCACACCATTTGCAAAGTATTCTTCACAAGTATCAACTTTTCTAACGATTGATTGCAAACAAAACCTAAGTTTTGAAAAGTCTCCATCTTCACTAGTTTTCAATGACCCACACTTTTGAATTTCACTTTGTTTCTTGGATTGTTTATTAACCCCTTTATTTCTTGTTTTGGTCACTTCTTTGTCCATAAGTACCTTATGTGTTTTTTTTGTTAATTTAAGGATTTTCATTAGGTACGGGTTTTTTCAGGTTGACCCAAAACCTTTATACAAAAGACAACTTGAAAGCTGAACCAAATAGATCTAGCAGAACTAAGGACCCTGGGTCCTACATAAATTCTAACAAAAAATATGCTTGGGAGATGAACCCCCCTGACCTAACAGAACTAAGGACCCTTAGTCCTCTGCCACTACTAACCATACTAAGGATAACACCCTTACTATAGGATAGCAGCAAAACAAAACATCCATACATCTGGACACCCATACTTCCAACAGGACAGATAACAAAGAAGAAAAAACGTAAACCTACAAACCAAAAATGGCTCCACATAGGGAAACCAAAAGGATGTAGCAGAAGGACACAACTTAGGCCTCCTTAAAGTCTTCATCTTCCTCCTCATCCTTCTCATCATCATTGTCCTCATCCTTCACGTCCGCCTCAGAATTGGACTCCACAGTCTTAGACTCACCCAAGCCCTTCTAGCCTTCGTTGAAGAACAAGATGTTCAGCGCATCACAGAGACCCTTCATCTACTGGATGATGTTTGAGGACATCATGATGACATAGTGCTTCAGAACATGATTGGTGTGATCAGGATCCTTGTCCTCAGACTCCACCTCCAGGATCTTCAATCTCCCCTATATTTGTTTGTTTTTTAAGCACTGTGAAGATATTGTGGGGCCTTCGAAGTCCTCAGACTTTAGCTTCTTCCTCGTTGGCCCTCTTTTGGTCGAAACATCCACCACCCTTTTCTTTGTTGGGGATGTCGTAAGAGGTTTAGGAAGCCCAGGAGTATCCCTACCTCTGGAACTCTCATCTTGGGGGATGGCAGGGGGTTCAATTTGGAAGGAATTGTTTAGTATATGGGTGTAAATTGTAGCAAGTGTGAACAGGGGTTATCTTCAAGAGGCTTAGAAAAATCCAGTTTTTCTAAGCCACCATGTGAACTCCCTTCTATATTGTCGGCTAATTTGGTCGGCATGATTTTATAGTAGTTTTCTTCTTCTTCCTATATTCCCTATATTCCTGCCTTATCTTTCTCCTTATCCCTCCATTGTTCTTCCTCTTCATCCTCCTATCCCCTGCCGTCCATTTTCCCTTATCGCTCCACACCCTTCCTCTCCCCACACCCTAGGCCACCTATCTCCTAGCCGCCTCACTCTCCACTCCCTATGCCTTCGTCTTCTCCTCTTCCCTAACTCCCGCCAACTTCCTTTCCCTACTCCCCCGCACTCCCTAAGCCTATATAAGGCTTTACTATTGTAATAGTTTATGTTGGTTAAATTAATAAGAAATTAAGCTCCATCATTTTTTCTTGCTCTGTGTTAAATTATTGTTGGGCCCACCTCGATCCAAAACCTATACTGGTATCAGAGCCGAAGGCTCCCGAGACCTACGACACGTGGAACAAGGAGGTTCCAGAGGAAGCTGAGGTCGGCCCGAGAGCCGAGGAGGATGCCAGAGGCACACATGGGAGGTCAGCAGGAAGCTGTCAGACGAACGCAACAGGGAGGCATGGATCCCGAGGACCAATCGAGGCATGACACGTGGACAGGAGGTCCATGCTGAGGCATTGGAAGCTTGACTTTCAAGGTGCTATGTGGCAGACTGAGGAGGCACAAATTTTGAGGGGCAGTTGTTAACGTGGACGCAGGGCTGATGGACACGTGGAATGAAGTTGCTGACGAGGCACTAACGTAGGTAGTGACGTGGCACTGACGTGGGCAGTAAGGTGGCAATCTGAGTCAGCAAAGAGGTGACGTACATGGCAAGGATACATGGCAGGGAGTCCACGTGGCAGGCTACAATTCGTTTGTAAGTTGGCAAAAGGGGAGGTCACGATTGCCCGAAGGCAATCATTTTTTCTTTGTGTTTGAAAGTGCATATAAACCTCTGTTTGCCTTTGATCCCAACGCATGTGGGATAAAAAGAAAAAAGGAATTTTTTTTTTTTTATTTTAGCAGCATTGTCTTTTATGATCAATCCTAACCTTTGGTTCTCGTCCGAGCGCTTGGTGCAAACGGCAAAAGCTTTCTGTTGGCAAAGGAGAGGTGCTGGGTTCAAAAAATTTTAGCAGCATTGTCTTTTAAATTTTTTTATTTCTGGTCGAAGGAGGTTATAAAAAAAACTAGTTCGGAGGTAAAACTTTTTGGCACCATAAAATTAATGTTGTAACCCAGTTCATACGTTGTGATTATGAGTAGATGATCCGGTCAGTCGGATGCTATAATGCACTTCTCTCTCTCTTGAGAAGAGAGACCCCGGAATCATTCGACGAGAAGGTCCGACAGACCAGTCTCCACGTAGTTTTTTGCCAATTGGAAAATCAGGTGATTGCTCATCTGAGGAAACCGGACTCTGGATACGAGGTGGATTCTGAAGATAATATCTTCGGGCAAAGAATAGAAGAGTCCAAGATGGTTGAAATAGTACCTAAAGGACAATCAAGTGACAGTTATACCCCTACAGTGCCTGAAGTAGAATCAAGTGAGAGCTATACACCACGCTCTCCTGATCCAGAACCAGAAGAAGAAGAAGCAGAAGAAGAAGAGGAAGAAGAACCTGAAGAAGAAGAAGATCCAGTGGAAGTTGAACTTGAAACTGAAGAACCTGATATTATAGTCATCAGTAGCAGTTTTGAGCCAAAAGCAACACCAGAAGTCATTGTGATTAGTGACGACGAAGCAGACAACTTCGCCCCTCCAGTTCTGGGTGATCCTCAAGAAGAAGAACGCCAAATCAGTGAGCATGTTAAAAAGGCTAGATTTGATTTAAATCAGTGATCTCTTTGTACTGCTTTGTACTTCTTGTTTACTAGTAAAATAAAGTTTGCTTTCTAAAAATGGCATCCAATACTAGTCTACCTATCCCTGAGTTCAATGGTGGTGATTACGAGTATTGGTCAATTAAAATGAAAACCCTTTTGATAGGCAAAGGTCTATGGGATGTGATTGAAGAAGGATATTCAGAACCTACTGCTGTTGAATGGGCAACTTTCAATGCTGCAGATAAAAGGGCTAAAAAGGAAGCTCAGAAGAATAACTCTTCCGCCCTTTATCACATCCAAGCTGCCCTTGATAGAAGTATTTTCCCTAGAATAGCTTCTTTTATAACTGCAGAATCTGCTTGGAATGCTTTAAAAGAAAGTTATAGGGGTAGTGACCAAGTCAAACAAGTAAAACTACAAACCTTGAAACGAGATTTTGAAACTCTTAAAATGCAGGAGAAGGAAAAGGTTGGTGATTACTGCGTGCGAGTAAAGGCCGTAGTAGATAAGATGGTCACTTTAGGAGAAGAAGTCAAGCCTAAAATTATAGTGAAGAAAGTGTTGAGGACACTTCTTCCTAAGTGGAATTCAGTTGCCATAATTATAGAAGAATCCAAAGACCTAACCTCTCTGTCGTTTGAAGCCCTCATTGGTTCACTTCTCTCACATGAAGAGAGGTTACAACAATCTCCTTCCACAAGTTATGGAGGAGATGAAAAAGCCTTTGCTTCTCATGAAGGCAGAGGTAGAGGTCATGGCAGAGGACAGTATAGAGGTAGAGGCAGAAATAATCATAGAGGTGGAACTCCTAACAGAGGAGGAAATCAGAACAGAGGAGGATTCTCAAACAGAGGTGAACATCAGAATAGAGGAGGACAACAAAACAGAGGGAAACAATCAGGCAGAGGAAAAGGAGGAGATAAATCAAAACAATCTTGCTACAATTATGGCAAACCTGGCCATTATGCTCGTGATTGTTGGTCAAAGCCTTCACAAGGAAGCGATAGCAGCCAGAGCAGTTAGTTTGGAAATTTTGGAGAAGAGGAAGAGGCCACAAATATCTTTCTCTCATATGGTCAGGCAGATCAGAACATGAATGATACATGGATCTTGGACACTGGGTGTTCAAACCATATGAGTGGCAAAGAAGAACTCTTTGCTACTCTAGACTCCTCATATAAATCCAGCATTCGATTGGGAGATGACAAATCATTAGCGGTTGAAGGCATTGGAGCCATGGTGGTTCCAACTAAAGAAGGTGTCAAGCAAGTAAGTGATATCTATTACACACCCCATCTCCAACACAATATTTTAAGTGTTGGTCAAATGTTAGAAAAGAACTACAAGTTGCTTTTTGATGAGGTTAAGTGCACCATTTTTGATAAAAACAATAGTAATAGAATCATTACACAAGTGCCAATGTCAAAGAATAGATTGTTTCCTTTAAATTTTGGCCAGCCAGGAGGAGATAAGTTAGCAAATGTTGCTATTACCAATCCAAGTGTCCTATGGCACTTGAGATATGGTCATTTGAATTCAGCTAGTTTGAAAATGCTAACTTCACAAGCAATGGTAACCGGACTTCCCAAAGTTCAAGATAGTAAGGAAATCTGTGAAGGGTGTGCCTTGGGCAAGCATGCCAGGTCAAAATTTCCTCATGGACAAGCATGGTGGGCCAGTCATCCACTTCAGCTAGTGCATACAGACATCTGTGGTCCGATGCAGACCAAGAGTCTTGGTAACAACTCTTACTTCTTACTTTTCATTGATGATTTTACTAGAATGTGCTGGATATATTTTTTGAAACATAAGGATGAAGCATTTGAATGCTTCATCGATTTCAAAGTAAGAGTTGAAAATGAGAGTGGATATTTTGTAAAGTGTCTTAGATCATATAGGGGAGGAGAATACTCCTCTAATGAGTTTTTGAATTTTTGTAAGCAACATGGCATTAAGAGGTAGTTCACAGCTGCCTACACTCCACAACAGAATGGTGTCATAGAGAGGAAGAATCACACCATTGTGGAGATGGCAAGGTCTATGCTTCAGATGAAGCATTTGACTAATTCATATTGGGCAGATGCAGCCAGGACCAGTGTACATATCTTGAACAAAAGTCCTACTTCAAGTTTGGAAGGGCAAACACCTTACCAAGCATGGTATGGTAAGAAGCCAAATGTTAAGTATTTTAGAGTGTTTGGTTCACTGGCATATTCTCACATTCTTGATGAGCTGAGAAAGAAGCTCGATCCAAAGAGTCAGGCATGCATATTTGTAGGGTACTATGAGAACACAAAAGCTTATAGACTATACAATCCCAGGACTCAAAATATTGTGCTTTCCAGGGATGTGATTTTTGATGAAGGGGGAGAATGGGGTAAGCCCCAAATATTCAGTGATGATGAATCCAATGATGTAGTTTCTAAGCAGGTGCAACAGCAGTCACCATAGAAAGGTAAGAAGTCTCCACCCACAAGCCCAAGTTCATCTTCTAGTTCAACTTCTTCACCAAGTCCTTCTCCATAGAGATCAGTAAGTTCCTCACCAATGGACATCGATTCTCCATCCAGAGGTAAGAGAACTCTTCAGAACCATCCATCATATCAGATGTTGGATAAAAAAATTTCAAAAAGATACACTAGGAGTCAAGCTAGTGAAATGAATTTTGTTCTACAAATATTAGAAAATATGCACTTGTATGGTGATGATGTCTCCCAGCAAGAACCTAGGGGAGATCTAGTTAACTATGCTTTGTTAACTAGTGCACAACTTGAACCTTCTAGTTATGAGAAGGCTTGTACTCAAAATATTTGGCAAGATGCCATGAAAGAGGAGATAACCTCTATAAAAAACAATGACACTTGGGAGTTGGTGAAGCTTCCTAAAGGAAAGAAACGTGTTGGATGTAAGTGGGTCTTCAAGACCAAGTTTAATGTTGATGGTAGCATTGAGAGGCACAAGGCAAGATTAGTTGCAAAGGGATTCACTCAAAAATATGGAATTGATTATGAAGAGACTTTTGCTCCTATAGCTAGACAGGAGACTATCCGAACATTTCTTGCCTTAGCTGCACACAAGGGATGGAAAGTCCAACACATGGATGTAAAGAGTGCATTTCTCAATGGTTACTTAACAGAAGAAGTGTATGTTGAGCAACCACAAGGATTTGAAGAGAAAGACAAGGAGCACCTTGTTTACAAACTGAAGAAGGCACTCTATGGCCTCAAGCAGGCACCGAGAGCTTGGTACTCATGCATTGATGGGTACTTTAAATATTTTGGGTTCATCAGAAGCAAAAATGAACCCACGCTCTACTACCTGAATCAAGGTAATGACATCCTCATAGTTTGTTTGTATGTGGATGATCTCATTTTTATGGGTAGTAATGAAAAATTCAATATGGAGTTCAAGCACTCCATGATGCAGGAATTTGAGATGAAGGATCTTGGCTTAATGCAATACTTCCTTGGAATGGAAGTCCATCAGATAGATTCAGGGATCTTCATCTATCAACTTAAGTATGCTCGAGATATGATTAAGAAATTTGCTATGGAGCAATGCAAATCAGTTGCAACTCCAGTTGGACATGGGATCCAATTAAGCAAGGATGATGGAGCACCAAAAGTTGACGTGACCACTTTCAGAAGCATTGTTGGGAGTTTGATGTTTCTCACCAACACCAGACCAGATATTCAGTATGTTGTGTCTCTTGTCTCTAGATTTATGTCTAATCCATCTGAGCTGCATTTGCAGGCAGCTAAAATAATTTTAAGATATGTGAAGGGTACATTGGATTTTGGAATCCAGTACTACATAAGTGATACTATCAAGCTTGAAGGCTTCAGTGATAGTGATTGGGGCAGCAATATTGATGACAGAAAATCCACATCTGGAAACTGTTTTAGTCTTGGTTCGGGACTAATAACTTGGAGTTCCAAGAAGAAGACAGTAGTAGCGCTATCTTCAATAGAAGCTGAGTATATAGCAGTCACTCATGCTAGTACTCAAGCTCTATGGCTATGAAAAGTATTGGAAGAGATTGGAGAGCAGCAAAGTGGTCCAACCAGAATATACTGTGACAACATCAGTGTCATTCAGTTGGCATATAATCCTGTCCACCATAGTAGATCAAAGCATTTTGATATGAAGTACCACTTCATCAGAGATATGGTGGAAACTAAAATTGTTGAGCTTCAATATTGCCATACTTTAGAAAATGTTGCTGACATATTCACCAAAGCAATGGCCAAAGCTCAATTTGTAAAGCTGAGAGACTGTATAGTCAGTCCTCTCAACTTTAAGGGGGAGAATGTAGCAAGTGTGAACAGGGGTTATCTTCAAGAGGCTTACAAAAATTTGTGTATAAACCCTAGTGGATGGGCAGATCATACCATTTCTTCTTCCTACAAGAGTTAATGGTATAATTGATAAAATTAAACAGGAAGTGGAGGATGTTGATCGGGTTTACGTCTCGGAATAAGTTGACAAAGGCATAGTGAAAACTAATGAGGACCTTTCCAGGGTCCTCAACAGTAATAAATTTCATCACATTCTTCATTACAGAGTTTCATGGGATAGGGAGGTCGGTCCACAGTAGATCATTTTTGGCTTCCTTGTATATCTTGGAGTTGTCTTTAAATTATTTTAACTCCACCTTCCATTTATGTGTCTCCCTATGAATCAACCTATCTTTGGTCGCATGTCCAGTGATAGTTTCCAGCAGGTGAACATCGATAACAAATTCCTGGCCACAAACCACCACTACCTCCATCCCATGACTCCAGCACCACCACGGTGATATCATGCTTGGACCTAAAAAATAGGTTGAAGAATGGGGTTAAGCCTCTCTTGGTTATAATGTCTTTCGTAAGGGATTCCATCTCAACACAATTAGACTCTACGAAATTCATGGTTTCCTCACACTCACAGTTGCTATTGACCCCAAGGAAATTTTCTAGGCAACTGCTCTTAGACTTTGTTTCTAAAAAAAAAATCTTCGTCAGAATGCCACTCTTGCTCTTAATAGAAAGGTAACGAAGCTTTTGGATGCCCTCATGGCTAGAATGTGAATCATCATGGACAATGGTACCTTGCATGGGGATGTGTGCCAATATGGAGTCCGCCTGGCTGGAAGTCCACTTGGCACCCTTAGTCAGCAAAAAGATCATGCCAACGTTCATGGTAGCATAACTATCTGGATCACCGATCTTGGAAATCATGGTCATGTTTGAAACGGTAGGCATGGTAGGAAAAATTATGCCTTCAAAGCTGATAGTTTCGTTAAGCACGTGGGGAGGAGGGTATCCACTTTTACTCAGATCGAAGGTTGGGATGACCTATAGTGGAAGTATCATCTAATGGGATACTCAAGGATTGTCCTAAGGACTTCTCACTGGAAGACACCAGTTGAGATGATAAAGGGTGTACTATGGCATTATCTCTGGCAAAGACTAGGATCTTGTTAGTTATGGATGTAGGAGAACTTTTGGACTCGGAGAAGGCTCTATTGTTTCTCTCTAACCAAATATACCATAGGAAATGGTGGAGACATATATTCCACATGAATCTTAGCCATATTTTAACAAATGGGTTGGGCCATTGCTGGAATAACTCAAATATGGATGTCGGTTTAGCCCAGTAAATATTGAAATTTTGGAAAAGCCCATTTAGGATAGATGTTGAGACCAAGAAATCAAGGAAAAGAGTTGAACATACTCTCAGTTTGCCCTGCAAAGATAACATCTGTTAGGGACCATAATGCCTCTCTTAATCATGTTATCTATGGTGAGAATTTTGCCTTGGATAACAAGCCAAGAAAAGAATGATATCTTGGAAATCAGCTTTTTAGTCCACACTAGTTGAGCTTAAAATGGAGGATCCTCAGGACTTAGAAAGAGCATATAGGTCGACTTAATAGAAAATTCGTCACTCTTTGTTATGGCCCAGCAGACATGGTCCTCTTCCCCACCTTACAGGATGAATTTCTACCTCAAGATGTTTTCTAAAGCCTCAGACTCAGCCTCTAGCCCTTGAATTTTTATGGATCTCCACCTGGACCTGTTGCTATCATGGCCCATAAAATCCACCACTTTTTGCCCAAACATTTTGTCAGTATAAAATTTTAACCTGGCCATGTTAGGATCATGAATTAGGGCCTCACCTCTAGCCCACTTGTACTTCCAAAACCTGATATTTTGGCCATTCTCCATGATCCATATCAAGCCTTTACTAACTGTGTCTCTGCTTGTCAGTATGGCTTTCCAGAAGGTCGATCCTCTATTTTGGATTACATTGCTCAAAAAATCTTATCCTTGAAGATACTTCCTTTTCACAATCGTAGTCCACTCATTCTCAAAATTTGTAATCAAGTGCCAATATTGCTTGGCCAACAAGGTTGTATTAATGTGTATGACTCTTCTAAGGCCTAGTCCTCCATTCTCCTTTGGTCAACAAACCTTATTCCAATCGACAAGATGGATGCGTTGCCTGTCTTTCGAGCTTGACCAAAGGAAGTTTTTTGAAACTATTCTATTTTATGGTACACCTTGGCAAGAGCCTTGAATACTGATAAAAAATTTACTGGGATGCTTTGGAGCGATGTCATAGTTAGAGTTTCTTTATCGGCCTGGGATAAGAGGTGCCCTTTCCACCCTGTAAGTTTCTTTTGGATTATTTCCACTACATTGTTCCAAATCGACTCAATAGAAATACCCGTGAACAACGATAGGTCCAGGTAAGACGTCGTAAGGGTGGAGATAGGACACTCCAAAATCCTAGCTATATTGACCTGCCTGGGACCAGGGGTATTAAGTAAATAGATCTTGACTTTGTTAAAGTTTACCTTTTGACCCGCAACATCCTCGTATAGAGTCAGGATATGTTTGATGATATTGGCCTCTCCCATGGAAGCCAGGGTGAGGAGCAAAGTATCATCAATAAATTGTTGATGAGTTACCAGATTGGTTAAGGACATTGCTTTAATCTCGAAGATGAGAACAACATTGTAGGTAGCTTTTATTGTCCTTCCAAGGGCTTCTCCAACAATTATGAAGAGCATATGGGAGATTGGATCCTGTTGTCTGAGGCCTTTGTTGCTCTAAAAATACCCTGTTGTGGACCCATTAGCGAAGACCGAAAACCATGGATTACAAATATAGTCTTTGATTAGCCTAACCCAATCTGGATGAAAACTAAACTTCAGTAGAATAGCATTCACAAACTCCTAGTTGATACGATCATATACCTTGTTCATATCTAGTTTGAGGGCAAAAGCAGATTTTTTGGATTGAGACACGAAGTGGAGGACCTCGTGGACAGTGATGAATCTGTCTAGGATTGACCTTCCTTAGACCAAACTTCCTTGACAAGGATCAATTATTAGAGGCAACACTTATTTCATGTAGTTCACAATTGATTTGATGAGGATTTTATAAACAACATCGCAAAGGCTGACTGGTCTAAAATCCACCATAGATTTAGGGGTAGGCCCTTTGGGAATGAGAGCAATGAAGTTTGAATTATAACTTTGGGGAATGTGGTTGAACAACTAGAATTCTCTAATGGATTGAAATACATCTGGCCCTACTACATCCCAAAATGTTTGAAAAAAATGGGAAGAGAATCCATCTGGATCCGGGGCCTTGTTTGGATCCATGGAAAACAGGGCTTGCCTGATTTCCTCATCCGTGAAAGCCGCATTGAGTCTAGCATTGATGTTACTAGTTATAGACTAAGGAATGAATTGCAACATGGTCTCTTTAGAAGTGGCTAGGCACAGGGTCTCATCTCCAAGGAGGGAGCTAAAGCTTCATCTCTAATCTCATTGATGTCTTTGATCGATGAGCCATCTCCTTTGACAAACTCCCTGATCCTATTATTACTTTTGTTTCTCATAGTTGTAACATGGAAGAATTTAGAATTCAAATCACCATATTTGAGCCATAGTGCTCTAGAGTATTCAACTAGAGTGTTTCTTTCCTCTGTCCTAGTAGCTTCATCCCATGTTTCATTTTAAATTTTCTTTTCGATGCAGGTTAGTCTTTCAGAAATTGCTTTCTTATTCTCAAAAAGGTTCCCAAAGACCTCCTTGTTCCACACTTTGAGGTTATCTTTGACTATCCTAAGTTTTTGGGAGAGTTTGAAGGATGGGCTTCCCTGAAAGGATTGTGGCCACCATTGGATGATGCGATCTCTCAAATCATGGTATTTTATCCACATTGCTTCAAACCAAAAGGGCTTTTTGAAGGAATGGACCTTCTACAAATATAACAGGATAGGATTATGGTCTGATCTGACCTTAGGCCAAGCTTGAAGAGTTGCATCTCCAAATATTGTGATGGCTTCCTGGGACAGTAGGAATTTATCCAATATTTCTTGAATGTGTTGATTCCCCACCCTTCTATTGCTCCATGTGAACTTAGCATCTTTGAGCTTGACATACATGAGGTCATTGGAGTTTATGAACTCGTTGAACTCATTTATGCTTTTGGTGGGCAGGCATATCCCTCCTTTTTTTTTTGAAGGATAGAGGGGCATGTTGAAGTCCCCTACGACCACCCAAGGAATATTTTTGAACACCTCTTTTATGTTTCTCAAGGATTCCCACAACGCTGCTCTCCCTTGAATATAATTAGGCACATAAACATTTGACAAGATCCATGAAAGGTTATTGTCTATGTCATGGAAAAACATACTCAAGACCCTATCGTCTGACTGGATAACTCTGCCTTCCACCTTCCTCGGGTCCCACAAATACATTAATCCTCCTGAGGCACCTCTAGCCTAACTGAATGCAACTTCCCCTTGTTTCCAAATTTTAGAGGTAATTTCTTTTGATAGCACTACATCTATTTTTGTTTCTTGTAATATGAAAATTGTAGGATTAATTTCTCTCCTTAATGAACTAACCACCTTGTTTGGTTGGGCCATTAAGGCCTCTCACATTCCATGAGAGGAACTTCATTTAGACTGTTTGGAGTTCTTCCCTCTCCCCCTACCCTAAGGTGGAGGAGGTTTGTTGGATTTTTTATCATCTTTAAGGTCGGTGATAACTGGAGAAAAAAGTGTCATTTGAGTCCCATTTGCAATCTCATTTTCAAGCCCTATTCTAAATTGTTTAGCCGTTGAGATCCTACCTCACTTTTTTTCACTACCACAATCGATGGATGATTTCATTGAGCTCCTAGTTTTTTTGGGGCTGAATTTGGTAGGAACACTCTATTGAAGAACTGGGCTAACACAACCCTTGTTCACCATCCTTTTGATGGTTTCAGTCCTGATGACTTCTTCATACATACTCAAACTATAATATTCTAGGTTTTGGGACATTCCATAAGGATAGTTTTGGGGAGGACGCACTGAGAGGGAATTTGAGGTCCCTGATCTTAACAGGTACTCTAGGCTTGTCGGGAGGTTCACCACGATCTCTTTCGATCCCTCATTGATATGTTCATCCTCAACCTCAGCTAGTATTTCAAATTTGTTGTGATTGGAAGTTGAAGGGCTTACTTGTTCCTCCGAGTCTGCCTGACTTGTGACCTTTTGCTTTCCTTTTTTGGTTGTTGGGATTGTTCTCCTAGATATTTGTTGTGTTGGCCGCTCCTTGCTTGCCTGTAGACTCCTTTGTTTAGTGGAAATTGGAATCCCTTTGCCATTAAGACCTCTTGGATCTAGTTTCTTTGGTGCTTCTTTTGGAGCTACCAGATTGGTGCATTGATTTCTAAGGTGACCTTGAGTCTGGCACTCCACACATAATATTGGCTTGTTCTCGCATTCAACGGTCTGCTTCCTTAAGTACTTTTCATAATCGGGTTCCACCTTATGTGTTTTTTCACACTCTTTTTTATAATTTGATTCAAGTTCCTTCTAAACAATATACTCTTGTTATTGTTGCCATTGTTGATATCATCCCTGTTGATGTTGTGATTGAAACTAATACTTCCTTTGAGGAGGTATATGATTTTGAGCCATACGAGGCATCAAAATGTATTTACAAAATTTTGTATCATGTCCCTTTTCACAATTATGACAATACCTCCTCCTCCATTGAGGTTGCTTTGTGATGAAGATGAGGTAGAAGGACCCTTTAAAACTTTTATGGTTTCTTTATGGAGATAAGAGAATTATTAGACTACTCATGTCTTAATTAATTTTTTATTTCCTATTATTGAATGATGTTTACCATTTATTCAAACAAAACCCTTTTATTTGATACTTGGAGAGATGTAATCAATGTTTGAAATGATTCAGGGAGAGCTCTAAGTATAACAAAGAGTAAGAGATTTTCATCCACATTTTATCCCATGGTGTTCCATTTTTATTTCAAGTCTACAACTCTTTATAAAAATTGTTCTATACTCTCTCCATCCTAGACCCTTAATGTATATAGTTGTGATTGAAGATGAAGGATTGTGGCTTCATTCCTTCTTTCAAATATAGTTCCAAGTATATCCCATGTATATTTTTATGTTTTTCTTCACTTATATGTGGTTTTATTTAATCTACCACTCTAAAAATTATGAGCATAAGTGCCCTTGCATATCCTTCATACTTTTGCTTAGCTATTGTCTCTTCAGGTCGAGTTTCATCATCAATAACTATGTTCCACAGTTTTTCAACCACTAGGATTATCCTCATTTTTATTTTCTATGGTGTCAAATTTAGACCTTTAAGAAATTGATATTCTATGAAAAAAAAAATTGATGTAGCCTTAGCAAAGGTTCCTTATTTCCTTCAAAATAGTCTTCTTTTTATATACCACTAGTCCTATATACCAAACCTTTATATATACCTGCCCTTCTTATATACCTATCAATATGTGGAAGAAGGTAGTCCTCTTGATATATGCAATCCTACATGAGAGAGACCTAAGGTATGTAAAATAGAATGATATGTGGTACCAAGGTAGTACTGAAAAGGATTCATCCTATCAATGACATCTACCTAAAGAGAAATTCTTATATGTGGGTGTAACTTCCCTATATACTTAGATTTTTTCAACTTCAAGATTTGCATCTAATGATGTTAACAAATTGGATAAAAATGGAGCGAAACAAAAAATACAAAATGTATCCTTATTTCTCCCTAACAATTTATAGGGACGATGTTCAAATGACATTATGGCAATTGTATTAATATTTATATGCAATAACTTAATGTGATAGTATTATCTATATACACAAGTTAGAGGTGTCATTTATACCAAATGCTACAATTGTGCAAAGCACATGTTTTGATTTTTATATATAAATTATTTTTGATGCAAAGCACATGTTTTGATTTTTATATATAAATTATTTTGGTTTTATTTTAATGGAGAATTTTTATTGTAATATGGTGACATACATTATTCCTAATATAATATTTTTGGCCAAATTTATATGTTGCAGTTGTTTTATCTTTTTGTTTTTATAATCACTCTTTTAGCTTGGAGGTGATGAATGTTTAATAAGAGAAATTGAAAACTGCACTGGAAATTCAAGTTTGTGTCATTCGAAAGCTCACTGTAAATTGAAGACGTGTTCGCTAAAAAATAGAAAATATTAAAAAACATTGAAGGGAATGAAAGCGCCCAATGATGAGATGAGAAAGTGCACGTTCGCCCTAAGCATGGGGTGAAAAATCCATTCGCCCCACTTTGGGGCAAACATATTTACAAACGTTTGAAAAATACACGCCCACCATTATAAATAAAATCATTTTGGATAAGGATCGCGTAAGCCCCAAGGATGGGGCAAAAGCTCCGTTCGACCCACTTTGGGGTGAACGTAATGTAAAACGTGACGGAAGAAGGAAATTTAGTGGTGTGTGTGCAATCGAATGGTCAACATCACATTCACCTAGGTTGAGGGGCAAACACCTCGTTTGTCCCTCCCATGGGCGAACGTCCTCCCAGGAATAGAATTACGTGAATATGCTAGAAAATGGATATTGGGTGAATGTGTCAAGAGGGCTGAGGCCATGTTGAATAGTCAAACGTCGCATTCGCCCTAAAATGAGGGTGACTATCTTTGGCGCCCCTTTTGGGGGTGAAAATAATTTTTATAGGCAAGCAACGTGACTGTTAAGTATTTTCACCAAGGATAAAAGGAATTGTTGTTGCCATGGTCAAGGCAGGAAGGTAGTCAATGAAAAGTGTATTCGCCATTAATATCCATATTTTCAAAGGCGCCCGAAGTAGATTGCAAGTAACATTAAATACTGGAGACAAGGAGTAACTCAAATCATGAATCTCGACCAAATAAGAAAGTCGTACAAAAAATATAGGAGGATTTTCATGATTTTTGAAGTAGGAACGCGTTTTCAATATAGTAAATGTCGC
Organism: Wollemia nobilis; assembly: GCA_028583015.1. Classification (NCBI taxonomy): domain Eukaryota; kingdom Viridiplantae; phylum Streptophyta; class Pinopsida; order Araucariales; family Araucariaceae; genus Wollemia; species Wollemia nobilis. The sequence goes on along the minus strand of JAQPPZ010001629.1, from coordinate 3,373,049 downwards.
TTAATTTTTTTTGCATCGAATCCAGAAGTGTTGATTTCATGGAAAGGTGTCCTTGTAAACCGTATCATTGTTCCAAGACAACAAGCTTTGAATATTTCCAAGGAGAAATTTCCTCAATATGGTCCCAGATATGTGATCATTTTATCTCCATGTGCATTTAATGAAAGAGGCGAAATCCTCTATAAATACTATTGAATTTTCATTGTAAAAAGAGGTTGGATATTTTTGTGAGAAAACTCTCCAAGTTCTCTCCATAAATAAAATATACAGGGCTTCTAAATTTACAAGTGATCTTGTGTGCAATTTCCTTATGTATTTGTGTATTTCTATTTTACATTCATGTTCTTTATTTACTATTAAATTTGAATTTTACATTTGAATTTAGATGTTGCTAATGAGGGAGTGAGTGTTGGAGTGTTACTTTGGAGGTTTTTCCTGCAAGTTTATAAGTAAATTCTGCTGCTTTTCTTTTGTTATATGCTATTTCATGCTTGGGTGAATTTCCTACTGTTAGTATTCCCCGAATCCTACACCTTCAATCTGTGGCTATATTTCCTATTTCTTTCCACAATTTATAATTTCTTTCCTGCAACTCTAGTCTTCAACCAGTGTAGGATTTAGCTTGGGAGCCAACCCTCTCTGGAGATTGACACGGAGGACATTTCTTTCCTCCGGTCATTCAATGTTGGCCATATCTAGGGTGCACAAATGTAGTTTTGTTGATTAGGAAGATATTTGACCAATAGTTTTTGGCATGCTCGGTGGGACCCGAAAGTTCCACTTTCAACAGTATTAAGGTTTGATGTTTGTCTTCGTGCTATATAGTTAGAACATTTGGCCACTCGATTATACCCAAAAACCTCCAAACGTGAGGATAGCGAAAGCAGTGTCTCATGAATACAATATTGACGACCAAAAATTCCAAAAATCCTATTGAATTCTATGAGCTTGATATCCAAAGGGTAGGGGAGCATCCCCAATTAGCCACTTTACGTCGTACATCATGATTACCTTATACATACCATATATCATTCACCACATCCTCACAACTAGCCAGTATATTTTCTGCTCCCACAAGTACAGTTAGTACTACCACTAGAGTTCCTCGAGCTCCACCTCACACACTAGTTCACATGGCTCAGAACCCACCACCACAGCAGCCATAGCCACCAAGGCAGTTCCCAACATGGAATAGTTTAGGGACCTTGAACTTACAAGCACAAAATCTAGTACCTCAAGCAGCTTTGAAGGCTTTACCGACCTATGATGGCATTGGTAAAATGGCCTATGAACATATTCAAGATGTAGCTTCTTTGGCTAGAATCCATCAAATAACGGACGAAGATGTAATGGTAAAATTGTTGGTATTATCATTGAGAGGAAAGTTGTTGTATTGGTACCAATTGTTGCAACCTGGTACTATTACCTCATGGTATCAACTAGCAAAGTTATTAATCAAGAATTTTCATGAACAAGCTGACCCATTATCCTTGTTACATTAGTTTACAATGATCCAAAGACACACGCAGGAGGAAATAGTTGATTTCAACGTTAGGTTCACCCAAATATGATAAAGAGTTCTCGATGGTTTGTTGCCCACACATGAACAAGTTGCATTCTATTACCTCAAGGTATTTAACACTAACATTGGTATGGTTTTTTGGCAAACCAATGTGAACACCTTCCTAGATTTGTATACGTAAGCCCATAAAGTTGAATCTAACTTGATCACCATAGGAAAGCTTCCTCCAAAAATGGCTATGTCTATCCTTCTTGATCTCCTGCAGCATGTATATTCAAGTGCATTTTCGTAACCTATGCCTTCCATGTACCCAATTCCCTCATGGAGCTTGGGTTCACCTCAAATCATCCTGATTCATGTACCACAACTTCTTGCTCCAAGTTTTTCGCAGCTACCTGCTCCAACAGTGCCACAATTGCCAGCACACGTTCCTTTCCCAACGTTGACAGCACCACCAGTTCCACTACCATTACCTACTCCATCAGATCCTCTACCTGTACCGACGGCCCCTGCACCTTCTAACCCTCATCCTTTGATGGTATTATTACAAGAAGTGAAATATTATAACTCAGCCTTAAGGACAATATCAAATGAGCTTACGACAGTAAGAAAGAAGCAAGCCAAGGCTAAATTTTGGTCAAGGATATTTCAAACTCCACTGATTACTGGAGAGCAAGCATTTTTTAGTAGAGGCCCTGAGAAGAGCACAACTGTGTTAGAAAATGAAGAGATTAGCACGACAGAAAAGGTGTACTGGTATTCAAAATGCAACGATCCTCATGGAGAAGAAATTTGCATGGTACATATGAAATATGTGTAGACACTTGTAGAAAGTTTAGTTGGTGGATAAGTCAACATGATCAGGGAGGCTGGTCACAATTTTATGATGTCGTCCTTGGAGCAAGTTTCAGTTCTTACGAGGTTAGGAAAGAAACCAGTAATTGTAGATCCAGCTAAACTTGAACCCTTGAAGGTGCCTACGAAACCAAAGGTGCAAAATGAAAAGGGGTAACCTCCAAAAAAAGCACCTAGTGCAATGACTAAGCAACAAGATTCTATCATGTTAAAATATTTACTACCTAAGCAAGCTCAAGAAAAGACACAAATGAAGGCATCCATGTCATAGTCCGTAGTGGCTGCTGAAATGCAAAATGAGGTAAAGGAGCAGGACAAAGAGCACCTCAAGTACTCGTCATTGACAAAGAGATAAAGGGTGGAAGCCACTCAACAGTATCGAGATAAGTACAAGTGGGTTGTAGAAGAAAAGACTTGGACCATCTCAAATTATAATATTATGGAAGAAATGAAGAAGATACCTGCCAAATAAGTTTATATGATGCACTACAGTTGCTTGGACAAGTTGACCTGCTGCAAGAATCTCTTAATACTGCTAAAGACCAAAAGAAAAGTCCTTCTCAAATAGTTTTGGTGCAATCACTGCCAACTTCGGCCACCAAAAATAATAGGTTGTACCCATTCTATTTATCACTCAGAACAGAGGGGTGGATTGTACATAATTGTATGATTGATTCTGGTGTTGCGACTATTATCATGCCAAAGGCAGTATGCGAAGTGATGAGGAAGGAATACACAAGAAGTAGTCCAGGAGTGTTGTATTTGGATGGGACTCTGGTAAAAATGGTGGGAGTAATCAAATATATCCCCATCATTCTACATAGCATGCCACAAATTATGGTCATCCAGGAAGTAGTAGTGGTTGACCTGGAGCCATACTTTAGCATGTGCCTCTCAAGGGAGTTCACAACGAAACTAGGGGGATACCTTTCCTTGACCTACTCGTATTTGGAGATTCTATTTAAAGGAAAGAGAATTCACATATATAATGAAAATCCATCAAATTTTCATATTGAGAAGTTGGAGGAGGAAGAAAAGTCTCCACGCATGGTTAACATGATGACTGAAGAATTAGGAGAGGTTGACTTGATGGAAGAAGCGCTTGGTGAACTTTACCTTGAATATGAATTCTTGCTCACGTATTTTAATGCAATGATCGAAACAAACATTGGTTGTTATATGATAACCAAACCGAAGTAGATTGAATAAAAAATCCCTTATTTTTTGTACCCTATCGTAGATTAGTTATGGAAGCTATATTTTGATGGAACCAGGTGTAAGAATGGCATAGGAGCTGGTATTATTTTGATCTCTCCTATAGGGTTACAGAAGACTTATTCTTACAGACTGCCTTGGAGTTGCACAAATAACGTAGCCGAATATGAAGCATTGTGCCTCGGATTGAAGAAGGCTGAAAAGTTGGGCATTAAACAGTTGTAAATTTTTGGTGACTCTGAACTCATTGTCAATCAAACTACAAATAAATGTGTGTCTAATAAGCATTACCTGAAAGCCTATCACAACAAAGTGTGGTATTTTTTTGATTCCTTCATAGCCTTGAACATTTAGGTGATTTTATGTGAGTAAAACAAGCACGCAGATATCTTAGCCTCTCTTGGCACAAATTATTCTCCTATGGAACAAGTTGTAAAAAATCCCAAGACTATCAGGGTGATCTATAGACCCTCAGTCCCTGACAAGAACATCTATTGGCAAGTATTCGAAAATGACGAGCAAATAGTTTATTTTTAGATCAAGGAAGTCGCAAGTGTAGATGATAGAAAGCTTGTTGAAGAAGAGATGGAGGGGATGATACAATTAAAGAACAATCATATTCCTAAGGGACTGATTTCACTGGAAATTTTGTTTGATCAAAATGACATGGTTGAAAAGCATAGGATCAAGGTGGATGCCAGGGAGTATAAGGAGTTGCAGCTATAACCTGAGAAGATCATCAAAATCATAATCAATTGCATGCCAGAATAATTGGAAGACATTAAGAATTTATGTTATGAGTACCTCGACATTGTTGCATGGAGTTTTCAGGATTTGAAGGGATATGATAAGAACGTGATCCAACATAGCATTAAGCTATAGGAGGGAGTAAAATCTTTTTGGCAGAAACAACATTCTGTCAATCCCAAGATAGAAGTACTCATGAAGGCAAAATTGTTAAAGATGCTAGAGGTAAATATAATATACCCAATTAAGCACTCAGCATGGGTGGAAAATTTGGTACCAGTACAAAAGAAGAACGGAGACATTCGATTGTGTGTTGATTTTTGCAACCTAAACTAGGCATCACTAAAATATCATTACCCTCTACCGCAGATTGATCAAATCCTTCATGTGGTTGTCGGTGCATAGAGATGTTCATTTTTAGATGGCTTCTTTGGTTATAATAAGATATGGGTGAAGGATGAAGACCAGCATAAAATGGTGTTCACTACAAAGTGGGGCACGTTCACCTGCCAAAGGATGCCATTTGGACTCTCAAATACTGGCGCCACCTTCCAAAGGGCCATGGACATCACTTTCAGTGAGTTCTTGAATATAATTATTGTAATCTATATTGATGACATGACCGTGTTTTCGCATCGTAGAGAAGACCACATTTCTCATTTGAGGCAGGTGTTCGAAAAATATCGTGAGTTTAGGATTTTAATTAATTCGAAGAAGTCGATCTTTTATATTAATGAAGGAAAATTATTGGATCATGTGATTTCACAAGAAGGATTGGTAATTGATCTCACACGAGCTGAGGCACTCCTGAAGCTACCATTTCCTACTAACAAGAAGGACATAATCTTTCTTCGACCAAATAAATTTCATTTGCAAGTTCATTTCTGACTTTGCTCAGGTTTCGAAACCCATGACTGAGCTCTTAAATAACAATATCGAGTTTAAATGGACAAAAGCCAGAATACAAGATTTTTAGGAGATCAAGGAAAGAATCACCCAAGCTCCAGTGTTAATCAACCCTGATTATTCAAAGGACTTCAGTCTCTACGCATTAGGTGAGCAAGAGAGCTATGCTGCAGTTTTGACACAGAAGCAAGAAGATGGAGATGAGAAGCCAATTGTCTTCTTGAGCCAAGTTATTGCACCTCACCAAGAGAAGTACAATTTGATTGAGAAATAGGTATACGTGATGATGAAATCATTGAAGAAGTTTCGACACTTTATTGCCCAAAGTACATTGTCATTTATGTTATAAATCCTGATGTTCGAAACTTCATACTCCAAGGAGAACTAAGTGACAAAAGGGCAGGCTAAGTCTCAAAAATTCAAGAATATGGCATGGAGATCCGATCGATAAAATTAGTTTGTGGATGAGCTCTTTGTTAATAATTGGCTAAAATTGTAGCATCAGAAGCTATAATGCAAGAAGAAGTTGGTGAAAACATTTGTGCAATTTATACTACAATCAATCATGACTAGACAGAGGAGCTTATTGACTTCTTTACTTTTGGGAAGTGTCCACCACACCTTTATGCTTCATAGCATCAGAGTTTAAGGCTGCAAGTGCTCAAATATGTTCTATTGCCTAATGGATTTTTTCACAAGAATATTGATGGAGTTCTCCTCAGATGTGTGAAGGAGTCTAAAAAAGAGAAAATATTGGAAGAGTTTCATTCTGGACTCTCTGGCGACCATTACGCAGGAAGGCCTATGGCCTTGAAAATTATCTGAGCTGGTTACTTTTGGCCTACTCCGTTCACCGACACTTATAAAGTGAGTCAGCACTATGATAGTTGTAAGTGGTATGTTGGTAGGACTAGGAAAGGAGCATTACCCATGTGCCCAATTCAAGTAGAAGCACCATTTTGGCAATGGGATCTTGACTTCATTGGAGTTATTGATCTACATTCCTTCGTAGAGCATAAATACATCTTAACGATGACTGATTATTTCACCAGGTGGGTAGAGGTTATCCCTACCAAAAATGCTGATCAGGCGACTATCATCTCTTTCCTAGAAGGACTCATTACATGTTTCGGTGTCCCAGTTTCAATTGTAACATATAATGGAACTCCATTTATTGGAGCTAAAATTACTGAATTCGCCAGCAAATATGGAATTTATCTCAAGACATCATCCAATTATTACCCATAAGTGAATGGCTTGGTTGAATCTACCAATAAAAATTTGCTACGGATTTTTAAAAGGACACTCAAAAAATAATAAAAGGAGTTGGCACCTATTCTTGAACCAAGCTCTTTGGGAAAATCATATATCTGTAAAAAATCTATTAAGACTTCTCTGTATGCTTTGGTGCATGGGAAAGAAGTGATCCTTGTGGAACTGAGCGCAGGAAATCGTAAAACTAAAAATGCAGCGAAATATTTAAAACACAAATTTTATTTAAAACTTCTCCAACCACCATACATTGCAAATTATGTAATATATATATATATGTACATTATAGGGAGAAAGTCGGCAAGGAAAAGTTGGAGGGATAAGGGGAAGAAGGAATAATGGAGGGATAAGGAGGAAATGGAGGGATAAGGAGGGAATATAGGAGAAAAAATAGGGGAGGAGAATAGGATAGAAAAATTTGCCGACAAAGGGTGCCGACAAAAAACTTGCCGACAAACCTGATGACATTTCACACTTAGGGCTAGAAAAGTGTTTTTTCTAAGCCACTTTAGGTGAAACCCTGTTCACACTTGCAACATTCTCCCCCTTAAAGTTGAGAGGACTGACTACACAGTCTCTCAGCTTTACAAATTGAGCTTTAGTCATCGCCTTGGTGAAGATGTCTGCGATGTTCTCCAAAGTGTGACAGTATTGAAGCTCAACAATTTCATGTTCCACCATATCTCTGATGAAGTGGTACTTCATATCAAAATGCTTTGTTCTGCTATGGTGGACGGGATTATATGCCAACTGAATGGCACTGATGTTGTCGCAATGAGATTCTGGTCGGACCACTTTGCTGTGTTCTCCAATCTCTTCTAGTACTTTCCTTAGCCACAAGGCTTGAGTACTAGCATAAGTAACTTCTATATACTCAGCTTCTATTGAAGATAGTGCTACTACTGTCTGCTTTTTTGAACTCCAAGTTATTAGTCCTGATCCAAGACTAAAACAGTTTCCTGATGTTGACTTCTTGTCATCAATATTACTACCCCAATCACTATCACTGAAGCCTACAAGCTTGATAGTGTTACATTTATGGTATTGGATTCCAAAATCCAATGTGCCTTTCACATATCTCAAAATTCTTTTAGCTCCCTGCAAATGCAGCTCTGAGGGGTTAGACATAAATCTAGAAACAAGAGATACAGCATACTGAATATCCGGTGCGGTGTTGGCGAGAAACATCAAACTCCCAACCATGCTTTCGAAAGTGGTCACGTCAACTTTTGGTGCTCCATCATCTTTGCTTAATTGGATCCCATGTCCAACTTGGAGTTGCAACTGGTTTGCAATGCTCCATAGCAAACTTCTTGATCATGTCCTGAGCATACTTATGTTGACAGATGAAGATCCCTGTATCTGACTGATGAACCTCCATTCCAAGGTAGTAGTGCATTAAGCCAAGATCCTTCATCTCAAACTACGTCATCATGGAGTGTTTGAACTCCATATTCATTTTCTCATTACTACCCATAAAAATGAGATCATCCACATACAAGCAAACTATGAGGATGTCTTTACCTTGCTTTAGGTAGTAGAGTGTGGGTTCATTTTTGCTTCTAGTGAACCCATAATCTTTGAAGTACCCATCAATGCGTGAGTACCAAGCTCTTGGTGCCTGTTTAAGACCATAGAGTGCCTTCTTCAATCTGTAAACAAGGTGTTCCTTACCTTGCACTTCAAATCCCTGTGGTTGCTCAACATAAACTTCTTCTGTCAAGTAACCATTGAGAAATGCACTCTTGACATCCATGTGTTGGACTTTCCATCCTTTGTGTGCAGCTAAGGCAAGAACTGTTCTGATTGTCTCCTGTCTGGCTACAGGAGCAAAAGTCTCTTCATAATCTATTCCATATTTTTGAGTAAAACCCTTTGCCACTAATCTTGCCTTATGCTTCTCAATGCTTCCATCAGCATTAAACTTGGTCTTGAAGATCCATTTACAGCCAACACATTTCTTTCCTTTCGGAAGCTTCACGAGCTCCCAAGTGTCGTTGTTTTTTATAGAGGTTATCTCCTCTTTCATGGCATCTTGCCAAATCTTTTGAGTACATGCCTTCTCATAACTAGAAGGTTCAAGTTGTGCACTAGTTAACAAAGCATAGTTAACTTGATCTCCCCTAGGTTCTTGCTGGGATTCATCATCACCATACAAGTGCATACTTTCTAATCTGTGTAAAACAGATTCCATTTCACTAGCTTGACTCCTAGTGTATCTTCTTGAAAAAATTTTATCCAACATCTGAGATGATGGATGATACTATAAAGTTCTCTTACCTTTGGATGGAACATCAATGTCCATTGGTGAGGAACTTGTAGGTCTCTGTGGAGAAGGACTTGGTGAGGAAGATGAACTAGAAGAACTTGGGCTTGAAGGTGGAGATTTCTTGCCTTTCTGTGGTATCTGCTGCTGCACCTGCTGAGAACTTGTATCATGTGACTCAACATCACTGTATATTTGGGGCTTACCCCACTCTCCCCCTTCATCAAAAATCACATCCCTTGAAACCACTATCTTTCGAGTCGTAGGATTGTAGAGTCTATAACCCTTTGTGTTTTCACAGTATCCTACAAAAATGCATGCTTGACTCTTTGGATCCAGCTTCTTTCTCAGCTCATCAGGAATGTGAGCATATGCCAATGAACCAAATACTACGAAATACTTCACATTTGGTTTCTTACCATACCGAGCTTGGTAAGGTGTCTTCCCTTTCAAACTTGAAGTAGGACTTCTGTTCAAGATGTGAACACTAGTCCTTGTTGCATCCCCCCAATATGCATTACTCAAATGCTTTGTCCGAAGCATTGATCATGCCATCTCCACAATGGTGCGATTTTTCCTTTCTACTACACCTTTCTGTTGTGGAGTGTAGGCAGTTGTGAACTGCCTCTTGATGCCATGATGTTTACAAAAATTCAAAAACTGATTAGAGGAGTATTCTCCTCCTCTATCCGATCTAAGACATTTTATAGAATATCCACTCTCACTTTCAACTTTTGCTTTAAAATCAACAAAACATGCAAATGCTTCATCCTTATGCTTCAAAAAATATATCCAACACATTCTTGTGCAATCATCAATAAAAAGTAGGAAGTAGGAGTGGTTACCTAGACTCTTGGTCTACATCGGACCACAGATGTCTGAATGCACTAACTGAAGAGGATAGCTGGCCCTCCATGCTTGTCCATGAGGAAATTTCGATCTGGCATGCTTGCCCAAGGCACACCCTTCACGAGACTTCCTTACTATCTTGAATTTTGGGAAGTCCAGTCACCATTGCTTGTGAAGTTAGCATTTTCAAAATTGATGAATTCAAATGACCATATCTCAAGTGCCATAGGACACTTGGATTGGTAATTGCAACATTTGCTAACTTATTTCCTCCTGGCTGGCCAAATTTCAAAGGGAATAATCTATTCTTCGACATTGGCACTTGTGTAATGATTCTATTACTATTGTTCTTGTCAAAAATGGTGCATTTACCCTCATCAAAAATCAACTTGTAATTCTTTTCAAGCATTTGACCAACACTTAAAAGATTGTGTTGAAGATGAGGTGTGTAATAGATATCACTTACTTGCTTGATGCCTTCTTTCGTTGGAACCTCCATGGCTCCAATGCCTTCAACTGCCAATGACTTGTCATCTCCCAACCGGATGTTTGGATTTGTATGAGGAGTCTAACTTAGCAAAGAGTTCTTCTTTGCCACTCATGTGATTTGAACACCCGAGTGTCCAAAATCCATGTATCATTCATAATTTGCTCTGTACGGCCATAAGAAAGAAAGAGATTTGAGGACTCTTCCTCTTCTCCAAAATTCCCAAATTGACTGCTTTGGTTGCTACTGCTTCCTTGCGAAGTCTTTGACCAACAATCTCGAGCATAATGGCCAGGTTTGCCACAATTGTAGCAAACTTGTTTTGATTTATCTCCTCCTTTTCCTTTGCCAGATTGTTTCCCTCTATATTGCTACTATCCTCCTCTATTCTGATTTCCACCTCTGTTGGATGATCCTCCTCTGTTAGGAGTTCCCCCTCTTTGATTATTCCTGCCTCTGCCTCTTTGTTGACCTCTGCCATGGCCTCTACCTCTTCCTTCATGTGTGGCAAAAGATTTATCATCTCCTCCATAGCTGGTGGTAGGAGTTTCCTGTAACCTCTCTTCATGTGAGAGAAGTGAACCGATTAATGCATCAAAAGACAATGTGGTTAAGTCTTTGGATTCTTCAATAATAATTGCCACTGAGTTCCATTTAGGAAGAAGTGTTCTCAACACTTTCTTCACCATCATCTCTGGCTTAATATCCTCCCCTAGTGTGACCATCTTGTCGACTACGGCTTTCACTCGCACGCAGTAATCTCCGACTCTTTCATTTTCTTGCATCTTGAGATTTTCAAAATCTCGTTTCAAAGTTTGCAGTTTTACCTGCTTCACTTGGTCACTACCTCTATAGCTTTCTTTTAGGGCATTCCAGGCATCTTGTGCAATTACATAAGATGCAACCCTAGGGAAGATACTTTTATCTAAGGCAGCATGTATGTGATAAAGGGCGAAAGCATTGTTCTTTTGTGCTTCTTTTCTAGCATTTTTATCAGCATTAGAGAAAGCTGCCCATTCAGCAGCAGTTGGTTCAGTATAGCCCTCTTCGACTACATCCCATAAACCTTTTCCTATCAAAAGGGTTTTCATTTTAATAGACCAATATTCATAGTCTCCTCCATTGAATCAGGGATCGGAAGACTAGTATTGGATGCCATTGCAAAATAAAAAACAAACTTTATTCGAAGAAAACAAGTACTTTAAAGCAGTACAAAGAGATTAATTATTCAAATCAAATCTCGCCTTTTTAGTACATTCAAGTTCTGCTTCAGAACTGCTGCTGATGACAATGACTTCAGGTTCTGCAGGATTCACTTCCTCTGGATCTTCTTCTTCTGCTACTGCTGCTTCTTTTTCTACTGCTTCTTTTTCTTCTTCTTCTTCGGCTTCTTCTTCTTCTTCCTCTTCTTCTTCTGGTTCAGGTTCAAGAGAGCGTGGTGTATAGCCCTCACTCAACTCAGCTGTTGGTACACCTAGTGTGTAACTGGTATTTGATGGTACATCCGATACAAATTCTACTGTATCTGACTCTTCAATTCTTCTTTCGAAGATATTGTCTTCAGATCCTCCTTCGTATCCTGAATCCGGCTTTCTTAGGTGAGCTATCACCTGATTCTCAAGTTGACAAAACACTGTGTGTAGTCCTAAACTTTGAACCCTTTGGTCAAAGGATTCTGGTGTCTGTCTCTTCAAAATTGAAAGTAGTGCATTATAGCACCCTTCAGATCGGAACATCTACCATTTGCACGGGCACATTATATTTTCTTTCACAAATATTCTCTAAAAAAGGTTTGCAAATAAATTTTATAAAAGTTTTTTTTTTTTAATTTAATAAATTTTTATATTTTTTAAATTACCTTTTAAATTAATTATTAAAAAGATAATTTTAAATAAAATATAAATTAAATTTATTAAATAATTTTTAAAAAAACTTAAATAAAAAAAATTAAAAACCTTTAAATGTTTTTTTTTTAAACAAAAAATTTACCTTTGTATAGGCGGGTGAATCGACCCCGCGACCTCCCAACTATCAGCGGCTGCGCTTTGCCGCTACGCCAAGCCGCTTGGCTGAAACCACAAGGGACCGTGTCCCCTTTATACCGCGACGGCGAATTTTTTTTTTTTTTTTTAAGTTTTGCAAGATTCGATCCCGGGTGGGTGCGATGCTATCGGACCGCCCTGTCCACTACACCACGGCCGTGGATGTGTCTTCAAAGACACGGGGTATAATTTCAACCAAGGCGGCGATTATTTTTTTTTTTTTAAATTGGGCGTGGGATTATCCCACATTCACTGCGCTTATCCTCCGACGGGGTTTATCAGCCTGAAAACGCAGAGTACAAATCGACTACCTTCGGGCAGTTTGAATCCCTTCTTTTGTCGCCAATGCGACGAATCGAACTTCGCCACGTCACCAAATTTTGCACCAATTGCTCGCTGCCACGTCACTCGCTCACTACCACATCAGCCAATCTGCCTCGATCCACGTGTTATTACGTCCACTGCCTCGATCTACGTGCCGCACAGTCAGCACCTCAAAATCTGTGACGTTGCCACGTGTCGCCTCACCTGTGCACGATCCGCCTCGGGATCCATGCCCGAACTACCTCGGGAACCATGCCCGAGTCTGCTCGTGATCCGCCTCGGGATCCGAGCCCTACTGGCAACCTACCTCAGGATACGTGCCCGCCTGGCGTCACCTCGGGAACCGTGCCCGACTGCTGCCGAAATCTGGATCTGATACCAAATGTGGAACCGAGTGCAGGAAATCGTAAAACTAAAAATGCAGCGGAATATTTAAATCAAAGATTTTATTTAAAACTTCTCCAACCACCATACCTTGCAAATTATGTAATATATATATATATATATATATATATATATATATATATATATATATATATATATATACATTATAGGGAGAAAGTCGGCAAGGAAAAGTTGGAGGGATAAGGGGAAAGAAGGAATAACGGAGGGATAAGGAGGAAATGGAGGGATAAGGAGGGAATATAGGAGAAAAAATAGGGGAGGAGAATAGGATAGAAAAATTTTCCGACAAAGGGTGCCGACAAAAAACTTGCCGACAAACCTGATGACATTTCACACTTAGGGCTAGAAAAGTGTTTTTTCTAAGCCACTTTAGGTGAAACCCTGTTCACACTTGCAACAATCCTGCCTACCCACATTGAGCTTCCAATGCTCCAAAAATTACAATTATTTAAGGATAAATATGAGCAATATGATCTAATGAGTGCTAGGTTGGCACAACTTTTGCAGTTGGAGGAGGATAGAGAAAATGCTTATCAAGCATTGGTTGATCACACTAAAGAGATGCAGAGGTGGTTTGGAAAGAAAACTATTGAGCGCAGAATTTAGGTGGGAGATTTAGTTCTCAAATGGAACGAAAATAAAACCAAGCCAGGGAGACACCATAATTTTGATGCAATCTGGGAAGGTCCTTTATTTATATATTTAAAAAAAAGGGGGGGAAAGAAAAAAAAATGAGAGAAAAGTGTTGCTTTTTAAATTAGTGTTGTCCCGAATTTATTTATATATTTAAAAAAAAAATGGGCTAAGGATACAGTGTTACAAAGTGTCTACCAGGTACGCATCAATGAAAATACAAGTGAAACATGAGTAAAATTGGAAGTGCTTTCGCCCTTCTCAAATAGTGTATTCATAATTTAAAATAAAAATGCCTTTAGGAATTTTCACCCAAGAGAAGAGCGCAAGGCCTTAAGTGCTTTGGAGGGTGAATGAACAAAGCAGATGGAGGAAAGTGTTGGGTCAATGCATTGTGAGAAAGTTCAACATCGCATTCATCCCTAAAAGGGGGCAAAACGGTCGTTCGCCCCCAAATGGGGCGAACGTGTTAAAAATTATTATAAGCACCCAAAATCTAGATAAAAATAGTGTTCGCCCCATAAAAGAGGCGACGTGTTTGTTCACCTAAGGATAGGGTGAACGTGTTGGTTTAAATATGACAGGCTACCGTAAAAGAAATCGTGACAAGATTATAAGATTTAAAATGCAACAGGCATTGGCACCTTAGTTTTTTTGGGGTGGCTAAAAGACTTTCGAATATTTATTTGAGGCGTGAAGAACACAAGCTTATACTGAGAGGGGGGTGAACAGTATAAGACCACTTTTTACTTTCTTTCCAAATCAATATCAATTAATGTCCTTAATTGCAATAACCAAATATAGCAGTGTGCATTAATAACTCAGATAGCAGTAGTAAGCAAGAGCACAAGTCACCACACACAATTGAGACACAAGATTTAACGTGGTTCCCCCAATGTGGGGTACTCCACCAGATAATCTCCTTATAATATTTCACACAGAAATAAGGATCCTTATCCAATACAATGATTTCTTTGATCTGCTCAAAGCTAGGCAATAACAAGTTCACACAGAACTTGTCCAAATCTGAATAACAAGCTCACACAAAACTTGTCCAAAATTGAATAACAAGTTCACAAGAACTTGTCCAAATCTGAATAACAAGCTCACAAAGAACTTGTCCAAAATTTAATAACAAGCTCACAAAGAACTTGTCCAAATTCTCTAGCAAGCTCACCAAGAACTTGCTCAAATCTCTCTAACAAGCTCACCAAGAACTTGTCCAAATCTGCTCTAGCAAGCTCACCAAGAACTTGCCCAAATTTGCTCAACAAGCTCACCAAGAACTTGTCCAAATCTTCTAAAGCTCACCAACTCAATTTCCACTCAAATCTGTCCACAAAGCTGTCCCAAAATTAAAATTGTCCACAAAGTTGTCCAAAATTGTCCACAAAGCTGTCCCAAAACTGTCCACAAAGTTGTCCCAAAACTATCCACAAAGGCCTTCTCAAAGGCTCAATCAATCATGCTCAAGTAGCACTCAAATCTCATCCACAAATCTATCAAGGCAAAGCTCAAATATGAACTCAACAATGAATGGCAATGTACTCTTCAATGGATGACAACAATGATCTCAACTCAACTCAACTCAACTCAAATCAACTCATAGAAGCATAAAGAGAATTGTTAGAGACTCAATATGTTCTAAGCTCAATCTCAACTCAACTCAACTCAAATCAATCTCAACTCAACTCAAGTCAACTCATAGAAGCATAAAGAGAATTGTTAGAGACTCAATATGTTCTAATCTCAATCTCAACTCAAATCAGAATTATGGAATAGTTTGTTTCATGGAACTTGACCAATCACCTCACACAATCACTTGACTAGGCTCAATCAACTCAACTCAACCAATCACCACAAGGGACTACTCTTTCTCACAAAAACCCTAGTCCAAGCATGTATCAACCAACTCAAATGTTTCCAACAATGCTCAACCATAAATCTCACATAACAATGATACTCATGTTCTTTTCAAGTTCTTTCACAACCAATGGGCTTCAACGACTATGCTTATAAAACAAGGTTTAAACACAACTCTCAAACTAGAAAACCTTGAAGCATTCAACCAACCACTTTCGAAAAGGAAACCACAATCAATCCTTTTCACTCCAATGATATTTCAGAAATCAACCACCATAAACAATCAATAGGAGAATGTGCCCATACCTTTTTGATGCCAAGAAGTTGTCCACAAAATCTGCCACACTAAACACAACTTTCCTTTCCAATCTCAATAAGGGTTAGTGGACTTCAAATAATAATCACAAGATAAGCATAACTCAATTTACACCTTTTTACTCCAACTTAATAAACACATCCACCAAAGTCCTTTTTAATAAAAACCCTTATCAAAAATAATAATCAATAAGGCTCTCAAAAATATTTTATAACAACTCCTTATTTCTCCTAAATCTTAATTTTCAATTTCATGAATATCAAAATAAATCAACAACTCATCCACCTCTGAAATAATAATCACAACCCTTATAAAAATAAAGTTTAATTAAAAACTTTAATTATTCCTTAACCACCTTATAACTCCTATCCTAGGGCATCAACGAAATTAATTAGAGCAAAACGTAATTACCTCCTCAAGGGGATTCGAACCCCCAACTTGCACACATCGTGAGCGCCTTAGCCATGGCTAAGGTTGCCACATGAGCTAGCCGCTCGTTCGAAAGGAAAAGGCATGACGTGCCTTAAGTCCTTCCTCCCTTCCACGCAAACCAAAAGTGCTTCGAGCGCTTTCCTTCCAATGCCTTCGAATGCAGTCAAGGAGATTCGAACCTTGACGTAAAGCGCTGCCACACACCTTAACAAAAACCAATTGCCAATGCGCCACTCTGCCCACAATGTCTTGGGCTTTCGACCAACCTTGGATTTATTCATTGTCTCCCTTTTCAAAATGATTTTTGCATGAGCTCTCTTCGGATGCTTAGCCAACGATTAACACGAGCAAGGATTAATTTCAAATGAACCTTAGGATCCCCCTTTATATAGTCTTCTCCTCATTTTTGATGACATCGATGCATTATTGATTTTCCCTCTTTCTTTAGACGTCGGCGCTAACTTTAATTTTAATTTTAAAATTTAAATTTAAATTTTAAATAATTAAAATTTAAACTAAATATTTAAAATTAAATATCTCCATCATCGGGGCACCTTTTTCGATGAAACGAAAGGCCAACCTGGGTTTTAAGAAAAACCCATTTCAAATCTGCCATCCATGGTTTTAAATAAAACCTTTTATTTTGCCTACCTTGGTTTTCACAAAAACCCTGAATTTATCCATGCTTTCCAAAATATCATTTGCCCATCAAAACTCAATGTGATCCATATGACATCAATGATTCATGTGACATCAATGACAACATAAAATAACTCAAATTTCCAACAATATCCCCCTTTGTCATTGATGGCAACACCTCTAAAGCAAAAACCACAATCACTGCAAAAACCATCTCTGAGAATCAAAGTTGCTCCCCCTGACTCAATAATCTCTATGGAGGCTGCTCCCCTAACTCAATGCTCTCTTTGGAGGCTGCTCCCCCTAACTCAATGCTCTCCCCTTACTCAAATCTCTCCCCCTTTGACATCAATGGCAAAAGGGACACCTATGGGGCTAAAAGATATGACTCTTAAACTTAGCCCCCTCACCACCTTCTCTCTTGAGGTGATTAATTTTGGGGTGGGAGTACTTTTACTCCCATATCACATTGTTTCTTTCCTCTATCAACTTCCTTCCATGTTTTTTTGATATCCTTCTCTTGATGAATTACTTGATCTTCTTGTCTAGAACCTGTTTGACCTTCTTGCCTTGAACCTGTTTGACCTTCTTGCCTTGAACCTATTTGGAATTGAGTCCTACACCATTTTGCAATATGCCCAAAGTTATTGCAATTAAAACACTTGATATTGTAGCCTTTGGATGGTGCCCATGTCCTGAATTCATTCTTAAAATAATTTCCATATCCATTCCTTTCCTGAACCCTGTATTGTGAAGCTCTATTTTCATGACCATTATGACCATGACTTCTGAATTGTGAAGCTCTAAAACCAAAACCATGTTGCTCATTTCCTTTGCACTAAAAATCTCTATGACCAATCCTGTTACATGAGAAGCAATGCCCTTGAAAACCATACCTTCTTCCTTTGAAGTTTCTTCTAGCAAAATCAAACTTCTTTGATCCATAGACCCTGTAGTGTATAGCCCTGTGTCCAAATCCATTACAAGAAAAACAATGTCCTTGAAAAGCCCTTTGTTCATGCCTTGGTTCCTCATACCTTTCTTGACCATTATCCTTATGATCATTTTCAACTTGTGCATTGCATCCTTGAACCTTCTTTGTAGCATCTAAAACCTCTTCCTTAGTTTCTTCCTTGCTTTTCTCTTCAAGAATTTATTTTCCCTTTGATCTTGATTCACCTCTCTCAAAACAAGAATCAAACTGAATATTTGGAGCCATATGAACTTTGGAACTTTCCTCACAAATCTTAGGTGCTTCCTTGCTTTCATTTTTTAGAACTTCCTTTCCTTTTGAGTGTGATTTTTCTTGGAAGTAAGATACAACCTTAAAATAAGTTTCCACTCCTTTTGAACCTTTTCATCTAATGTATCATGTCTTTCCGTGGTTACCCTTAGTTCTTCATTCATCCTTTCTTCTATCCTTTTTGCATTTTGAAGCTCTTCTCTGAGATTACTGATTGTTTGAAGTAGTTCTTCTCCGATTTTGACATCTGTTCGAATCTTGTTTTCAAGATTCTTGTATTCTTCTTTTAGCCTTTTGATTTCTGATTTTTGTTTACTTAGCTCATCCTCTTCCTTTTCTATAACCAAAAGTGAGACTTCTTTGTTTTCACTATCATTGAGACCATTATAATCTTCTATAGCAAACAAACTCTCAAGATTTCTTTGACCATGCTTGTTTCCTTGATGTGTCATCTCATCTTCACTATCATTGAAACCATTGCAATATCCTGATCTGTGATCTCTTTGACCACACACAAAGCATTGCTCTCTTTCACCTTCTATTCCTAGGAATAGATGTTCTTCCTTTTCATCATCTGATTTGTCTCTATCACTATGATCTGAGCTATCACTTGCTTCTACAATGTAGTAAGATTTCTTTGCCTTACGAAAAATTTCTTCTTCTCATACCTGTTTTGCTTGTATCTGTCATCTTTGTCATGCTTATGCTTTCCATATTCTTTTCTTCTTTGACCCTATTTTTCATCATCACCATTTTCTTCATGTGGACACCTGTATGCATAGTGACCAAGATCACCACACTTGTAGCATCTGACTTTCCTTATATCCCTAAAATTCTTTGAGTCCTTATTCCTTTTGATGAAGTTAGCTTCCTCATCATTATCTGAACCTCTACTTGTTTCTGAAACTTTCCCTTTCTCTTTCTCTGAAGCCTTGAATGCAATCTCTTTTATTGGAACCTGATGCTTACTTACCCTCATCTCATAAGTTGTGAGAGTACCTTGCAATTCTTCCATTGTTAGCTTGTTGATATCCATTGTCTCTTCTATTATTGAAACCTTAGAATCATATTTCATGGGAAGTGATCTCAAAACCTTTTGAGTAACTTCTGATTCTTTCATCTCAAAACCTAGGCCTCTCATGGTGTTAGTAATCTCATCAACACGAAGTAAAAACTTTGCAATATCTTCAGAATCTTCCATTTTCAATTCCTCAAATATTTTTCTATGAGTTTGTAGTTTTGCCAACTTTACCTTGGAATCTCCTTCATAAGTATTCCACAACTTGGTCCACATCTCATTAGCTGAATTACATACCATGACCTTTGCAAAATCTATCTCATGAAGCCCACTCAAAATACAATTCATTGCTCTTGCATTGATCTCAACCAATTTCCTGATAGTCTTATCTGCCTCGGGATCACCTTCAACCCTATACTCTTTTTCAACCATTTTCCATACCTCATATCCTTGTGATATCAAGTAGTTCTTCATCCTCATGCTCTAGAAAGCATAATTGTTACCATCAAACAATGGAGCCTTATTTGTAGATGATCCATTCTGTGAAGCCATCTGTGTTCTTGTAGAATCTACCCTCAAGTTGTTAGCTTTTTGAAGGAACCCACTCTGATACCAATTGAAGAACACAAGCTTATACTGAGAGGGGGTGAATAGTATAAGACCACTTTTTACTTTCTTTCCAAATCAATATCAATTAATGTCCTTAATTGCAATAACCAAATATAGTAGTGTGCATTAATAACTCAGATAGTAGTAGTAAGCAAGAGCACAAGTCACCACACATAATTGAGACACAAGATTTAACGTGGTTCCCCCAATGTGGGGTACTCCACCAGATAATCTCCTTATAATATTTCACATAGAAATAAGGATCCTTATCCAATACAATGATTTCTTTGATCTGCTCAAAGCTAGGCAATAACAAGTTCACATAGAACTTGTCCAAATCTGAATAACAAGCTCACATAGAACTTGTCCAAAACTGAATAACAAGTTCACATAGAACTTGTCCAAATCTGAATAACAAGCTCACATAGAACTTGTCCAAATGAATAACAAGCTCACATAGAACTTGTCCAAATCATAACAAGCTCACCAAGAACTTGTCCAAATATACTCTAGCAAGCTCACCAAGAACTTGCCCAAATCTCTCTACAAGCTCACCAAGAACTTGTCAATTCTCTAGCAAGCTCACCAAGAACTTCCAAATCTCTCTACAAGCTCACCAAGAACTTGTTCAAATATCTCTACAAGCTCACAAGAACTTCCCAAATCTGTCTAAATCCCAAACTTCTCAAATCTATCCACAAAGCTATCCAAAGTTGTCCATAAAGCTGTCCCAAAACTATCCACAAAGTTGTCCCAAAATTGTCCACAAAGTTGTCCCAAAACTATCCACAAAGGCCTTCTCAAAGGCTCAATCAATCATGCTCAAGTAGCACTCAAATCTCATCCACAAATCTATCAAGGCAAAGCTCAAATATGAACTCAACAATGAATGGCAATGTACTCTTCAATGGATGACAACAATGATCCACAATGATATCAACTCAACTCAACTCAAATCAACTCATAGAAGCATAAAGAGAATTGTTAGAGACTCAATATGTTCTAAGCTCAATCTCAACTCAACTCAACTCAAATCAATCTCAACTCAACTCAAGTCAACTCATAGAAGCATAAAGAGAATTGTTAGAGACTCAATATGTTCTAATCTCACTCTCAACTCAAATCAGAATTATGGAATAGTTTGTTTCATGGAACTTGACCAATCACCTCACACAATCACTTGACTAGGCTCAATCAACTCAACTCAACCAATCACCACAAGGGACTACTCTTTCTCACAAAAACCCTAGTCCAAGCATGTATCAACCAACTCAAATGTTTCCAACAATGCTCAACCACAAATCTCACATAACAATGATACTCATGTTCTTTTCAAGTTCTTTCACAACCAATGGGCTTCAATGACTATGCTTATAAAACAAGGTTTAAACACAACTCTCAAACCAGAAAACCTTGAAGCATTCAACCAACCACTTTCGAAAAGGAAACCACAATCAATCCTTTTCACTCCAATGATATTTCAGAAATCAACCACCATAAACAATCAATAGGAGAATGTGCCCATACCTTTTTGATGCCAAGAAGTTGTCCATAAAATCTGCCACACTAAACACAACTTTCCTTTCCAATCTCAATAAGGGTTAGTGGACTTCAAATAATAATCACAAGATAAGCATAACTCAATTTACACCTTTTTACTCCAACTTAATAAACACATCCACCAAAGTCCTTTTTAATAAAAACCCTTATCAAAAATAATAATCAATAAGGCTCTCAAAAATATTTTATAACAACTCCTTATTTCTCCTAAATCTTAATTTTCAATTTCATGAATATCAAAATAAATCAACAACTCATCCACCTCTGAAATAATAATCACAACCCTTATAAAAATAAAGTTTAATTAAAAACTTTAATTATTCCTTAACCACCTTATAACTCCTATCCTAGGGCATCAACGAAATTAATTAGAGCAAAACGTAATTACCTCCTCAAGGGGATTCGAACCCCCAACTTGCACACACCGTGAACGCCTTAGCCATGGCTAAGGTTGCCACATGAGCTAGCCACTCGTTCGAAAGGAAAAGGCATGACGTGCCTTAAGTCCTTCCTCCCTTCCATGCAAACCAAAAGTGCTTCGAGCGCTTTCCTTCCAATGCCTTCGAATGCAGTCAAGGAGATTCGAACCTTGATGTAAAGCGCTGCCACACACCTTAACAAAAATCCAATTGCCAATGCGCCACTCTGCCCACAATGTCTTGGGCTTTCGACCAACCTTGGATTTATTCGTTGTCTCCCTTTTCAAAATGATTTTTGCATGAGCTCTCTTCGGATGCTTAGCCAACGATTAACACGAGCAAGGATTAATTTCAAATGAACCTTAGGATCCCCCTTTATATAGTCTTCTCCTCATTTTCGATGACGTCGGTGCATTATTGATTTTCCCTCTTTCTTTAGACGTCGGCGCTAACTTTAATTTTAATTTTAAAATTTAAATTTAAATTTTAAATAATTAAAATTTAAACTAAATATTTAAAATTAAATATCTCCATCATCGGGGCACCTTTTTCGATGAAACGAAAGGCCAACCTGGGTTTTAAGAAAAACCCATTTCAAATCTGCCATCCATGGTTTTAAATAAAACCTTTTATTTTGCCTGCCTTGGTTTTCACAAAAACCCTGAATTTATCCATGCTTTCCAAAATATCATTTGCCCATCAAAACTCAATGTGATCCATATGACATCAATGATTCATGTGACATCAATGACAACATAAAATAACTCAAATTGCCAACAATGCGCCATTAAGAGGAATGGAAAAACCTAAAAATAAAATACCTAAAAGCATCTTTGTTTATTTTTAAGAAAAGCAAGTTTTTTAATCTGGACAAAAAGAACGGGAAGGTTTTAAAAGAAGACTGTGCACCGTGAATATTTACTAGACAAGACGAAGGTGCTTCGGAGCAAAAGGGAAAAATTAGAGAAGGAAAAAAGTTTGCTTCGAATCGTTTTTGCCCCATTTCTTTTTGGAAGTGCACTTGTAGAAGAAGTTTTGTCCTGGACACATGGTGGAGATTGGAAAATGTGCATTCAGGTTGAAGAATGTGCTGAAGCCATTTAATTCGAACGTGCACCCGAATTTGCATAGGAGAAGAATTTTATCTTTTCGAGGAACAAAAATATACATCATTAGTTTCAGGTGGCTACTTTATTTTTTCCAAGAAGGCTTAAATGATCGGGGTACATTTTACAATAAATTTGTGTGGCAAAGAAGGGCACTTTTCCAAGTTTATTTTGCAGTGAATCGAAGGTGATATCGTTAGAGCATTGGGAATAGTGCCAGGTGAGTGAATCAATACACATATTCTCTCGAAAGTGCCTAGGGTAACTCAATATTTATTATGGCAGTTGGGAGATCGCTCTATATAAAGGACCAAGTAAAAGCCCATACTTTATTTTTCTAAGATTTTTTACTGTCATTGTGTTTCGAACTACCATTGAAAAATAATTCAGAGAGCTTTGAAGGTATTTTTTAGGAGAAAGAAACAATGGGAAAGTGAAGTAAAGAGACTCAATAAATTATAGAGGTCATAGAGCCTAAGAGGTCACAAAAAAGAGGAGGGTCTAAATCTAAGAAAGCTCGACAAAATGAAAATGTGGATTTAGATCCATATGCCGACACAATGGTAGAAATCGGTGACTGTATGATAATACACAAAGGTGTGGAAAGATTGCAGTAATATGTGGAAGCTGTAGTAAATCAGGGGGTGACATCAGAAAGCTTGTTGATAGTACCCTATCACTCATAGTTATTTTGGTACCTGTTTCCACCTATACATCCTTGTTCGGAGCTGGTGAAGTTGATTGCTTAGTTTTATGTCCATTCACGAGAGGAGTGAAAAATGCTAAAAGAGAAATATTGTTTACCATCACCCCGAATGAATTGAGGGAAGCATTTGATTGTGGTTTAAAGTCTCCTTCTTATGTAATTTCTAAAAAATTGCATACCCATGATCAGGAGGATAGATATATCTCCATTATAACCATGCATCAATTCATTGAGACACAGCTGATTAAGGAGCCACCGATGGGGCAGCTTCCAAATTTGCCGAAGCTACTCACAGAATTTAAAAATTTAGATATTTACTCTATGTTGGCATGGGTGGCGGGTTTTCCTACAAACTCTATTATTCATAAGTGGCAGGCAACCCTAGCACAGTGTATTTGTCGGAATAAATTTTACTCTCCGTTGGCTATGAGGAAAGATACTAGTCCGATTTTCTTCGATTGGGCTGATTTTATTTCTCGAAGAATTATTTTTCAATTGGAAAATTTGCAGACTGGGGAGGAGACATCTTTTAGACATACCTATTTTCTCGTATGGTATTTCTTTTTTACTTGCAACAACATTTCCCTTTCATCGTGATAAGTCAGATGGATGAAAGAGATGAACTTTTGCCAGTATACATGTGGACTTTTTTTGACAACTAGGGAGTCATTTTGCAGTTTCAACAGTTTATTTTTGGGACCTACGATATAATTACTCTGCGATATATGCAAGAGGGTGTTGTGAGAGTTGAGAGAATCAGTGGTCAATGAAGAGAAAGGGGATATTTTTTTGCTTACTCAAGGCATGGTCATGAGGATTTTTGGCTTTACAAGTAAGCCATTTTTGTTACCTTATTTTGTCATCGAGCATGTTTTTGCTATGGAGGTGGTGCACTAGTCCAACTATGTAAATGATGTATATGGAGTTAGACGCAGCAAGAAAACAACCTGTAATATGTCATGCAAATTTGGTAGTATAGAAGTGAGCCAATTCAGGCAAAATCGGTTGCTCATGGCAACGCTACAGGATTTGGGACTAATAGAACTACCGCAGCGTTGGAAATACAACCCATTGGGAAAATTTATAGTGATAGTAAAAGCCAAGTCATTCTATTGTTGCCAACGACTCGCTATTGAGAAAATATGAAATAACTTCGACGGACCTGACATGAATTAACACTTTGAATACATGACGGCATTCCCACCCTGGCACGATTACTATGAACAGGAGGTCGAGTACAATCCAAAAAAATATAAAAATCAGATTCCTTCTCTTGAATTGTTCAATCAGATAAAATAGAGCGAGCCCGAATGGACTGAAGAGTTAATCACAAACTGGTGGATAATGTGGGTTCATCAAGTAAAGGCCACGACCCCCTATGGGTTGAAGTTGGATGAGGCATTTTTGGACACCTATGATTAGTTTGTTGATTCATATCAACTTGTTGCTTTTGCCAAGATTTGACCTCAAAGTTTCCAGCATTCTGATAGTGGTGAAAGTGGAGATAAATGTGAATGCATGTCGGTTGAAGAAGATGTCCCGGAGGAGGAGGAACGATAGTATGTGTTCAAGTGAAGGTCACAGCGGACAAAGCAAAAAATAGAGGAGGCACCTATATTAGAGAAGCAAAATATTCAGGATGCACCCCCATTCCCCAAAGCGACAAAGAGGCCAAGAATTGGTAACATTTCATCCTCTATTGTTGAGGTTTCAGTTGTTGCAGTTCCTACATTTCATGTTGTTTCGGTGGCAATTATCAATCCTTCACCAGTGATAGAGGTTACGACCATGGTTGCACAAATATTTCCAATGATTCAAGAACAAGGAGAGGACCATCAGTAGAAGAGTCCTCAGGTGGAATTCATGGACATCATGGACAATATGAATGTTGAGGAGAGAGTGGAAGAGCAACAAGAAGTTATTTTACAATCACTCCCATCACCACATCATACGGTGCCTACGCCCGAAGGTACATCTTTTATTCCCCCTTCTTCTCTGGAGCATGTAGCAACTTTTGATTCACTCCCATCAGTTTTCGTCTCTATTTCTCCACCCTTTGATATGCCCTCTATATCTATTTTGCTTCCTTCATCTTTCCCTCTTGAATTCACTGTTGCTCCCTCTTCTCTTCCCTTTTCTTCAACCTCCCTTTCTTTTAGTTCATATGCATCAAGGCCAAATCCATTTTCGTGCCCTTCCCCTTCTATTGCTACCACCACTACCATTGAGGTTATAATTACGCAAGCTACTCCGAAAGTGAGCGTAACTACAGTTGAACCCGATTCTTCCATCCATTCCTCCATTTTTGTTCCTTCGCTTCTAACTGTCACCACTGCTAATTTTGAGCCTAATTGCTCAGAAGTTGTGATTTTATTCACTCCATTTTTGAAAATACAAGCATTGCCCAAAATTTAGGTGGTGTCGAAATAGCTTGACATGGAGAAAATTAATCGGGCGCACCTGAGTTCTTCACAATGGTTGAAGAGCAAGAGGCAAAAGGAGGCCATAGCTCCAGCTCGGCTGATCAAAAGGGTTACCTTCGACCTAGTCGCCATGGATTTTCACACAACTAGAATCACTCCCTTAGTTCAAAAGACACAAAGAGAGATGTTGTCGAGTGATTATTTCTGTGAGACTCTAACAGAAGATCTCACCAGGATTGATCCAACAAAAAATATGGGCAATATACAGGTTGATATGAGCTCGGTATATTTACATGGCGAATACTGCAAAGAGAAATATTTTGAGAATGAAAATAAAATTATTGAGCTCAAAACTGCCTTGGCGAAAATCAAAACGCAAGAAAAAAAGAAGGCCACTAAAAATGAACACTTGCATCGACAGGTCAGAGTGAACTTAAAGAAAATAGATGCGGCCAGGATAGAGATGCATTCACTCTGACAGCAGTTAGAGGCTATCCATAATTAATTGGCCAATAAAGCTACACAAGCTGCATGATTTTCTTCGAAGAACATTAAAGAAGTGTGTCTTTGCTCAGCCCAAAACTGTGAGAAACTGGCCGAACAAGCAGTTCAGGTATTGCACTATTTATGGGTGGCTAGCATATAGATTTAGCTGGGACATTAATTAATTGATAACATGGAGGAAAGGCTAAAGACCTATATGGATATGGTAGTAAAAATTCAAGCTCTGGCCAATTCCAGCATTCACATTCACCCCCTGAGCGAAATGGATCATGCTTGGTCCATTGCCAAAGTCACACTACGCAGTTATTTTTAGAGAATGGACTTGGTGAGAGAGGATCAAAAAATTCTTAATACCATCAAGTGAGAGCATACTATTTCCATGACTCATTTTGATACTCTTACCGAGTTGGGATTCCTAGAATTCATTGATGAATGTGGTGAACCTCTACCTAAGGAACAATTGACTGCAACATCGAGAACGTTCGTAGAGGAAACCTCAAAGATCGATGCATGGGAGGAACCCACAATAAAAGCATAGGTATTGCCTCTAATGTAGAAATATACCCACATCGAGTTGTCATTGTATGAGTTGGCTCAGAGAGCAAAGCGCCTTAGCTTGGAGGACGTTCAGAACCTGTGCTTTGTCTATGAATCCTTGAGTATGCCTTGCATATTCATTATCCATTATTGAGAAGAGGCAGTTACAGTTTATGAAGTTACCTCTAAGATTCTCAAAGAGTAGGTAGAGTGGGTAGTAGTGGAGCATGCAGTGGCAGATAAGGCAGTGGAAGAAGTAGAGAGATCCAAAGTCCTCAAAGTTACAGTTGAAGTTGAAGCCAAGGAGAAAGTTGAAGAGGATGCACGTCGAAAGGCGTCTACAATGAAAGCGTCGGCCAAGGTAGTTGGCAAAAAGACTCCATAGCAGACCAATGTATAAAGGTATGGGATCACTTGTATTCATGCGATTTGGATACCCCGTGGGTCACCAAAAATATTGGCAGTTTTTCACTTTGCCACATTGGAATTTTTGTTTTATTTTAATGGAACATTTTGATTGTAATACAACGACATACATTATTCCTAATATAATATTTTGGGCCAAATTTATATGTTGTAGTTGTTTTATCTTTTTGTTTTTATATTCACTCTTTTAGCTTGGAGGTGATGAATGTTTAAGAAGAGAAATTGAAAATTGCATTGGAAATTCAAGTTTGCACCATTCGAAAGCTCACTGTAAATGGAAGACGCGTTCGCTAAAAAATAGAAAATATTAAAAAAAATTGAAGGGAACGAAAGTGCCCAATGATGAGATGAGAAAGAGCGCGTTCTCCCCAAGCATGGGGCGAAAACTTCATTTGCCCCACTTTGGGGCGAACATATTTACAAACGTTTGAAAAAATGCATGCCTGCCATTATAAAGAAAATCATTTTAGCTAAGGATCATGTTTGCCCCAAGGATGGGGCGAAAGCTCCATTCACCCCACTTTGGGATGAACGTAATGTAAAGTGCGACGGAAGAAGGAAATTCAATGGTGTGCATAATCAAATTGTCAACATCACGTTTGCCCAGGTTGAGGGGCGAATGCCTCGTTCGTCCCTCCCACGGGCGAACATCCTCCCAGGAATAGAATCGCACAAACGTGCTATAAAATGGATATTGGGCGAATGCTTCAAGAGGGCTGAGGCGATGTTGGACAGTCAAAAGTCGTGTTCACCCCAAAAGGAGGGTGACTGTCTTTGGTGCCCATTTTGGGGGCGAACAAAATTTTCAAAGGCAAGCAACGCGGTTGTTAAGTATTTTTGCCAGGGATAAAAGAAATTGTTGTCGCCATGGTCAAGGCAGGAAGGTAGTCAATGAAAAGTGTATTCGCCATTAATATCCAGATTTTCAAAGGCACCCGAAGCAGATCGCAGGTAACATTAAATAATGGAGGCAAGGAGTAACTCAAATCGTGAATCCCGAGCAAAGAAGAAATCCGTATTAAAAATACAGGAGGATTTTCATGACTTTTGAAGCAAGAACGTGTTTTCAAGATAACGAATGTCTCTTAATTTTTTGTGCATCGAATCCATAAGTGTTGATTTCATGGAAAGGTGTCCTTGTAAACCATATCGCTGCTCCAAGACAACAAGTTTTTAATATTTCCAAGGAGAAATTTCCTCACTATGGTCCTGGATCTGCGATCATTTTGTCTCCATGTGCATTTAATGAAAGAGGCAAAATCCTCTATAAATACTACTAAATTTTCATTGTAAAAAGAGGTTGGATATTTTTACGAGAAAACTCTCCAAGTTCTCTGCATCAATAAAAGACAGGGATTTTGAATTTGCAAGTGATCTTGTGTGCAATTTCCTTCTGTATTTGTGCATTTCTATTTTACCTTCATGTTCATTATTTGCTATTAAATTTGAATTCTACATCTGAATTTAGATGTTGCTAATGAGGGAGTGAGTGCTGGAGTGTTACTTTGGAGGTTGTTCCTACAATTTTATAAGTAAATTATGTTGCTTTTCTTTTGTTATATGCTATTTCATGCTTGGGTGAATTTCCTACTATTAGTCTGCCCTAAATCCTACACCTTCATACTGTGGCTATATTTCCTATTTCTTTTTGCAATTTCTAATTCCTTTCATGCAAATCTAGTCTTCAACTAGTGTAGGATTTAGCTTGGGAGCCAGCCCTCTCTAGAGATTGACACGGAGGACATTCCTTTCCTTCGATCATTCAATGTTGGTCATATCTAGGGTGCACAAATGTAGTTTTGTTGATTAGGCAGATATTTGACCAACACCTTCTTGCAAAAAATTCACTACAAACTATAAGATACCTTTACAAAAAAACTTTTAATTATCTTTCTTATATTTATGTCAACTTCCCACTCTTCATGATTAAAAAAAAAACCCCACTTAAAAATAAAATGCACATATGCACCTTTTATCTCCCTAAAATTTGCCCCCTTTTTCAAATTTTCTTTTAAAGAAATTTGTCATTTAAACCCACAACTTTTTATTTTAAACTTTCTTACAATAACCAACTTTCTCCTTAAGCAATTTTTTGCTTTTTTAAGAAAAATTAAAACAAATACCTTGCATATTTTGGTGCCATTTAGGCAGGAAGATTCTTTACCTCAGCACCTCTTTGTTTTTTGCATGGTCTCTCCATCATTACCACATGCCACACAAAAAACATTTTCTTCTCATGCAATAAACTTCTAGCATTTTTTAAAAAAATTATCTCTTCTCTGGTTTCATGCTCCAGATGTCAAGACAGATCAATATTTCTCTTTGATTCTAAATAATTATGAGTTTACACTTCAAACTTTAAACCAAGTCAATTATGCATAATTTTCAAGGCAATATTCAATATAATTAACAAGCATTATCATAATTGCTTCAAAAACATTATTCTAATTACACTTCTATTAAGGTAGCTTCAACTTGATTATTTTTCCTTTGAATTCAAAACTTTAACATGAGTGTTTCCAAACCAGGTCTTTAGATGTTTCAACATCAAATTTGCACTAGTTAATCATGTAAAAAAACTTTTCAACCAACATTTGCATAAGTTAATCATGCCTTTCTGGTGTATTTGCACGGGTCCTCCAAATTGGACCATCACTTTTAGGACTCTGAAATATAGTGTCTCATAAACAAAATATAGAAAAATAGTGATGTCATAGGCCAAACTCTTATTCAAGTCAAGTCTCCTCTTCAATTGAGACAAGGCATGTCATTCAATGGCAATGATTGTCCTTACTCACACAAAATAACCAACCTTGTTCTTATACAAGATGTTTGACTTAGTGAAATCAGGAAATAAAATTTAATCAAAATAATAGATATATTATTTCTCACCAATAAGAACTTATGTACAACATGAATATTTATACAACAATGTATCTCTTAGTTTCAAGAGACTCTTTGGTGTTTTCACCTCTTGGTGTTTCACCTTTAGCTTTATATTTTCATATTCTCTTATGCTTATGGGATATATGACTATCCAACCTCATATGAGGTAAAATCATCAATCATTACCTAAAAACTACATAATATAAAATAATATAATAATGGCTAACTCATACCGCTTCACACATATCTCCTTATGCAACACGATATTCTAACTTTATGCATGACAATGCCACTGCATTTTATTTTTTGTTGTGTCATGAAATATGTTCAGATACTAGATGAAACATATCTAATTATGACCTCTTGTCATCACATTTGGCATAATCTAAGTTTGTGTATCCTTTTAGAAAAATTTTATCATTCTTCTTATATTGTAGGCCACATTCCACTATACCATGAACATATTGCAATATCCTCTTTGCTACCTTCCAATGACTCACCTCAGGTTCCTGCTTAAAACTTGATAGAAATCACAATAATTTGATATCAAACCTAGAATTTTTTAAGCATATAAGACTCCTTATCAACTCAATACCAGATATCTCAGGTGATATAACACATTGAGATAGTTGTAAACCTTGCTCTATTAGTGTTGCCTTTGGTTTAAAATTTGTCATCCAATATTTTTTAAGTAGTGTCTTGGCATACATCATTTGTGAGACCATAATGTGATTCTTTCTTTTCCATACATCCAATTCAATAAAATAGTGCCAAAATCCCAGATCAGTCACGTCAAATAACATTTTGAAGTCATTCTTCGTACCATTTACCAGATCATCTAAATTGTCAATGATGACCAAATCATCAACATACAACACAAGTATCACTATCTCAAATACATGCCAATGTGCCACCTTGGTACAACCTTGTAAATATTAGATTGAGGTTGTGTCCTAGATTGGGGTGTGAATAAATCTTTTATGTAAAGTAATAATGTGTAGGAAATGCACAAGTGTCATGTAAATAAGTGTGCAAGTGTTATATATGTAAATATCTACAAGTGTCTCATATGTAAGTATCCATGTGTCCTTAGATTAGGAAGTGTTATGTGAAAATTCATGTCCAAGTGTGCATACAAGATAGAGTCATGTGTATGCAAGTGTCAAGTAGTGAAGCCAAGAGTCATGAGACTTGGCATAAGGAATATTCAAGTAGCCAAAGAGTCATCCTACAATGGCTATATATCACTCCATAGATAGGCATAGATGGATATCACATACATCACCTACATAGCTTACATAGCCTTCATAGCCTACATAGTGAGTATTGTGATTATCATTGTATGAGAGTTTTATGATACATTTGTAACAAAAAGAGGAGTAATACATATTGCATATATTTGAGCAACTAATATTGTAAGTCTTGTTATATTGTATGATTCAGGCTATTACATTCATATTTTAGCTTATTAATGAATGTTATTTGATATATTATTAGCCTTGATATTTACATATTAGTTGTCTCATATTATCTCTATTACATTATTATTTTGATCATATTATATTGTGGCTATCATATATTTGATCCTGTGATAAATTATCCTGTGAGTTTACATTAATAGTAAGGCTTCAAAATCCATCAGTGATATCAGAGCTATAGCAAGAAGTTGCTTGCACAATAATTATTTAGTTGCAAAATCAATTTGTCTAGTGTGATAAAATTTGTTAGAGTCTATCTACTTTAAATGAAGTTAGATCTAGATTCTATTGAAAATTTGAAGAAAATAGAAAGCTAGTGTATTTCCACTAGGTTAAAGAATAACTAGTGAAGACTAGGGCTCAGCTAGGGTCTTTCCACTAGGTTGAAGAATAACCAGTGAAGACTAGGACTCATCTAGGGTCTTTCCACTAGGTTGAAGAATAACCAGTGAAGACTAGGACCCATATTTCGATGAATCAACTTGAAGATAATTTATTATTTAGGAAAATAGCCAACCCTGACATTTAAATATCTACAATTTGAATATTGAGGCAGAACCAAACTCAAGATAAATTTGGTCATTCAGGAAATAGACATCCTAACATTGATATAGTATTTTCAAGGAAGTTTATTGTGACCTGATAGAGAAGAGGATTCAGGTCGCATCGACCTAAGATATTGTTGTAGTGAATATTGATCTTTAGAAGTGAGAAGCTTCCTACAATAGATAGAGAATACTTTCATATTCAAGTGCAAGAGAAGGTAAAAATATTTCATTAATTAGGGATTGATTTGAGTTGCAGGTTATTATAGTTTTAGGTCTTAAATAAGAGACCTTGATAGAGATTGATTCAGGTCTTAAAGAATAGACCTTGAAAGAGACAAGATAGATCAAGTTTAACTATTCTAAGATTCTATTTAAAATAGAAGGTGATCTATGAGATTTATTTCAGGTCTTGAAGGTAGACGTTGACAAAGAAAATTTCAAGTCTTGAAGGTAGACCTTGACAAAGATAATTTTAGGTCTGAATATAGACCTTGATATTGATATTTTGGATTCAAGTCTTGAATAAAAATGCCTTGATAAATTTTTTTAGTGATATTAAGGATTCAATTCATATAGAACTTAACAATTGGTCGAAGAGGAGAGGATAATATTAAAGGACAAAGACTCTTCAAATATAAGAGTATAGTTCAGAGAATTAAATATTTGATACCCTTTAGAGAAAGAGGTCCTTTATGAATATTAGTGGCCCTTATTAGTGAAAGGAAGAGGCCATATTTATTACATTTAAGCTCCTTATTATATAAGAGAAAGGATATTAAAATAAAGGTTTATGAAAGGTTCAAATGTAATTAGAGAACTAGAGGAATAACATATGTATGTTCTAAGATATGAGAAGCCTGCATAAGAAGAGGATTTAATTAGAGGTCAATCTGGTCAGCTACAAAGGAAAGTGTTTGAGGAATTGAAAAATATTCTATCAAAGTGGAAATCCATTCAAGCAAACATGTAATGAAAAGAGATCTTTACTAGACCAACGAATAAGAAAACCTATTCAACTAGTAAATAGGAATAGTTGCATAGCCAATTGCATAAGAAAGAGAAGGCCAAAGTTTCATAATGACTGCCAATGCTAAAGATAAAAGTGTGTATGCTACCAAAAAAGAATATGAAGATGTTCTTCTCTAAAAAGGAGAATACAGAGAGTTAAGGAAAAACTCTACGTAATAGCAAAAGAAGAAGAGCACAGTTAGAGTAAGAGAAATAAAGAGCAACCATAGAATCCCAAGTCAATGCTCAATCATAGAAGCACCAAACCAATCCCCAGTTAACCAACATCAAACCAATGCTCAATAGAGAAGTGACTAAAGTCAACTTAGAAGCACTAGTCAATGAAGCATTAAACTAGTGCTTTATAGAGGAGTGTCATTAGATCATAGAACATCAACCTAAATAGAGCACTTTTAGATCATAGAACACCAACAATCAATAACCTAAACAAAGTGCCATCAAATCACAGAATACCAACGATTGATACCTTGGACATAGAGTCATCAGATCATGAAATATCAATAGTCGACAACCAAAACATAGAGAAAATTGATCTCAAAAGGTGAATGAAAATATATTTAATCCAAATAGACATTAGAGAGGAAAGATTGAACATTTGGGAGCAAATAGTATTTTCTCCAATGTGACTAAGTGATTCAACATTTTTTTCAAAGAATGATTAATGTTTGAGCAAATATATTTTGTAACACTAGCTGCAACACCTACCTCGAATAATGTAAAAGGCCAAGCATCAAAAGGTGAAGCATCTAACTTGCAAAAAAGGTTTTAAAGTGGAATGTGCAGCAGAGAAGTGTGTTAAGGAGTTTGGTTGTCACAGTCCATCAAAGCAAAGAAGCAGAGAAGCGCAAGTGCCAATGTAGGGAGGTAAAAATATTTTAGGGTTTTTAAATTTGAATTTAAATCAAGTTTAAATTGGAGGCATAAGGTTTAATATCTATTTTTTAAAGTTAGAATTTTAATATTTAATTAAGATATGGAGAGATAAGTAACTTTATAATATAATTATTTTTATCTAATATAGTGGAGAGATAAGTAGATTAATGTTAAAGAATTAAATTAAGATAGGAGATATAAGGTTATTTAATAGTTACTTTGATTATTATAAATTTATTTGAAATAATTTGACTATTGAATTTTGCAATTTAATTATTTGGGAGACAAAAGGTATTCAACTTCAAAATTTAGAAAAATTAAATTTGCAAAAATCTTACTTTCATAGTTTCTAAATATTAGGGAGATATAAATAATTCTACTTCAAAGGTTTTTGAAACGTAGAAACTTTGAATCTAGGATGTCTACTTCAAAAGAATCATTGAATTCAATAGATATGGAGTTTTTTATACAAAAAGAAAAAGTAAATGCCATAAAATTTGGAATCAAGAATTTGCTTGAAAAATATAAAGGAAAGTTAGATCTAGTCTCAAAATTGATCTATAGTGAAGCTATAGATGAAAACTTTAAAATATTTGAATACTATTTACATGCAAGGATTGTTGAAGCAATTGATGATGGAAAGGATAGTATTATGATACCTTTAGATATTGGTAGCATCATGTATATGGCATTGCTTACACTTAGGTTTCATAAAGAAGAGAATATGAAACAAAAGGAATTGATTGAATCTCTTAAGAGGAAAGCAAAAGTAGATGAATCATTTTTGGAAAAAATATTTCATTCTTCATGCAATATTGATATTCCAAGTTCATCTAACTCGGGATCTTATTATGATGCTTTAAGTGAATGTTCAAAAGTATCAATATAGTTAAATAAAGATTCATATGATTCTAAGGACAAAGGCAAAAGAAATATTCTTACACAAGAATCTAATGATAATAAGGAAGTTCAAAAAAGTTGTAATATTGAAGCTACAAAGACTGAAGAACATGAAGCTAAACCCATAGATGAAGTCAAGCAAGAAGAATAACTAGGTGAATATCAAAACAAATATCATATCCATTAAAAAGTTCCTTGAAGAAAAAATACCTTGATTGAAGACTACAATCTTCAATAACCAAATAATGTAATACAGGGGGTGTTGGAGAATATTACATTAATTGGTACATACCAATGTACCACCTTGGTACAACCTTGTAAATTTAGATTAGGGTTGTGTCCTAGATTAGGGTGTGAATAAATCTTTTATGTAATGTAATAATGTGTAGTAAATGCACAAGTGTTATGTAAATAAGTGTGCAAGTGTTATATGTGTAAATGTCCACAAGTGCCGCATACGTAAGTGTGCACATGTGTCCTTAGATTAGGAATTTTTATGTGAAGAGTCATGTCTAAGTGTGCATACAAGACAAAGTCATGTGTATGCAAGTGTCAAGTAGAGAAGCCAAGGGTCATGAGACTTGGCATAAGGAAAAGAAGATTCAAGTAGCCAAAGAGTCATCCTACAATGGCTATATATTACTCCATAGATAGGCATAGAGGGATATAACATACATCACCTACATCGCCTACATAGCTTACATAGCTTTCATAGCCTATATAATGAGTATTGTGATTATCATTGTATAAGAGTTTTATACATTTGTAATAGAAAGAGTAGTAATATATATTGCATATATTTGAGCAACTAATATTGTAAGTCTTGTTATATTGTATGATTTGGGCTATTAAATTCATATTTCAACTTATTAATGAATGTTATTTGATATATTATTAGCCTTGATATTTACATATTAGTTGTCTCATATTATCTCTGTTACATTATTATTTTGATCATATTATATTGCAGCTATCATATATTTGATCCTATGATAAATTATCTTGTGAGTTTACATTAATAGTAAGGCTTCAAAAACCATAAGTGGTATTAGAGCTACAACAAGAAGTTGCTTGCACAATAAATATTTAGCTAAAAAATCAATGTGTCTAGTGTGACAAAATTGGTTAGATTCTATCTACTTTAAAGGGAGTTATATCTAGACTCTATTGGAATGAAGAAAATAGAAAGCTAGGGTCTTTCCACTAGTTTGAAGAATAACCAGTGAAGACTAGGACCCAACTCGGGTATTTTCACTAGGTTTAAGAATAACAAGTGAAAAGTAGGACCCATATTTGAGCAAATTAACTTGAAGATAACTGATTGTTTAGGAAAATAGCCAACCCTAACATTTGAAGATTTAAAGTTTGAAGATTGAGGTAGAACCAACTCAGGAAAAATTTGGTCATTTAGGAAATAGCCATCTTAACATTGATATAACATTTTTAGGGAAATTTATTATCATGTGACAGAGAAGATGATTCAGACCACATCAACCTAAGATACTTCTATAGTGAAGATTGATCTTTATAAGTGAGAATCTTCCTACAACATATAGATAAGACTTTCATCTTCAAGTGCGAGAGAAGGCAGAAATATTTCATCAAGTAGGGATTGATTTGAGTTGCAGGTTACTAAAGTTTCAAGTCTTAAATAAGAGACCTTGATAGAGATTGATTTAGGTCTTAAAGAAGAGACTTGAAAGAGATAAGATAGATTGAGTTTAACTATTATAAGATTTTATTTAGCATAGAAGGTGATCTATGATATTGATTTCAGGTCTTAAAGGTAAACCTTGATAGAGAAAATTTCAAGTCTTGAAGGCCGATCTTGACAAAGATAATTTAGGTCTTGAAGAAAAATACCTTGATAAATTTTTTTAGAGATATTGAGGATTCCAGTCATATATACCTTGACAATTGATCCAAGAGGAGAGGCCAATATTAAATAATAAATACTCTTCAAATATAGGAATCTATAGTTTAGATAACCATAGGTTTAAGATCCTTTAGAGAAAGAGGTCCTTTATGAATATTAGTGGCCCTTATTAGTGAAAGGAAGAGGACATATTTGATACATTTAAGATCCTTATTATAGAAGAGAAAGGAGACTTGAATAAAGGTTTATGAAAGGTTTGAATGTAATCAGAGAACCAAAGGAATAATATGTGTATGTTCCAAGAGATGAGAAACCTACATAAGAAGGGGATTTAATCAGAGTTTGATCTGGTTAGATTCAAAGGAAACTGTTTGAAGAATTGAAAAATCTTCTATCAAAGTGGAAATCCATTCAAGTAAGCATGTAATGAAAAGAGATCTCTATTTGGCCAACGAATAGGGAAACCTATTCAGCCACTGAATAGGAATAGCTACCCAACCAATTGCATATGAAAGAGAAGGCCAAAATTTCATAATGACTACCAATGCTAAAGATAAAAGTGTGTATTCTACTAGCGAAGAAGTCAAAGATATTCTTCTCTAAAAGGAGAATATATAGAGTTAAGGAAAAACTCTATGTAATAGCAAAATAAGAAGAGCATAGTTAGAGTAAGAGAAATAAAGGGCATCCCTAGAATCCCAAGTCAATGCTCAACTAGAGAAGCACCAAAGCACCCAACCAGTGCCACTATATGCTTAATTATACCACATGTCATTTCTAAGGAAAACCTATTGTGATACATGATGGATCGCTCCTACAACAATAGCCAAACCACAAATGGTTTATGCTCTTAATAAAATTTAATCTTGAGTTCATCAATTAGAAATACATTAAGGGTTAGATCATCACTGATCAACTTGTCAAAGCTCCCCTCCATAATGACAAACCAATCACCATCAACCTTCTTGATGATTCCATCTTCAATATTACAAAATAAGAGGAATATATCAAGCTTGAGGACAAAGTAGACCTTACCCTCTTCTTTGATAGTTCCAAATGCAAACAAGGGGGATGTGTTGGAGTAGTATTTTTTACACCACAAGGGGATCCCGTCATCTTTTCATTCCAATTTGAATTCCCCTATAATAACAATAATTTTGGATAAAAAGGTCTTGTTATTGTCTTAAAAACTATAATAGCCATGTGCATCAAACGCACTAAAATCATTGGTGATTTCTTCCTTATCGTGAATCAATTCAAGGGGTTCTACTAGTGCAAATGCCCAGTCTTAAAGGCATATAAAAAAGTTGTAGATGATTTGTTAATGCACTTTGGTATGACATAGAAGCATCTCCAAGGTTATCCAATAATTTTGCAAATACTATGGCTTCACTCAATTTCCTAATCCCTTAAAATCTTCATGACAAAGTCACACATATCCTTGTCACTAATCTTTCCCAATCGACCATTTTCCACAAATATTCTAAGGATGAACGAGATGTCCATTTTGTCCAAGTTGAGCCTTATCACGAATGGTTTTCTCAAGTGAAGGATTTTCTCAAACTTGGTTTGCTTCCCGTTGATATGCCATCGACTTAAAAATGAACATTCAAACAAAAAGCCACAAGATATAGTCTCTTAGAGGATGTACTTTATTATCATGGTTATGATGGTATTCTCCTCCATTGTCTTGAACCATGAGAATCAAATTGGACCATTACTCAAGCTCATGATGGCATATGTGGTGGTCATTTTAGTGGGATGGCCATTGCAAAGTATATTTTGTACATGGGATACTATTGGCCCACCATGGAATGTGACTAATGTGCATATGTCAAGAAATGTCTTAAGTGTTAGCATCATACCAAATTATCCCATGTGCCTCTGTAGGCTTTACAACCAATCCAGTCCTTGTGGCCCTTCTCCTAATGGGGTCTCGATCTTGTGGGTAAAATTTCCCCTCCTTCATCTGGACAAGATACCTTTATCATCATAGCCATTGAATATTTTACCAAGTGGGTTGAGGTTATTCCTCTTAACAAAATTACTAGGCCTCGAATCATAGAGTTTATCCTCCATCACATTATTTATCACTTTCTAAGAGCATATCATAAAATGGTCCTCCATTCAAGAACAAGGATGTCCAAGATATTTGTAATAAATATCACATCTAACATAGCTTCTCGACACCTTACTATCCTCAAGGTAATGGCTAGGCTGAAGCCACCAATAATGCCATATTTGCAATCTTAAGAAATATTGTAAAATAAAATCACAAGGTTTGACACATTCAACTCCCTTAGGCACTTTGCGATTACTGCATGAGTATTTGCATTCCCACTGGAGCAACCTCATTTTCATTAGTTTATGGAGCTAAAGCCATCATGAACCTTGATCTTGAAATCCCATCATTATAAATCTTATTATAGGAATTCATGAATGATACCACTGCATGCCAACTATAGCTTGACCAAATCACCCTTCTTGATGAGCTTCAAATCAATGCTCTTGAGTATCTTTGCATATATCAATATAGGATCAAATAAGCCTATGGCAATAAATTCCATCCACAACAATTCCAATTTGGTGACCTCGTGCTCAAAGAGAACCAACAAAATTCCAACCTCCCTAGCCATTTCCATGACAAATTCATTGACAATTGGCTTGGTCCATACATAATTAAGAAAAATTTTATTTCTAGTGCCTACAAACTAACCACCCTTGAAGGGATCAAAGAACCCAAACCCATAAACATCCTTAATTTGCATACCTTTTACACCTAATCATGTAGGTATTTTCTCCTTGTATATACTCCTTACCAAAAATAAAAAAACCCTTAGCACCCATGCTAACCAAATTGCTACAGTACCAACCACTTAATGGTCCCATCCATTCCATCCCCTTCCACATTCAGGCTTCCTACTTTTATTATCATGCCTTCCCTCTCAATTTTCTCCTCATTTTCCTCCCATTCCATTCATGGTTGTACAATCACGTTGTGATCAACTACATGCCCTTGATTGGTTCGTCCTCTTCTCCCCATTCCCTTCTCCTCCTCTTCCTCTTCTCCCATTCATGGTTGTACGATCAAGCTTCGAGTGGCTACATACCCTTGACTAGTTATTTTTTCTTTCATTCCTCTTCTCCTCTTCCCCCCTTCCATCATATTTCTTTTCTTCTTCCCCCTTTTTCTCCTCTCCTTACTCTCCTCTTTCCTCCCATTCCTTTTCCATTGTATCACACCATGCTCACATCCTTAAATTTCTACCACATCTCCATCCTTAAGCCCTAAAATTTTTGATCACATACTCCTTTGATCACCTTGTAAACCAGTCTATATGATTTTCTAATCATTATTTATTTTATTAATACAAGGCATATGCATAGTCATATATATGGTATTAGTCTCTATGTCTCTAATATTCTCCTTATAGCCCTTTTTTCTCATCTCACCTTTTGACTCATGTCTACAATCGCACTACCCATTTTATGACACACATTCCCCATTAATTACCCCACTATCATGGTCTTTTTTCCACTCTTTATCTTAGGTTGTGGAAATCTTGATTTTATTTTGGTTATTCATACAAGCCTAGTGTTCCACTCAACTTTTGTTGAATGTCATCATGTTCTATGGAGATATAGCCCTCCCTTGGCTACCTCACGTTCTCTCTTGTACCACCCATATATCTCACACATTAATCACATTTTGAGTCTAGGGAAGACAAAGCCAAGTGTAGCTCTTGCCATAAATAAAATGGTTTTCCCTACTCATCCTATCATGCACATAATCTGAACCTAAGGGTCTACAATGCATGTAAAAAAAAAAAGTATAATAGTAGATCCTTAGTCATTTTAGATTCCTCCACCAAGGCTATAGACACTCAATTAGTTGTGGAGTTATGTCAAAGTATTATGGGGCTATCTCCACTGGGGCTATAAATACTTGATTGGTAGTGGAGTATGCCCTCCATGTGGCAATATGTCTATCACATTAGCAACCTTCTTTTGTATAGACCTCTGACCACTCGTGGATACGCTAGCTTATAGTGGCTTGAATTACAATTGGTTAGTCCAAACTTTCTCAAAA
The DNA here is from genome assembly GCA_028583015.1 of Wollemia nobilis. NCBI lineage: Eukaryota > Viridiplantae > Streptophyta > Pinopsida > Araucariales > Araucariaceae > Wollemia > Wollemia nobilis. The sequence goes on along the minus strand of JAQPPZ010001629.1, from coordinate 3,332,045 downwards.
TAAAAAATGAACCTCACTACACACACCTTGGTCCTTGAGTGACTTGACTCTCTAGGATGGTCTAGATCTCTTGAAGTGCCTGATTGGATTTTAGGTTAAATTGATTGCTATCACTAGACTGTTTGATTTTCTTAAAAGACTTTTAGATCACAACTTCCTAGGGCACTGGATTTGACAAGTATTACCATTACCTTCCCTCATTTCATTCATATCCCCATATCTTGACTTTTATTTTCACCCTACCTCCCTTAGTACCATCTACTCCACTCATCTATCATGTTAGTACCCTAGTCTTTATTATATCATTGTGTCATTATGATTGTTCATATGCCCTAGATTAATTAACCTAATTATGATTGGTAATATGCATACACACATTTCTAAAAGTGATCAACCAAGCATTTATCCATATTTACTATCTAATTATGATCATCACATATCATATCATTTCTATCTACTCATATCTATTTATATCATCTATCATGTATAATCATTATCACATCACAACACACATCATAAGCATACAAAATTCATTTGTATATATCATAACTAAATCTTCATGCATCCATATACATTGCCCATAGACTACATCAAAATTGCCCCTAGGCATATCAGCATAACTCCACATCAACACACCCTATACAAACATGGTGGATTCTCAAGCTACATCTAATAACACACTCATTGTTTCTCACCTCTGGTCTCTCCACTCCCCTCTACCTTGTCCTACCAACACTGCTCACTACCATTCCTAGACTACCTCTTCACCCCTTGTGTAGATCCCACACCTGACATATTTGGTGTAGCTAGCTTTGTAAACCATTACACGAGTGGAACAATCGATGATGCACTCTTGTGGCTCCAATGTTATTGAGATGCTCATCATGAGATAATATCCACATCTACCTTAATCATTGCCTCCTCTAATACTCCAACCCAGTCTCTCTTCCATTGCAAACTCGCTAGCGCCCTATCCTCCCTCCCTTAGAGTGCCCCCACCTTCACTCATAGAGTGGCTATCTCTACCTCATGGCCTCCTATAGATACCTATGCTCTATAAGTTGTTAGAACCACCACACATCTATGTAACTCACCCCACTCTACCACCACCCTATCCCTATCCTTTTGCAAGGCTCTGTAAATATACCTATAGTGTGTCTCGCTCCTCCTATACCTACCACTTTTACCTCTTTGCATCCCACCTACTTTTCTCTAGTACAAATGTGATATCTCACTCTACTCTCTATCCCTACAAAATGTGGATCCACTCCTCCAACATGGGCCTAGTTGGCTCATTCTCACCCTCACCATCCCCTCCATCACCACCACCCTCCACCTCTATATCTGAGGCTCTCCTCATCTCTATATTTGATGGACCAACATTGTTATCTAATCAATTATGCACTTGCCACCACAAAGTCTCCTCCTATTCCTCATGCTCTCCCTCCTCATCCCTCTAGTCCTAACTAAAACTATTGTGTGTCCCACCATATGTCATACTCGATCATGTTGCCTACATCCTCCAAGTTTGTCATAACCAACATCACACATACCTCATCTCCCATAGGCTCCACATACAGTGCCATAGTGGCCTTGTTCCCCTCCACCTGTATACTATAGGTAAGTCAGGCACACCCTGTCTAAGCCTAAATTGTCACAACATTCAAGTGTACTAGAAGAATTCTATTTGGGACCATTTCTATCCCACCATCCTCCTAGCTCATCGTACATGAGCTAAGTGCATTCCCTCCTCATCCCAAGTTGGTCCTACTCTCCAGGTCCTCCAAATCATGTCCTAAGACCTCAATATTTCCCATATATTCTTGTAATATCCTAGAATACCCAAATATAGTTGGCTCACCCTGGCCTTCCTATCTCTACACCATCTTAGTGTATAGGGAACATCTACCCCCACCTCTATATGAGCCTCAAATGGTAGCCCTAATGGTCTCCCCATGTGAAAGCGCTCCCATGCCCACACTTATAGGAGCAAACTGCATCTCAATCCTAACTGCTCTCATTGTCGCACCTCATATAGCTCTCTATATGCCTAGGCCAATAATATTATGGCCTAGGCATAAATTTTCAAGGTCTCTACTAAGTCTATCACCAATCCCAACAAGTGCCATGGAAACCATGCACCCAAGGAGTCTAGAAAAATTATATTGGAGATCATTACCATTAGAATCGTGTGCCTCAATGTAAAGATACTCATATCATAATGTAGCTCAAATAGGATACCACCACTATTGAGACTAATGTTCTCCCAGCTAAGTCATCATCACATCCTTTTATGTCATACCAATAGCATGAAACTCACACACTCCACTAGTAGTTAAAAGATACAATACATGTCCTACAACATAATTTTTATCTTATTGGTTAGGATATGGAAGGTCCATGTATCTAAATTCCATCTATTTTCCAACACTGTGATATAAGCATGATCTTCATGCACAGTCTCTAGCCATGCTACCCCCTCCAAACCTATGTCTCGCAACCATTGCCAATTTTCTCCTATCAACTACCTCCTCACCTTAAAAAACACCTTCTTAAGTTGATGTTTCAGCCTTAGTACCTTTTTCTACAACTAGTCAACACACAATCAACCTTACACCAATCCATACTTAAAAAATGCACAACTATCTAACCCTTGATGACCATGCTACATCATCGTGTAAACCTAGATGGTCACATTGTATGACTATCTAACATCATATGATTATGCTACACACACATCTACACTCCCCCAACAAAAAAAAAAGAAAAAAATAATAAAAACAAAAACAACCCACCACAAACACATATCCCACAATTCCCTCATCTAGTGTACTTAATTCTATGATTTCATTTTTCTAAAAAATAAAATCCTACGGTTTATTTTTACTACTTCAATAACACAAAGTGGGTCAAAACATTGACTTATTGACTCTACACTTCCTCAACCTCCCTCTCTCATGCCTCTCGTTATCATTTTTTCACCCTTGCACTGCAACTTTGCAAGAACTTCGTATCAAATTCTCTCTTACTCCTCTCGCTCTAAATATTTTTCTCCCATTGGCAATGATAAAAATGAAAAATTGCACTATCATCCCTTATTTATACTTAGGCACATAAGATCATCCTATACGGTTACATAACCATCTTAGATAGTCAATATCACTTGACCGTTGAGGATGGTCTCTAAATTAAAAAAAAAAAAACAATTTTCATCATTCCTCTCACCCTCTAACTTTCCACTCCTTTGTCAAGAACCTCATTATTGTCCTCCCTTTAGTCATCCAATAAATTTTTGAGTGAGGGGGTAGACAATATTCACAAAATCTTGTCCCAAATCAATCCAATACCCAAATACCAAATTTTGGAATTGCACTTGTCCAAGAATTTTTACCAAAAATCATCATCAACCCTCCTTTGATATGGTAAAAGTAGAACTTCTCTTCTTACTTTAACTCAATCAATCCTCATCCATCATGCTTTGATAAATCGATCAAAGTGTCATGAGGATATGTACCACAATAAATCATCACTTCAATCCACCAAAGGTAAAGTTTTAATGTCACATGACTCTTCCTTGATTGGGGCATCCTACAGGGTCCTTGATTGGAGATAATCTTACACCCCCTACCTCAAGTCATGGTCATCATTCATTAATATTCATCATTCATTCATGATCATTCATGACCATCCAACTAACCTGGTGTCCTCTATTTTTCCACCACATTTTTCTTACACACAACATGATACAAAAAGGGGAAAATGTAGACACCCAAAATATGTCAATTTTGTAATTGTCTAAAGTCATCTTTAATAATTCATGCTAAATCCTAAATAATCCCTAAAATTGCACTACCCCACTCAATAACCTTACAAAAATTAAATTTTTCCCTCCTAGCCCTTTCTCTCCCACTAAGCACCTTCCTACATTAAACCCCTAGTCCCCGTGTGACTTCTCATCCCCCTTAGCCTATGTGCACAAATCCCTACTTTGTGTGCATATCCCCCTCTAGTCTCCCCATTTTGTCGTAAAATAGTTCCACATCACCCTATATTTCCACATCCCCATGCAATCTCATCACTCCCCATGCCCATTTATGACACTTGGGAAGGGTGAGGATCCTCCCCACCTAAGTGCATTTATGTGGCATGATGTGCACATGCCACTTGGGTGGGTGAGAACTCTCTCCATCCAAGGTCATTAATAGGGGAAGGTATACATTCTTAAAAATGGAAATCTCCATATTTTCCATGTCCTCTCTCACCCCTTCCACATGGCAGCCACATCATGCTATGCCACTTCCAAATCACCACCCCCTCATCCTTGCAAAAATTTTATAAATACCCTCTCTTTTCCTTCATTTGCATGAGAACACAAGTACAAGCTAAAACTCTACCAAAATTTAGACTGGACCCTTTTCTGTGTGTGTGTCACCCTCATCTATCACCACCTATTCACTAGAAAAAAATAGAAATGGAGGTCAATGTAAGCTTTTACATGCATACATCTTCCTTTTGAAGTTGCTTATACATAGAAGATCAAATCTACCCCATATTACGACTAGAGGCTATTCACATCCTACCAAAGAGACACTACAAATTTTACAATCATCAAAGCAATGGAGAAGAGATCGTCTACCCCCTGATAATAATAAAATAAAGGATTTCCTAACAACCATGATATGTGGTAAAATGTCCTCCTAAAATTTAGATTTAGCATTATTTTATATTAGATGATCTTTTTTATTACATTTTTCTCAATAACCGTTATTTGTATTCAACATCCCTTATCTTCACACATTCCTTTTCCTTTCATTTACACTTTTTTTTACACCACTCCTTTATTTATTTCCACTCCATGCATTCTTTTCATTTTATATCTTCTTCTACACACCTCCTACAATTCTTATCTCCCCTATAGTATTTTATAGATAATTGCATAGCATGCCCTATATCTTATGTTTTATTTATTATATATGGATATGGTAAGCATTAACAAAAAACTTACAGATGGAATGATTTTATTGATATTTTGAAGGACTCATATTAGGGACTTGAATTGGCCTCACAAGAAGTTATTGAAAATTAAGCTAACAAGATATTTTAGAGTTAGAATGGATTTATCATAGGCTATACTAGAGTAAGATAGATTTTATTTTTTAGAAGTTTTCTACTCGTGTTCTCTCTATCTAGCATCTTTAGAATGCTTAAATTTAATAACTAGTTGCTACAAAATTGTTTTTATAGATTCTTGTTTATTTTTGTGACAAGAATCTCTCTTATTTGTGACATGCTTAAGATAGATGTCCCACTAGAAATATGCTTAAGATAGATGTCTCATTTACAACATGCTTGAGATATATGAGAGACATCAATATCTATCTTATTTGCAACATGCTTGAGATAGATGATCAATAGCTAGTGGGGATGCAAGTTTGAAAAATGTGGAAATCATATTTTCCATAGTTGCTAACAACACCTATTGTTGTAGACTATGCACCATGTTTGCCTTAATTAATGAATGTATATGGTCAAATATATGTTTTGCATCATATTCATATGGTTAGGTTCAAACATATATTGATAGCTATTCTACTATAATGACTCCCCTTTGCCTCACTTTATGAGTATCATTTATAGCAATTTGGGTGGTCATTATCTACACAACATCCATTCACCCATAGTTATTTTCCTATGTCACTATGTGGTTATTTACCTCTTTTTATGAAGCCTCATGTCCATGCCCATCATGTGTGCTTGCTATGTCTATCTACATCCTTTTGAATTTCCATGATGTATCAACTTTGAAGGAAGTTTTATCGCCCAGTTTATAGATGTCCAAGCATTTGTATACCTTATATGATTTTTTTCGCTTCAAAAAAAAACCAAGAAAAAGGAAAGGAAAATAGAGTTCAATGATGAAAACCCTCAAGGCATCATTGAACAAAAGTTTGTTCAAAAACTAGGTTTTTGGTAGGCAAACTCAAAAACATCATGGCTGCTCTATATAGCTCGTCTCTCAAGTTTTGTTATGCAATGCCATTGGCGATACAATAACATATTGGTTGGGAGGAGGACACTATGTATACATACATATATTATTTGTGTTTTGCTAACACTATGGAAACATTCTTTGTTTTTTATGCTCTTTCCTCATATCACCCTCAATATGATGGTCAAACAAAGATTGTTAATAAATGTGTCGATACTTACCTTCGTTTTTTTGCTCAAGATAAGCAATATCACTGGGTCTAATGACTTTTTTTAATTGAATTGTGATACAATACTTACCATTTTCTCCTTAAAATGTCCCCCTTTGAAGCATTGTATGGTCAAAAACCTCCATTAATAATTGACTATGTTCCAATATCTTCCAAAGTTTTCCAAGTTGATGATTTGTTACAAAATGATAAATCATGCTTTAGCTCCTTAAGAATAATTTAACCCAAGCCCAAAATCATATGAAGCAACAACAAGATTCACATTGTTCAAAATGATAGTTCAATGTAGGAGATATCGTCTTTTTATACCTATAACTTTACAAGCGATTATCCTTAAAGATCAATATAGTTAGAAGTTAGCTCCTCGATTTTATGGTCCCTACAAGGTGGTTCATTGCATTGGTGAAGTAGCATACCAGTTAGAGCTTTCATCGTCTTCCCACATCCATCCAATTTTTTATGTATTCAAATAGGTTATTGGCCAAAATGTGCGGTCCCAGACAGAGCTTTCATTACTTTATGAAGAAGGTCAAATCACTCTTTACCTTGAAGTAGTATTGCAGTCCAAAGATTGTCATCTTTTATCTCAAAAACTTAGGATTTTCTCTTCAAGTGGAAGGACCTTCCAGAATACGATGCTACATAGGAGCCTAAGAGCATTTTCTATTCTTTTCTATCTTTGAGGACAAAGCTTTTTGAAGGGGGGAGTCATGTAACAATCCTAATATAGCCATGTTGGCTAATTATTTTTATCTCGGGCCATAGATTTAGTTAGTCAACCCTTGAGAATTAGGGTTAGGTTATCATTGATTTCATTTATAAATAGGAATAATATTTTATTAGTTTGAATTATTGAATAATTTGGATTTAAGTCACCTCGATGCACATAAGAGACTTTGCCCTCTCAAAGTGGCTATGAGACTTTGCCCTCTCTAAGTGGTTGTGGATTTGCTATTGCATTAATTTATTTTTGGATTTGATATTTGCATATTGTTCGTGGCATTTGAATTTGAATTATTATTGTTTGCATGCTATTAATAATAATTTAATATTGAAGTATTATTGTGGATATTAAATATTTATGTGATATCATAACAAGAATCAACACCGTGATTGGCTAAATCATCTCCTACTTGATTTTCTTCTCTATATATATGCTACATTTCCAAGAGATTACCTTCGATAATAGATGTTGAACACCAACAATAATATTATTTTTTTATCCAATCCCCACATCCATTTTTGTTGATAGCATTAATTATAACTTGTGAATCCCCTCAATTGAAATATATTTCTATCCTTTTTCTATTGCAATTTAATCCTTATAAGAAGTACCCTAGTATCTCTATAATCATTAGTTAAAGTTCCATATGATTTGAAGTAAATAAAGAGAATTTTGTCTTCATTATCTTGAATAACACCACCTCCATTGGTTTTTCTTGATTTCCTTTAGAAGCACCATTGGAATTTATTTTGATAAACCCAATGTTTGGACATTTCCATTTTACCCTAGATCAAAGTAGATCCTTTGTTTTAATTCCATTATTGGAGATGACTCTTCCATGTATGTTTAAATATTGTAACCAAGTTGTTACAAGCTCTTTTCACACTTAAGTCTTCCCATGATGAGCACCATGTTTGTAAACATTCTACAAGAGAGGTAATAATATGGTTCCAAACTTGGGTATGATTTCAAGATTTATTTGTGAAAATTATATTATTCCTTTCAAGCCATAAATTCTAAAAAATAATGGCAATGATCAATCCTCCAAAGAATACTTAACGTTTTTTTTTTTAAATAATTAATCTAACATTTCATAAACTCTTTTAATGTTGATAAAGCTATCCAATATATTTCATATTTTGAAAAACGCAACCCCAAATGGTGTGAGCAAAGGAACAATAAAGAAGCAAATGGTCCAATTTTTCTAGATCCTTCTCAAATAAGGTACATTTGAAAGGTCTATGATATCCTCTTCTTTGTAGACTCTCTTCTGTAAGAATGTTATTTTGAACTGCTAAGCAAAGGAATATTGAGGCTTTAGGGAGAGCCTTTAGTGACCAAACATTCTCCTAAGAAAAATATTTGGGAGTAATAAATTTTGATTACTCTAGATCCTCATATCCCAACTTGATTACGTATCCACCATATTTTTTTTGTTTTTCTTGAGAAAAGAGGGTTGTACTTAGGTCCTCCACCCTTGATAAATCATAATTCTCTTCTATAAAGCTTGAAATTTTACAAACATATTCAATTCTCATCTCAATTGAGATGCTATAACTAGATATCTACATATTTTTTCACAAAAAGTATGAATTTTTTATATTCATTTTTTGGATCTTAATTTTTTTGTAAAACTACTAATATCCAACATCCTTTGTCTTGACAATTTTGAATCTTGTTAATCTATCTATTCAAGTGAAATCTTGATTAGTGATGGTCTTTGATAATGCCAAGTTGTCATTGTGCCACTTGAATATCCATAACTACTATGTTGGCTCCATGCTTTTGTTGCTCTACTTTGATATTTCAAATGATTGGTCCTGTTGTTCCATGATGCTGTTGCACCCCTTTGAAATCTAGAAATATTATATTTTTTTGCCAAACACTGCCATACTTGATGTCTTTCTGACTCCATGTAGATCTAAAATATTGATGCCTTAAGCCATGCCTCTAAGATTGTTGTTGCTCAGGGTGGTGTGGGTGTCGATATGTTGCAACCTTAACTTGACATTATGTTTCCTTTGATTCTTCAATAATTTATTTTTTATTTTAAATTATTCTTCACAATATTCTCTCTTATACCTTTCTTTTGGTGCATCCTTGTGCACTTATGACAAGGATTCCTTGGACTTTGTTGTTGCTTCTTCTATGGACTCTATTGTTGTTGTTATTGTAAATTCAACTTTTGAGTTTTCTAATGGTTCTTCAACTTGTTCCCTTGCCATAACTACTTCTTGCTTCTCCTTGGATCCTTGCTTCTTAAGATTTTCCTTCTAAATGTGACCATGAACTTGCACATTATCATCTGTATTTTTTCCTTCTATTATATCCTCTTTATTCATTTCTTTTAGTTCCCTTTGAAGCCTTTTTATTTCTTCTTCATATCCTTTGATGGTGACCTTCAAACTAGCTATCTTTTTATATGGGTTCCACTAACTCAAGAATGCATGCTCCATTTCATCCCAAGTGAAACTATGTTTCCTTTCCTTAGCAATACTTGCCCACCAATCATGAGCTTCCTCTTTTAAAACATAGAAAAGTTTGCAAGTCCAAAAATGATCACTAGAATATAGAGATCTAAACTTCATCCACTATTCTTGAGAATCATGTCATACTTTCGAGTGAAAATTGGTAACTCCATCATCTCAACTCAAAATATTTCAAAAGCAGCTAAGGTTTTGAAAAAAATACTAGGGTTTTTCATTTTTTTTAATCTCCTCTAATCCTTGCTATCATTAACAAAACAATTTAAATGTAAAATAATTGACATAAAAAAGGAATGCAATCGTCCATTATGACTTTGCATTAATCCATTACCAAGTTTCTCCTCCAAAGGGTTCAACATTGTTGCGTAGACTGTTGTTGTTGTTGCAAAGAAATGTGAACAACTTTGATGGCAATGAATGCTAAAAAAAAAATTGTTGATAAACAAAATATTGCATTTGAAACTCAAATCACTTATCTTTGCTAATAATATTCAATTTTCTTCTCTTTGCTGGTAATCTTCGCTTCCTATAATCTCCTATTTTGCAAATCTCTTCTGGTGATAATGCTAAAAAATTATTTTGTTGATACAAAATATATTAAGCTAAAACTCAAATCACTTCTCTTTGTCGGTAATATTCAATTTGCTTCTCTTTCCTTGTAATCTTGTCGATAATATTATCTTCTAGTAATCTCCTCTTTCTCAAATCTCCTCTTCTGCAAATCTTCTATTAAAAGGGCAATTGTTGAAAAGGACAATCTAAGATATTTATCATGAAATATATTTCAACCATCTATCATAAAACATCTTTTAATGGTTGAGAATGATGAATTGTCAAAGAAAAATAGAAAAATGGTGATATGTTCCTATCCCATGTGGACTAGGAGAACTAGATGGCTAATATCCACCATCTTTTGATAAAATTCAAACTAACTTGTCATTTCATGTAAAAGTCAACAAATAAAACTCTTGAAGCATATTATGGAGTTCATCTACAAATTGTTTAAGTTTCTCTCCATCAACCAAGTTACTAATAAAAATCCATGATCTGGACTTGTTACTCATATTAAAATAGTCTTTGACCTTTGGACCTTTACAATTTAGGCGTACATGAGCCAATGGTTACCAATCTAAGTCAAATATGAGAGGATAAGGCTTTATACAAGCATGAAACCAAAAAATTGCATAGTTTCCCTTATTGATTGACCATCTATTATGTTTTTTATCAATTGCAAATTAATCTGATATGAAGTTCCATGTTGACAATCCCTTGGGTAGGGTTCTTTCCAAAATAATTTCATTGCATTAAGAGAATCTATATATTTTTGAAGTAACATTTTTCCAAATTAGTTTCTTAATCTTTGAATAATTCTAAACTTACAAATCTACAATTCTACAAGTCTGCTCCTCCAATATTATTTCCTTTGCAAACCCTATCCCACTTACAAAGAGGAAACCTAATTTTTTTCTCACATTCATTCCAAAGAAATTCTCTTTAAGTTTTATCAATTAATGATATTATACCTATTGGGAATATGTTAAGTGACATCATATAAATAGGTATGGATTACAACGTAGTGTTTTATGAATTATAGCCTTCCCACTATGGTTAAGAACTTACCTTTCCAACCTACCATAGAAGTTTACATTCTATCAAAACAAGAGATCAAAGCTCTTTTTTAATTTACAGTATGAGGCAAAGGAATACTCAAATAAGTTGATGAAAATTTTCTATTTTAAACCCTAAACTATTCACAATAATTTGTTGTAAATCTAGGGTAGTGTTAATGAAAAATCCTATATTTTGTAGTACTAACCAACTATCTAGTGGCCTTCCAATAGCTTGATAATATTGATGTAAACTCCATGGCCTCATTGACAGAGGGGTGACCCAAAAGAAAATTGTCATTAAAATATTGGAGACGAGATTGAAAAGGACCATTTTTTGCAACTTGAATACCTTTGATTTGTCCTTTTATTTTTTTCTTTGAGAAAGCTCTTCCTAATGCCTCTACAAGAATAATGAATAGATAAGGAGATAGTAGATCACCTTAGTAGAGTCCACAAGATAAATTCAAGTAACCAACAAGAGAAACATTGATCAAAATATAATATTTTGCAATGCTATAAAAACATTTAATCCATTCACACTAAATATAATCAAAATCAAACTTTTTTAAGAAAATCATGTAGAAAACTCTAGGAAACCCTATCATATGCGTTGTTCATATCTAATTTCATAAGCATACTCGATTTTTTTCATGGAATGAAGAGAATGTATGGTCCTATGCAATGATTATACCACCAAGAATTTGTTTACCACAAACAAAACCACTTTGTTACTCTAAGAGAACATGATCTATAATGTCTTTCAACCTGTTTGTAATTATTTTTGAAATGATCTTATAAATCATATTACAAAGGCTTAATGGATACAAATTATCAAATTTATTTATCTTACCTTTCTTGGGAACAAATGTAATGAAAGTGGTATTTATTTTAGTTGTTATAGCCTTCCTTTTCTAGTCCTCTTCAACCATAGGTTACATATCACTCTTAAATAAATCTTGATTTTTTAAAAGAAAATTGTAGGAAATCGATCTGGGTCAGGTGCATTCTTAGGATGGAATGAGAAACTGCTTCACGTAGCTCCTCCATAAATATCTTCTTTGTCAAAATTTAATTTGGTCCTTGTGTCATAATTGATGGAATATTTTGTAAAATCTTATCTTGTGCCTCCTTATCTTGCCCAATATCTGACAAAATATTTTTGAAATAACTAATTGCTTGCTTCCTTAATATTTCTTCTCTTTGGAGTTAAAATATTTTTGATGCAATGAAAATAAAATTTTATTTTTGCTATAACATGATTTTATTTTTTGTATTTCTATCTATCTCCTTCCTTGAGTCATTTCTCCCTAGGTTTTTGGAACCAAGATGAATCCTCCATTTTTAATGCATTATGATAATAAGAAAGTAATTATTTTTCTTTCACATGATAGTTTCTACTATCTCTTGTAAATTTTTGAACTTGGATTATGTTTCTTTCTTTTCTTTAAATACATTACCAAAAGATTTGACATTCCAACTCTTTATTTGCTCCTTTAAATACTTCATCTTTTCAACAAACTTGTACATATATGATCCTTCAAAATTTCCTTCATCTTACCATAACATAACAATATAGAAGAAATCAAGGTCTTGGAGTCATATAGACTGGAAACCAAATGGCTTTGGATCATTGTTATTGGGTAAATCACAAGTTACAATAATGGGTTTGTGATCTAATCCTTCTCTCAATAAAATATCTTAAGAAACTGTATACTCTATTAACAACCATTTGTTAGATAACAAGAATATATCCAATCTTTTTGCTATACGAGTTTGTCCAATGCATCTGTTATCCATGTATATTGAAAACTTGAATGACTAACATCCTAAATACCATTTGAATTGACAAATGAAGCAAAATCTTGCATTGATTTAAAACATCCTGGAATACCACCCTTATTTTCCAAAGGAGATAAAACAATGTTAAAATCACCACAGGAATCTATAGATCACAATGAATCATCATTGTGTTTGACAAAATATGCTAAGATCCTTCCAACATCTTTCACGAGGAGTGACTATAGTTGGAGAATATACATTTATAACCCCAACATTGATTTTCCTCTTTTTTGCAAAACAGTCCAGCAACCCAATTACTTTTTGCTTCTAACAATTGTTCATTCTATTTGAATTTGTCCCATATTTTTGCAATACTATTTGAAGCTCCTTTAGAAGAAATTGTTAGACAATCACCCATATTCCAAATATTTTTAAATGCATCCTTGCATTCCTTACTACTTAATTTTATTTCTTGTATTAAAATAAATCTATGATTATAAAAACCTATTAATTATTTAATAACTCTTTTTTAGGGGTCTTATTCATACCCCTAATATTCCATGATATCATTTTCATCAAACATCACTTTTTATTTTTATTAGTGGGTTTAGCCTCACTTCTTGATATTTTTATTTGGCTGTCCAAATTGATATCCCTCTAACTTTCTTTTTCTGTTTGGTCATGCTTTGATGACTTTCCTCTCCTTTTTCCATTCCCACCAACACTCTCATCTTCATTAATATCTTCTATTTTTCCACATTATCCATAATGAGACTTATCTTCTAAAGATTTATGTTGCCCTAAGTAATCTAAAATGTAAAATATAGCCTCATAAATTATTTCTTCTTTGTATTACCTTGAAAACCCTAAAGTGCATGGATAATCCTCCATAGTCATTACTTTCTTATGATGCATTGAAAATCCTAAATTTCCTTGGATATCCTCCATATTTTTTTCTTTATTTTGTTGCTCTTGAAACCCTAAAATGCAACGAATATACTCTTATACTACTTCCATTTTTATTGCAAGGAGAAGATTTTATGCTACTTGAGGGAAATGAAGATGATTTACCTGGATTAATTTTAACCTCTTTTATCTCATTAACTTTAAAATTTGTCTTCCCATATTTCTTCGCATCTTTGATTCCTTTTGTATTTGAACTTGCACATTGTACCGCCTCATCCCTTGTGTCATTTTTCTTCTAATGACTGATTTGAGTGAACTATAATGGCCTTTGCCATTTGATGATGTAGAGGGGTTTTATTGCCATGATTTGACCAAGGTTCTCCTATGATATGAGCTTCTTGTTTTGCATTAAATTTTGCCTCACGTCCAACATTTTCCATATTTTTATTCATCCTTTTCACTTTGTAATCTCTTGTCATGTGTTTGTTTTCATAATATTTGCGACATCAGAATGTAATGTTTTCATAATCCACTTGTTGATCTCATTATTTTGATTCATATTTAATCCCAATGGATTACAGTAAAGTTTTTTAAATATCTATGGCAACACTTATTCAAGTGTATACAACATTGGAGTATTGTCAATAATCTTCAAAACATCCTTATTAATGATTTGATAAGGAAGTCCAAAAAACCTAATCCATACCAAAATCCTTTTAATAGTTTTTGTCTCCAAAAAAAAAAGTGATTTCGTGGTTTTAAATATAATGCATATTTGCCCTAAACCAAAGGCCTCCATCTATTATTTCATCCCTTATTTTGAACTAAAGAAGATAATAAATAAAAATCCTTTCGGAAGAAATTTGAATTCAATTCCCACTTCCACTAGATTCAATTTTGAATCTAAGAAAAACCTCCCTAGTATCCATGGAACTTACATATTAACCCTCTAGTTTTAAAAACCATTATAGCATGCTTAATCACCTCATCCTTGATAATCACTTTTGGTGTAATATGTGTTACCTAGATAGGGTTTACAATAGATTCGTCGTTTTTCTTATCACTAAGTAGGTTATTCATACTTACTCCTTACTTTCAACTAGGACATCCTTACTTTCAATAAGGACTTTCAAAAAAAGACTTTCTTACCATGTTAATTAGATCCTTTTCATATAAATATTTTAGTTTTTGAGTTTCTTACTCTTTGCCAATGGGGTAGCAGGCTTAAAGGTCCAAGTCCTTGGTCCCACTTTGTGGGATTCCTCACCCCTATTAACATCGAGTTTGGGCATGTGTGGGGGGGTCGGCCCTCTTGCTTTCTAACCGGTTAATGTGATGATGCAAGTCTAGTGGCATATTCTATGATTGGAATTTCATTCCACGTTAATACCTATCTATCTATCTATCTAAAATGTTAAACAAGAAAAAATGACACTCATTCATTGATAACACTTTGCTTTCTACTTCTTGCTTATGATTCCTCCTCACTCCCATCATACTAGTAAAAATATACAATTTAAAAATAAAGTTCTTCCATTTTTATTTAATTAAAAATATAAAAAATATACCTTAATATGATATAAAATTAACAAAGTATATAACAAATATGTTATGTGAATTAAATTCATTTAAAGGTTTTGGCACCTGGGATGCAACGCAACGGTTCGGGCTTTGGCTCTTCTCCGGGAGGTCCAAGGTTCAAACCGTGGCGTGGGAAAGTGTGTGAGGGGGTGGGTGTGTGATGGCTTTGTGTTAAATTCCCTATTGATAAGTATAGCTCACCTTGTACATCGATCATAGGGGTTTCTCACAATAACCAAACCAAAAAAAATAAAAAAATTCATTTATTTTTAATAAACTGTAATTTAAATCTTGTCGAACTCTCTTTATATATAAATAATAACATAGCTATAATAAAACTATTATGTCGAGAGTCGGTCATAAGGGTTTCTCACAATAACCAAACAAAAAAAATAAAAAAATTCATTTACTTTTAATAAACTGTAATTTAAATCTTGTCGAACTCTCTTTATATATAAATAATAACATAGCTATAATAAAACTATTATGTCGAGAGGGCTAAGTGGATTGGTAAGTGCTTGTCTTGGGGCCAGCCTGTTTGCAAAGGTAGTAGTTTGATTTGAACTCTCTAAGCGCACGATACGAATTTCAAGTGAACAAAGATTTTATGTTTAATAAAGAAACTGTAATCTAAATATTGTCTAAGTCTCTTTATATATAAATAATATCATAACTATAATAAAACTATTATTACTTTATATTTATTTATATATATATATATATATATATATATATATATATATATATATATATATTAATTTTATAAAATTCATTTACTTTTAATAAACTGTAATTTAAATCTTGTCGAACTCTCTTTATATATAAATAATAACATAACTATAATAAAACTATTATGTCCAGAGGGCTACGTGGATTGGTAAGTGCTTGTCTGGCCAAACATTTAACAAGAAGACACTTAGGTTCAAACCTCGGGGCAGCTCGTTTGCAAAGGTAGTAGTTTGATCCGAACTCTCTGAGCGCACGCCATCGATGATGATGATATGAATTCCAAGCAACCAAAGAGATTGTAATTTAAATATTGTCTAAGTCTCTTTATATATAAATAATATCATAACTATAATAAAACTATTATTACTTAATATATATATCATAACTATAAAACTATTATTACTTAAAACATATACATATATATTAATTTTATAAAACTTATTTACTTTTAATAAACTATAATTTAAGATTAGTTTTGTAGTACATATCCTTAGAAGATGTGACTTCTAACAATATTTTCAAGGGGGAATTTCTGGTTACTGTGGATTTGAAGACAAGATTGCTGCCCCAGGAGGGTCCAATGGGGACACCTCCGGATCCTCTTCTAGAGAGACATAGTTCTTTTGCAGATTTGTTAAAGGATAAATCTCCATCAAAGACCGAAGAAGCACAAAAATTGCATTAAAAATGCTCTTTACGATCGCTGGAAATAGATCAACATCTCAACGAGTTAATGGATGCTTGTCACAGTCGTAATCAAGGCCAAAGATTGTCATTGAGCAAAGGATGGTTGAAGAAATAGTTTTATATAGAGCCAATCATGATTTGATCTCAAAATTCATGGGTATTCGCCCTACCCTAAATTTTTTGCATTCCTGGGTCCGACAAAACTGGGAGCCTCTTGGTGAGTATTCTTTATGGTTTATTAGCAATGGATATTTTATTGTTAGTTTTTCTTCACTTGCCGATAGAAATAGGGCTTTCGAATCAGAAAAGAGGAATCATGGTCCGACAGGATTATTTGTTCAACCCTGGAGAGTGGGATTTGATCCTCGAATTGAACCCACTGCTGTCCCGGTTTGGATCCGTTTGTATGCACTTCCAATGGAGTTTTGGAGTGAGCAGGTATTGGAAATTATCGATAATTCCCTTGGAAGACATTTGGGTGTTTCCAAAGACACAATAGAAGGAAACACAACTGTTTATGCAAGATTATGTGTGGAAATGGATCTTAGCCAGCCTCTACCAACAGAGGTGGAACTTGAACTTGCAGGACTATCTTGGATTCAACAACTGGATTATGAGGCATTGCCCTTCAGATGCAGAGTTTGCCACAAATATGGGCATTTGGCCCGATCTTGCCCAAATAATATGAACATAAAAATGGAGGCTCCTCTAGGAATGTCAAATCTTCCTAAGGAGGGTAAGTCAACAATCAACAAAGAACCAACCAATATTTCTCAGGGTAAAGAAGCACAGGGAGATGGTTTTGAACAACCCAAAAGAAGGAGAAGGCAAAAGAAAAATGATGGTAAAGAGCAAACCCAACTCAAGCCCTCCAATAGGTATGAGATATTTAAGACACTAATGGACCAAGAAGAACAATTCATGGAAGGAGTGGATGGGAATAATGAAAATAATAACATCCATGTTCAAGCTCCTCTTTCATCTCCCCCATCATAGAGCAGGTAATTGAGTACAATGAGTTACCGCAGTTAGAGAGTGCAGGGCATTGATAGTGCATAACCAAGAGCAACCAATAATTAAGGATGTCAAGATGGGCATAGCATAAAAGAATAGAGAAAGGCCAACTTTAGGGATAACTCATGTGGAAAAGAGATCAAAAAATAGCAACTCTCAAGGAGTGGGTAGAAAATCAAATAAGGAATTGATAGCAGTTCAAGGAGACAAACTGATCACTGGAGGATCGGTGAGGCCAATAGATTTTTACCGCTCTCAAGGTAACCAATGATTATACAATCATGGAATGTTAGGGGTTTAAACAATAGAACCCATCAATCTGTTGTTCGAAGACTCTTAGAAAAATGTAAAACATATTTTTTGCTTATCCAGGAGACAAAAATGTCGTTAGATCTTATGTGTAAAATAGTTAATATAATTTGGAGGGGTGTCGGTCATATGGAAGTGGCTGCCCAAGGTGCCTCGGGGGGATAGTTACTCTTTGGAACTCTCTTGAATGGACTGCAATAGAACATATAGCTTGGAGGGGTGTTCTCACATCACATTTTAGAAATAATGTCACAACTGAACATGTTTTAATCACAAATTTTTATGGGGCTCAAAACCTAGATGGTCGATGCATCAATGGAAAGTTGTGCATAACATGAGAGTCTCAAGGGAAGATTTAGACTGGATTATTGTTGGGGATTTTAATGCTAAATTATCCTCTAGAGATCATGAAGGGGGAACCCCAATTTTGGACCTAGGGGATCGACTTATGATTGCCCAAGTCCAGGCATTACACTTGGTGGATATTAAATGCCCTGGAACCAACTATACTTGGACTAATAAGAGGAGGGAGCCACATAGCCAGAAGGTGAAGTTAGACCATTTTTTGGTTTCAGAGGAGGCATTTGTAAAATGGAATATAAAATTTCAGATTTTGGAGGGTCCAGTTTCAGATCACTTTCCCATTTTGTTGGAAGGAGGGATCAAGACAAGGCAAGATCACAAACCATTTAAATTTGAAAACTTTTGGTTACAAAAAGAGGAACTTCGAAAGAAAATTCCACAGTGGTGGGAAGAAGGTCACCCAACATATGGGACAACAATGTTTAGATTCCACAAACAACTTCATTATGTCAAAGATCAATTGAAACAATGGAGGCGAGCTAACAAGACAGACTTCCAGGTCCAAAGAGCTCCATTGGTGGCCAGATGGGATGAGGTTCAAAAACACTTTAGGGAAGGAACAATTACAGAGCAGCTCAAAGAAGAGGATGATGCATTGCGTAAAGCGGTTGAGGACATTGACAACCAAGAGGAGACCTACTGGAAACAGAGAGCAAGAACCACTTGGTTATTAGAAGGTGATAAAAATACCAAATTTTTCCATCGGATTGCTTGTGCTAGGAGACAGATGAACAACATGGAAGCTCTTCAAGATGAGAACGGACACTCCTTTGATACAATTCTAGGTATGCATTTCCATTCAATGGATTATTTTTCTAAACTATTTAAGGAAAGTATGGTGCAAGATGAAGAGGCTCAAAAAGAAGTTATTGTTGTCATACCCTCTGTTATCTCTCAAGAAGAAAATCAGACCCTACTTAAACCCATTGATAGAGAGGAACTGAAGAATGTAGTCTTTGGAATGAGCAACACAAAAACACCAGGTCCAGATGGCTTTCCAATTGAGTTTTTTAGGCCTTTTGGGATAACTTGGAGGAGGATATAATGGTTGTTATAGAGGAGTCCAAAGGTAGTAAAAGAATGCTTAAAGCATTAAATCATACTTTCATTACCTTAATTCCAAAAGGGGAGGAGGGGGTACATATTTCAGATTATAGACCTATTGCCTTATGCAATGTCATATATAAAATAATCACAAAGGTAATGGCTGAGCGGCTAAAACCTCTTCTACATAACATTATCTCCTCGGAGCAAGGGGGTTTTGTAGAGGGTAGGCAGATCTTGGATGGTGTGGTTCTAGCTCAGAGGCAATCCATTCAATGCAAACATCTGGTAATAGAGGAATGTTCATAAAATTAGATATGTCAAAGGCTTATGATAGGGTGGAGTGGAGCTTCTTGTCAAAGATGATGGCAGCCTTTGGTTTCTCTCAGGATTGGATAGAATGGGTCATGAGTTGTGTTTCTACTCCGACATACTCAGTGTTAATCAAGGGTCTTCCCTCGCAACCGTTTGGAGCTACTCGAGGCCTTCATCAAGGAGATCCTTGCTCTCCCTATATTTTTCTCATATTGGTTGAAGGATTGGGTAGACTCATCTTGAGGAGAAGACAACAAGGTTTGCTAACATGTATCAAGGTGGGTGAGGAAGTTTTGACTCACCTACAGTTTGTGGATGACACAGGATTGGTGGGAGTGGCCAGCTTCAGGGAAGCAAGAATGATTAGAGATACACTTAATGTCTACCTTAGGGCTACAAACCAAGTCATCA
The DNA here is from genome assembly GCA_028583015.1 of Wollemia nobilis. Classification (NCBI taxonomy): domain Eukaryota; kingdom Viridiplantae; phylum Streptophyta; class Pinopsida; order Araucariales; family Araucariaceae; genus Wollemia; species Wollemia nobilis. The sequence continues at coordinate 3,311,869 of JAQPPZ010001629.1, read as the reverse complement.
ATGATAAAAAATCCAAAGTGGTCTTTTTCAATCTTGATCAAAGGCTTCAGGATAGAATTTTAGAGATCTTGGGATTCACAAGGACTTATCTCCCACTGGTATACTTGGGGGTCCCTTTGCATTTTAAAAACTAAAAATAGATATCTGGAGGAATATTTTGGATTGTATCAAGGACAAAATTAATCATTGGTCTCACAAATGGTTAAGCTATGGGGGTAGATTAACTTTTTACAATCACTATTCAAAGCCATGCTAATTTATAAATTTTCTATCCTTGCTGCCCCACATACCATATGGAAAGAGTTGGACAAGATGGCTAGAAAATTTTTATGGGAAGGAGTAAAAGGAGAGAGGAAATGGGCCTTAGTAGGTTGGGATAAAGTAAGCCAGCCCAAGGTAAAAGGAGGTTTGGGACCGAGAAGATCAAAGTTAAATAATAAAGCTTTGGCTGGAAAGCTTTACTCGAGGTGGATTTCCCAACCAACTTCTTTATTCAATAGAATTTTAACTAGTAAATATTTGGGACATGTAAACCCAAATGAGGTGGGTCATTTCTCTTTGGATGGTAATGGATCCTTAGTGTGGAGGCTCTCAAGTTAGGATCTCGCGTAGTAAAAGATAGATTATTTTGGAAAGTGGGGAGAGGGGAGAAGGCACGATTTTGGACAGATTCATGGGATCAATACCCACCTATCATTGTTGAATTTCCTGAATTGCAACCAATAAAAATAGCCATAGAAACCAAGGGATGGGTCCAAATTGAAAGTTATTTCAACACTAGTCACTGGGGATTATAAGTTTAAGCAGTTTAAGAAGTTGGATGAGTGGCCAATTTCAATCCCTCCGGATTTGACACCCATCATGACTAAAATCTTGGCAGAAATATTTCTCATAGGTAGAGATGAGGAGGATGAATTAGCTTGGGGCTATGGGAGCCTTGGTGTCTACACAGTGAAGGATGGATATGATAAGATCCTTCCAGAGCCTCCTCCTCATACATATCATAGTTGAGGATTGGAGAAAGATTTGGCAGTCCAAGGGTTGGCCGAAAGTAAACTTTTTGCCTGGCAGTTCATGCATAATGGAATTCTTACTTTTGATAATCTCAGATGTAGGGGAATCATTGGTCCATCTCAATGTGTTTTATGCTACAAGAGTGAGGAAACAACTGATCACTTGATGTTTGAGTGCCCATTCACGCGCCAAATTTGGGAGAGATGGTTTTTATATTATAAAATTCAAGTTAATGGTGATTTGAATCAGATTAATATTTGGGAAAGATGGAAGAGGGGTAGATTTAAATCTAAAGCTCTTTGTATTGGTTGGGAGCTTGGATTAAACTTTATTTGGTGGCAAGTGTGGTTGGAGAGAAATGCTAGAATTTTTAGAGAAACTTTTTCTTCTTTAGATGGAGTTTGGCAGGTCATTTGGAGCAAAGTCACAGAAACTGTGGCAGTCTATGCTAAAGAGGAAACTCAGGTTGTTATTGGGGCAATGGAGAAGGAAGTTGAAGTGCAAGAGGGATAGGATAGAGCTAGTTGGAAACCACCCCTTAAGGTTGGATTAAAATTAATACTGATGGAGATGCAAAAGACAATCCTGGTAGAGCTGGAATTGGAGTGGTTTGTCAGAATCATGTTGGAACAATGCTCTATTGGGAACTGCAAGGCTTGGGAAGAGCCACAAACAATGAATTCGAAGCCTTAGCTATCAAATCTGCTTCTATTTGGGCAGTAAAACAAGGTCATAGGAGGATAATCCTAGAATCATATTCTCAAATAATGGTTGGAGCTCTAGATTGCATGAGGAACTTTGCTTTGAAAACATGGAGGTTGAGGATTCTTGTCACTCAAATTAAGGAATTATGGAGGGAATTAGATGATGTGATTCCAGTTTATGTGAGTAGAGATCTAAATAAAGTGGTAGACTTCCTGGCTAAGATGGGTACTGAGAAGGAGGTAGGGGTTCAGTGGCACAGTGACATGGCTATTGAGGATGAGATGATTAGGCAGGTTGGTGAGCAAATCCAGTGCTTAGCTAATTTGGATAACCATTCCAGAAATACTGTTTAGGAGATTTATGTTTCAATGTAGATCTTCTTTTATAGTTGTAAACAGGTGAACAATCATTGTAGAAATATGGTTTAAGAGATTTGGCTCCAATGCAAATCTTCTTTTACTGTTGTAAACATGTGTTCTCTCTGACTAAGGCTGGGAAAAGTCTCATCCCAACTTGTAAATGATCTTTGTTTTAATACAAGTTTTTTCAAATTATTTTTCAAAAAAATAAACTGTAATTTAAATCTTGTCGAACTCTCTTTATCTATAAATAATAACATAGCTATGATAAAACTATTATGTCGAGAGGGCTACGTGGATTGATAAGTGCTTGTCTGACCAAATATTTAATAAGAATACATCTAGGTTCAAACCTCGGGGGCAACCTGTTTGCAAAGGTAGTAGTTTGATCTGAACTCTCTAGACGCACGCCATCGATGATGACGATACAAATTCCAAACGACCACAAATTTTATGTTTAATAAGACGCACGCCATCGATGATGACCGATGATGACGATACAAATTCCAAACGACCACAAATTTTATGTTTAATAAAAAAACTATAATTTAAATATTGTCTAAGTCTCTTTATATATAAATAATATCATAACTATAATAACTATATATATATATATATATATATATATATATATATATATATATAAGTTATTATAGTTATGATATTATTTATATATATATATATATTAATTTTATATAACCAATTAAATAAAAAATAAATTTATAAAATTTTATAATTACATTTTTATTTGGTTATTGTGAGAAACCCTCTATGATTGAGGCATAGGGCTAGTCTCCTCCCAACACCCCTTGTAAAGTCGAGATTTATATTTATCAATAGAAAATTTAACACAAAGCCACCACACACCCACCCTGCGGTTTGAACCTTGGACCTCACAAAAAAAGAGCCAAAGCCCAAACCGTTGCACTACATTCCCCAAGTGCAATTTTATAATTACATATTAAAGAATACAGTTCGCCCATATTGCTGTTTAAACTTTGAACCTCCCAAAAAAAAACCAAAACCCAAATAATTGCACTACACCCCACATTCAATTTTATAATTACATATTAAAAAATACAGTTTCTATTTTTTTATACACAAAAACCACACTCCTTAGAATATAATAGAGGCCTTCGTCTCTTAAATAACATAGAGATTAATCCAACAATATATCACTATAACCAACATCCGTTTTTAAAATTAAATTTATTTTTATTAAGTACAGTAAGAAATTTTCCGAGCGGCGACAGAAGATCCTATTGCTTTATTGTCAAGTTTGGAATAGCAAAAGCGATGTGGGAACTCCCTGCTGTGTGGCTATCGTTTTAGCTATAATCGAAATTAGTGATATGGCACATGTTGGAGAGAGGAAGCGAGTTACATAATCTTCGGGGAAGCGAAGCAGTGAGGCAAGTGAGACTCAATGGCCGCGGCGAGCTTGGGCGTGCAGTTCTCCAGGCTCCCATCTTCATCATCGTATCAGGCTGGCAGAAATTCTGTGAAAGTCCACTCCCTTTTTAACCCTTCTCACAAGTCTGCATTCCTCAATGGAGGAAGAGGAGGTATGACTTTGAAAATGGAAAAAATAAAAATATGTTATGTCTAATTATGCTTCTAATAAGCAGATATAACATGTTCCTATGTTCCTCTGTGCTTTGTTTAGTCCAATTTTTGGAAGTTCTCTTACGTAGCTTTTCTTTTTAGATCAGATCATTGCCTTGATTATCATCTGTTGAGCTTGAGGACATAACACTAGTACTGGAGATAAAATGATCAGAAAATTTATGTGTAAATGCATACCCTTAAATGGACCATAAAGTCACCTCTTGAATACGGAGGATATTGATTGTTACGGCACAAGATTAGAGATGGAGGAACTGGAGCTTTGGACGGAATGTACTTATATCCTTGCAGGCAATGGTGGGCCTAATTGCTACCCTCTAATGGAGGTTCTTAGCATTTACCCTGGATTACAGCTGGGAATTTCCCAACAGAGCAATAATTCCCTTTTAAATTGATATCATGTCTCGAGTGACTGACTTGTTGAAATACCTGTGCTACCTGTCAAAACCAACACAACTACTGCAACTAATGTTTATGTCTTAAAAACTACACTCCTATCATTTTTTTCAGCAGAACTTGGGAAAACTTTATGGTCAAATGTATAACATGGTACAAAGTTTTAATACAGATAAAGAGTGGGCTGCATGGAAGCAATGAACCACAAGATGGGAATGGAAACTTATATTGTTGTCCACTAGTAATCAAATCAGGATAATGGAACTGTAAGAAAAGTAGATTTCATATAAAGGTTCGTAAGAGAAAAGAAAGATAAATCATAAAACACGAAAAAAAAAATTGCTTATATAGGTGAAGGAGTGGAGTTATCGAGATCCTTTGCCTGATGACTCGAGACTGCTTAGTAGAAGTATGAACCTGAATGTCCCTCTGAATTCGAGGTTGAAGAAAATCTTCAAACTACACAACTCGTGCATTAAATTCAGAGAGTCCCATCATTGTACTAACATCAATTTTGAAAAGCATATCCATCCCACTTATACTATTATCAATACAAACATTAAATGGAATGTCAAATTAAATCCGAAATCTGCTAGGGAGGCAGACAGACAAATATTCTGAGTAAATCTACATCCTTGAGTGGGTCCATTAAGATTGCCAACAAGAAAATTAAAAATACAATTGGAAGTGATCTGGTCCGTCATGCAGTTACAGGGTCTAAGACTCTAAACCACAAAAGGATGCAGATCATCATAATCTGTGTTGATTTTTTTGGCCCATTTGGAGTTTAGTAGCTCATAGGAGGATTTTTTTTCCCAATGTGATATTGACACTACTTCTCAAATGCTACCAAAGGTATAGTTAACTACTCGTTATTATGTCGTGGAGGTGGGTTCCGCTTATTCCTGGCTGATTTGGCAGGTAGCTCATCTCTCCCAAGGACTCTGCATAATGAAGGTTTGTGCAAAGGACGCTGCTTAACAAGAAATGAGCAGGTTACAAACTATTAAGCACCATTGGAACTTCGTAACTTGAAACATGATCTGTAGGGAAAAGGTAGAAACCGTTAGAATTTCATCTAAAACAGGTCATAATAGTGAGGCAAACTTTCTTTCCAAATTTCGTGCATCACATTGTTTTTATAAAACTATAAGTTTTGAACATCAATCATATATGCCATGCATTAGTAAATTCAACATTCTAGCAATGGAAGTCCTGACAATTTTGTAGTTCTATTCATTGCCCAGAAGATTGAATTTTAGAAAAAACCAACAGACACGTTTAAAGGATTCCAGCCTACAATAACGACATGATTGATGCTGCACTTCCAAGTATTCAAGCCTTTGCCCTGCTAAGGAATTGACCTTCAGGTTTCCAATATAGATAAAGTATATTCACACACTTGGAATTATCCACAACACATGGTACACAAAAGTAATAAAGGGTAGAATATTATACAATAAGCGCATTTCCTATTCTGATTTTTTCACATATTTCAATTCTATATGTTATGCTAAATGTCATAATGCAAAACCCCTTTGATATGTAACTGTTCATATTTCACATCAAAATCATAATTAAATACAATTATATTATGATTCTTTTCGTAGTCTACACTTTTCTCATTACGTCTACCTTCACTTTTTATATCGGTTATATGGGATTGAAACAGCCCCACCCTTATTACATCATGACCACATAGTGGTATTACAATATCTTGGCAATTATGCATGTATTGCTTGGCAAGATTCAAACCTGGGTCTCCTTGAAAGTTGAGGAATTTAATCAGATGAGCTAATGCTGTTTGATATCTACCTTCCCTTTTAATATCAAGCATCCCACATGATTAGAAATAAAAATACATTATGAGAACGGAGTCAGAATTATAGAATAGGAAGTCAAGAATTAGATAAACAGGAACCAAGAAGCCAACAATTGGGAGATCAAAATTCTTCAAGCTGGTCTGGGCTTGGCAACCAGCTATCCCATCGATTATACCGCTGGCTGAATCTTAGTATATGCTGATGGTCAGTTTGGTTTGAGACATTGAACGGTGTGACTCTGGGAACCATGACATTGGCTGGCCCAAATGTGACATTTCCACTGGTTGTTCAAAAAGGACCATCCTGCATTTCATCCATTATATCTTTTTGAGTACAAAAATAACACTGGAACTGTACATGTACACTCAAACGTATTATGTATAGATAAAGAAAACAAAGGAAGCTTCTAGAAAAGGAAGCTTTTAAGAGAAGAAATATGTACATGGATGCTTTTTGGAGAAGGAAGATAAGAAAGTTTGAATATGAATTATGTAAAGGCATGTGCAATGAATATGCAATTATTAAATACAATTAAACAGAATAACCCATGTGATTATTTGGTTAATTCACCATGTGACTAATGTGACTATGCCTCACTGTTTCCTTTGTACATGTTGGAAACTGCCGCCACTTTTTGCATTAGATATGGAAATTTCTGCTGAAATACTAACTGGGATATCTACACAGCTTGAATTTACATTAAGCATGACCAAGTAAATCATAGTTTATTTTTTCCTAGAAGTGCATTTGTGGACATCAAGAAGAGTGTATATCAGAATGTGTAAACGTGCTTGTGGAGCCCGTTGGCACTTTTGTTAATTGACCCATATAGGTCAACTTTATTTGAGCCATCGAGAATAGTTTATATAGTGATTGTGACCTCCTTTTTTAATTCTTACCACCTTGACCCTATATAAAAACATCACATTTGTTTATTTTATTCATTTCAATGTCAATTTAGTTATTCATTTTTATTTAACAAAGTGTCCCTTATCTCAAATATTCTCTTTTCTTTTGAATGCTTTGCACTATGGAATGCATAGAATCTCTGGCATGGTAGTCAGAGGCCTAAGGTGATGAGCCTTAGGACTTGAGCTCATCTACTTTTCTAAGCAACTGCTGGAGACTCAAACAAGATGGGAAGACCATGTCATTGCAATCTGCCTTTGAAAGAGTCATCTGGGACAATGTAAAGGAATATAACTATCAAGACATGATGTAGAAAGCAACCATCCTCAACTTGTGTGTTTTGACAAATAAATTCTTCAAGCTTATCAATTTAGATCCCAAAGGGTTTGGAGAAAAAGGACAACCATGTTTGACGTCAATGGTGCTTTCGACATCCTTTGAGAAACCAAATTTTTTCTGAAAATGACCAGCAACTACCTTGTATAGTCTATTGATGACAATGATAGAGAGCTTTGAGATGGTAATGTTATCTGGTCTTTGAAATAAAATATGCCTAGGAAAGGTACCAAAGGCCTTCCTAAAATCCACAAAACAACAACATACTTTTGAAGATTGTTGACGAGCCTCCTCAATAATAGCTTTGAGAGTGAAGACATGTTCGATAGTTTGATGATTACTTCTAAAACCAGCTTACTTTCTTGCTCTAATCTTGTCCTGATCTAACAATTCTAAGAGTTTCATATTCCAAACTGTTGCATAAAGCCTAGCAAATGTGTGCCCAATCATGATAGTTCTATAGTTATTCAGATTTGAATAATCGACAGATTTGTGAATGGGTGGATAATATGCTCTGACCAAGAGGTGGGGGAGCCAAAAGAAACACTCCTTGAAAAATACTGCAATGGGACAGCCGAAGCTTCAACGCCATATTTCAAGAACTCAGCCCAAAATCCCTCAAAATTAGTAGCCTTGCTAGTGTGTGATTAATGTATAGCTCTTTTGATAGTCCTTGAAGAGAAGAGGTGATGTGACGTATGGGGGGAAGAGATATCATATAAGGAATTAGTATGAAAGACCCAAGACTTGTTATTGATGCACATGGGATGGGATGGGGCTTCTAAGGAAGAAGAGTGCCCCAAAAGGATTTGGGGGAGTAATGAAGAGCATCTAGAAGCTCAGAATGTGTAGCAGCAAGTAACTCTTGCTTCTTACATCGAATGAGGCATTTATATTTCCTCTTGGTGGATGATATAGCTGCAGTCTCATGGATAAGAACAAAACAGAGCTTCCAATGCATGGACTTACATTCCTCATCATCCCAATGATTCATGGGGCAAGCACTGATGCAATGAACAAGCATTGGCCATGGAAAAGTGTGGAGAAAGGAGTCAAGGGCTGCATTCCATAACATGCAAGACAAAAATTCATAATTGGTTATGGTGGAATTAAGAGAGTAATAATGGGATATCAATTGGGAGAGACGAGCAACATAATCATCTACAAAACAAGGATCAAAATGAATCATGGGATGGTTGGTAGGACTAGGTGATGGAGGAAAAGATGGAGAGGTAAAAGAGGAGGAACTCAAGGAGAAAGTCAACATTGCATGATCAGCCAAGGGAAGCTGACTAGAAACCTAAAAGCTATGAATATTAGAAAACAAGGTCTTGTTAGTGATGACATAGTCAACCACACTTGCATCTCCTGCATGCGGAACACAAGTGAACCTAGAGGAGTTAGGAAATTGAGGAATCCCATTGAGACCTAAGAGGCCATGTGACTTCCACAATAGAATCAAGTGTTTCCTTAAGTAGTAATAGGATGCTTCTCATCTGTAGAGATACTAGTAAATGCAAGATTCATGGGGTCGAGTTCAGAGATAGAACTCGTTCTCTGTGAGATAATGAAAGGTGCCTGGTGGGTCCCAGTGCAAGCATTGAAGTCACCTAAAAGAATGACATCACCCAATGATGAATATTTAGAAATCTTCGGGTAGAGATACAAGTACAGGTCGTCATCAAAGGGGATGACAAAAGATGTGGAGGAAAATAACATACTACTATGAAGATGTCTCTAAGAGGAGGTGGGCCCCTCTTTATCTGAAACCACATATTTGGAGTGCTCGTTCGATGTGACTAAGTGGCACTTGTTAACGAAGGTAGTCCTTAATGAGGCAAGCCACACCACTTGAACCACGAATGCCACCTAATCAACGTGTCTCGTGCTTGAAAGCCGAAACCCAAAAGTAGCCATTGACGAGTGGAAGAGATCGTTTTGGGCTCTCATGTGTCTTTGTGATAAAAACAAGATCTTGTGAAGAAATAACATTCTGGAATGTATATAGGAAGACCATATTGCCCCATTACAGTTCCAACAAGCAATAGAGAGGCTATTGTTACCTATTGGGACTTGAGAACACCTTCATTTTACAAGCCAAGAATGAGACCACCTTGGAGGAGGGAAGTCATGAATCACAACTTTTCCGGTCATGGATAACTCTCCAATTGTTGTCTTTTTGAGCAGCTATGACTTGTGCATGTGCTTTCAATAGTTGCTCCATTTGGAGATGCGTGCGATCCTCATCCAAGTAAATTTCTATGGACACAGTAAAACGTTTCTTCTTGGCTCTTAAAGCCCTCAAACATTCCTTAGATGAGAAAAGTGCTATTAGGGGCTACCCAAATCTGATCAAGGATAAAAGCCTTGTGAGTTATGTAAAACATCATGGCCGACCTTTAAGGGATTGGCAGGCTTTGAAAGAGCTCAAACTTGAAGATTGAGTTCTTTGGCTTGACTTGCCCTTTCCTCATCAAATTTGGCTTGCGTTGCTATGTCCACAATTGGAGGAGATTTTTTTCCCTCATACTCGTCATCACAATAGAGATAGTGCAAAGTCAATGAGATAAAAAGGTCCACATGGGGTTGAGGGCATGCGTGCACGAGGGAGGGATGGAGAATGCATGCGCGCGAGAGAGAGCCAAAGTAGGTCAATGGGACTCCACGTTTAAAAAAGAAAAAAAGAAAACAAAACATTGTAGTTACTAAGAAAGTACTAATAAACTAAACTAGAGACTATAGTGAACTTCACGACTTTACTAAAGTAAAATTATTGTACATTTGATCACATCCTCTAGGAGTGGACCCAAAAATGGGTAATGAATGACCAAAGTAGGTCAATGGAACTTTACGTAAAAAAGTTGTTACAAAGCACTGTAGTTACCAAGAAAGTAGTAATAAAGTAAACTAGAGAATAGAGTGGACTTCACTACTTCACTAAAGTTAAACTATTGTGCAACATCTGATCACATTCCCAAGGGTTGGATCGAGAAAGAGTAAACCCACAGATCACTGCTTCACTAAAGTTAAACTATTGTACAACATCTGATCACATTCTCAAGGGTTGGATCAAGAAATGAGTAAACCCAGAGAGAGAGAGAGAGAGAGAGAGAGAGAGAGAGAGAGTAATATTTAAACCTTAAAAGACCTAAAAGCCCTAAGCTCTGGCATTCAATAAAGACAGGAGGAGAGGTACAGTAATTAGGATATAATATTTATTTATGTTATCATGTAATTTCATGACATAGTGCTATAAAACGTGATGTGAAGGCAAAAAGCTCTTATTGTGCACCTTGTGCTCAGAGGCATGAATGTCTAGGCATTTCCACAGGAGAGACCAAGTGGTACAGTAATATTTAAACCTTAAAAGCCCTAAGCTCTGGCATTCAATAAAGACAGGAGGAGAGGTACAGTAATTAGGATATAATATTTATTTATGTTATCATGTAAAACGTAATGTGAAGGCAAGAAGCTCTTATTGTGCACCTTGTGCTCAGAGGCATGGATGTCTAGGCATTTCCACAGGAGAGACCAAGTGGACAGAACCCAAGTAGTTCTTGACACATGGCTGAGACTACTTTCTCATTCACATGCTATTGAAACATGTACGAGGCAGGTTGAATGTGAAGGCATAGTGATGCCAACAGGATAAATGCAAAAAATCACTAATTTGGAAGAAAAAATGTTTCAAGTAACAGGCATGGAAAGCAGTAGCAATATACAAGGATAAGAGGGGGTTAAGTAGCATGTAGAATATATAGTAGGTGGACTTCTCAGTATCTTCTGGAACTTGGAAGAAATATATGCAACTGTTTCCCATTTAAAAGGTCTTCAAGAGAACTTTGAAGAAATAGTATTTTGAGGTGAACTTCAGCAAGCAGTAAACCTAAAATCCAAACTATATTTTGTATCTTCTGAGATGCTAATTTGCTAAATCAGAAGACACATTTGCTCATATGGTATCTGTTGCAAGATGGTCAAAGGCAACAGTCCAAGGAAGAGTGGAGGGCATTGATATGTCAAAGAGAGTGACAAGGAAGCAACTTTTGAAGAAGTTGTTTCGTTATTTAGCCTGTTGTGCAGGAGTTTGTTTGAGACTTAAGGCATCAGAACTTTTTTTTTTGGAGATGTTCACGAAATACTAACTAGTGGACAGTTACCATTAAAACTGAGCTAGCTGGCTGACTTCACAAGGGTGGGTGTTAGCATTAGTCCTTATTGTCTTGTAATTCTGAATTTTTTTTAACCTTTTGGCTCCTGTCAGTTTCAGTTATCAGAATGTTGTAAGTCTAGGATAATGGTGGGTTCCACAATGCTATTATATCACATTCAATGCAAGGGTTATTTCATAAGTTACACGATGTTAGACTGAATCTGATTATTTAATTGTGATTTGAACTTGATTAGTTATTGTTATGTGAACAAAAATGTTTGTCTACAATGAGAAATCATGTGTACTAATCTTTCAGACTGTAATATATTAAATAACCGACAATATAATGCCACGTAATATTTGATTGTAGTGGGAGCATCAGAACTGTTGCCCATGCAGTTTATTGTGAGAATCAGAAATCAGTGTGGTGGAGGTGGTCTTGGAATTCAGATGAACCTCTTCCAGCGTATTGGTAGAGTAATAAAGGTATGGTAAGAGCGATGGGCTTTTATTTCATTACTAAGGATCGTTTTAGATTTATGTCAAAATTCATAAGCATTGTGCTTTTCTGCTATGAAGTGCAGTCATATGCGAATGCAGTCATTAGTGCTGCAGAAGATCCAGAAAAGATCTTGGATCAGACTGTGCAAGAAATGAATGATGATTTGATAAAAATGCGACAAGCTTCTGCACAGGTTTATTTGTTTCTTTCACTAGAACATATATTTAAATTGTATTAGGAATTGAGAGGATTGATTTGGTTGTTGTGTGGGTGTACAGCTTGGTTTTTTGTCATTTTTTTATCTTTATTTGAGATTCTGATAAAGGAAGGACCTTTCAGATTTTTCACCATAGGAGATTTAACCGGTACCATTCAGGACTTGTAGGCAAATACGTTTATTCATTAACTTAACTGTTTGTTATCTTGAAGGTTTTAGCATCCCAGAAGCAATTAGAAAACAAATATAAGTCTGCAAAACAAGCGGCAGATGATTGGTTAGTAGCCGTTGCTGAAGCTTTATAAAATAGCTTTGCCTAGGGGAAAATTGAGATATTTGGTTTTGATAACAGGTATCGCCGGGCAAAACTAGCTTTGGAGAAAGGAGATGAGAATCTTTCACGTGAGGCTTTAAAACGACGTAAAGACTATGAGGTCATTTTTTTCTAATAAATTTTTTTCCCCCCTAGCTTTATCATTTTTACCTATTTGTTACAGCAGACAGACATTTGTCCAACTTCCTCTTGCAATCCTCCATGTCTTTGATGTGTGATATATTCTCATGTTCTCAAATCCACAATTTTATGTATTGATTAGCATTTCATGCCCTCCTGTTCATATCAAAATGCAAGGTAGAACACATTGGAATGCAATATTTTGGCTCAATTACTGGTTGGTTTTGTCACTTGCTATGTCAGACATATTTGCTTGTAACTTGCACATAAAATGTATACACTTCAACTCCTGAGAGTTCCACCTAGGGAATGCTAATTTTACTAATGTTTAACATCAATTTACATGTACAAGTGTTTAATGGAGCTTATTATTAAAAAGTTATTTCATTGTGTACTTGTTGCTCAGTTAGGATGATAAGGCCCAAGAAATGTAAGATTATTAAGGAAACAAAAGATAATTAAGGAAATTTTAGTCATCAAAATTAGATCAAAAGCTTATACTGTTGGGAGAAATATTGTAAATACTTTCTGATGATATAAAAAGGTTTATGTTTGAGTCAATTGACCTTATGGTCCTAGACTGCTAGTGCATCACCTTCGGCAACAATACATGATTGATAGCCACAAAGAGCAATAGGAATGATATCCCGAAATGTGTTCAACTTCCTCTTGCAATCCTCCATGCCTTTAATGTGTGATATACTCTCATGTTCTCAAATCCGTGATTTTATGTATTGATTAGCATTTCACCCCCTCCTGTTCATATCAAAATGCAAGGTAGAACACATTGGAATGCAATCTTTTGGGTCAATTACTGGTTGGTTTTATCACTTGTTATGTCAGACATATTTGCTTGTAACTTGCGCATAAAATGTATACACTTCAACTCCTGAGAGCTCCACCTAGGGAATGCTACTTTTACTAATGTTTAACATCAATTTACATGTACAAGTGTTTAATGGAGCTTATTATTAAAAAGTTATTTCATTGTGTAATTGTTGCTCAGTTAGGATGATAAGGCCCAAGAAATGTAAGATCATTAAGGAAACAAAAGATAATAAGGGAATTTTAGTCATCAAAATTAGATCAAAAGCTTATACTGTTGGGAGAAATATTGTAAATACTTTCTGATGATATAAAAAGGTTTATGTTTGAGTCAATTGACCTTATGGTCCTAGACTGCTAGTGCATCACCTTCGGCAACAATACATGATTGATAGCCACAAAGAGCAATAGGAATGATATCCCGAAATGTGTTGATAACTTATTTATATACATATACCCTCAAACCCTTATATGGTGAACATTGTTATGTAGGATAGCATTTCTAACTTAAATTGTTTTAATTGGTTATATGGGTTGAAATGGGCCCTGCCTTAATGACATCTATTTTGACAAACCACAATGTGGTATTACAACAAAACATATTATCACGAACATTTCTAACTTAAAATTATTTAGCAAGCTGTGACCAATTTATGGCTTTTTGAATTAAGTAGGAACACTTGCATCATATGATACAAGAATTTGTTGGATTACATAATCTGTTTTTTCTAGGAACCTTCTCTTTATACTACTATGCGTTTTCTGAATGCTTTGGACTATTATTAGCTTTATTTTCATATCTCACAATTTATATATACAAACAGGGTAGTCCTCCGTTTGGTTTAGGCCATCTTAAGTACACATTCAAATATGCTAGTTTGTAGCATCTCTTTCCTGGCATTTGATTATTTGAAAATGTTAATCTAAATATTTTGGTCATATAAAAAGAGTGAATTTTTGAATGTAAATATCTAATTAGATGTTGTGAGTGCACGAACAAGATAAATATTGTTTTAGGACTGATGAGGATTGGAATCTATGTTATGAATATTAAGTCATTATGCCATATTGTACACGATTAAGAGCCAAACAACAATATCCAAGTTGTTTGTATAAAACAAATTTATAAAATTCTGATCCTAGTTGATGCATAAAATGCAGACTAATGCAGCTTCCTTGAGGAGTCAACTTGATCAGCAAAAGGGTGTTGTTGAAAAGCTCATAACGAACACACAGGTGTGTTGCCATTTTTATATGCACTCTTATTGAAACTCATTAATAATTAGGCTTTATTTGTGCCCTTTGCATTCTTTTGTAAGTTTTTGCTTTGGTTGATGGGTTTGAAACACAAAAAGTAAATTCTATTGATTTTTCATATGTGGCTGCTGCTTGAATTGTGATAATCTATGTTATCACTATAACAAAGTTTCCTTTTACTATTACTTTTAGGTTTGGAGCGAGAACCTGTACACATTGTTTGGCTATAAGGGTGTTAATCTCTGATATGCAGTAGAAGCTTATGCATGGATAGATGCATCCTATTTATATAAAAAAACTATTCAATAATTGAGAGGAGCTAAGTATTTAGGATATTTGGAATCTCTGATTGTTATTGTTTAGAAAATGTGCATGTTATGATGCAAAATATTGATCTTACAACAATAAAAGATGACTTTATAACAGTGACCGGATTCATAGCTCTTACTTTAGCAAAATTCTGGAATATGTGGCATAGTGTTATATTTTGCTTTCTTCTAATATCATAATTATTAGGAAACATTACTGAACTGCTTTGGACTTGAAATTTGTTTTTGTTGATTTGTGTTTTGTAAGACATTTATCCTTGCATTTTTTATTTTATTTTATTTTCTACTGCAGTATTTCAATGAACCACATAGTGGTATTACAGCAAACTGTATTATTACGTCACCTGTTGTGAACCAAACACTCCCACCACTCAAATTTCAACCTCATGGAGTAAATGTTAAGGTTCCCTCATGGGATTGGAACCTTGGTATATGGTGTAAACTCTTCACTGCCAACTGCTTGCCCCAAATCCCTTGCGTGACGTTTTTCCTTGTATTTGTTTGTCCTTTCCAAAAGATTTTGCATAATTTTTCAGTTTGCAAGCATGTAAAAAAAATTATTGGAACTATGCCATTAATTCTATCTAGTTGTGTATAAGAAGAGATTTTGCATAATTCTTTCACATTCCTTTATAAATTCCAGTTGTAACTTTTAGTTTGCTTGCAAACATTTGCTTAATCTTGGGCTTGCTGAAATGTTGCTTGATATGTTGCAAAATACATGCATTTCTTGCAGTATTCAAATTGATGCTCTCTATTGATTCTTTGCATTAATTGTTATGTGTTCGATTCCTCTCTTATTGGTGTTGTTATGCTGTTGCAACTCTATTAGCAAGCTGTTGTGAATAACTTGGAAAGTGGGTACCTTGCCATGGCCCCCAGTTTGGGATTTTGGTTAAGGACCCATATCCACAAGGTTATGTGTTCAATTTGATTCTATTGACAAGCATGCAATTGCACACATTAATTGCAAAACCTTTGGATGTTGATGGCAATCGATGCTATCGTGTACTTGCAAACATGCAGATGCCCGAGCTCTGTATCACCATTGTAGAGGTTGCCCTGGCAATCATTTATTATTTTTTAATAACATTTTAGATTTTTCTTTGTACAGGCAGAATAGCTTGTCATGTGGCATACAATACACCTACTTTAAGCACTAAAACGGGCACAAGATTTTCCATTGAACCCTCAGCAGATTGCACTACAGCCCTTAGCAAAAATATTATGGCAATACTTGATAGATGACAATTGGTGTTTCTTGACAGAATTTCACTAGGAATTAAGCTCACAAGTTTATGGCTTCAATGAATTTCAACATATCCATCCTGCCCATTATCACATTTGAGGCTTCTATGTCCTCTCTTTGCTGCAATATAAGTTAGTGGTTGAGGCTTTTATGATCTCTTATCGCTTCTAAAATTTCAGATGAGACAAACCAGTTCAACCTTAAGACGTTGTGCCTAATTCTCCAGAAGTGTTGAAAAACTTTCTTATACTTGAGGAAAACCTTACTCATCCTATCTTTTGGAGAGCAAGGTTGGGTTTAAGCCTCCATGGAATAAATTCTAGCTATAAATTCAATGTGGTCTTTTTTCTGGCATTTGGAGATATGGTGGAAAACCGTTAATTATTTTTGGAGTAGACACTCAAACTTGCTTCACATTGAAGATGTACATTGCTACAATTCACCATCATAAGGACTTCTGTTTTCTCAAATCCACCAAAAGTTCTAAAAGCATCCAATGTACCCTCTATTTTCATGGCAGCTAGAAACTAGGGTATCCCTGTTTCAACTAAACCTTGATGAACTACGGTATGTACTTATTCTTGTTATGGTCACTATCAGTTTTGTTTGGAGCATTGTACTTAACAGGTTCATCTTCATCATCAAAAGGTCTTAGGTCTTTGTCAATGAAATATTCTTAGGATTACATGTGTGATCTCTAAACCAAGGATTGCCACACTTATGACATGGGGTGCCTTTGGGGCAAGTAGAGTCTCCTAAAGCATTCTCTCATAAAAATTTACCACCCTTCTAAGGTTTGGGAATGACTGCCCTTTCAGGCTCCAATCTTTTTCGTCATCATACCTGGCATACTTAATGGCACTTTCAAGAGTTTGAGGAAGAATATTATTACCTTAATTCTTATATTGCCTTGTGATATGCAATGTAGAAATCTCTTTAGTTTTGCTTTAGCTTCTAGAAACTGGAATCATTTTGTATACCTATGTTAAGTCTTCCCAGAAATTTTTTGCAAAGCAGGCTTGATAAGGCTTATCCCAGTTTCTGTTGGCCCTTCAGTAAAGGTATTCCACAAGTATTGGATCCATCGCTCTTTCAGTATCAATGCGTAGGTTGTATGCGTCGGGCTTTTCATTAACTGTAGTTCTATTGACACCCATCCAATCCTCGCTTACTACACTAGTGTGCTCAAAAGACATGTTTATCTTAGTTATCCATTTGTGGGGTTTGACTATGCCATGGAAGTTGTATATAGCAATTGAGCACTTTGATTTGTAGGTTCTACAACACATTCTTGCTATTACAATTCTATATGGTTATTTAGGGTCATCTTCTTCATTATAGTTATTTGGCTCATGTGTGCATGTGCACACTTTCTTGTAGCAAACTGTCTTTGAATTTCAAAGAGGGTATGTAATTCCATTTGACATTTTAATACATGCCAAGTGTGATAGGTGTCTTTAGGTTTCGAATCATGGTCCCCCCACAACCAACATAAAATCACAACAGCAATTATTTTTATTTCTGCTCTTTCTTTTTGATTGTCTTCTATTTGACCCATTTTGTCTGAATTTTCTCCTCTTTTGTGTTTTTATGATTTGAGGTTGTATTGTTCATTTTGTTCTCTCTAGGAATTGCATTCATTCATTGCTTGTGTTTTTATATCCTTTTCTCTACAATTCTCGTGGCTCTTTTACATCTAGCTATTTTTCTTATTTGTTTCGATTGGACTAACTTTTATACTAATTATGCTCAATATGAAGAAATGCAAGAAGTATCCAAACAGTTGAATTTTAAAAATTGCTTTTCTTAGGAATGATATTGACATTGACCAGTAGAAAACAATGTTAAAGGTCATTTACACATCCTAGAGTAGGTGACAATTCATGGTCTACCCTCAAAAAAGAGGAATAATTACCTGAATTGAAACATGCATGATGATACAATGATGCCATTGTATGGAGGAAAGTGAATATATACATCTAAATGATGTTGGAATGTATATGAACTTTTCTTTAGCCATGGGTGACGTTTGTGATATTTTATTATATGTTGTAAAAGGCCTAGGGGCCATCATCACTATACATTGATCCTTGTATTAATTAAGATACTAATAATGTGTTGCTATGTGAAGTTATTGGGATCCATATAATGATTTGTGGAAAGTATAAATACCTTAACTCACACATCATCATATTATCATGTTATTCCTCTTTTTTTGTTCATTAGTGATTTATTGGTGTCTCTCGACAGTTGACACCACGTTGTATCTTGTGTTCTCTTTTGCTACCATTGTGGTTATTTTCTCTTCAACGAGGCTGGCTGACATGTTGATTCTGTTTGATTCTCTCATGGCTATATTTGAAATTCTTCATGGTATCAAAGCAAGAGTGAATCTTGTTAGGAAAAACTCCAAGATTTCACACCTGCAAGAGGAAGCACAATAACAAAAATATAGAACACGGAAACAGTAACACAAGTGACACAGAGATTTTACGTGGAAACCTGCAATGTGCAGGAAAAACCACGGGGCAATGGCAACTTCTCTTTCTTATTAATTTCAGCAAAATTTACATTCACGTCCTTTGACGTTTTCAACAACTCATACGCTCTAACATTATGCAAGGGATCACATCCCTTTTATAGAGCAGAAGGAAGACTCCAAAACTGTTCGTTTCATCTTCCAACGGAAGCCTCCAAAAACTGTTCGTTTCAGCTCCCAAAGACTGTTCGTCTTCCGCTCCCAAGACTGTTCGTCTTCCGCGTACTGACGTCTACCTAGACGTCCACTGCTTTAGCGTTTACTTGGCATGACGTCTGGCCTAGACCTCTGCCAAACGTCACGTCTGGCCTAGACGTCTGCCAGACCAGACGTCTGGCGACCCAAACATCTGGCCTAGACGTCTAGCAGGTCAGACGTCTAGCTGACCTGTATACTGCCTTCATACCTAACATTCTCCCACTTGAAGTCAGTATTCGGGAATTCTTCTCGCCAAAAGATTTCATCCAAGTGCCAATTGCCCAATGCTGCCCTTGTTACTTTTTCAGCAAGCCCGGAGAAGTTCTCGCACCATTCAAACTTCTCTACCTTGACCGGCTTTGTAAGCATATCTTCAGGATTCACTTCAGTGTCGATTTTTTTGCAACAGGATCCTACCTTCTTCCACCACATTTCTGATAAAGTGGTACTTGACATCAATGTGTTTCATGCGATCATGGAATGTTGGATTCTTCACTAATTGAATAGCACTTGGCTATCACAATGCAACGTAATTTTCTCCTGCATTACCTTGAAGTCACCCAAAAATCACTCTAGCCAAATTGCCTCTTTGCTGGCATGAGTTGCTGCAATGTATTCTCGCTCCTCCCCAAGAACACCACCCCCCCCCCCCAAGGGTGAAGGTATATCCCGTAGTGGATTTTCTCCCATCTCTATCTCCACCATAATCAAAATCCACAAAACCCGTAACTTGCAAATCTGCCGATCCAAAGTAAATGGCAACATCTGAAGTGGCTCTTAAATATCTGAATATCCACTTCACCGCATTCCAATGCTCCTTACCAGGATTTACCATGTACTGGCCGACTACTCCCACCGCTTGGGCAATATCCGGTCCGGTGCTCACCATGGCATACATGAGGCTTCCTACTGCCGATGAATACGGTACACGAGACATGCTTGTCTTCTCCGCTTCCGTTCTAGGACACTGGTTGGAAGACAACTTTAAGTGTGGAAGAAGTGGGGTACTAACCGGTTTAGCATTCTCGCATATTGAAGCGCTGCAGAATCTTTTCCACATATGACTTTTGACTTAACCAGATATTTCTTCCTTTTCTGTCCCTGTGTATCTTCATCCCTAAAATTTGGTTTGCTGCTCCTAAATCCTTCATTTCAAATGTCCTAGCCAACTCAGCCTTAAGATCAATGATTTTCTTCATGTTGGGGCCTGCAACCAACATATCATCAACATACAACAACAAAATAATAAAACTGCCATCGTCAAACCTCTTGTAGTATGCACAATGGTCAGCTTCACTCCCGCTCGAAACCTTGGCTCTTCATGAAGGTGTCAAATTTCCTGTACCACATCCTTGGCGCCTGTTTCAACCCGTACACTGATTTCTTCAGTCTGCAAACCAAATGCTCTTTGCCTCTTTCTTCATAGCCCTCGAGCTGATCCATATATATCTCTTCCTCGAGATCACCATGCAAGAAAGCAGTCTTTACATCAAGCTGCTCCACTTCTAAATCCTGTGCAGCTACAAGTGCAAGTAGAACTCTAATAGTAGTCATCTTCACAACCGGAGAGAAAATTTCATTAAAGTCAACACCCGACTTCTGCACATAGCCCTTTGCCACCAAGCGAGCTTTATAGCGTTCCAACAGCCCATCGTTGTTCTTCTTCACTTTGTACACCCACTTGTTTCCAACAGTCTTTCTTCCAGGTGGGAGATCCACAAGTTCCCAAGTTTTATTCTTTCGAAGTGCCTCGATTTCCTCCTCCATGGATTTCCTCCACTTTTCTGCATTCTCGGACTCTCTAGCTTCCTGAAATGAACTAGGTTCACCATCATCAGTTAACAAAGCAAAAGAGGACTGATACACATGAGAATACCTTTCCGGACACTTTTGTGGACGTGTAGATCTTCTAACCCAATGATCTGTCGGTTCTGGCTCTTGGTCTTGTGACCGTTGTGGCTGCTCTACTTCCTGTTCTACTTGTTGTTCTGCATGCTGATCAAAAACTTCAGCATGTTCATCTTCATAGTCATCTTCACTCAATTCTACTTCAACAGGTACAACATTAGGATTTTGCTGTACCTCCTTCCTTTGCATGGATTTTTCATCAACAATTACATCCCGGCTAATAATTACCTTGTGGGCCGTAGGATCCCACAGTCTATACCCCTTCACTATATCTCCATAGCCGAGAAAAACACATTTGCTTGACTTCGGGTCAAGCTTGGACCTTTTTTCTTTGGGTACATGGGCAAACGCGTCACAGCCAAAAGTGCGCAAATGAGAGTAATCAACTGGCTTACAACACCAAACCTCCTCTGGAATCTGACCATCCAACGCAGCTGTAGGTGACCTGTTAATAAGATAAACAACTGTATTAACAGCCTCCGCCCAAAACTTTTTCTCCAACATGGCTGCGCTAAGCATGCTTCTTGCACGTTCCATGATTGTGCGATTCATCCGCTCAGCCACACCATTTTGCTGTGGAGTGTATGGTACAGTCTTCTGGTGCTTAATACCTTCCTGCATACAAAATTTATCAAATTCCTTGGAGCAATATTCACCCCCATTATCTGACCTGAGACACAAAATTGACTTGCCCAAACTCTTTTCTACCCGTGCTTTGAACTCCTTAAATTTCTGCAAAGCTTCCGACTTCTTCTTCAGAAAATAAACCCACACTCTCCTAGAATAATCATCTATAAAAGTCAGAAAATAGATGGCGCCATTCAAGGACTGAGTGGGGACAGGTCCAAATATATCCGAATGTATAAGTTGCAGAAAATCAGAACTCTTACCAGGACTTGCAAAGAACCGAACCCTCTTCTCGTTTACCAAAAATACAAGTGCTCACATAAGTCTAAATTGCAAGACTTAATCCCAGAAAGCATACCTCTGTCATGCAGAATTTTCAGGCCTTTTTCACTCATATGGCCTAGGCGTTGATGCCATAGCATTACCGCATCCCGAACAGAAGTTGTTGCTGCTGCATGGTTTGTCACCGTATCACCGCATAAACGGTATAAGGTCCCATAAGATTCTCCCTTTGCTACTACAAGAGCTCCTCTGGTAATCTTGCAGTAGTTGTTACATAAAGTGACAGAATACCCTAGCTTATCCATCATTTTGATTGATAGCA
The DNA here is from genome assembly GCA_028583015.1 of Wollemia nobilis. Taxonomy (NCBI): domain Eukaryota; kingdom Viridiplantae; phylum Streptophyta; class Pinopsida; order Araucariales; family Araucariaceae; genus Wollemia; species Wollemia nobilis. The sequence continues at coordinate 3,289,839 of JAQPPZ010001629.1, read as the reverse complement.
AATTCTTCCTCAAATCGGGCACATGTCGCACATCACATAGCATCCTTTCTCTACCATCGTCCAGCCCGATCCTTATATCCCCTCTTCCCACAATTTCTAAAGGATGATCATCACCCAAATAGACCTTTCCACCACAATATGGCTGATATTTGTCAAACCAGTCTCTGTGGGGAGACATGTGGAAGGATGCACCTGAGTCCAAGACCGGGTATATAACACCGATCTCGTTGTTATCGATACGTAAGGCTTCACATGTTGCCGTCTCTCCCGAATCTGCTGCACTGGCTTCAGCTGATGGCTGATTTTGCTTTTCACCATTCTTTAATTGCCAACAGTCCTTCTTGGAGTGTCTCGGCTTCCCACAATGCCAACACTTCCCTTCTGGCTTATGTCCTTTAGACTTAGATCTGGACTGCTTTCTACCTTGTTTACTCCCCTCGAACGATCGACCTCTCACAGATAGGGCTTCATTGGTTGAGGGTTCCGGAGACGTTTTTCGCCTCAACTCTTTCGCCAACAAAGCGGCTACCACATCATCAAAATTGAGAGTTCCCGATGATGAATTACTGATGGTCATCACCATATGATCCCAAGTGTCCGGGAGGGAACAAAGTAGGGTGATAGCTCTATCTTCATCATCCATCTTCACATTAATTGAAACCAGTTTACCGATCAGAGTATTAAACTCATTCAAATGATCTACCACGGATGAACTTTCCTTCATCCTCAAGCTATAAAGTTGCTTTTTCAGAAAAACCTTGTTAGTTGCTGATTTTGTTTCATACAACTTTTCAAGCTTTTGCCAAAGGGCTTCCGCGGTCTTCTCTTCAGCTACATTGAACAAGACGGAGTCCGCTAGGCGAGACGGATTGTAGAAACCGCCTTCCTGTCAAGCGTTACCCACTCCTCATCTTTCATGCTGCTCGGTTTACTCGCGACCCCTTTCAAGGCTTGCGCTTGGTCATTCTGAACCAACAAATCCTCCACCTTCATCTTCCATAGAGCGAAGTTCCTGCCATCAAATTTCTCAATCTCGAACTTGGTTACACCTTTTGTCATTGTTGCAGCTCCCACTCGCACAAAACCTTAGCTCTGATACCAGATGTTAGGAAAAACTCCAAGATTCCACACCCGCAAGAGGAAGCACAATAACAAAAATATAGAACACGGAAACAAGTAACACAAGTGACACAGAGATTTACGTGGAAACCTGCAATGTGCAGGAAAAACCACGGGGCAATGGCAACTTCTCTTTCTTATTAATTTCAGCAAAATTTACATTCACGTCCTTTGACGTTTTCAACAACTCATACGCTCTAACATTATGCAAGGGATCACATCCCTTTTATAGAGCAGAAGGAAGACTCCAAAACTGTTCGTTTCATCTTCCAACGGAAGCCTCCAAAACCTGTTCGTTTCAGCTCCCAAAGACTGTTCGTCTTCCGCTCCCAAGACTGTTCGTCTTCCGCGTACTGACGTCTACCTAGACGTCCACTGCTTTAGCGTTTACTTGGCATGACGTCTGGCCTAGACGTCTGCCAGACGTCACGTCTGGCCTAGACGTCTGGCAACCCAGACGTCTGGCCTAGACGTCTAGCAGGTCAGACGTCTGGCTTGTTGCCTAGACGTCTGACCCAGACGTCTAGCTGACCTGTATATTGCCTTCATACCTAACAAATCTTCATCACTTGGTTCAAAATATTTGACGTTGAATTCCTTAATGACATAGGCTTCATCCTAGAGGGTAGAGGTAGGAGGCAAGCTAGCATAGATTGGATCTTCTTCAACTTGTTAAGTAATTTTTGGTTCTAAGACCAGTATTTTGTCCTCAATTAACGTTTTTTGAATGTTAGGGAATAATCTTCTTTCAGTATCTTGGGCACAACACCCTAAACAAGATTGGCACCAAAGGGTTTGAAAGCAGTGCAAAGAATGAAAGACTCTTCAATGCTTCACAGTTCTTTTTGGACGAATCTCCTTGCATTTGGAGTTTTATAAGATTTGGACAGAAGAGCACAAAGGAGTTGATTCTAGGTTCCTTCACCCCCCAACAAACACCCCAAAGCTCCAAACAAAGAAAGACTAGGCAAAACACCATTTTTTCTTCCAAACAATGGTATAGGGCAGATTATAAAGAACTAAAAAAACTGTCTAGATTTTTGAATTATGTGCCAAAAGTGGGATATTCTCAGTTTTGTACTTTGTCCAGTTTTGTTGATTCAGGCTTTAAAGCTAGGGCCAAAATATGTGCTTTTTGCTAGTTAAGGCTGTATTTTTTTTCTCAAATTCAAAAATATGAATTTCTTAGTGGGGAAGGTGCTAAAATATTCCAATAGGATGAAAATTTTTGTGCGGTCACCAGCACCCCCCTTACCTTGGCATGGCTTGCTTGCACGCTAAAAGAGAGTGCCTATGCTTCCCTTCCAAGGAAGGGCATGGCTGGCCAAGTCAGCTTAAGCTATTCGGATCCCAAGGGTTCGGGTTCAAATCCCGCCCTCTTTTGGGCTTTGCCCTCTTTGAGGATTGGGGCTGTGGGTCCCCTATACTAGAGTCCCACTCATCATTTCCTTCCATGGAGAGTGGGGGCTCTTGGCTAGCCTAGCTAGCTTTGTCATGGGTTCAATCCCAACCCTTTCGAGGTACACTCCTTTGGAACATAGGGACGATCTTATTTAAATAGGACTCCCTATAGTTTTGAAATGGATGCACAAGCTCAACCACTATGCTTGTGATTGTTGGTTGCCTTGGAATCTTGAAGGGGGATCCTTGCCTCTCCCCTACACATAACTCGCTTGACCCCTTTACATTGATCGACACGACTTATAAAGAGGCTGACATGGCACCCGATCATTCATATATATATATATAATCCTAAAGCCAATCACATGCTGCCAGTTGTGCACTAACCATTTTTTCACATCATAGTTGTGCAAGATCAGTGAGATAGGCGACAAGATCATATTTACCATGATAGAGAGAGGGGTGGTAGTTGCACCACAGACTAGAAGGTGCCACATGGCACATGCCTATAGGAGTCCCAACTTTAGAGTCACTTTGAAGGGCTATCTTGTGGAGACCTTAACTTTCTCATTTGAAAGCATTTTTGGTTTGTTTCTTCAAATTGCACAATTTTTTGAGCTTTATGTAGTGATAGTTTTGGTCCATCTAACTTCCGTTAAGCTTGAACTTTGCAGGAAGCTAGAATTCAACAGGAATGCTCAATGCAACAAACTATGGCCTATTGCAAGACCAAATGGATGATCTTCTTGAAAGTAGAGGGCTATGGATGTATATGGACCCACAACAAGCTCCTCTTGTTGCTAACATTAGAGACAAAAAATATAGTGGATGAAAAATGATGAAGCTCATGTATTGATCACATTGCATGTTTAACCAAACTTGCTCCTTTACACCAAAGAGAGTTTGGATCAACGAGTTGCGTGGAAGAAATTTGAGGATCACTTTGTGGAAAGTCAGTAGTGCCCTAGGTAGTCAATTGGAAGTAGAGCTTGGCAATCTCAGGTGTGGGGATTTTGATAGTGTTAAGGAGCACATTGCACTCTTCACAAATCGCAAGGTATATATTTTGGTTGTAGCGGCACAAGCAAAGAAGGATCATGAGTATGTTAATATTCTTCTTATTAATTTATCTCTTGCATATTAAATATATTGGGCATTTTGCATGACATTCTCTTATTTATGAAGGATCCTAAAGAACCTTCGTTTGAGGAGATAAGTGGTTCTCTGATTTAACACAAGTTACTTTGAGGAATATGGGAAACGTCCACCAAAGACTTAGACTTATGCGTAAGAAATTCCAAGGAACTTCCCCCTCTAAAGGAGAAAACGAAAAGGCAAATAATGTTGGATAGAATTTCTTCAAAAATAACTCGAAGAAAGGACATAAATATACTAGTTACCATGGATGAATCTAGAAGCTCAAAGGAATTGCTAAAGTTTCGGAATATGACAAACGTCTTCTTGAGTTCCTACAGGAAGACAAAACCAACTCCTCTAATTGTGGATTTGTGGCTGTCCACTCATTTCTATGGACATCCTCTTCTTCCCAAGAATGGATTGCAGGTTTGAGATCTACAAGGCGTATGACTAAGCATTAACATCTTCTCCCTAATTATAGTGATCTTCACGAAGGGGAAATGACTGCTATTGTGATGATTCAGCCTTGAGAGTCTCTACATGTGGTGATGTTCATGTTGGTCATGCCAAATTTGGAGTTGTTCTTCATGTTTCTGCTTTTGGCCTCCATCTTCTCTCCATTTGTTGCATCACTCATTGCAAGCAAAAGGTAAAATTCGTACCAGGTAAATAGGTTATAAAGGATATTGTTGATGACTTTAAAATTGTTGCTTTTGGATATTCTGATGAAACATATCACATGTATAGGTTTGATGAGGCTTCCATGTCTATGGAATGGAAAATTTTTGTTGCTATGGTGGCTAAGGCCAACATAAATAGTGAATTATGGCATCAATGGTTGGGGCACACAAATTTAGGATCCATGAGGCACGAGTCATTTTTGGATTGTTAATGATCTTCCTCCCATTTCTCCTCCATGTGTGTGTGTGTGTGTGTGTGAGGATGTCTTGAGAAAACATCATTGAGTGTCTTTGCAGCCTTTGGAATTAATTCATAGTGACATTTATCGTTTTTTTGGTTTTTTGTAGTCTCGAGTACATTCTCACCTTTATTGATGATATTTTCAAGTTTCTTTGGATATATTGCATGAAGACCAAGGATGTGGGGCAGTTGTGAGGGAACAAATGGAACAAGAATGAATTTAAATTTCTCTTGAAGCAGGGCACTACACGACAATGTACCGATCACTACGTTGTAGCAAAATTGTATGGCTGAATGAAAGAATAGAGCTATCATGAAGATGACATGTTGCATCATCCATGCCAAACAAGTTGACTACAATTTTTTGAGAGGCTATACATTGTGCAACATATATCGTCAACATTACTCCTACTCATTCCATGAAGGGCATGACACCTTATGAGAGGTGGATAGGAGAGAGACCCTTAGCTTTACATTTTAGGATATTTGGTTCCGAGGCAAGGGCCCTCATTTTGATTGAGTGCAAGCTTGAAGGTAGGAGTTGCAAGTGCATATTTGTTGGGTATAATGATGAAAGACTTTAAGATCCAACTAATTGCACTTATATTATTCGGAGAGATGTCTTCAATTAGGTTTTATCTAAAGGGCTATTAGGATCTCTCATTGAGCTTCTTAAAGTTCAGTATTTGGCTCCCTATGTCTCTGTTGATCCTAAGCGTCTATTGGATGATATTATCACATGCTCTTCCAACTCTATGGATGCTGCTTCTAGTAAATGTATTACTTCCTACTCCAACATTCTTGTTGAAGACACCTCTATTGTTCTAGACTTTGCATCTATTGGTGAGTTTCCTCCTCTAGGCATTCCACTTACACAAATTAAAGCCAATGCGCAAAAGGACCAAAACTACTGTCAAGGAGGCAAAGTGTACTCTTAAGGAGGAACAAGCAAGGAAACCTAGTGCACCTTGGGCCCCTATATCCTAGGCAAATGTGAAAATCTCGTCGAGTCTGTGCCAAAGTCGGCCCTCCTAGGTTTTTCTGGACAGGCTCGACGAGTTTTTCTAGACTCGCCTAGTTTTTTTCTTTTTTTCTCACGATTTTTTTTGGACTTGCGAGTTTAAATAAACTCACAAATTTGATAAAGAACTCGGCCATGATACAAAAATGATATTTGAATTTTTATTTTCCTCCAAATTGTCCTCATTTTTGTTGTTTCCACTTGGAGGGAGAGTAGAGAGAAGGTGAAGTGAGACCCAAAGAAACACACATTTGCATCCTAAACACAAATTTTTCCTAATTTTCAAGAATCTAACAGCCACCCAGCAGTTACATTTGAGGTAAAAAAAGAAAAGTTTCAGCTATCAATGCTTAAACCCTAGGGTTTTTTTTTGTTTTTCTTTAGTTTCTAACTACTTGATGATTGTTTCCATGTGCAGCCATATTGAAATAAAATGATGGGAAAAAGAGACCCAACTTGGAAGTATGGGAGGGATGGTGCAAAGAAGGGGGAAATTTACTGCAATATTTGTGATAAAAGAGTTTTTGGAGGCATAAATTGCCTCAAATACCACTTGGTGAGGACGATGTCAAGACATGTCAAGGTGTAGAGCCTGAGGTCATGAGAGAATGCAATGCTCTCCTAATAGATTACAGTGAGAATAAAGAACTGAAAAGAAGAACAAGCGAAGCAATGGCTACTTCTTCGTGGCCTCATATAGAGGGGAGTGGTAGTGTCTTTAGCCGTTTTTACCGGTCCCATAGCAAATCGATCCCATCAATGGCACACCAAAGGAGTGGGATAGAGGAGTCATTTTTTGTGGAATGTTCCACTCTAGGGTTATAACACACACTTGAGGGTATGTCTGCATGGAACTAGGAGAAGCACAAGGATGTGAGGAAGGCTTGCCCAAGCTTTTGGTATTTTTTCAACATTCTCTTCAATGTGGTGAGGTTCCATATTGGCAGGAAATGGTTGATGCCCTCATGTTTGTGGCCTAGGACTTAAGGCACCCACTTATGATGATTTTAAGAGCCCTCTCCTTTAGGAAGTTGTGGAGGATATCTAGTTTTTGGTTGAAGAGCAATGCAAGATATGGAGGAAAAGGGGTTGCATGATCATGTCCGATGGGTGGACTGATGGGAAGGATCAGATATTGATTAATTTTTTTGTTGCTTCTATAGGAGTAATTGTGTTCCTCAAGTCAATGGATGCATTGACACAAGTTAAGAGCGCCAAAATGCTTGCTAGGTTGCTAGAGGAGGTTGTGTTGGAGTTAGGGGAAGAGAACGTTGTCCAAGTTATCACAGAGAATGCCGCATCGTATGTGACATTTGGAAGGATTTTGGAGAGATTCCCCACAATTTTTGGACATCATGTGCAGCCCATAATCTCAATTTGCTTCTCAAAGACATTGGGAAATTGTTCTGGGTGTCTGAGGTTGTAAATAAGGCCAAATGTATTACAAAATTTATCTACAAACATATGTGGGTTCTCCAACTAATGAGGTAGTTCACTAATGGAGGGGAGCATGTGTGAGTTGGAGTTACTTGATTCGCCACAAACTTCATTACATTGCAAAGCCTCTTTGATGCAAAGGGTGCATTGAAGAGGACGTTTGTAAGCGAAGAGTGGAATTGAGAAGATGTTGCTAGATATTGATTCTCCAGTGAGGGCCAGAAGGTGTACAATTATGTGTTTCAGGAGCCCTTATGGACAACTATGAATGAGGCAATCAAGGTACAAGACTAAGTTATTTTTCTTTTTTTCTTTTTAAATTTTCCATTTTCAAATTTTGAGTTATAATTCAAATTCTGCTAACAATAACTAACTTTACGTGTCAACGCCTTTGGTGAGGGTTCTCTGTCTTGTTGATGGATAAAAATCACTAATGGGATACCTATGAGGCCATGGATAGGGCCAAAGCGGCAATTGCCTCATTTTATAAATATTTCGAGCAAAAATACAATCCCATTTGGGATTTGATTGATCAACAATGGACTTAGCTCCATAGCCCACTACATGTAGCGGGGTACTACCTCAACTCTAAATTTTTTTATGATGATTCATTTGAAGTTGACTATGAGGTGATGTTGGGCCTTCAACAATGCCATATCCCGATAGTGCCAGATGAGATCACTCACAATATGACACAGGATGAGTTGTGAGATTACAAGAGATATGAAGGCTACCTTTCCGAGTTATTTTTTTTTCGAGTCCAAGTTCAAATAAAAAATTGGCCTTGTCAAGTTCGAGTTTCTCTACTATGCTACCAACTATAACTAGGCCAAAGGTTGTCTTAAATGGTAGGAAGCTCAAACTACTAAGTACTACTTAATTTTGAAGAATGAAACTTGTGAGCTTGTGCCAATTCTCAAAGAATATTGTTGGGTGCAAATGGGTCTATAAGACCAAGTATGGAGCTAATGGTAATCTAGAGAAGTAATAAACCCATCTTGCGGCTAAGAGGTTCTCTCAAAAGGATGCTATTGATTATAGTGAGACTTTTGCTCCTACCACCTGCATGGACTCTGTTTGTATGATTATTTTTTGAATGACTATTTCCCTTGCTACATCACACAAGAAGTTCATCAAATGAATATCAAGAGTGTTTTTCTTCATGGGATCTTCAAAAGGAAATTTATATGCAATAGCTACATGGCTTTGTGCAAGATGGGTGCACGCCATTAGTATGCGATTGTAGATTAAAAAATCCATGTATGCATTCAAGCCGACACCACAAGCATGGTATAAGAAGATCTACAAGCTTTCTTTAGGTTGTAGCTTTTGTTGCTATAAGTGTGAACATAATGTTTTCATTAAACATCATGGTTGTCAGATTTTGAACATTGTGCTATATGTCAATGATATGATTATTATTGGGAGTTCTATGTCTTTGATTGAGGATATGAAGCTATGGCTTTAAGAGTCCTTTGAGATTACAGATTTGGGCATACTTGAATAGTTTCTTGGCATCCAAATCACTCAATTTTTTGTAGGAATTTCTCTTTCTTAGCCTTAGCATTCTTTGGATCCTTTACAATGGTTTACGATGGAGGATTGTAAACCAGTTGGTACTCCCTTTGTATGAGGAGTGAAGTTGGAGGCTAATTGTTCATTCCTATTGGTTAATGCTGCTCTCTAACAAGTTCTTTTGTGTTTGACTCACACCAAACTTGACATCACCTTTGTTGCTAGTCTTGTATCCAAATACATGTAGGAGCCTCATAAGTGTCATTGGAAGGATGTCAAGTAGTTGCAACTGTACATCAAAGGCACTCTTTGTTTGAGTATTCACTATACTATCGGTGCTCCTCTTTTTGTAGGGATTCTCATATGTGGATTGGGTAGGTGATTGTGATGATTACAAATCCACTTTTGGTTGTTTGTTTTTTGTCGGATCTAGCCCTATATCCCAGTCTTTCAAGAAACAACACTATAAGTATATACCTTTGTCATGCTTGTTGTGAAACGTCCTAAGTGGATACAAATGCTTCTTGGATAGCAGGGTCTTTATTAAAAGGCTCAAAATTCAAATATTCTCTTGTGATAATTAGATTGCTACTCAACTATTCCAGAATCTAGTGGAATAGTTGGGAGCTTGCATTTATTGGAGGGTCAACTTGTGCTCACATGTGTGGCTTTTGTAGATTGCTTTGTGAATACCTACAACATGATTACATCGAAGGTCATCTTCATTAGGATTCATGGGGCATACCGAAGTTGCCATTCAGGGGGGATGTTAAGTACCATCTCCTCCCTATGCTCCTCTCTCAAATTAAGGATTAAGGGGGATGTTGGAATGTGTGGAATCTTCATTTTGGACATGGATGACATTTGTGATATTTTATATCTTGTAAAAGACCTACAAGCCTATCATCACTTTGTATATTGACTAGTGAAACATTAGGACATGTATCAGGGGTTAGGGTGACCCATCCCAACGTATCGCTTGTCTCAGTGCATCTTGGACAGTGATGGACATCCTGGGTCTAGGGCCACTATCTTAAATATGGGCCCCACTTGGGACATCATTTCAGGATGCCTAGATACCCCCTAGATGCCGTGGGGACGTCTAAGATGTTCCTGGGATGGACCCCCTCAAGTTATTTTGTTTTTAACAAAAACAGGTAAGGAAAAAAAAATAAACCATGGGGGCCCAATGAGAATCCCCCCCACCACCAAAAAAAAAAAAGAAAAAAAAACAATATATCAGTAAAGATCGAAAAAAGAGGAATAGTTCATGATCATACAATGATATGAGTGGAGATATTTAGACTCTCACATGACATTGCGTGTATCTTAATCTCATGATACATTACATGGATACCAATAATATTTTTGCTGACATATTATTGGTCGTCAATTGATACAAGGGTCTACATCTATGTTCCACGACATTTCCAAATGGCAGGGATTTTGCCCAAAATATATATATATATATATATATATATATATATATATAGATAAGCCTAAAATTGGATTTTTTAAGTAGAATTTATAGATATGTAACATAAGGGACATCATAGGCAATGGGGATTCTAAATTCATTGATTAGTTCAAGTTCCAATTACATAAACAAAGTGAAACACTGAATGTTTAGTGAGTCAATGACTAACCATTGGCATCCTCATTTGCAGCATCATTTATCTTATCTAAATAGGCACCCTCATCATCATCGCTATTTAAACTAAGCGACTCATACAGGGGGAGCCCAAACTATCCTCCTTCCTCCCCCTCATCAATCTGTCTCACATCCTTGGGGTCCACATCCCATCGTGCTGCAGGACTCTTGATACTTAGGTGTCTTCGGTCTTGGAGACGTATGGCACTATGCATTGGAACTAGCTTCTTTGCTTGTCTAGAGGTAAACCTATTCCTGTTAATACAATGTATGAAGCTCTAGGTTAACCAATTCTTCTCAGTAGCAGAGGAGCTAGTAACTTGTGAAAGGAGATGCTTGGCAAGCCTGCCTAGCAATGGAGCATGATCCTCATATAAATCTCACCATCTAGTGGGGTTCTTTTATGCAAGGGTGAGTCTGTCCTCTCTAGCCTCTCGTGTGTTGAAGCCAACAAAAGGATTTGCAAACTTGACCCACTTGTACTGAATAATTTGTGCTTTCGCTTTGGTGTATATCTTCCTAATTGCCTTAAAAACACCCTTCTTCACATCACGATTTGCAATAGGAGCTACTCTCCTAGGTCTCGATGCATACCACTTGGGATTGATAGCATATGTTATCAAATGTAATGGAGTGTTCATCCTAGCCCACTTTCTTTGAACATTAGGTTGAATGTGCTCATCATAAAAAGAGAGTGTGGGATCCTTCTATCAAATGGCTTGCCTCATGTGGCCAAGAGTGTTGTCGAAAGTCTTATAAATCTCTCCAAGTCTAGGAGAGTTTTTGCGTGCATATCTGATGACCTCCATAATAGGTGACACAAAGGACATGCGGTACTTGACATCATTCCACCAATCATCCACTAGTATCAGCTGTTTCACTTTCTTCTTTTCATTTGTTCTGGCTTGTGCCCATCTGTTCCACTTATTGCTCGCTACCATATATTGTAGGGCCTCCTATACCTAATCCATCCCGTCCAACAAAATAAAGTAGCTCGCATATCTTGTTCCTACAAGCTTGAGGAATTAAGTGCTAAAGAGATATGATGGTTGCAAATAAACATTTGCACATCTCTAGCATCAGACACCACCTGCTTAAAACATTCAATCTTCCCTATGTCTTTCAATGCGTTGTTCAATGCATGAATACAACACGGGGTTAAAAAGGTAGGGGCCTGATTTGCATGTAATAGTACTTTTTATGAGTGGCCTATGGGCAATATCAGTCCACCCATCCATGACAATGATACATCCATGAGTGGCCCATGTGTTCCTCAACTTCTCTGTCAACAAGGTCACTTTGGAATAACTCTTATCTAGCACTATGGTCCTCGTTGTCTCTCCTGGGGGAATGCAAGAAGGACCAACTACTACAACTTAATGAAATGCTTCCTTATAATAAGGACTATGGATAACACTAAAGGGGATGCCATTTGTAAAGAACAACTGTGAAACAACTTTATCTACATCATCATGTGCATTCATGTTGATCATCTTTGGGAGTGTGCCATTGACAACCCTCCTTTTTGAACTAGAAGACCCCTCTCTTGCTGAAAATAAAGGAACGAGAGTGTGAGTGTGAGTGTAAGTGATAGAAGGTGTTGTAGCTACTGTACCATGTTGCATTTGTGTCTTTGTCGTTCCACTGTTAGTATCTCCATATTCAGTCAACAATTTTAACATTTCAGCCTTTTCCTCAACTGACAATCTGTCACGTTTCCTCTCCCCCTTCTACACTGTTTTAGGAGGTGAGAAGAAACCCTTGTATAGCTGGCTTTGAATGAAAAATGGCAGACATTACACTTGTAGTGATGTGTCCCTCCTTGTCTCTTGTCGGTAGGGGTATCTGCATCTAAAATAGTCACAAACTGCAGCAAGGGTTTATCTTTCTTGAAAGGCCCCCTTGCATATTGTTTCAACAATGCAGATGGACATTCAATGGAACAGTTTACCTATCCATCCACAATTGCAGTAGAGCTGCCCCCCAGTTCCACTTCTACACACTCCATCCATCCATACACCTTCTTCCATTTCTTCTGGAATTGGGACAACACCTTAATTCGAATTCAAAGTCATATTTGCTGAATGCAAATATTTGAAAAATAAAAATAAAAAAGTTCATTATTCAAACTTCAAAATTAACACTAACCTTTCCTAAATACTAAACAGAAAGCCATTCATGAATCATTTTTTATTTCAAAACAAATTTTAAATTGCAAAATTAAAAACAGCATTTCATTTTGCAATGAAATATTTAGAACCCTAACCCTTCCTACATAATGATAATGCTCATTGCAAAGATTAAAAAGTGAAATTGGAAGTCTTAAAATTGAAACCCTAACTCTTTCAAGTTCCCACTTCCCATATAAATTTACAATGCAAAAACTGGGGGAGAGAAAAAAATACATCTGCAATGAAATGGAAGTGCGAATCCTTTCATTGCATTGTAGATGTAGATTCATTTATGAAAATTCAAAATGGAAAAAAATGTGAAGAAATCTACCTGGAAAATCTTGTTTGAAGGCTTGAAGTAGAGTTTTGGGCCTTGAAGACTTGAAGCTCTTCTTCGCCTTGGCACTTGCTTTCCTCTTGGGCTCTTGCTGTTGCCTCTTGTTGCTACACTTGCTCTCATCTTGGATTCTTGCCTCTTACTGCTGCTGCATTTGCTGTTGGGTGATTTCTCTTTGGGGTTGGGGTTTAGGGAGTGGGAGGGGCTTGGATATCTCCATCTCAAAGAGTCATAAACTGTATCAAGGGATTATTGTTTTTGAAAGGCCCACTTGCATATTGTTTTAACAATGTAGATGGACAATCAAAGAAATGGTTTACCAATCCATCCACACTTGCAGTAGAGCTGAAGCCTGTTCCAGTTCCATCCACTTCACTCGTCTGTCCACCTTCTTCCAATTCTTCCGAGAAAGGGACAACTTGTTGTTTCGAACTCAAAGTCATAATTGCTGTTTTGTTTTCAACAACAATACAAATTTTTAAAAAAAGAAAGAAAAAAAATTCATTGTTCAGACTTCAAGCTTCACACTAAGTCTTTCTAAACAATAAATAGAAGTCTATTCATGAACCATTTTTTATTTCAAAACTAATTTTAATTTACAAAATTGAAAATAACATTGCATTTTGCACTGAAATATTTAGAACTCTATCCGTTCCTACACAATGATAATGCTCATTACAAAGAATAGAAAAAAAAAAGTCTACCTCTAAGAGTTAAATCTGTAATCTTGAAAGTTTGAAAATTGAGACCCTAAACCTTTGAAGTTCCCACTTCCCATATAAATTTACAAGCAAAAATTGGGGGAGAGAAAAGATACATTTACAATGCAGTAAAAGTACTACTTCGTATTGTAGATGTAGATTCATTTATGAAAATTCAAAATTGAAAAAAAAATGAAGATATCTACCTGGAAAATCTTGTTTGAAGACTTGAAGAAGAATTTTGGGCCTTGAAGACTTGAAGCTCCTCTCCTCTTGGCACTTGCTCTCTTCTTGGCCTCTTGCCTCTTGCTGTTGCTGCACTTACTCTTGGGTGATTTCTCTTTGCATGGGAGGGCGGCTTTTCAGGATGGCAGGGCATGTTCTGGTTGTCCCTGGGACATTGTGTGGGCATCTCAAACATCTCCATCTTGTCCCAGAGATATTTGGACATCCTAGAATGACATCCCAGGGGGGCTCAGTCTTTATGATGACAGCCCCAAACCTCCAGTATGTTTCGAGGACGACATTGTTGGGGTCCTTAATTTTGGGATGTCCTTGACCTGTCTGAGACACACCAAGATAAGCGGGATGCTGAAACAGGTCACCCAAACCCCTGAGACCCATCCTCGTGTTTCATTGTTTTTTTACTGGAGCTTTTAACAATATGTTAGTTCACTTTTTTCGTTCGTTCTTTTCTCATTTTCATTCTCCCTTCTTTTATTCATGGCAGTTCTTAGCTTGTTCTTTGGTTCAATGCAGCTTTTACTTTAGTGCTTCTTTTGTTCACCTTGGATATTGAGTCTATGAGGGTTGGAAATGATGTTATGAAGATAAAACAAAGGTAAGCATGGATCTAGCAAGTAGAGTGGAAGGAAAAAATATTGCATGAATATAACAAACAATAACAAGTATGAAAATGAAAAAGGGCAATACAAGAAATCAGCTAGGGAAGACCAAAACATGGGCACAAGTGGTAAAAAAACCAACATGCAATCAAAAAGAGTTGATAGCAAAACAAGTTAAGATGCAAGTGGAGGAGGAAAGAAAAAGGTATGGTAGATTGATGAATATAATTGTCAAAGGGTTAAGGGATTATGGTGAAGGGAAAGACTCAAGCAATCTTGCAAGGGATTTCCTCAAATATAAATTGCAATGGAAAGGACAAATTTACCAAGCAAGGAGGCTTGGAAAAATAAGAGAAGGCATAGACGTGTTGTGGACAACCACAGGTGGGTTAACGGATCTGTTGGGATATTGTTTCCATGGGGGAGTTGCCTCAATTCAATTAGTTAGGGAAAGTGTGGATGGGGTGACTACGTTTTGTTTAATTTATTTGGAACACTATTAGGTCCTTTCTATTTTTGAATAATCTATCTTTAAGTATTTAAAACTAAAAGTAATTAAAGACTAAAGTTGAGCTTTTTGATTTCGACTGAGCTACCTAAGTATGTTGAAATGGTCTTAATTAGGCAAATCTACTTTTTCAACAGAAGCGTTAGATACAATCAATGCTAATAGAAGCGTTGTGGCACTACCAAAGGTGCTGGATCTAATTGGTGCTACTAACCAGAATATTGAATTTTACAGTTCAAAAAAAAAAAGTAAGATTTAAGCTAGTAAAAGATAACAACTTAACAAATTTAAGCTCTTCTCTTTTTAATGAAAATGCAAGACTTTTGGAAACATAAGACAGATTTAATTAGACAAATCTATCTTTTGACAGAAGTGTAGAGGGTTTAGGAGGCTCATAGTAAAAAAAAGAAGAAGGTTTAGGAGGCTCATCCAAGGTGTCCACATTGTAAGGACTTATTCCACAAGCCCTTCACAAAACTCATGTAGCACCTTATTCTTTTCCTCCAGTCCTCTTCAAAATTGATATAAGGTTGAATGCTGAAAATACCTCATTGCAAGAATTCGTTCTTTAATTTGATAGAGTTTTGTTGCCAAAAGTTGTCTCCCATTTGATGGTAGGAGGCATGGTTTTTATAGATGAGCTGAGGGGAAGGGGTGAGCTAGTTGCTGTGTTAGGAGGACTTGCAAGATTGGCAAGTTGCTGATGTGGCTGAGATTGAAAGTTTCTAATTTAGTTGGATTTGGTTTGCAGGCGTTGGGAGCCAATGCAGGGGATAGAGGTGGCAAAATGGTGGCAGGCAGTCAATGTTAGTTTATTACCTGCTCTTTCTTTTATTTCATTTTTTGACAATAGCTCTGCCCATTAGAAGTGCTGCAACGCTATCGACGAATTACTTTGATATTTAAGAGCCACTTCAGATGTTGCATTTACTTTGGATCGGCAGATTTGCAAGTTACAGGTTTTGTGGATTCTGATTATGGTGGAGATAGAGATGGGAGAAAATCCACTACAGGATATACCTTCACTCTTGCTGGAGGAGCGGTGAGTTGGGCTTCTAAGTTGCAGTCTGTTGTGGCTTTATCAACCACTGAAGCAGAATACATTGCAGCAACTCATGCCAGCAAAGAGGCAATTTGGCTAGAGCGATTGTTGGGTGACTTCAAGGTAATGCAGGAGAAACTTACGCTGCATTGTGATAGCCAAAGTGCTATTCAGCTAATGAAGACTCCAACATTCCATGATCACACGAAACACATTGATGTCAAGTACCACTTTATCAGAAATGTGGTGGAAGAAGGTAGGATCATGTTGTAGAAAATCGACACTGAAGTGAATCTTGCAGATATGCTTACAAAGCCGGTCAAGGTAGAGAAGTTTGAAATTTGAATAATGCTGAACTTCTCTGGGCATGCTGAAAAAGTAACAAGGGCAGCATTGGGCAATTGGCACTAGATGAAGATCTTTGGCAGAAGAATTCCTGAATATTGACTTCAAGTGGGAGAATGTTAGGAAGTGAAGTCACTATGAAGTACAGGCAGCCAGGAAACAGGATTGCAGCAGGTTAAAACAGGCCAGATGTCTAGGCTGGCAGATGCCTGGGCTGCCAAACGTCTGGGCCTGACGTCTAGGCTGGCAGACGCCTGGGCTGCCAAACGTCTGGGCCTGACGTCTAGGCTGGTAGACGTGCAACGGTTCCAGCCTGACGTCAAGCCAAGCAGACGTCATAGGAGTGGACGTCTAGGTAGACGACAGGAATGCGGAAGACGAACAGTCTTGGGAGCGGAAACAAACAACCTTTTGGAGGCTTTCGTTGGAAGAGGAAACGAACAGTTTTGGAGTCTTCCTTCTGCTCTATAAAAGGGATGTGATCCCTTGCATGTGAAATAGAGAGGTTGTTGAAAACTTTGAAAGACATGGATGTAAATTTTGTTGAAAATAATGAGAAGTTGCCATTGCCCTGTGGTTTTTCCTACACATTGCAGGTTTCCACGTAAATCTCTGTGTCACTTGTGTTACTGTTTCCGTGTTCTATATTTTTGTTATTGTGCTTCCTCTTGCAGGTGAAAAATCTTGAAGTTTTTCCTAACATTCAAAATTGATATAAGGTTGAATTTTGAAAATACCTCGTTGCAAGAATTCGTTCTTTAATTTGATAGAGTTTTGTTGCCAAAAGTTGTGTCCCATTTGATGGTAGGAGGCATTGTTTTTATAGATGACCTGAGGGGAAGGGGTGAGCTAGTTGTTGTGTTAGGAGGACTTGCAATATTGGCAAGTTGCTGATGTGGCTGAGATGGAAAGTTTCTAATTTAGTTGGATTTGGTTTGCAGGCGTTGGGAGCCAATGCAGGGGATAGAGGTGGCAAAATGGTGGCATGCAGTCAATGTTAGTTTATTACCTACTCTTTCTTTTATTTCCTTTTTTGGCAATAGCTCTGCCCATTAGAAGTGCTGCAACGCTATCGACGAATATCGCTAATGCCAAAAACATTAGTTGGCAAGTTGGTGGGCTGGTATGGTGCCAAAATGAGACCAATTGAATTTTAAACAATAGTGTTGGCCATGTCGCAATAGTGCTATCATGCTATTGTCTAATAATGAGTGCTTTTGCTGAAGCTCATTGTCTTTGATTGGATTGGCTTGGATTGATTAATAAAAATAGAATAAAACTCTTGCACCATTACATAATTGGTTCTGGATCAAGTGAATTTTTTTTTTTTACAAAAAGGGAATCAAGACAATTTTTTTTAATTATCGAAAACTTACAGCAGCTTGCCAAGCAAAGGCTAAGAGAAAAAAGAACACAGGGATAACTGGCATTACATCAACAATTGGATCGAAAATTGCATAAGCTTCGGGTAATTTAGCAAAAAAGGGAGTATTCAAATGAAAGGCGGCACCGTCTAGACAAATATTGAGCATAACTGGCATTTTGATTCTCCAATGAATAAAAATGATGTAAAGCCCCATCCAAAAGTCTTTTGCCAATCAATCGAAGCTTTTGGCAAGATTAGACTTTTAGTCTTTGGGTTAGAAAGGATCATTCCTTCATACAATATTTTACCCGATCTGCTAGAGAATGACCAATGAATGGTTATTAAGATTTGGCGTTTTGAAGAATAATTGATATTTGTTTAGTTATTGGTGTCTGACTAGTGTCTTTAATTGTCACAATTTAAAGTCTGATTTAGGTTCTTGATTTGAGTCGGTTTGAGTTTGGATAACTTAGGATTAATTATGTTGTATCAAAGTTTGATCGGATCACTTTTGGGTGTCTATGGTTGAAAATTGGGAAGGCTTGAATCACTAGTTAGAGGTTCCAAAACACTTAAATACAACCTGAGGAGAGGAGGGAGGATTGGAGAAAGCGAGGACAAGGAATGAAGGTTAATGGACATGGTTAGAAAAAGGAAAGGCTTGCAACTTTAGTTAAAAATCTCAAAACAAATAGGAAGTCTTCCACTTTGGTATGTTGGATTTATAGAGGCTACCTTTGGAGGAGAGGACCTAGCTTAGGGCACATAGCAGAAGGAAGAGAATAAATTTCGTAGAAACACATGAGCAAGATAGATTGAAGACTCCAACCTCTAAAGAATATAGGAATGTGGCAATATGTAATGAAACAACATGAATTGATAAATGGCATGGAGGAATAATAGTTTTGATAAAAAAAACTTAGAATAGAATTGTTCAACTAGAGAAAGAAGACCAAATAAACAATGCAGCTGGATTAAAATACTTGAAAGTGGATGAACAACTAGAGTTGTAGTTTGCTACTTTACTTCATAGCAATCAAAAGCATACAAGAAATATGATATGCATTGTGAGGATCCATATGCAGCATTAAAGAGAATTTTCGGTTTACTCTAAACTTGGGGAAATACTCTTCATAGGATTTTTAATGCAAGGACAACAAGCAACCAGACCAACACTTTAAGAAACAATAAAGAGTTGGATATCAATGTGTTATGGTAGGAAGAAGAATAAGAAAATAAGCAGCAGGCAAAGCTTTGAGATGATAAGGGGTCATTACTCATTATGGTAAAGAACTATTGGCTTTGTGTGACATATATGGGCCAACTATTTGCATTGGTGCGACTATGTGGAAGAAGTCTGGGAAATACACATGTAAAACATACAATGGGGCAATCATTGTAGACTGTCTTTTGTCCATGGAGTTTATTAATGAAGACAATGGAGGTAGAGGTTGAGGATTCCCCAACAAAATTAAAACCAAACTATAATGTACATTATATAAAAATGTTATTGCAGGGAAGGGATCAACAAAATGAAGAAGTCTAGAGCAATGACCAACAATATCCTTGTGACCCAAGAAGGTCGTTTATTTTTTAAGTAGTAAAAAGGGGATTCCAAGAGGCTGAAAAAGAAAATGGGAAATCAAGAGGTGCAAGTCGTCGAATATAATCCAAAAGGCACTAAAAAGATGCAAAATATCCAAATGTAAAAAGAAAAAGAACGGCTTTCTAGCAAATGCATGTATGATGAAGAATGTAAAGCAGCAAGGGGAGCCTTAAAAGAACTGGGAAAGAGCCAGAAAACAAAAACATATACAAACAAATGGTGAAAACAAAAAATAGGAAAGAAATATATGGATGCAAGACATGAAGAACTAATATATTTAGGCAAACATAATCCAAAACTATTTTTAGAGGGAGTATTAGCAAAATAAGAAACAAACAGAAAATAACATTACAACACTCAATGGCTGGAATATGCAAAGCAATTCTATGAATGTGATAAAGAAAAAGATGCTTCTCCCACAATCAACACAACCACACGATTTTTAACCTTAAAGGAGGTAAAGGAAGGTATTAAGAAGTTGGGAAGAGGTAAGGCTTGTCATATAGATGGATTACAGGCAAATTATTTAAAGGGGGCAATTGAAGACAGCACTACACATCAACAAGATATTCAGATATTCAATGATGTTATTCAGCACAACTGTCCAACAAATTGGAACATAGTTTAGCTATACCTCTTTTCAAGATTGGTGATGTGAATTACCGAATCATTATGGTCAATACTTTATTTGCAAAGCTATTTGGAAGCATGGTTGAGTGTATAATCAATAAGTGGGTGGAGGAACAAGGAAAGAGGGCAAAAGGACAAGCAAGTTTTAGACTAAAGCACTCAACAATAGATCTTTGCAACACATTGAAACACCCTCTTTATGCATGTTGTGAAATCCTAACCTCCTTTTTAGCCTCATGTGTATAACCGAAAAAGAATTTGTGGTTCAACTAGTACACCTCTACATGGATGGGTCGATGGAGTTGTTTGGCCCATCTCTCATCTTTAATAAGCCAAATGAACTCAAATTTGCACTAACCTCAAACCATAAATGATTTTGAATTGCCTCCTTAGACCTATTCATAGCTTCATACAAGTAACCCATTGGCATTTTCTTATCATCAACAAGGTGAAGAACCTTGATCAAAGGTCTTCTCACCTAAAAAGTTTCAAAAATATATTTAATTAGAAACAAGAAATCCAAATTTAAATATAGAAATTAAAATCTCAAAATTTAGAAAGCCAAAGTATTAAAAAAGGGTAAATTTAGTATTTTACAAACTTACAAATTAGTAAAATTATTAGTTTGTAAGTTGTAATTTGGTAAATTAACTTTAGTATTTGCTGCTCCTTATTCCAAGGCATGTTGTCAAAAACAATTTTGACGACCCTCCTGCATTATCCTTCTTATGAAACAATGAACCTGACAACTATTTGCTCACAAAAATCCCCTTAATGCTTTCCAAGGTGATGGAGTGTTGCAAATTGGGTGACTTCTAGTCAAATAATTTCCTCCCCATTAATGTGCTCTTTTAACAATCTGAGAACTCGTGTGGTTGTAGATGAATTTGGTGATGTTTTTACCTCTTCAACTGCATTATTCACCCATCACAATTTGCTACTGTCCTCAAGCATGAGGTCAATGCAATGGAATGCACACAAGATATATTGGGGTGTCTCTCCTGAAGGAATCTCCCTACAGTTACATAAGCTGATGTGTTGTTTGTCATGACTTGGACAACATTTTTTACACCAATTTTGACTACCACCTTCTCCAACAAATCACATGAAGGCTCTGCAGTCTTCACTTTTCGGGAGACTTTAATGAACTTCAAAAGACCAATGATCCATTGGAAGACACTTAGGAAATCGATTTGGATGCGATTCCTTGCATTTGTCTATTTGTCGCACAAAATATTACAGCAATTTTTTTCCAAACCCTCTTTTGCTCATCTACAAGGACTGCTTGTTTCTCATGCATTCCTGTAGAAAGAGCCTTTTGAAAACCTTTGTAGTATGGGGCCTGAACCCTCTAATAATATTGGTGAATGAGTTTACCATTGCATCCTAGTAAGCATTGTTTACTGCATTAAAGGGTATGTTGCAGTAGTATCGAAAATTGGCTACATGATTCAGGCTTCTTTTTGCCTATCCCTTCTCCAAGATGTTGTTTCGAGGGAAGATTGTGCCTTGCCATGAGGAACAAGGAATCCCCCTCGTGTTTGCTTCTTGTGCTCTACCTTGAAAAATGCCAAATATGTGGGCAAGAATAATCTTCGATTTACGAGGACTATCCTTATAGTCAATTGCCTCATGTATCACTTTAATTGCAGCTTTAGTCTTCTTTTTTGTCTTCTCCTCATAGCTATAAAGGAGGGCTTTCATATTGCATGTTATGAAGGCACAACTCTACATCATGGATGGGGATCCTAGCAAAATGACACTTTAGGCCATTGATGGCTTTCCCCTCATAGTTTTGCCATAGTAGTTGCATGCCTTCGAAGAGGAATGAGTACCTTATTTGATGTGTTCACAACTAGGATTGCCCCTAGATCTGGAGAAACATGACCAACACCCTTGCTTGAAGAAGTGATTACACACTGCAAACCACACACACACACACACCCAAAAAAAAAGGATTTAGAGGCATGAAGAAAAGAAAAGAAAAAACTAACAAAAAAGGAAGAAAAATGCCGTAGAATTTGCTTAAAATGTCATAAACCTTACCTTTGAACTTCCTCCTCCAAAGGATGAAATCACCTCAAACTTGATGAAATCTGAATGTTAGTGAAATGAGGTTGATAGGGTCAACAGTGTGTTCTCAAGGCCTGAGTTGATATGAAAGAAGAGTAAAAAATAAAGGGGGGGAAAGAGAGTTTTGGGCCTTTTATGCCATTCTGGGTCTAATTCATGTCTTGTTGAGTATTCGTGTCAAGCACTTGCCAAAACTTGGCACCAAGAAAGTGCGGGAGTTAGTAGCCTGGTTCAACGATGAGAACTTTTGGCAACTTGGCGAGTTTTCTTTTTGTGCTTTTAGATCAGATATTCATAGGTAATAAACTATTGAAGGCTTTTACTTAGCCCATTATGTGTATTATCTACATTATAGTGACATGAACAAAAGATTGATTCTCATAGGACCCTAACTAAGGGACATAAGATAAACATTGACTTTGTCTGGCACAATTAATTTATTCTATATTGGGAGTGTTGTAGAGGGAAATTTTAAAATACATATGAATTGTTTGTGGCTATTGGATTTGCTTGTCAATATGACCGTGTTGCATGGAAACAGATATAGTATTTGATATGGATACAGTATCGGATGACAAATTTTCAAGACCCTCTAAAATGGATATGGTTGGAGATGTCATTGTAGAAAGGATTTATATTTATTATACTAAAGGAAAAAAACATACAACACAAAAATGTTTACATAAGTTTCAGATAAGATATTTTTGTTAATTAAGAATAGGATTGCTATTGCTTCTTAAGTTGTTTTTAATTTTTAACTTACTTTTCTTTTATTTTTATGTTGTGAATACAACTCTAGACATGGCTAGGCCAATATTTGGATCTATTAGATATGGAACAAAGAGAGCATATATTCAGATATGCTTAGATACAGTATCCATGTACTTTAATATGTTTGGATACGAAATCCAAGAAATACTGTATTTGTATCTGTATCTTCTATGCGTATATGGGTATCCAGGAAGGAGGAGTGCTGGATAGAATAACTCTCCAATATGATTCAAATGAGCCAGTGTAAATTCTAAATTTTTAAATCCATGTTTAGGTAATTGCTTTCTCCATGGCTCGACTGGGGAGCCCAAGCAAACTTGGTCAAAATGATTGAACATGTGCTGATTGTTTTGGTGATTGTTCTTCTACTTCTTCAAGTTTGGTTGATATCTACGAATTTCTCTTTGCTTGAGGCGCTACAGAGCATTGTCTATTGATATATATGTGAGTCCTATTGACCAGCTTTTCTCATTTGTGAACATTAATAGCTTATCTTTGTTTCTTTTTCTTTCTGTAGTAATAAATAATGAGCTTGATAGGCTAGTCTGTGCAGTGAGGCATAAAACTGTTGGTTGCTTATGTTTGATTTGTGGAAATAGCACCTTCAAATGCCTATTCTAGTTTTTTCAGCAAATAGATGATCTGAAAAAGTTTGAACGGAAGTAAAGAATGTACATAGGTTTCATTCTGCATCATAATTGATCTTGCAATTGCTTCTGTTTCCAGCATTTTCTGTCCTGATTTGATATGGATAACTGTTCAATATCAGAAAGTATCCAGTTTAAGATCTTACAGTGATTCAGATACATTGTAGGTGCATGCTTTTTATGTTATCTTGTGGAGAGAATCATTTTTCTTAGTTGAGCTATACTTTATGCATGTATATGCAATTGTTTATCATTTTATCAATTTGTAGAGCTTTAAGCATAATGATTTCTTCATTACGATGAAGGATGCATGTTCTGTGCTTGATCTTGACTCTTTTCAGAACAGTACATATGACATATTTATGCACTTTGCAGATGTTGGAGAGAAAAATTCAGGAGGCTAAATCCAAGAAAGATACACTTAAAGCACGGGCACAGTCTGCAAAGTTTGTACCTTATGGCCTTTGTCATCCAAAGTTTAACATAGTGCATTACTAAATTTGATGGATATTCAGCTAAAAATTATCTGGATCTCAAACAGAACTTCACAGAAAGTAAACGAGATGCTAGGCAACATCAATACGAGCAGTGCCCTTTCTGCTTTTGAAAAGATGGAAGAAAAAGGTTTGTTATTTAAGTATTTTCTTTGCCTCAAACTTTCCCAACTATTATCACTAAATGTTCACGTGGCATGGGCAATAGGGTCAGTATTACAGCTGGAAACATGGCTGAATTAGGTTTGAAGTTTAACCTAATTGTCCATAGCACATGTCCCAATTTTTTTTAATAAGGATCAAGTCAAAGATGAATATATTATGAGCCACAATATTTTTATTTTATGATTTGAAATTGAAATTGAAATTGATTGTGTCTTGTTTCATGAAAACAAGGAAATGGATGAGTACTACCTGTCAAGCATCTTGATTATTGCGGAGTGTTTCTTGTTGTCATAGAAAATCCCATGAATAGAAGTTTTCTTCCGAATTTGATTGTTTCCCTAATGCATGCTATTCCATCTTATGCATGCTTTTGTTCAACGTGTTAGTTTGGCCATCTATCTACAAATGATTTTAGCTTCTGATTTTTTTTCTTTTGATAAGCAAAAGTAAAATTATTAAAAAAAAGGAAAATGTGTTACAAAACTACTGACTACAGTGGTCTTGTGGGAAAACTCTTTTCATATAACCACAGTCATTTGATGCCAAATGTTCTAACCTGGCCACATACTCAAACTTATGTACAAATTACAAGAGGCTTTGGATATAGAACAATGTGGGATACTCTCAATAATCTGCCATGTGCATGCCCATTTTGTGAGAAAATAACAGTAAAGGTAAGTACCTAGTTTATAAAAGAGTAATTAACTACCATACTCTTACCCATGCTGACCAGGTTCAGCCAGACCTAGTTCAATCCAAACTGAACCAGTTCAGTTTGGTCCGAACCTTCTTTCAGCAATTGCAGAAAGAATTATGCCTTCGTTGTACTTGACTGCTCCCATTTTCATGGACTTATAGGGAAAGATAATTGCTTCTAGACATATCTGATGGTCACTGCAAATTTATTAGTTGTTGGATGTCTATTAGAGGCAGAAGTGTGAAACATTCCTCATTTCAACTTTGAAGGATCTACATCTGTTTGGGACTTACATGTTGATTGCATTGAATTTTGAATATATATATAATTTATTTTTCCAAGCCTAAGCGAACCTTTTTGGAAAAACCGAACCTGCAAATTATTTTGGCCTTCCGTATGAACAAAACTGCCCAAACCTGGTAACTTTGCTGCTAACCTCGTAAACATAGCACGTACTGTATAAAGAGATTTCAGATTTGAGTTTAGGGATGGCTCTTTGCTCTGATGCTCTGTGCATTTCCTGTGTATTTCAAGTTCTGTAAGCATGCTGCCACCTAGTTCTAAATGTACTGATCAGAATCAATGAGCAGTACATCCTTGCAGCTCTCTTGTTCCATACCTGGTAGGACTTGTGAGCATCACAAAATATTATACAAGTTGTGGTCTTGGAATTCTGAATTGGAAGAATGGTTCCTGGAACTCGTTGGATGTGCCAGTTGCTGCTGAAAGGAAGATGCCTAATTCCATAAAATCATCCATAGTGGCCAAGATTCCATCATTCATTTATAAATTTCTTGTATTCTGATTTGTCTTTCTTGCATTTTTTAAATCTGAAGTGTAAGCACCCGAATTTTCTTTCTACCTCTTCTTTGTGTCCTCTCCTGAATTAGAGATAATGATGATATATTTAATTAGAGGTTTTGTAAATATTCAGTCTACCACCTCTCATTTATGCATTTTATGAGCACACTGCAGCGACAATGAAGGACTTGGTGGTAATTTGGGAGGTTCTAGGGTCTGCAGCTGTATACAGATTGGGATCTTGTAGACTTCCTCTCATTCTTTTGTTAGAGCTGAGCATGGGGCTCCAATTTGGAGTAACCCTCTCTATCAGGTTAGTATAGGCTGAAGTAATTGTTGCATTTATTGCTTATCCCTGGAGTCTGAACTGATTGTTGTTTGGTCAAGCCTTTCGAGATTTCTGCCTGCAGCGATGATGGTATATCTTTGATTCTGGACATGACCTCTAACAGCTTTTGCTTTTGGTCCATTGTCATAGCAAGGTATTCAACTTGACTGCAATATGTCTTTGGACTGCCTCCCCTGTGTATTTTGCTTTATTGCTTTGTGGTTGTGCTTGCTGCCTGTTTGCTTTTGTAAACTCAAAACCACTAGTGTAACAAATTTGTAGAGTTTGCTAAGAAAAACCTTGAAACTCTGCAAAGCTCTTGAGATCCATCTATTTTGATGGTGATTGACTTTCTGCTTCTGTCTCTGAAGCTCAACAAAAATCAGGGTACTAGTGCAAATGTTTTCTGCGAAAGGTGAACCCTCTTTTATAGGATAAGATTTTCCCCAGTCTTAGCTAGGGCATCCACATATACACTACCTGATTTCATTATATGTGCCAAGGTCAGCTTTTCAAAACAACTTACACACTAGAGTCCCCAATGTTGAAATTGGTATGAGTATATTGGCAATAATTTAGTTTCATTTTTTTGAATAGTTTGGTATAAAATTAGCCTCTACATTTTGTTTATAGATCCACTACTATTGACATCAAATAATGTTAGTAGTTGACATTTTGGAGGATGGACAACTTAAGTCCATAGAAATGCTTTTTCTTCTCTCTGTTAGCTTTGATGATGGCATTATTGGTCTTCTTGGTTGATCTCTTTCTGCATTGCGTTTTTATATAGTTTGAAATCTTTTTACACATTTCTTTTTTCTGCAGTGTCATTTATAGCATGGCTTGAGAAGGGACACTAGTGGATTTATACAGTATTGTAGATTTCAACTGGTTAATTTCAAAACCAGATTCTTTCCTTGTGTTACATCGTTTTTGCAGTTGTTTTTTTTTTGCTTTGGGATATTTCTTTATGCTTTGGTGTTTGCTTAGCCTTCTTCATGAGAAGAGCCCCAAATCATGTGATGGCATTGACCTGTGTTATCTGAACAAAGCATTTGTAAGAATGTTGTCTTCTTTGTCTCATAAATTGTCTTTTTTGTCTCATAAATCATCCTTTTTAATGTTTGCTTCCCTTTGCACTAATTATTTCATGATGAGGGAATTTAGTCTGCTCTAATACCTAGTGACGAACTGAGTCAAGTGAGCTTGCTCAAATTCCAACAGTGAATTGCAAGTAATTCTTAAAAATTGCTTTGATCAGCAGACGGGTTATCATCTTGAATGAAATATCATTGTGAATGTTACTTGTCTGAGCAAATGCCATCGTGTAGATAAGATAAGACAACATAATTTTATTAATGTCCACAGATAGCCAAAGTAGGCAAATGGGGCTCGTTGAAAAGAGCTGTTACAATGCACTATAGTAACCAAAAAGTACTACGAAAATAAGCTAAACCAGATTAAAGAAACTAGCATAAACTACATTGAAGTGGAACAACTATAAAATCAGTGAGTAAAAGATAACCAATTCTGCTGTAACAAAACAACTTCTAGAAATAATAAATACAATGGTAAATCTCAGAAATGCAGTAATAGAAAAGCATACACTAGAATTAGAATTCAGATTCCACAACAGTAAATCATGAATGAAGTAACAAATCCAGATTCCAAGTCCTAGAACAATCCTAGCCACTTGAGAGGGCAAAGTCTCTTAGTCACTAGAGAGGGCGAAGTCTCTTACACGCACTAGAGGCGACATATGATTACAAGCATGAATGATCATCCAACTACAACACAAATCTATTTATAGTCTAAATAATTAACAAACCCTAACCCTAATGCTCAAGGGCCAACTAACCTAACCTAGGGCCTAAGCTAATAATAATAAAGATAGTCGATGTGGCTATATTGGAGTTGTTACATGGTTCACCCCCTCAAAAAGCTTTGTCCTCAAAGCTAGAAAATACTAGAGAGTGCTCGCTAGTTCCCAAGTCACATCTTCATTTAGAAGATCCTACCACTTGATGAGGAACTCCTATACTTGGCAAGACTGCAAATTATGAACCTGAGACTACAAGACTGCCTCCGGTTGTAGGTCAACCCATCCCTCTTGATAATCCCTCGTCATCCAGTACTGGAAACCCCATCGGGGACCACACCTTCTGACCAATCACATGATTAAGACAAGAAACATGAAAAACAAGATGGATTTTGAAAATAAGAGGAAGCTCCAACTGGTAGGCCACCTCCCCAATTCAGTGATTTACCTTGTATGGACCATAGAACCTAGGTGCCAATTTTGACTAGACTTGGTCTTTAGAGAAAACTACTTATATGGGTGAAGCCACAAAAAGATCATATCACCCATCTCAAATTGTCGCTCCAAGTGGTGTAAATTGTGTTGCTATGTCATATGGTTTTGTGCCTGACAAAGATTATCTTTGAGGAGTTGGAGGACAGTCTGATGTTGCTAGAGGAAATCATCTACCAATGCCACTTGGGAGCAGCCGTGAACATAGTCTACCATAGATGGAGGTTTTTGGCCATATAATGCTTCAAATGGGGACATCTTAAGGGAAAATGATAAGAAGTATTATACCACCATTCTAATAAGGGAAGCCATTTAACCCATTGATATTGTTTGTCTTGGGCAAAGCATCGGAGGTAGGTACCCAAACACTTATTCACAATCTCATTTTGGTCGTCCTATTGAGGGTGATAAGAAGAGCTCATATTAAGCTTAGTACCAGTCAGAGTGAACAACTCCCTCCAAAAGTTGCCAGTGAAAATAGAATCGCATCATAGACAATAGACTTGGGCATACCATGTAGTTTGAAAATAGAGTCAAGGATTACCTTGGCTACCTTGTTGGCAGTGAATGGGTGTTGCAACGCATGGAAGTGGGCATACCTTGAAAGGTGATCCACTACCACAAAAATTATTATTTTGCCTTGTGACTTGGGAAGACCCTCAATGAAGTCCATGGAGATTTGCTCCCATTGGTGATCTAGGATAGGAAGCGGCTACAACAAGCTTGGAGATTTCACTCCTCCTCCCTTATACCTCTAGCACACTTCATATTCGGCCATCAATTGCTTGATATCCGCTTTCATTACTTTCCAAGAAAAGGACTGCTTCATCTGATGATAGGTTTTAAAAAAACTTGAATGCCCTACCAATTGTGCAACATGCAATGCTTGAAGGATGCTATTCTTGACTATGGAAGAATGAATGAGATAAATGTTGTCCTTTCTAAGAATCCTGTTAACCCAAGAGAATAAGGGAGTGGATGGGTTATTCGTCTCTACATTATGAATCATATGAATAGTCTTAGGAACCAGAATGCCATTCATCTTGAAGCTAGGAGAGCCACTAAGGGATGTGGCTAGAAATAGCATTGACAATGGCAATATCCTCATATTTGCAAGAAAGGGCATCGGCCACCACATTTGCCTTCCCTTTCTTATATTCAATTTCAAAGTCATAACCCAACAACTTGGTCAACCATTTGTTTTGTTCTGGACAAGAGAGATGTTGTTCCAAAAAGTGCTTGAGACTACTATGATTAGTTTTGATAACAAAGCGGTCACCTATCAAATAAGGCTTCCATTTCTCCATCGCATGCAAGATGGCTAACATCTCCTTCTCATAAGTGGAACAACCCAAATTCTTGCTAGAGAGCTGCTTGCTTTCAAAAGCCAGGGGGTGTCCTTCCTGCATCAAAACAGCCCTAATACATGTTCCCGAAGCATCACACTCAATGACAAAGGACTTGCCAAAGTTGGGAGTAAAATAGGGGTGGTGCACAACTTCTTTAAAGGCATTGAAGGCTCTGGTAGCCTCATTAGACCAAACAACACTTATTGGTGAGAGCCATTAGGGAGCTGCAATCTTCCCATAATTCTTGACAAATTTTCTGTAAGACCTAAAAATCCTCGAAGACTCTTGAGAGATTTAGGTAGGGGCCAATCCTGCATGGCCTTGTTCTTGTTAGGATCCACTTTGACACCTTCATGATAAACAATGTGACCCAAGTATTCCATTTCAGACACCCCAAAGGAACATTTGGACCGCTTGACTTACAATTGTTCCTTCTGTAAAAGGTGGAGCACTTGTTTGACACGAAGCCAATGGGCTGCCCAAGTTATTATAACCTAGGATATTAACAAAAGAGACCAATACAAATTTGCGAAGAAGAGGATGAAAGACAGAATTCATTAAGCTTTGGAAAGTGGAAGGGGCATTAGTAAGACCAAAGGGCATGACCAAGAACTCATAATGACCCTTGTGTACAAAAAGTAGTTTTGGGAATATCCTTTTCTCTAACTCTAATTTGATGAAACCCCAAATGCAAGTCAAGCTTAGTAAAAAAACTTTGCGCCATGCAATTTAGCCAACAAATCATTAATAATTGGACTAGGAAACTTATCTTTGCCTGTAATCTTGTTGAGTGGGTGGAAATCAGGGTACATTCACCAAGAATTGTCTTTGTGTTGGACAATGAGCATCAGATATGAATAAGGATGGGTATTAATATTGATAAAACCCTGCTCCAACATCTCTCGAACTAGCTTCTCTATTTTAGACTTTTGAAGTTGGGGATAGTGGTAAGGATGAACGTTGGGTGGCTTCCTAGGACAAGGTGGATGGCATGATCACGAGTCCGCTTATGTGGAAGACCCTTGGTTTACTGAAGACCGGAACATATTTATTAACAAGAGACTACATGTCAAAAGGAGGATCTAGAGATAATTGCTTGATGACCTTGCCATTTTATGTCCACTGTATATATAGTCCTTGTAAGTTCAAAGTAACATCCCTTAATTGAGACAACTCGTAGGATAATATTCACACTACCTAAATCCATCGCATAAAGGTTGCTAACCTACATATAGGGCCCCATTTGGATGCGGACATTAGCAATACGATCCACACATTGAGCCTTACCTACGTTGGCAATTGGCACATGGAATTTATCCTAGTCTGAATTGTTGATATACAACCCTAGGGCCTTAGTTTTCTTACCGTTAATGAGTTTGTGAGTACTGCATGAATCAATCAACATGTTGACCTGTTGTATTTTGATGAAGCCTTGAACTTGATAGTGTGATGAGCCTGCAGACCCATGAGGGTAAATGCTAAGAAGGCCATAGTATCTGTATCTTGCTCAGGCTCCTTAGTTTCTGATGATACCTCATATTGTGATAAGGTGGACACTTCCTCCGCTTCCATGTGGAAGTTATGTTGCTTCTCATATGCCTGATCCTACGGATGGCATGATTGGCATTGGTAACAAAAAACCCTTGTGGGTGTTCCTCATTACAGTTATTGAAGTAACGTTGACAAGGATTGAAATCACACCGATGTTGGAGTCAAGGCAACTAGAGCTTCTTTTTAGTCTTATGGGCCAAATGCTTGGCATCATGGAGGGTGTAAGGATCATGCATATTTACTTCCTCCTTGATGTGGTCCTTGTGGCCATGACGAAATGCCGACACTACCACAGTCAAATCCAAAGGATATGTATATGTGAGGAGGCTTGTGAACTTGGTACAATATTCCTCCATTGTGCTAGTTTGTTTTGTCTGCATTAACCGGACTACGTAAGAGGTAGAGGAACCCTTAACAAACTTGAGTAGGAACATTTTCTTGAATTATAGCCAAGAAAGATGATAGCCACGATGCCCTAGTTCCCAAAGAAGCCATTGATGAGCATGGGTACCCAACTTATAAGCGGCCAAAGTGACCTTGCCATGTTCAAAAACTTGGTGCAAGCTTATATGAGGCAATCCATCTCGGAAATCAAATCACGAGGATCATTTCCCCCAAAGGTCAGGATATCAATTCTAGGAATCAGAATATCATGAGACCAATTAAGCAAAAATGCAACGCCACCTGCAATGGAATCAATATCAATTACAAACCCTAAATTAAGCTCACCCATACCTAAAGGAGCTTGTCGAGTGAAATGGGTATGCATGTGGGTAGTATGAGAGCAATCGGGATTTTGCCTGAAATGTGGTTGTTGATAGAATCTTGGACCGTGCCCCAAGGTTGTGCATTGGTAGTATCATGGATCTTGATGTTGGAAGGGCCTTGGATAATGCCTGTAAGACGGCTGTTGGAAGTGCCTTGAATCCTGATACTAAAGATTCTTGATAGGTGAAGGGTTGTCCAAAGGAACTTAGGTCCCTTTTGCTTATCTTTCTACTACTTAAAAGATACCCATTGGAATTTGCTCTCCAATTAGCGTTTAGTGTGCAGAAAGCCCCTATCATGTTATTCAATAAATCAATTCAACGCTTTTTCGATGCGGTGGATCGACTTGGAGCAGCCTTGTTGAGTAGTACTGAGAGTACAAATGTGTTCATTCAATCTATGGCGCTCAGTCAACAAATACTCATAAATCCCAAATGCAAGGTTTGAGGGAGGGTCAAGGAGGGAACGTTGTTCCTTAGGAGTGGTAGGGGTACTCATGGTGCCAAGAGTAGAACAAGCAAGAGGGTCAAAGCTATTGATGCACTTTGATATATTGTGGTGCTTGCGCATGGTTTTCTTGGTAGGGCTCATACAAACATAATTATGCAAATTTATGCACTGCAAATGCCCATTGACTCGTTCCCAACCAGAGGAAGTCAAAGTTTTGCATATACACTACTAACCAATGACAAAACCTAAAAATTTTGATCACCCACAAAAAAAGTGATATTGGAGATATATCTTGTTTTGATTAGCTTGACGAGACGATTAGAATGAGATAGGTCTCCCACAAGGGTCTAAACGCCTCCCTATTAATCTATTAATAACTTATTTTTTCTGCATTTGGCAAATGCGAATGGTTCTTTCTAAATCACAATATTACAAAAGAAAACTTGACAAGAAGTTGGTAGCAATAAAAAAATTGATAGAAATTACCCAATTTGGAAGACAGAGTTGGTCGAAAGAGGTTCTAGAGTAGCTTGCTCACCCCTTTGTCTCTTTTTCGCACCATCACAAGGAGCCAAAATCGTGGCTTTGATACCACTTGTAATGAAACAACTTACAAAAATAGTAAATACAACAATAAATCTCAGATATGTAGTAATAGAAAAGCATACACCAAAAATAGAATTCAGATTCCACAACAGTTATCATGAATGATGTAACAAATCTAGATTCCAAGTCTCAATACAATCGTAGCCACTCGAAGAGGGCAAAGTTTCTTAGCAACTCCCTTAGCGCACTAGAGGTGACAAATGATTACAAGTAGGAATGATCATCCAACTATATCACAACTCATCTATTTATAGTTCAAACAATTAAGAAACCCTAATCCTAATGCTCAAGTGCCTACTGACCTATAGCCTAGGCCCTGAGCTAATAATAATAAAGATAGCCGATATGGCTATAATGGAGTCATTACATAGTTGTTGATCTAGGGAATTGTCTTGACTTTTGATTTAAATGTTGCATCCCCAAATCCGAGTTTCAATAAAGGTTGGACGGGTTGCCAAAGGCTTCCCTCAACCTTCGTATTAAAGCCAGCTCCTTGTTGTCCTTGTATATACCTCTAATCTGAACTAAATTAATGGAAATCAAGTGTTGAAAGGGAAATTGCAAAAAAATAAAGTGCGGAAAATAAAATTGTAAATTTTAGAGTGCAAGAGATAAAAGCAAATACGACTGTTACATTGTAACGAGGAAAACATGTGATTAGTCAACACATGAGAAATCAAATAACATCAATGTCCACCCATTCCTTTGATTATGAAATTGATAAGCGAATTGTTGAGCAAGGTGCAGCAAAAGCATTGAGAAAGTATTGTCATTGTTGTCAACACAGACAGATTGATGCAGATGATGCAGTTCAGAGGTCAGTCAGATCAAGTGCAGAAAGTTTCAAGCAAAACAGAGGTGACCCAGATTCAGAAATTGGCAGAAAGAGACAAGGAAGAAAACTGTCGCGATATCGCGACAAAAAGCAGGAGAGAGAAAATGCACGCCAAAATGTCGCGATGTCGCGACATGTCGAGTTTTCGCTGAGGAGAGAGAAAATGTGTCACGATTTCGCGACATAAATGGAGGAAAGGAGCTTGCAATGAAGAGAGTAGCGATTTCCATGCATGTTGAAGTTTCGCATTTCAAAGCACAGCTGGAAATGTATGGAAACAAAGGTGTAGCGATTTCGCTACAAATCGAAAGTTAAGAAAACTAAGTTGCAGCGATTTCGACACAAGTAAAAATTCACAAGAAGAAGGTGTAGCGATTTCGCTACATGTTGAAACAAAGGGAAACTAAGGTGTAGCGATGGCGCTACATGTTGAAACAAAGGGAAACTAAGGTGTAGCGATGGCGCTACATGTTGAAACAAAGGGAAACTAAGGTGTAGCGATTTCGCTACTAGTCAAAAGTGTAGAACTGAAAGATGCAGCAATGATATTACAAGTCAAAATTTCATGAAAAGAGGCAAGGTGAAAACACAAGGCACAAAGATGTAAAAATTTCGCCATTGCATGAAGCAAAGTGTCGCGATTTCGCGACATGTTCCATTTTCGCTGGAGTTGGCAAGAAGAGTTGTACGGAAGAGCAAAGTGTCGCGATTTCGCGACATGTTCCTTTTTCGCTGCTGCTGGCAAAGAAGAGTGTACGGAAGCCGGAAGTGTCGCGATTTCGCGACAAGCAGGATGATGACGTCAGCAAGAGTCGGAAACGTCGCGATTTCGCGACAAGAAGGATGATGACGTCAGCAAAGTTGAAAAGTGTCGCGATTTCGCGACAGGATGAAAGAAAAGCCACTGGAAGCCGGAAACGTCGCGATTTCGCGACATTATGAAGGATGACGTCATCAAATGTTCAAAGTGTCGCGATTTCGCGACAGGAGCAGCGGAAAGGCTTTCAAGGCCAAATTGGTCGCGATATCGCGACAACCTTCAGGGTGACGTCAGCATAAGTTAAAAATGTCGCGATATCGCGACAGGCGACATGTTGGCAGGTAAAAGCCGAAAAAGCAGGCATGGTGACACGTGTCATAAAAGACATCATGCAGCCAGTTACATAAAATGTAACTGATGTCAGATCTGCAGTTACAGATTGACAAGTGTCAGTCATGCATTCGAACAGCCGTTTGCATGTATTCGAAGAATCAAATATAAAGTATCGAAAGGTTTTCGAAAAGTTTTTTTTGCTTTCGAACGGTCGCACTCATGGAATCGAACAGACATTTTGCTTGTATTCAAAGAGCCGAATATGAAGGATCAAGATATGCTTTTCGAGAAGATATGTTTGTAGCATTCAAAACAGCCATACTACAAGAAATCGAAACGCCGTATTGCAGGGTTTCGAACAATCGTTTTCGAACAACCACTTATTTGCAGGAGAAAAGAATTCGAACAGTTGGGTATATGATTCGACTGCGTGCCGGATTGGATGTATATAAATGAATAGCTGTAAAGAGAAATTGCTGAA
This sequence comes from Wollemia nobilis, assembly GCA_028583015.1. Taxonomy (NCBI): domain Eukaryota; kingdom Viridiplantae; phylum Streptophyta; class Pinopsida; order Araucariales; family Araucariaceae; genus Wollemia; species Wollemia nobilis. The sequence continues at coordinate 3,254,666 of JAQPPZ010001629.1, read as the reverse complement.
GAAAGATAGAAGTTGTTGCGATAAGAAGGGAATTGCTATGAAAAGAGGGTCTGTATAGAGAAATAAGCAGAGACATGATATTGTGCGAGAGGTTGTTAAAATTACGGACTCAGTCAGGGTCGAGTTAGTAGTGAAGACATTTTTATGTCATTTTGATTTGATTAGAATTGCAATCCAAGTTGGTGCTTGGTACGAGGGGTTGGTGCTCCATCTGTTGCAGCAGAAAATTACAGGGGTTGGTGCTCCTTCCAGTGGATGCTGGTAAAGAAGTTGTAAAATTGAAATTTTGCAAAGACTGGATTTGGATTGAAGTCCAAGCGAGTTAATTTTTGAGGAGTAGCCAAATTGGTGAACCTCGTTATATTGTGTGTTGTGGTGTGCTCTCATTTTGTCCTTCTGGTTTTATAAGTTTTCTGTGCTTCAGTCTTTGAATGTTGCTGTTTTGAAGTTAAATAACTACACTGATTCACCCCCCCCTCTCAGTGTCATTGTGTGAACATCACGAATGACAAGATGGGCTAGAAGGGTCGTGCCACAACTGTCGTGCACCTAGCAAACTGGGAGGGCAATACCATTGATGGGATGCATAAGGGCTTTGCCAATTTCTTACAACCTCATGAGTACAAAGCACAATGTGGGTTTCATAGAGTGTAGATTTGAATTCTCATGGCTAAAAGATAGATACAATGAGGGCCCTAGGCCCTTATTTATAGCAATTGTTTACCCCTAAGTTACTGGGGTGAAAAACAATTACTCTTAGTAAAAGTAAATATTTGAGGGCAACTTTAGTAAAATGTTGCACCTCCAAATGTTACATGCCTCTAATTATGTCTCTAATAGGATTAAGAGGCCCAAAAAATGCTTAATGTGTCAAAAAATGCCAAAAAAGTCACTTTTTGGAAGATTTACCTCATGATCCGTGTTGATTTTCACCTTTGCTCTTCGTCAAGCGATTTGCTCACATTTAGCAACCACCTTTGTTGAGTGAACTGCTTCCTTGAGCTAATTGACACCTTTGTCGAGCGAATCGCTCCTCTGAGCCAATTGGTAGCATTTTGTAGGAGAATTGGTACTTATCAAAATTGAGCCAAATTTTTGGAATTTTAGGGTATTTTTAATTATCTGGCCTCCTGTTTCTGCTTATCACTTCCAAAATTAACAAAATTGGCAAAGGTAGTGCTAAGGTACTACATTTATGGCAACTTCATGGGATGCCAAGCTCGATTGGTGTGAGATCCTAGATCTTGCCTTTATCTTTGGGCATAGAGTCTACAAAATTGGAATTTGTGCTACAACATTGACAAAATTGTTGTTCCTTCCTTTTAGCCAGTCTTGGCAATAATAATCCTAGCAGCTTCTGCCACTCATTGTCATTAGGCAACTAAACTGTCTTGAAGTCTTTTGCCTCCCCCATCAGGTCTTCAAAAAGGTTTTTGGACAATTCTTCTGCCTTGGCAGCTAGCTCCTTTAATTTGGCATGAATTGGCTTTAGCTTCTCACATGTTTCGACAACATTCCCTTGATTGGCATGGTCCTTTTCCTCTTTGATCATAACACTAACGACATCATGATCTAGGACATGCTTCTTGTCATCGAGGATGTCGAGCATCCCAGTAGCAATCAACCCTTGAATCTTTTTGTTACATTCCAAACATAGTCGTCGACTATGTTTCCAAGGAAGCAATTATTTGATATTTATATGTTATGATTTAATATGTTTTCATTATTCTTCTATCATCGATTATTCTAATCATTTGCGATTTCGCACATTGCCTTCACGGCGGGGATCTGCCCTCCTTGAGTGGCAAGAAAGTTAATTTGAATTCCGTTTATGATTTATGAATTAGATCTTGCATGTTATTGATGTGATTGGCATTTCCATTATTTGATTATAGAGCAATTAGTCTATATCCCTCAAAGCGGACACGCAGTTGTCTCGCTTCATGTGGTATCAGGAAGTCAGCGATCTGAGAGGGAGCGTGGGTATTCAAAATCAGCAATCGGGTCCTGCTTCGAGTTGTCCATGCTGACGTCTTCGCGAGTGAAATTCAAAACCCGCGAGTGAATCCAAAACCCGGGCAGCACAAACCAGTGCCCACTCGCTTTTCCCACACAATATTCAACAAATTACCGTTGTACAGGAACTTTGGGCTCACGGGTTGCAAGGTTAAACGCAACGCAGAAGAATCTGTGGCAATTTGGTGGAAGACAGCACATCTCCGGGACATTTGGCAGTCCTAAAACAAACCTCGGCGTCACAGGATAGGCAAGATCCGACACTCCAATCGCCATTAAACGCAGAGAAATTCAAACCCAGCATGCCATTAGCAGAACGAGCCGCAGCCAATCAGCGAACACAAAAATAACTATTTTGCGTTATACCTAAGGTACAAAAGCATATATATATATATATATATATTTTATTGTTCGTTTGGGGGCATTTATCCCACACCAGTTCTGTGGGTGTAGGAAGGTTGTTTAAAACATAATCGGCGCCTTTAATAAGGTGCGACTACGGTCACACACACCAAAGCTCTCCTCGCGCGTCCGCTTCCTTGTCCTTGTCCCGCATTGTGTCGTGTTCCTTGTTCGCTTGGCCCGCATCGTGTCGTTTTCCTTGTTCGCTTGGCCCGCGTCGTGTCGTTTTCCTTGTTCGCTTGGCCCGCGTCGTGTCGTGTTCCTTGTTCGAGTGTCACGTTTCTTGTCCCGCGTCGTGTCGTGTTCCTTGTTTGCGTTTCACGTTTCTTGTCCCGCGTCGTGTCATGTTCCTTGTTTGCGTGTCACGTTTCTTGTCCAGCGTCGTATCGTGTCCTTACTGTCCTCGAGTCACGTCCAGCAGTCTTTCGGTCCTGTGTCCTCCGTGTCCAGTCGCCCGCGTCGTGTTGTGTTCCTTGTTTGCATGTCACGTTTCTTGTCCCGCGTCGTATCGTGTCCTTATTGTCCTCGAGTCGCGTCCAACAGTCTTTCGGTCCTGTGTCCTCCGTGTCCAGTCGCCAGCGGTCCTTAGTGTCCAGTCGCCAGCGGTCATCCGTGTTAGTTGCGTCATCTTCTCGAATGTGTTAGCTTGGTTTCGGCCGATTGTTGTATCATGTCCTTACGGTCCTCGAGTCACGTCCAGCTGTCTTTCGGTCCTGTGTCCTCCGTGTCCAGTCGCCAACGGTCCTTAGTGTCCAGTCGCTAACTGTCATCCGTGTTACTAGCGTCATCTTCTCGCGTGAGTCAACTTGGTTTCGGTTGGTTGTCTTCCATCAGGTCGAGTCTATGTGGTTAGTTGGTCATATTAGTGTTGAAAAGTTGCTAACCAAAAGTTGTCAAAAAATTGTCCAAAAGACGTCGAAAAGTTGTCCAAAAGTTGCTAGTCCAAAAGTCATCGAAAAGTTGTCGAAATATTGCTAGTCAAAAGTTGCACGGAGACCCATCACATCCGCGTCGCAGTTAGAGCGACATTGAGAGTGGAAATTAAACCAAATTTTTGCCCAAAGTCATAAGCATTTTGCAGAATCAAAGGCGAAACAGGATCATAGCAATTACTAGCGCATGAGCGGAAAGTGGAAAAAAGGACCAGACAGGCGACTATCAAGTTCCGAGGATCCAACCGAGCGGAGTTTGGAATCACCAAGAAGACCTCGTAGAAGCAAAGGTACACAAAATTCTTCTTCTCCTGTAGGAATTGTTAGCTATAACCCGGGTCATCCTTTGATTAACAAAATGGCATCCAATACCTCCCCAAATTCTTCCCATGAAAACATCACTCAAGTGGAAACAGGACATCCCAAGGTTACTGACGAGACCTTAATCCGTTTAATAGATAGTATTCAGAAAATGACTGACAACGTAAACATACTAGTCACCAAACAATCCCAACCAAACCCTCCTAGTCCAAACCACTGGAGTACTAAGCATCAATACGAAGACTATACACACCACAGAGGTACTAATGGTCATTCCCCAAATCCCAATGGCCAAAGAAATAATGAGGATATGGGAAACGAAGAAGTTTTTGAGCGACAAAGGGGTTTTGGTAGACCATACCAAAATTGCAACTATAGACAAGAGAATGATGAGGACCGAGATGGGCACAACGTCTACCATCAAAGAGGTCCTACTGGAGTCAATTTTCCACGCATTGACATGCCGACCTTTGAGGGTCATGACCCACGTGGGTGGATAGCCAAAATGGAAGGCATTTTGGAATTATATCAATTCCGTGAGGCGGAAAAAGTCCCTTTTGCTGCAACCAGGTTGGGTACTGAAGCTTATCAATGGTTTACATGGTACAAATGCGAGAATGACAAACATGCTCTCTTTTGGGATAATTTTAGGGATGCCTTTCTTCACAGATTTGACGAAGGTCCCACAACTTCCTACACAATGCGACTATTATCACTTAAACAGACAGGATCGGTAGGGGACTATATCTCGAAATTTACTAGTATGCTTCACTATGCAAAAGACTTACAACCAGAGGTGGTGGTAGCGGCTTTTAGAAATGGATTGAAAGAGAACATTAAAGTCGAAGTGGACTTACAAAATCCATCCAAAATAGATGAGTGTATAAGGATTGCCAAGTTGGCAGAGAAGAAGGTGCAAATGGTGACATCCATACGACGTGATTCCTATGGTCAAACTCAATATCACAACAACTATTTTCGCAGAAATGATCAACCATCAAGATATTTTTGCTATAAATGTCGCAATCACCATCCAAAAGATCAGGAATGTGTTCCACGACAGAGCTTTCAAATTGAATATGCTGACAAGGAAGATGAAGAAATAGAGGAGAACAACTCACCTGATAATTCCCTAGACGATGACCGAATTGAACACAAGGTGGTTGTAGATGGGGAAGATACTATGGCAATTTCAATACATGCTCTTATGGGGTCATCAGCTCACCATACAATCAAAGTAGAAGGATTCATTCAACTAAAGAAGGTAACTGTATTAATTGATTCAGGAAGTACTCACAACTTTATTGACACAAGGCTTGCCAAGGCATTAAACTTGCACATCAACTCCTCCAATCAAGATAAATTTCAAGTTAGAACTGCAAGTGGGAGTAGCGCTCAATGTATAGGTAAAACATCTTCAATTTCATTACAAATGGGAAGTTATACTTGGCAGGGTCCTCTTTTTGTTATGAATTTAGGGAATTCATAAGTTATCTTGGGAGTCGCATGGTTAGAACAAATGGAAAACACGGTCGGTTTTAATTACAAGCGCTTTGTTGAATGGAAAGAAAATGGGAAGACCATTCGCCTCCAAGGAATTCCAACACCTCCATCAAAGATAGTAAGTTCGCACAACATGGAAAAAATAGTAAGCACAGGCAGTTATGGATTCGGCGCTCAAATTAATTGTATGGAAATGCAAGCACAAGATACACCAGAAGTCCAATCCGAAGATCTACAAAACATTGTGGTGAACTGTGATAAGGTCTTCCAGGAACCAAAGGGACTACCTCCCAAAAGATCCCATGACCATACCAGACGATGTCTCAAAAAGGTGATCGACCAAAAAGTGAAATCTCAGTCAGAATTACCAATACTAGATGCAGACGGGCGTATATATCTCCAGCCGGTAGCCATTCTACAAAGCAGAACACGCATACTGAAATCTCGTCACATCCAAGAATTTCTCATCAAATGACAGGGTCTACCAGAAGAAGAGGCTACTTGGGAACCTGAAAGTATTTTCCAGACATTTCCAGCTTTGAGGACAAAGCTTTCCGAGGAGGGGAGTCATGTTACATTCCAAACATAGCCGTCGGCTATGTTTCCAAGGAAGCAATTATTTGATATTTATATGTTATGATTTAATATGTTTTCATTATTCATCTATCATCGATTATTCTAATCATTTGCGATTTCACACATTGCCTTCACGACGGGGATCTGCCCTCCTTGAGTGGCAAGAAAGTTAATTTGAATTCCGTTTATGATTTATGAATTAGATCTTGCATGTTATTGATGTGATTGGCATTTCCATTATTTGATTATAGAGCAATTAGTCTATATCCCTCAGAGCGGACACGCAGTTGTCTCACTTCACTCTTTGTCCATTTCCCATACATGGGTTTTCAAGGATGCCAGGTTGTCTTTGCAATTTTGTAGGTTCCTTTGGACGTCTAGGACCTTTCTTCTTTTCTTGACAATATCCTTACAATCTATCTTGTTTTTTTGTGCCTGTGCCACTGTCATGGATGCAAGGAATTTGAGGACCTGCTGATGTTCACCCCTTGCATAAAGCTGCTCTTCTACTTGCTTGACGATATTCTCGACTTGTTCCAAGCTTTCTTCTAAGGAGGTCAATCGGAAGTAGTCAAAGGTGTTCCTTATCTCCTCCCTAATCTAGTCCCAAAGGGTTTTAACCATTTGAATTTCTTGTGCCAACTTTTGGTCTACCTCCCTTTGTTTGGGCCTCGAGGCTTCAAATTCCATGATTTGTTGGTCCTTTTGTTCTAGGCCTATCAGAAGTTTGCTTTGTTTGTCTGTCATTTCTTGCACAAGTTGTTTAGACTCAGTAAGTTGGGCTTTCAGGTCCTCGACTTGTTTCCCAATTAATCCTTTTCAATAGCCTCTTTCTTTAGCCCTTTGTTCTCTTGTCAGAGTTAGTCCCTTTTTGCCTTTAGCTGAGTTGATTCTGCTTCTAGTTATTTGTTTTAGATTTGAATTGCTTCCTCCTCAACCACTACTCGGCCATATTTCATTGTCGTGCCAAGCATGAGCTAGTTAGCCACATAGACCACTTGGTATGGGTCCATCTTGTTTGGATCTAGTTGCAACACCCTAGGGTCAATTCAATAGGAGTTGAATCTACCTTGGTGGGGTTGGTCTCTGATGCCTCGACAAAGTACACTTTGTCTCCCTTCAATATTTGCGAGTGGAAGAATACTGAGGCCTTGGAGGTCTTCTTGTTGAGTCTCTTGTCCTCTTTCTTCTATCCTTTCTCCTTAGCAAAAAGGATATCTAGTGCCTTGTTGACCTCAAACTCTCTGGCCTTGTATGTGTAGCTTGTCCTGGGCCCTTCTAACGCACCTATTGACAGGGGAGCTCTTGTAGACTCAGCTTTTTGGGTAGGAACGATGGGTGTCATTGCCTGTAGAAGTTACCGTGCATGGGATGGTGGGCAAGTTGAGGTGGATGGCGTGGTGAGGGGTGCGAACTAAGTGGTGATAGCAAGAAATGGAGTGGAAGTGGGAGGAGTGGGATGTGATGCCTATCCAACTTGAGTAGGCAAAAGGGGAGATATGGTTTGTGGAACCAAAGGGTTGTGATGCGAGGAGATGAGTGAGTGGGGATGGAAAGGAGGTGATTGGAGTAGCTCTTGTTGTGACTGCGATCATTGGAGGTCGAGTGCCTCCTAGATAACCTTGGGATAGGGTGCCCATCGAAGAAGCACAACAAAAAAATAGGAATGAAGAGTGGGGATAGGAGAAGGAACGAAAAGAAAGAAAGAGATAGATGTAGAAGCAGTAGAAAGAGAAGGCAGAGTGGTGGATGATGAAGGTGGAAAAGGAGTATGCGTAGTAGTGGCCACTGGATTGGTCGTTCCCAAATCCGAAGGAGAATCTCCTTGGGGGATTTCCCCCTCCTTAACTTGAGTTTCCCGCACTTTATGTTGTTTCACTATTGCAACACACCTCACCAAACATTGATCTATATCTTTCAAATCCTTTCTTCCCCTTCATCGCCATTTGTTTGATTGTTGTGCTACTATTGCTAGGGTTGTTGGCATAGTTGAGATGATAATTATTGATGCTACCTATTTCTTGGGCTTCTCCTTGTGCGAGGTTGAAGTGATTGTTGTTGCCTCCATGATGACTCTAGCCCTTTTTGCACCTTTGGGGTGTCTCTTATCCCAGATGACTGAAAACTCTTGTGGATTTGGTCATAGTGTTCGTTTCATAGTTGAGAAAATCGGAATCGGGTAGTAAATCGGCTGGGGAAAAAGTCGGCAAAAAATCGGGAAAAAATCGGCAAAAAAAAAACCCGAAGAAAACGATTTTTTTTTTGAATTTTTTTTCATGCATATTACAATGAATTAACATTATGCAAATCAAATATTGCAATAAAAACAACAATTCAAGTCAAGACATCATACAAGGCTCAAGCTTTAAGTACACATGAAAGTGACAAAAGTTCACAAAACACATCTTGTATTGCTTATAATATGAAAAGGTACAAATTACAAAATGTGTCAAGACTCAAAATGCCTCAATAGGCCCACTATCTATTGTCTTCCTTTGCCCCTTGTCCTAACATAAGCCCTAGTCTCTCTTGCTTGATGTGTGCTTGTAGATGCTTGTGCCGCTTCTCGTGCTAAGGCCTCTTCTTGGTCCCTTGCTGCCATCTCCTCCGCTAGGGTCTCATAGTTATGCAATTCTTCCATGCTGAATAGAGGCTCTTGCTGTACCTAGAAGTTCAACTAGATGAGGAAAGGGACAAAAAAAATACTATAACTATAAGATATGCTTTTAAACGAAGAGGAGGAGAGGAGAAAAAGGTCCCACCGAGATTTGAACTACTACCTGCTGCTCTTGTGCTTCTGCATCTGTGATCCATTCAGATGATGGATCAATGTCACTTAGGTCAATGGGCTCAATATTTGTTTTTTCAAAAGATTTTTGGTGGAGACGAAGGTTGTAGTGCACAAACACAAGATCATTTAACCTTTCTTGTGTAAGTCTGTTGCGCTTCTTGGAGTGTATGTGCTCAAACATACTCCAATTGCGCTCACAACCTGAAGAGCTACATGGTTGAGATAAGATTCTAACCGCCATGTGCTGCAAATTGGGCGTAAAATCACCAAAGTCCTCCCACCATAAATCTAGAAACAACAACAAAAAAAAAATTAATATTTCACATGTAACAACTTAAAAGTTTAAATTTTAAAACAAAATCAGAAGACAATAAATAATAATTCGATGAGGTTTACGGTTTACCTGGCCTCAATTTCTTAATAGCATTTTTGCATTGCACAGATGGGAATTGGCGACCACGACATGCCTTATAATTTTGTATCTCGGCACGCGTTTCATCGCACAATTGTGGATTCGCGGAGAACACGCGGTCAATGCAATCTTGAAGGCCAATCTTGACCTCATAATCAACACGGAATGTGGGCTCATAAAAGAATTTGGGGTTCAAATAGTAACCCGCTGCATGAAGAGGGCTATGGAGTTGTGATGTCCATCTGTTATCAATGATGGTCCAAATGGCATCATATTTGGTGCGGTTATGTTCATAAAATGCAGCAATGGCCTCTTTCGCCCTATCCATAGCCTCATATACAAAACCCATTGGAAATTGTTCTCCATCAACAAGACGAAGAATCTTCACCAATGGCTCTGAGACCTGAAAAAAAAGAAAAAATAATTTAAAGAAAAATATTTTACAACATAAATAAAATAAAACAAATTAATAAGCGTAGTCTTGTACCTTGATGGCCTCATCCATGGCCATCCAGAAGTCCTCCTCAAACAAACAAGTATAAACATTTTGCCCCTCAGATGATGTGCGGTATCTTGCAGCTGCTTCAGAATTCCACTCATCACTCACAAACATTTGTTTTAGTGACCCTCTTGCATCATAAATGCTCTGCAATGTCACAAAGTTTGTGGCGAAGCGTGTAATGCCAGGCCGCACTAGCTCCCTCCCATTGGTAAATCGCCTCATGAGGCTAAGGACCCATGAATGGTTGTAAATGAATTTTGTGATGGCCTTAGCCTTCCCTACAACCTCTGTTACCCAAGGTAATTTCCCAATGTCCTCGAGGAGCAAATCAAGACAATGGGCTGCACATGGGGTCCAAAAAATGGTGGGGAATCTCTCCTCCAAAATCCTCCCGGCTGCCTTATATGCTGCTGCGTTGTCCGTGATGATTTGGACAACATTCTCCTCCCCAACCTCCAAGACAACCTCCTCCAACAACCCTGCAAGCATTTCGGCACTCTTAACATGTGCCGATGCATCTACTGACCTAAGGAATGCAGTTCCTTCTGCAGATGCAACCAAAAAATTAATCAGGGTTCTTCCCCTCCCATCTGTCCAACCATCAGACATGATAGTGCAACCCTTGGTTCTCCACACCTGACGCTGGTTGTCAAGCACAACCTAAAGTAAAAAAAAAAAAAAGAATTAGTCATGCACATTGCATATTGATTTTATCATATTAATATATAAAAAAAAAGTCATGCCATATATATATATATATAGTCAAGCACAATGACACAACCTGAATGTCGTCCACAGATTGTTGAAGGAGAGGGCCCCTAAGGTCATCATAAGTTGGCGCCTTAAATCCTGTGCCGCAGCTTGCGACGACATCTATCATGCGCCGCCAGTATGGAGACCTTGCCACATTGAAGGGAATGTCAAAATAGTACCAAAAAGTGGCAATGGCTGTCCTCGCTGCAATGTGCTTCTCTTGGTTCCACGCGGCCATACCCTCAAGCGTGGATTGTGTCCCTGCCCCTGGCACAGAACGGTCTAACTCTACAAAAGAGGAGTCTCCCGTCCCACTAGCTCCTTGTGCACTTGAAGGACTCGAACTACTTTGTGGAAAGAACCGCTTAAGGCTGCCACGCCCACTAGTACGAGCACCTCGGGAGGGGGGGATGAAATGGCATCGCTATAACTTCTTTTGTTACTAGCGTTTTCATCTGCCGCAGTGATCATGGCGTTTACTTTGTTTTTAACATCTTCTGGCACCTTATCACATATTGCTATATTATTTCCTGCTAACCGTGCCAAATGGAATTTGAGGCGAAAAACGCCTCCAGAATAATGATTGCCACAAAAATTGCATTTAAAATGGTTTTTTGTTTGCCCTTGCGTTGCATACGCCCATGCTGGATCCAATGGTTTCATTTTTTATATGCCTGCACATGGAAACAAGTTAGTAACAACAAAGTTACAAATCACTTGAAAAAAAGGAAAAAAAAACTAAACCCTAAACCAAAAGGCTAGGGTTTAGGCCCTTTAGGGTTTAAAATCGAAACATTGAGTCATTGACAGCTGAAAAATAGGCTTGCATACATAGTTATTAGGCAGTAATATTTACTTAAAAAGAGAAGAAAAAAAAACTAAACCCTAAAAAAACTACAATTTTAGAACAGCCCTAACCTAATTTCAAACAGCCCTAAAAAAACCCTAACCTAATTTAGAACAGCCCTAACCCTAAACCCTAACCTAATTTAAAACAGCCCTAACCTAATTTAGAACAGCCCTAACCCTAAAAAAACCCTAAACCCTAAAAAAGAGAAGAAACAAAATTACAAATATTGATAGGCAGCAATATTTACTTAAAAGAGAAGAAAAAAAATCCTAAAGGACCTAAGCCCTTACAAAAAAAACCCTCAAAAAAATTAAAAAACCCTAAACCCGTTTAATGTTTAAAAAATATTGATAGGAATCAGGATAGCTAATAATTTGGCTTGCATATATCAATTTAGTATCTATTTAAAAGGAGGAGAAAAAATAAATCCAAAACCCTAGACTAGGGTTTTGGGTTTTAAATTTGAGAACAGCCCTAACCTAATTTCAAACAGCCCTAATCTAATTTCAAACAAGCCCTAATCTATTTTAAAAAAAAAAAAGAGTTTAAAAAAAATTACTGACCTTGAATGAATCTTCTGGGCGGATGTTGTTGGCTGCCGGATTCCTTCACACCGCAATCGCTCGCGCTCCTAGGATGCCTTGGCGTAGTTGGTCGGGGTGGTAGCAAGGTGGGAGGGTTTGTTTTCTCTTTGCAAGAGCTTAGAAGAAAGAATGAAAATAAAAAAAGTTACTTTTTCCTTTTATCGGCCGCAGCCTCTACCTGCGCGGCTGCGGCCGATTTTTTGAAAAAATCGGCAAAAAATCGCCGATCCCGATTTTTTCAAAAAATCGGCAAAAAATCGCCAATGACTCGGCTGACTCGCGATACGATGCCGATTAAATCGGCCCGGCAATGAGACCCGATTAAATCGCGATTTTGACGATTTTTTGGCGATTTTCTCAACTAGGGTTCGTTTCATACCTCATTCTCTACCATGCAAGAATCCTTTTATCTGTGCACCCCAATTTTTGGAGTGCCCCCAACCTTTGATGATTTGACTTGATGTCTGGGTCGAAATTATTTTTCACCTTTAGATAAAAGGTGGGCCACTCTGGGGGATTTTCGTACCAACTTGAACTTCTTCTTCATAACCCCTATTGCTCCCTAGAGTGGTAGTGGTTGTCTCTTCATCCAGTTTGGCCTATTGCTGGCCGTTATACCTCTTCTTGTGCGCGAAGAAGGTATCCAATTTTGTCTCTAAGTGTTTGTTCAAAACTCTCCTTTGGGTCATAGGACCATCGATCCTTGAGTTGTTCTAGACCCATTTCCCTCAACCTCGCCTCTACCACCATGTTGTACCCACGTGCCTTAGAGGTGATACTCATGATCTATTGTTTGAGTGGGTAAAAGGTGGTGTTCTTCTACCCTTTAAAATACTAAGTCCACATAGTCAAGTTGCCTGACATACTCTAAATTGAATATATAGTTCAAGACTCTTGTAGGCAACTCAAAGGGTGTGGCTGAAAAGCCATAAATGTGAATGAAGAATTTGGTCCTCCCCAATTAGAAGTCCCCTTGAGGCCATTTCCCTTCTGTTAGCATTTTTTGCACCTCATCTATCAATCTTGGTTCCTTTCCCTTGAACTTCTCCATGATGACCTTGTACATCTTGTCATAAAATCGGGAGGAGGTCTTTCCTGCTTCTCAGCAGGGTACTTGGTGCACTACACAATACTTAGGGGTCATCCATCGCCCCCTACTCGGTCTAGTTGGAGAGTGGGAAACTAGCTTTTCTTCTGGTATAAGATCAACTAGATCATGTAGGAGGAATAGGTGAATTTCCTTCCTTCCTTGAATTCCTTTAATTGACTTTCCATCTGATTTGAGATGTATTTAGCACAGTCAATCATTTGGGAGTGCCCTGGGTAGGTCTAAACTGCAGGCAGCAAAGGAATATGCTCCTCGTATGTCTTCTTATCACTTCTTTCCCCAGGGACGATGACTATCCTTAACATCACCATTTGAATATCTTCCTTGAACTAGTCCAACTCTAGTGGGATATTGAAGTTCGATGGCAGATCAGGTTTCTTTAGTTATGGGATCAAGGTGCTTCGCCAATAGGCATTGTTGTGCCAATAATAAAAGTCTCTTTATGTTTTGGGGTCGTAGGAGATCCACATGGTTGGGTCATCGATGGCTTTTAACATGCAACTTATGACTCCTGTCTTGATGTCAAAGGCATCTTTGGTCCATTGCGGAAGGCGGAAATTTCTCGTTGTTGAATTATATTTTTTTGCCACCGTTTTTATCAATTTGAGGTAGTTCCACACTTGTGGCACTAGGTTCATTGCTAAATCAGATGTCTAGGTCCGGCTTATGCTCCAAGAGTCCATTTGGGGGCCTAGGTTGTATCTCCTTAGTGCTTCCTTCTCTTGTTGGATGTGTAAGTGCCCTCCCCTACCTTCCAATAAGGGTCTTCAAATTGCTCTTCCAATCTTTTGGAAGGTGGGGAGCCTTGCCTCTTTCTCTTCCCTCTCTTCTTCTTCTGGTCTTGTCTCCTCGGTGACCTTCCCTCTGTCATGGTAAGTGCAATAAGTGATAGTGGAATGACGAGGGGTGGGGTGGCAATTGTGGAAGGTGGTGATGCCACCTGAGCTTCAGGCAGTGAAGGGCTAGTGGAAGTAGATGAGGTGTCCATGATGAAAAATGGTGAGAAAATGGGCGAAATTTTGGTGTTTTAGGGGTAGGAGTGATTCACTCGAAAATACGAGTGATTCACTCGAAAATACGAGTGATTCATTTGTTGGGGGTGATTTGTTGTTGTTTGGTAGGAAGGAGTGATTCACTCACAGATTGAAGCGATTCACTCTCAAATTGAAGTGATTTGCTTGGTAAATGGGGCGATTCGCCTGAATTAAAGGAAGAGTGATTTGCTTGATGAATCGAGTGATTCGTTGCCAATGGCGAGCGATTTGCTTGTGTTTTTAGACTTAAGCGAGTTCAATCTCTTAGGTTTCTTTTTGCAAGCAATTCACTTGGCTACCGACGGGGAGCTCCTGTGGGGCTATGACCCACTTGACCTTTGACACACGATGGATTTGGAGTGCGGTTGGCTTGGATAGCGGTGCACTTTGCAATTCTGGAGGACTGTTGAGTTCAAATGAGGGCCCCTTGGCTCCTACCACCCCAGGTAGGGCACACTTTACCCGTGCCTTGGCATAGGTTGCTTGGGCGGGGTAATTGGCCTATCAAGGACCGATTGGCCTTGCCTTCTAGAGGGCACGGGTCCCTGCGTTGGGTTGATTGTGCTTCTCTCTCTCTCCCTTTTAACGTGTCCTTGACAGACTTGTTATGCAGACAATTTGGGGGGAAGAGATAGAATTTGGACAAAATTTGGAAGAAGGGAAAAACAAGAAGAACGGGAAGAGTAGAAGGGGAAAGTACTTGCCGAATTAATAGCCAATGCTATATACATAGATATTCTTTTGGTCAGAATTCTTGTTGCTACAACTAGTGAAGACGTTGCCTACTTATTGAGATATGCAGCATTACTCCTTCCATGGACGCAAGCTTGTAGGCATTTGAACCTGTAATTTCAGCCATCTAGTAAGGTTTGTTCCAAAATGAATCAAACTTTTGATGAACACCTGGTTTTTGTACGATCCTCGTCCCATTTGAGCACAAGGTCTTCTTGTATTCTACTTTTGTTGCCCGTTTGTCGAACCATTTCTTGACGGCCTCTTAACGTTGCGTGATTTTCCTAAACGCTTTCTCTCTCCTCCTCTAGGGCCAGCAATGTGTTCAATCTTACTTGCATGAGTTCAATGTCGGTGTCCTCCAAATCAAGCTACTGTGACATTTGGAGGGAAGGGATCTTGAGGTTAATTGGCAACACTACCTCCTTGTCATATACTAGTTTCTAGGGAGATGACTTGGTGGATGCTTTTGGGATCACTCTATCTGCCCATAATGCTTTACACAACTTTGTATGCTAGTCCCTTTGTGATTTCGAAATGGTCTTCTTTAAGATCCTTGTGAAGTTTTTGTCTGTTGATTTGGCCAATCCATTGCCCTGAGGGTAATAGTTGGATGATGTTTTGAGTAGGAATCTATATTCAAGGGCGAATTTCATCACCTTAGCTCCCTTGAAATAGGTGGCATTATTTGTGACAATGGCAGTAGGGACTTTGAACCTAGTGATAATATCTTCAAGCAATTGTATCATTGTTTCCTGATTAGTTGATTTAGCTAGGATTGCTTTGACACACTTGGTGAAGTAGTCTGTAGCGGTGAGGATCCACCCATGGCCTGCTCTTCACAATAGGTTGATCTTTCCTATGAATTCAAGACGCCATTGTTGGAATGGTTTGGCTGTAATGATCGGTTTCAAAGGCATTGTAGTTTTTTTCTTCCTTGGAATATGCAACCCTTGACCCCCCGACAGCAATCGATGATACTAGTAGGCCACTAGTATCCAGCCCTCAAGATCTTGAGTTGTTGTGGGTGAAGAGAAGTGCCCTCCTTCGTCATGATATTGCTTGATTAGGTCTCCCTGACTTCCTCCATGCAGCGGAGCAAAATGTCGTCGTGTCCTTACCTAATCAAGACATTGTCTAACCATTGGTAGTGTGCTGCCCTTTGTTAGAACCTGGCCCTTGCCTTAGTTGATAATATTTCAGGGACATGTTTTGTATCCACGTACTTGCATATATTGCCCATTCATATGGTTCCTTCATCGCTATCCATTTCTTCAACTAGAGCAACCTATTCTTCGGACACTATTCTTACCAATCTTTCGGATAAAGCCCTTCCCTTGATCAACTTAGTGGGTGATCTCTATATCGAATTCTTGTATCTTATTGATCCATCCAACTCTCTTTTCTCTGAGTTCGTTGTGTAATATATTAGACCAAACAACAGGGTGTACTACAAAATAGTGGTGTTGCTTTGCGAAAGGTAATTTTTGAACTTCAAGGCCTTCATGATGGCGAATACTTGCTTCTCAATCAGGGTAAACCTCTCTTCATAGTTGTGAAGGGCTTGATTCATGAATGATATGGGATGCTCTTCATCTTGGTTGTTCCTTTTGAGTCAGGAAAGCTGCAAGACTCGCATTTGTACCAAACACATACATCCTAAATTCCTTGGAGAAATCTAGGTTAATTAGGATGGGAGCCTTGGTGATGGCATCTTTGACCTCTTGGAAGGCTTTCTTCCCTTCTTCGATCCAATCTAGGGAGGCATCTTTCTTTAGCATCTTAGTTTTAGGTCTAACCATTTGAGCAAAATTAGTAATGAATTTGGCTACAAATTGAATTTGACCTAGGAATGATCTGATCCCTTTGACCGTCATGGGCAATGGTAGGTCTTGAATGGATTTTATTTGATCGGGGTGTTAGTTAAACTTTCAGATTTTATACCTGTAAGCAGAAAACACAATGACAGAGAACAAAACAACAACACAAGTAACACATAGATTTTACGTGGAAACCTGCAATGTGCAGGAAAACCACAGGGCAATGGCAACTTCTTCTTTTTATTTATTACAGCAAACTTTACATTCTCAACTTCATACATATCCAAGGGATCATTCCCCTTTTATAGAGCAGAAAAGGAAGACACCGAAACTGTTCATTTCCTCTCCCAAAGGAAGCCTTCGAAAAATTGTTCGTTCCACTCCCAAGGAAAAGCGTCTGAAATTGTTTGTCTTCCGCATCCAGACATTTGGCCTAGATGTCTGCTGCCTAGAAGTCTAGCAGTGCTGCCTAGACGTCTGCTGCCTAGACATCTAGCACTGCAGCCTAGACGTCTAGCAGTGCTGCCTAGATCCCCTTATCCAGGTAGGGCTAATGCTTTCAGCATGCTGACCTTGGCCAATGTTCTTTTCATCTCGTCTACGATATTGAACTTGGCAAAGGGGTCCACTTTCTTTGTGTAGAAATGTGGGGGTTGCCTGGGGGTTGTTGTTTGCCCTTCCCTTGTAAGAGTTGTATTTCAGTTGCCTTTT
The DNA here is from genome assembly GCA_028583015.1 of Wollemia nobilis. Lineage (NCBI taxonomy): Eukaryota > Viridiplantae > Streptophyta > Pinopsida > Araucariales > Araucariaceae > Wollemia > Wollemia nobilis. Next base: position 3,237,619 of record JAQPPZ010001629.1, on the reverse strand, counting down.
GGTTTTCCTTGGAAGTGAATTCCACCTCCTATCACTTTCCTTCTCATTGGATCTATCAATTGTCTTTGTGCCTCTATTGTTTGTTATTGGTTCCTTTCTTTCAGCCTCTCTCTAGTCCCTATTGTTCGGTACTCCTCAACTCCCTTTTTGTGATGCATTTGTTGCTTCCTTACTTGTATTTTCCTTTTCCTTTTGTTTCTCTTGTTGGGCTGCAATAAATTGTGAAGGCGGCATTCCTCTTTTGAGGACCATTGTACCTTTCTCAGTGTCAGCCTGTTTATTAGTTGATTGTTTTTCAGACATTTTCCTCTTACTCCAAGTTTCAACCCCCTATTGATTGGTGAATATGGCATTGTCTTTGAAAGCTGACTCTTCATCTGTTTCTAGAGCACTGAAATTTGCCAATATTGCATTGTTGGGGTTGGGCAAGGTTGGTGCTGACTGTGGACCTTGGGACTGTTGGTACATGGTAGGATTCATTGTGGGATATGCTTTGCCAATGGCAGCAACTTGTTGAACCTAACATTGTTGAGTGTACTGAACAATTTGAGAATGCCTAATAGCACTCATGCATTCGGCAGGATCATGCCAGTCGTTACAAGGGAGACACCATACCGACTTAGCTTTTGTATTGGCATTAACCATGTGATTGTGAACCTGATTCGCCCCTTGATTAGCGACTTGTTGAGGCATCTGATATTTTGTCAAGTATGGGGTATTTTGAGGCTGCCAATTCTATGGTAGTTTCACAACATTGTTTTGATTCACCAAATTCTTGAGTACTTGCAACATTTCATTCATCACAAAGTTATTGTTGGGCTCATTACCAAAGTTGGATGGAGTGGGAAGGGTTGGAAATGGTGGCTAGAAGGCTATGGTGGATGACGTATTTTGGCCCAGATGGGTGATGATGTATGGCAACGGGGAAGAATGGATAGACGCATTTGGTTGGGGATTCGAGATTGGAGAAAAATGGGGCATGGAGTTTTGCATCGGTGTATTATGGGAGATTCGGGCTGCACAGGCCATTGGTGGGACAGGGGTAATCTCTCCTACCTGAACAAGAATGTCTTCTCCTCTAACTACTTCTTCGAATGCTACAACTAGTGTACAATGGTTAGCATTACAAACCATTAGCGCTAAATCAGATTGTAAACCTTTGATATAGTATGGTAATGCTTGTTCTTCATTTGGCCTAACGTTTTGTGGGCTCAAATTCAATGTCCCCAAGAATCTAGTATTGAAATCATGGACTGTTTCTTGAGGATGCCTTTGCATCGTATTCAACTGTAACAAGACTGGATATCCATTTCCCATGCTACCAAACCTATGCATGAATGGTTCTACTATTGATGCCCAACTAGTAATTGAATTATTCGGTAATCCCCTATACCATAAGGCAACTTTATCATGAAGAGAGTAGATAAGTAAATACACCATTATGCCCTCCTCTTGAATGTGGTAAATTGACTTGATTTTTGATAGCTTGTTGAGGTGATTGAGTGTTGTCTTATTTCCGTTCCCATCAAAGGTAGGTAAAGCCTTCATGGCTGTTGGGGGAAAAGGAGAATAGGTCAATAGGTTTTGATAGGTCTAATCAAGAAGTTGGTTTTGAGGCTTGGTGGGTGCTCCTGGATTGTTTTGTTGAGGAGGTTGTGAGGAGGGTACAGTGCCTAGCCGAGAGGCAGGTATGAGTGGTATGGAGGGTATAGATATGGAAGGAAAAAAGGATACTGAGACGGTGGATTCTGGTAAGCCCATTGTTGATTAGGAGGTGGTTGAACATTTTGTTGTAAGGGGGATAGTTCAGCCCTATCTGCGGGATTTGTTAGTTTTGAAGAGGTGGACCTAGCTGGAGGTAGTATTAATTGCTAGGTGTTTCCCTAGGACACTTGCAACCCCAATTTTCTAGCCATCACTTGCGTATTTTGAGCAAAGTTTAGGTTTAAGCCAAATGACCCTGTTGGGGCCAAGGACTGAACTGGAGGAACGTTGGAAGTATTAGATAAATTGGATCTAGGTGGGCTCTGTATTGGAGGGGTACTTGTAGGAGGTACTTTTTGTGTAATAGAAGCCATAGGCCGGTGATAAAGCTGATAAATGAAGAGTGGGTTATTTGTGAGGTTGTTTACATCAACTAGTACTTGCTACAAGGGATTGGTGTGAGTCACCATAGGAGCCTGATTAGACCAAGTTGGGTTTGCTAGGGCTAACAAATAACTCATTTGCTGACTTAGGTAGACGATTTGTGGTGGTGTGAAGCATTGGCTAACTGGATTGACCATGGCACTTTTTTCTTTTGATGAGGCGGGACTGGATACCGAGACCTCTTCAAACTTGCCTTCTTGATGTACCCACACAATAGTTTGTTCTTTTCTCTTTTCTTTAGTGTTCCTTCAGTGATACATGACGATGAACATTGTTGATTCTTGTCCTACTTTATGAGCCTTAGATCGTGTATTCATAGGCTTGTACTTGCACGAATGGAATTTTGGGGTCAAAATTTGCCAAAATTTCTCAAAATTTGAAAACTTACTAATCTGAGTGTTTTGCTCTCAAATTGGAGTGTTTTGCTTACAAATTGGAGCATTTTGCTCACAAATTAGATCGATTCGTTTGTAATTACAGGTGATTCACTAGTAGGATACAATTTTACAATATGCTGAAAAATTGAGCAATTCGCTTGCTTTATTGACCGATTCGCTTGTTTAATCTGAACTTAGAAATAATTGTAAAAAAAGAGAATCATCCAACTGAATCGGTGGAGCGAATCACTTTTAGGACTGGAGTGAATCGCCTTCTCATGAATGAGGGAGGAAGAAACTTGTCCTTCCTAGCAAATCACTTTTCAAACCTTTTGAACGAATCGCTCACTGGACTTGTCTTCGACAAATATCATTGTTTGGAGTGAATCGTTTGCTTTATCGAGCGAATCACTTGCCTTATCAAGTGAATCGCTTGTTGTTTTGTACTTGTGCAAAATTGACCCTTAAGTGCTTCTACCCATGGCAACTGCACATACAGAGTCAGATTTGAGTTTCAAATGTGGCCAGAATGTCATTGGAGTCGTCTTTGTGAAATTTTTTAGATTCCTGAAGTTCATGTCAGAGTGGCCATTTGGAAAGTACTTGCAAAATTCAAGCACAAATAACAAAAAAAATGGCAAAATTTCAAGCAAAATTGGGCTTGGAAATGAAAAAATCAGGTGAATCGCTCTGAATTTGACCTGTGAAAATGCATGTTGAATCGACTGAATCACTTGCTAAATCGGGCGATTCGATTGTTGTCAAGCAGATTGCTCTTTTTTTATCACTTAACGGTTCCAAACTCTGCTCAAATTTGAGCAGATCGCTTGCAAATTCAGACTTATAAATATTTTCTTCAATTTTGAGCCAATCACTCCATCCGTGATGGATGTGTTTTTGGGCACAAAAATTGAGCCAATCATTATGTTGATTTGGGGAATTTTCCTGACTTGTGATTTAAGTGTTGCATCCCCAAATTCGAGTTTCAACAAGGTTGGACGGGTGTGCCAAAGGCTTTTCTTGATTTCTACATTATGTATGGCTCCCAATTGTCTTCGTATGTACCTCTAGTTTAATGTATGGAAATAAAGTGTGGAAAGGGAAATTGCATAAAAGTAAAGTGCTTAAAATAAAATTGTGAAGTTTAGAGTGTGAGAGACAAAAGCAAATACGACTGTTACACCGTAGTGAGAACATGCAATTAGCCAACACATGAGAAATCAAATAACATCAATGTCCGCCCATTTGTTTGATTATGAAATTGATAAGCGAATGACAAGATGGGCTAGAAGGGTCGTGCCACAACCACTGCACACTTAACAAACGAGGGGGGCAGTGCCAATGACGGGATGCATAAGGACTCGCCAATTCCTTACAACCTCAATGTGGGTTCCACAAAGTGTAACTCTGAATTCTCATGGCGAAAAGATAGTTACAATGAGGGCCCTAGGCCCCTATTTATAGCAAATGTTTACCCTTGAGTTACCTAGGGTGAAAAACAATTACTCCTGGTAAAAGTAAAGATTTGGGGGCAACCTTAGCAAAATTTTGCACGAAAAGATAGTACAATGAGGGCCCTAGGTCCCTATTTATAGCAAATGTTTACCCTTGAGTTACCTAGGGTGAAAACAATTACTCCTAGTAAAAGTAAAGATTTGGGGGCAACTTTAGCAAAATTTTGCACCTCTAAATGTTACATGCCTCTAATTATGCCTCTAATAGGTTTAGAAGGCTCCAAACATGCTTAGTGTGCCAACAAATGCCAAAAAAGTTGCTTTCTGGAAGATTTTTCTCATGATCCGCACTGATTTTCACCTTTGTGCTTCTTTGAGCAATTCGCTTGGATTTGTTGAGTGATTCACTCGCTTTTGCAAGCGATTTGCTCGCATTTAGCAAGCAAACTGACCACCGTTGTCAAGCAAATCACTTCCTTGAGCTAATTGGCACCTTTGTCGAGCAAATCGCTCCTCTGAGCCAATTGGCAGAATTTTGCAGGTGAATTGGTACTTATCAAAATTGAGCCAAATTTTTGGTGTTTTGGGGTATTTTTCATCATCTGGCCTCCTGTTGCTGCTTATCACTTTCAATATTGACAAAAATGGCAAAGGTAGTGTCAGGGTACTACAATAGCACAACAAGATCCACAACTTTGTTGGGATGACCTTTCGAGGGGTGTTTCACAAAGTTTATGGATGGGGTTTGCTAGAGATTTTCGTAATTTTACAGGGGGGTGTGTGCAGAGCAGGTAAAATTCAAATGGTTATAACTTTATCATATTTTCAACAGGCAAATGAGAATTGAGTATTTACAATTCAGGGGGTGTCTTTAATTATTCATACATCAGGACCATATAAAACTAGCCCTTAAATTTGGTAATAATAAAAGTTGATCAAAATGATTACTCAAAATATAATTGCTCTCCATGTCTCTCGATGACAAGCATCTTCCACTGTGACCATTGTCCTTGTTGCAGTCTGCAATTCTGTGCAGTTCCCTCTACAAAGCAATTTAATCCTTCACCACATGCATGCCCACATAATTCAGTGTGATACAAATTACATTATTCAAAGATTTTTCATGGCTCAAGGAAAGGTGAACTCTGCTAAATTTTGACTGTAGTAACTGACAACCAGCATGGAACATTTCAATATGGGTGTCAAGGAGGAAATATATTAAAGCTGCAATAATTTGGATTGAGAAAATTGTCTCCTCATTACAGGAGTCTCTTTTTTTCTACGTATCATTCAGGAATGCTACCTATGATACATCATTTGTAAATGTGGGTGCACAGTTTATTCTTTCACACATCCAGTAGTAACTGTGTTTATTTTTGTTATCTGAGATGTTTTTCACCAAAAATACAATAAATGAGACAAATACACAATAGTTGCTCTAGAGCTAAAGCTAAATAACCCGTTCTGTTTACAAAAAAATGCTGTCAATCAATAGCTGTTTGCTCCATTTCTTTAATCCGTAAGCAGTTTTTACCTGCTTCAAAGCATATGTGAAGTTTGTGAGGTAAACTGTGTAGTCATCATCCATTAATCAAGAAATCAATGAAATGTTGCTAGTGGGCCTATGATTAGAAAGTTTGCATTTTTCCATTTCAGGAGAAAGTTGCTTCCTTACACATGCATTAAGTAAATTCGAGGACATATTTTCTTTTAAATAAAGTAACATTCATTGTTGAAGCTCTTTTGGAGTCTTGCAATCCACAAATACTAGGCATGAGTACAACATTTTCCTCTTGCTTTGTTTTTATGGAAACTACTGATATGAATTTTTACCATACTTGTATGCAAGAGAGATGTCAATGGACTTCTCATGCCCTCCACTGAATACACATCCAACAATTTCATTTTCAGTTAAATTTACAAAAATAAAGCTGAAGACGAAACCTGTAATGTAATAAATTATAATATTATATGACCTCTTAGGCCATTAGGACTGGTTAGAATTGAGGGAAACTTTTGAATTCTGATAATAGTATGAAATATGCCTATCTGAAAGTACAATTTCTCATGCTATGAGGTTGATATTTGACTGAACAAGTCCATTGCTATTTGAACCAATTCCAATTAGGTTAAAAATTAGAGTAGAAATTCTTATAAAAGTTGAGCCAAAGTGCACATTGAACAAACTCCTGTAGTCCTCAATTATTCCTCACAGGAGCACTGGACGATATGTTCTCTGAAAACGTTTCAACAGCTTTCCCTATTTGCTGACTTGTAAAAATCATTAAAAGTGCTAAATTTATAGCATTTATCCTTTGACTTATACATGAAGTAGTGGCCCATTTGCTCTTGATATATTTATTCGAAAGTTAAGTCAATGTTGTGATTTCAAGTTTCAACAGATTAAGTACAACGGGATTTACAGATTTTTATGCATTGAGAGTTAATGATAATTAGAATATAAGGAGATTTGCCTTTTTTGATGACATGATAATAACAAGAGACAAGTGGGACTATGATATTTAAGAGTGTCTTTCTAAGGACATTCTACACAAAGCTTTAGGTTTTGTTAATAGACATTTATCTTTATTCGAAAATATGACATCCATCTTGCTTTGATATTGTAACGTACATGGAGTAGGAGATGGAAGAAGAGATCAATTAAAGGCTTCTATATTGGATGCACATCTTGATTGTAAATTGGAGATTTTGAGATGGTATAATGCTCTTTAAATTTTTCACGATTATGATGCTTTTATTTCCAAGTTCTATTATATAACTTTGCCATTTGTTTTATCCATCTTTGGCTTTGATAATGTATCCATTGCTGTTCTATTTGGTTTTTAGGGAGTAAGTTGAATTTATATAAATGTATGAATGAATTATTCATTCTAGAAAGAATTAGATCAATAGGAATTGAAATAATGAAGGGAATATCTACATAAATGACTTCATGTGATTCATAACACCTGTCAAGAGTTGGGATAAATTGGATAAAGGTGCTAGCAAATTGATTGGATAAAGAAAAAGCTTCCATAATAGACATGTTAAACGCCTTTCTTAGAGACATGGTAGTCAATTTTATTATGGCAAGCAAATATTTAAAACCCAGTTTTGGGTGCATGATTCTTTTTTGGATCTTCTCATCCATCGCTCAAAGAAACCATTGACCATGAAATTATGGAGGTCTTGGCCAAAAGAAGAGTTGAGGTTGAATCTGATGCAGTCTTGGAAGATGGACATAAAGGAACTGTATTATAAGTTATAAGGAATTGGGGTATATGCAGTACCTCCATGCAGCTTTGTTGATCTCTAAGTTTGTAACCTCCTATGCCGCTTCACAACAAACTTGCTTTTGAGAATCTTTTTCCAGATGGCAATTCTGTGAGCAAAGGATAGAAAGATGAATATAACATATTTCCAATGGAGAGAATGGGAAGCATTTACCATAGCAGTTTCTTAAATTTTAATAGAAAATGATCTTGGCTTAAAATAGAGAGTTTTGTAACCCAGGTGTTGTAGGTGAGTTGGAGAGGAGAGGGCAATCCTCCAAGGGAGGTCCCAGGTTCGAATCTCCACCCTACCAAAAAGCTGAATTGGGTACCCAAAATCCAATTGATAATGTTGGTGCGGGCAGGGCTGGGTGCGACCCCCGGGTGACTTTGACGGTGTAGAACCCCCTGTTCGTGGTCTCTTAGACCAAGGCGGCCCCGCAAGGGGTTTTTCGCTTAAAAACAAAAAAAAAATTAGAGAGTTTTGTGATAGCAAATGGACAAAATATGAAGATAGAACTGCAACAGTCATTCTACACTTTCATTTTTTGTATACTGAAGTTTGTTTTCAATATACAAGGAATCATTGATGTGACAAACTAAGGAACAGAGTTGGGCCATAAATCCATTGTTAAATATGCATGTAGAAATGCTGGATGGCATGCTATGATATTATATGACTTCCATCAATTATAAAGGTCTGAAAATGAATAAGAGAATGTGTCTTTTGATACTTATGAAATATAAAAGAACTGCTTATAATTACAAGAATGTTTCATTTAAATTATAATATATTGTGGCAGTGAATTCATTCTGTGATTCCTGATGATCCCCTCATAATGTTATTTGATGGAAAGGATAGAAAGTTGACTATAACATATTTGATATTTCCAATAGAGAGAATGGGAAGCATTGGGCACAGCAATTTATTAAAGTTTAATAGAAAAAGATCTTTGCCTAAAATGGAGAATTTGTGATGGCAAATGGACAAAGAATATGTAACTGCACCAGTGGTTCTGCACTTTTAGTTTTTGTATACTAAGTTTGTTTTCAGTATAAGAGGAAGCTTCCATGTGACAATCTAAGGAACAGAGGTAGGACTGTTAGCATATATAATTATTATTACATTATTATATGCTAACGATATTAGTTAGCATATTTTATTGTTAGGTTATTGTTAGCGTTTGGTTAGCATCTTTATTTTAGGGCTTTTTTTGTTAAGTGAGATCCGCTATACAAGGGCTAAAGTTAGCCTAATGTAACCTATTTAATATATTGCATATCAATCAAATTTGTTGTTCGCTCTACCAATATGGTATCAAAGCCTTTTTTCACTCTAGGCAATTTCATTTGCTAAGGAAGGCCAGATCTGATCCTATCTGTCTAACAGAGACTGCAGACTCAGTCAGCCGGCGATCGGACTCCGATTGGAAACTGTCACTCCGACGGACTACTGAGCAGCAGATCAGAATCTGGACAGACTTCTGAAAGTGAACTACGTGGCAGCAGGTCAGACCCTAGACCTAGCGCGTGGACTACGTCACAAGCTGAACATTACAGCATGAAGCTTGGTTGACCAGCTATAGCAGCGACGTGGCTGTAGCAGCGATGTGGCGGACGACTACACAGTTACATAGCGGGGATCGGGAAGGCGTGACTCGACACAATACCAACGTGGCGACTCTCTGGATGTGACGTCGACCTAGCGGAGGACAGGGCGTGGCAAGCTGAAGTAAAAGGTGTGTGTGAGGTCTGACCACCGTGAGGTGGATACCGGCTATTTTTAGTTTTAAAGCCTCAATTGGCCTGCAATATCCCGAATGTGGGATATTACGTTCCCACACCACATGCTGCAAATTGTGGTAAAATGGCTTCCCGAGCAGCCTTCGAACGACGCTAAAATGGCTTTCGATTTGCAATGAAGAGTGCAAATTCGGTGCTCTAAGGAACACGGATCGTAGCTGTGGAAGGAACATAGATCGTTTGCATAGATCCGAGCGCATTTTTTTACCAGCCAGCGTGAATGAGTCTTTTGAAACCTGAAACTTCCTCCCGGCGAAGCTGAGTGATCTTTTTGATGAGTTGCGTGCACTCATTCCAAATTTTTAGCTAGCAGTCCTCTAATTGGCGCTGAGATAAATTCTGGCGGAGCCTGCGTGGCCCCCAATCGGTGAGCGAAGACACGATCGGCCAAAGACGCTGCGCAGCGGAAGTGAGTGCAGATCAGCCCATTTCCAATTTGAAGCAACCGCCGACGTTTTTCTCAAAGGTTTCACTTATAAATTTTGCAGGTTTCGTCTTAAAAAAATAATTGACGCCGCTCGCCGGGAGGTAGAGTCGTTGCCGGAAGCAGCGCCGCCCAGTGGAGCCAAACGGCGCCGAACAGCGCGCCACCCCCATTGCTCCACTTGCATGTAGATAAATAGCGCGTCTTGCGCTATTGCTTCCAACTGGGAAGCTAGACCGATCGGTTGATTGGGTCTTGCTAAGGTGCTCCACAGGCAGGTCAGGGATTCAAACCCCACTGCCCTTAAAAGGTAATGTTTGTTTTTATTAAGCAATTTTTAATTTTTAATGATTAATTTGTTTATTAATTAAATATGTTTTCTTAATTAATTATTATTTTTTTTAAATAATTGAGAATATTTTATATTTAATTAGTATCATTATTTTTCATTAAATTTTATTTTTTTTCTTTCAACAATAAACGAAATCTACCTTTGAAGCTCAAACTCCACAAATCAAATTTCATCCTATTTTTTGCAAAACAAAAGGGGGGGGGCATTTTTTCATGTCCATTTATTGCAAAATTATCAAATCAGGATGAAAGGGGGAATAGAGAGTGAATTTTCTACTTTGAAAAACATTTTGGCATTGTAATTAGGTGCATTTTCGGCAGCGACCAACACCTAAAATTTCATTTTTTGTGGGCACTTTTTGTTGTATGTTGCATTTACATTTCCATTTTTGTTTTTGCACTACAACATTAAGTAAAATCAAGCACAATTAAGTCCCCAAAAATTGAACCCATCCGTGCAAATTTATTTGCACCGCAGTGTTCGGTATACACAGTACCTCTGGCCCACACTTACAGGTAATGTTGTCGTGCTTTGGACTACTGTATTTATCGCCTAACATAGCTGCAACAACGACGTTTGAACTTGTTCTCTATAAATCGCCGAGGAGATATAAGTTTGCCATTTTGTTATTTGTTCACTCCATTCACTACCCTAATCGTTATTGTTGTTAGACGTAAATCCTGACAAAGTGCTTTCCAAAGTGTTTAGGGGAAGTTACGCCCCACGCATGAGGAAAGACCTTCTATGGTAGGTGTCATAAACAAAACGATTCCCTTTCAGTACCACCTATGTACCACTTATCGTTCTGCTCTCATGTACCTATAGTCTCCCTCACGTAAGGGCGGATATCTCGAGAGGTTCGGTATAAAGGCCTGGCAAAGGTATAAAGAAAGGGGGACCATTTGGTGTTATAAGGAACCCTCATTATGGCCGTTATCCACAAGTACCTGATAGATTCTTAGTTACTAAAAATTTCCAATTACACACCATGGAAAACAAAGATGAAGGCTATTCTACAAATGGATGATTTGTGGGATGTTGTTTCTAGCACGACAACAAGACCTCCACCAGCTGGCTCAATAGCCCCAACTGCAGATCGGATTGCATTTGACAAGAAAGACAGTAAGGCAAGAGTGCTCATCTTGCTTGTTGTTTCAGATGAAGTTCAACCTCACATAGCTGACACAAAACATGGTAAAGAGGCATGGGATGCCCTTAAGACCATCTATGAGGGTAAGAATGATTCCACCATTCTTCACCTTCAATCTCAACTTCACAGTAATTTGCTAGAGGATAGGCCAAATTGTGATGGTTAAAAATGGTGAGAAAATAAACAAAATATGAATATTGAGACACGCAAACCACCTCTTAATCTCAATTTGTATATAATGAAGTTTGTTCTTAACATAAATAATAAAAAATATTATTATTATTAGTTTGTCTTAAGGGCCAAAATTAGGTTATAATTATAGAATTGAACATGGTTGGATATTATGGATAGTGTGGAAATAATTGTATCACTTGTTTCATCTGATGTTTGTCAGATCTACAAGGACTATTTGTGCATATTAGATTTGAATTTGAACTATAATATATTGTTGTATTTAATTATTTTTATGCTTCCTGCTAATTTCCTGTTAAATACCTACAATAATGCGATTAGTCAACTGTTGTATGATGTAGAGTTTGACTACAGGAAAATTAATTAACTTTACCTAGAAGTCTAAACTGTTTGAGCTAATTTTATAGATTATATCCTAAAACTGTATTATTAGCCCCTTAACTTATGATTGAATCCTACTTTCATAGATAAATAACGAATGCATACAGTATGCATAATTAGGTAAACCAGGAGCCAATTATGTGTATTAGGCTTTAAAGTAATCAATGCAACTTAATCTATAGACTTAGGATTCAGTTCATGAATTTAGGGCCTAATCCATGCGGGCCCAATCCATTTGTTTAAGCCAAGATAAGTGCATGTCTTTAGGTGCCTAAAGCTGTTGTGACGGCTTATTTTATAATAGGTCCTAAAACTGTAGATTAACTCATTAAGACATGCAAGAGGGCATCGTAAAGTCTTTACCCATGCTAGGATCATACATTGAGAGCCTAAACAGATATGTTGGTCCTTAAGGCATGGATTGGACCGTGATGTCAAGGATTAGATCTTAATGTAAGAAGCAGATCACTGCCTAGATGGCTTGAGATCTCAGAATCCCAACATCTAAATGTCAGAAACATGGGCTTGCAGCTTTAGTATATACAATTCCAACATATAGCAGTAAGTACCTTGATAGAAAAATCCTGGAACTTACTTGGGCAATGTGCTCAGAGATTTCTTCATGAAATGTTGTGTCATGGTGAATGAAAATTGGATAAGTGTTGCAGACACTTTGCTAATAAAATTTTACTGCAAACATCCTTTGTTGTTTAAGAATTTTGCTATCTCCTCAAATAATTGAGGAAGGAAAGAGTGGAAAAGATTTGAGAATAAATAGTTCTTAAAAATAGTGTCTAAGGGGTTAAAATGAGCCAATATAAGCAAGCATATCAGGAAACTTTGGTTGTGCATGGGAACAATGCCCTACTAAAGGCAATGATCTCATTAATATATCATGGTATGGACATATGTGATAGGACAGTTCTACAAGGGTCACTAGAATACATAAGGCTTAGACTCTTATACAAGACAATAAGAAATTATAATATTTTATAGAGAAGCATTTTAAAAACTTATAGAATGATCCTTTAACGACAGTAAAGGTCAATTTGGCGAAATGGACCAGAGTTAACATTTTCCAAAGTCTTTTTTGACTATGGTCATCAAATTCAAACGTGGCCAAAACGCTGAAGTCTGTTTGGGAGTGACTATCAATGGGAGAAAATGCACTACATCTCAGGGGCCAGTCCATTTCAACATGTTTCAAATAAGTCTGCACTGTTGGTGCATTTTTTTGCATAGATGGTCTCTTTCAAGTGAGATCAATTCAGCTATGAGTTATTTGAATTAGGAATTGTCACTCAGGTGTGCTATAGCGCAAGTTGGGAACCCAAAATACCTACTGGAAGGGAACTATGTACCTCATTTAGGAACCAACTTTTAGGATTGAATTTGTGTAGCATATACAATATTTTAAGCAAACTTTCCCTCGCCAACTTTGAATATACTTATTCAGATTAATTGGGGAGGGGATCAGTTGTATGACCTGTAGAGGACATATAAACACTCATGCTAAATTAAGCTTCCTAAAATAGTGTCTCAAGGCAAAAGTAGCCCTAATGCAAAGATATTTCTATTTTATCTTATAGAACAGCTTTTCTTAGCCTAAAGTATAACAAATTACATCCAAGAAATCTCTTAGTAGCCTATTTTATTTTATTTTTAGTTTTTACCCAATTCTGGATTGATTTTAACCTAGAATCTATGCTTCCATAGGTTAACATGGCTGAGCTTGAATCTACGTGGCTATTGTGAATCATTAATACTAAATAGTATGGCTCTATTCTGCTGGTTTTCTACTATACATCATTATCAATTGTCCACTTTGGTCAAAGAATTTGGTTTCTCAAAATTTCCAGCTACCTATTGATTGATATATTTGAGTTAGTCTTCTCTTTTTGCTTTCACTATTAATGGCTTCCAGTCTTTTGTTCTTCCAGTTCTGGCACACAACTGTCTACAGAAGTCATGCAATTTGTGTAGATCCTACTTTGGGAAAGGCTGAAAATGAGTCCCATCAATTTCAAAAATTCTTCAGTGATGGTTATGACAGTAACCTTACCCCAAGGTGTAAATCCACTTCCAAATGATTCTCAATTCCATGGGTATTAATGGAAGCAGGCCAATTTTATTTGAAACAACTCAACCATCTTTATGACCTATTTGCATGATGAAGCATCTATTTTTTGTGGTTTTTGTTGCGCATTGGCTAATTCTTGGGTCATCAACCTTATGTTTCATTTGACTTATCCCATCTCACCAACTTAATACTTATTCTTCAAACTCGTGTCCTTTTCTGATTACAGTTAGAATTCTTACTATTTGACAAGTTGGTTTGCATAAGATATGCATTTGTTCTTGAACAGAATGAAGTAAACCAATAAATTCTAGTGGTGATGAGTTTTCACAGTTTACTCTTAAATGAGATAAATGTCAGTTGCTATTCGCAGACTAAATTGCATTAAATATGATGGAACATGGCCTTACAACTTGGCATATGTAATTGACTTACATATATAGAACCATCTGTTTCCAGATTTCCATGGATGAAGCTGTCAATGACCGGCAAATTTATTCAGTCTAGCACCTGCACAGTGAGAAATATGAGAAAATGTGTATACAATATTTATTTCAATAAGAAATACATTTTTGTTCTTATATATATATATATATGACTTGTCCTGAAAAGAGTTATTTTAATGGTACTTTTACTAGGCATTAAGGTCTTGAGCTTTACTAGTTAATTACTGAATTGCCTTTACCTTGTGCAACTAGTTTTTGGGGCTTGCATTTTGCTCTCCTTTTTTGCGGTTTCTTACCAACCATTGTGGCTTCCTAAACAGTTCTGACTATGGAGTCTGAAGCCGAATCCCTTAACGAATTAAATACTGGTGAACTTGAACAAAAGGTGAGTTTGGTAAATTTTATGTTATTTATTTGAGAGGATTCTTCCTGGATTCCTGACAAGTTTTTTTCCCTTCTCAGTTTGCATTGCTGGAGGGTTCATCTGTAGATGAAGACCTTGCAAGTTTAAGAAAAGATTTGTTAAGTACTTCTAAGGTAAGCTCTGATATTTGCTAAACCAAGTTATGTCTTTCTTATTTAAACCCAGATAGATATTTTACTAAAAGAAAAAAGAACTAGAGACAAAGATAAAAGCAATCCATTCTGGGTAAGCGGGGCTTGAGTTTTCTTCTTTAATTAAGAAATTTATGTTTTGGATGGCATGATCTAATACGTGAGAAAATTACAAACTTCTTATGCCTGTTGTTCCGAATTTCATTGCAATGCAGAAAGGTGAGCTTCCCCCTGGTCGAACATCTGTAAGTAATACATCTGCAGCTTACCCTTTTCAAGATAATGAAATTGAAGATGAGTTGGCTGAGCTTCGAAAGAAGACACAACTTTAAGTATCTATGTGGTCGTAAGAAAATTTTTCCAGTGTACAGCTGTTAAGAACCCTCATTATTGGCTGACTTGAGAAGTGCCTTATTTAAATGTTTTCTGCATTTGTGTAACCCAAATAAATGTCATCATATTCATCGAGCTGTTTATTGTTATTAGAAACACAACTGAAGAGCTGCCTGTCTCTGATAGGGCCCTCTTTTTTCTGCACACCATTATCTTGCAAATTTAGAGGAACATAGCAAATGCTGCTTCTTCACCTCTATTTTTAATGTGCATTGTAAGAACATTTGAGCCCTAAAGCTTTATTGTTGATTACCAAGCATCTCTTTTATTTGTGCCATCGAGTATTCAAAAACACATAACTAAAAGCATGCAAATGGACATGCTGGCATGGCAGGTGTCATTTGAGATCACACAACAAAAAATTTAAAATATGTAATGGGCTGTCTAAGCATATCAATAGAGAACCCCCCACCTCAATTGATAAGGATGATGGAATGGGTTAAAAAGAATTCAATTGATAAGGATGATGGAATGGGTTAAAAAGAATCAGATTTGCATTCAGAGATGAAAGCTTGAGAAAGAATGACAATGACATAACTATATGTAACATAAGAAGTAATTTCCCAAGCCATGCATTTAACTAGATATAAAAGTTATATGTTACAGTTAAACTGCTCAATAGTAGTGGTTATTTAGCCTTTTTTTTATCCTTATATTATTGTACTAGCAATAACACTTTTAGATGCTTGCTCTACACAGGAAGTAAGTAGAAAAGAAGACAGAGACTTAATGATATTTTCTTTACAATGGATGCTCAGTCTTTTTTTATTTTTATTTTTATATCTTCTTAAATTTGTCCAAAAAGCAAAAAAAATGCACATTACGGTATTCTTTGATTCTACTAGTTGATTGCCAAATTTAGTGAAGACAATTAACTCCTTAAATTGACTGTTAGTAAGAAGCCTAGATGCAGCTTTATATGTTGTAATAGAAAATATACCGACAAGTATTGTTGAAGAATGATGTATTAACATTTTTTAGGCTAAAGCATGAGCATCATAACAAATTTGAGAGTATTGGAACTAAGGTAGGGCATTGGTTATCTTCTAGGCAAAAATAAATTTCCATAAGGACATCATGATATGGAAAGATGACTTCAAAGCCAAGTTCCAAAGAATTCCCATAAATTGATGTCTAGGTACTGTAAGCATAGAAGGCTTTTACAAAACTACCTACCATATTTTCTACAGACACATCTTAAAATCTGTAAAAATTTTATTATTTGTTTGATTTTTACGTACAATTTGCCCTCTAGGAGGGTTCAGGTATCGATTGAAAGACAAATAACTTAATGTAAGTATTGAGTATGGTGATAACACCTTGTTCACTAACAACAGGCATGGAAAGTTAAAACACAATTATAGATGAAAGTCAAAACATAATGATAGATACCTCTATACGAGGCCTCTTCCTTAAGGTACTATTTTAGCTCTAGTGTTTATTGTTTTTCTTTACTTCAGGTTCTGTCATTGCATCAAGAAAATGATTGAGAAGGCACAAAGCTTAGGGCATCAAGGTGGCATGGGCAATCAACATTGATATGGTGTCCACCATAGTCCCTTTTTCAAATTTTTTTTCAATGTATAAGCCTCATACGAAACTCACTCATACCTATGATGTTGAGATTTTAAATAGAATTATCTTTGATGCCTCATACTCAAATGACATTAAGCTTGTTAGATGCATTTTGAGCAAGGAAATCTTAGTTTCTTTCTCGAAGTTGTGAGAGTCAATTTCAAATTGAATCATCAATTTGAGCAGCGAGAGAATTATGAGTTGAATCTTTGGAAACTGACGAAAGTTCATATGCTTGGACAAGGTGTCAAATAACAATTTCAGATATTTTATGTTACTTTGGAAAAACAACAATGCCCTTTTGAGATACTTCAATTGTCTAGACATGATATGATATAGGAGTATTGCTTGATTGAGAAGCCACCTTCTAATGGTGTTGTCGTGTTGTGCCCATTGTGTTGTAAGGGACAAAGCAAAGCAAGGTTGAGGCAAGAAAAGGAGTTTAGTGTACGACGAAGGATGGGTTTTTAATTACAATTGGTGGTGGTGAAAAAGCAAAAGAAAATTTTGAGGAAGAGAATACACGATATCGAAATAACTTTATGACAACCCCCACACATTTCTGCTAAAGCCCTTGAATCATTGATGAGTTACTCATTAGGCTCTTCTAGTTTGCATTGTCCTAATAAATAATTATGTTTTTATGAATCATTCTAGTTTGCATTGTCCTAACTGTTTGTCTAGAGTAGAGGGCTACTAAGTGATCTCTTTTATGAATCTTTGATGACAAGAAAATTTTAGTCTTTATCCCTGTTTTGAGTTACCTTATACAAATATGGAATAATTTCTTAATAGTATAAAGTAAAATTTTCTTTAATTTTGCCTCATGCATATAAGTCTTATTTTACTTTTTATTTTTTGATTTGGTTTGTGTGAGAAACCCCTACGACCGATGTTAGGGTTGGGCATCCCTATCCCACTATGACCTCTCATAAGGAAAGCCCCACACCCACACGTCGGGGTTTGAACCTTAGACCTATTGAAGAAGAGCCAAAGCTTGAACCGTTGTGTTGTCCCTTAGACACATACAAGTCTTATATTCGATTGAAATGAACCTCTTCTATATTATATCATGACCATGTCATCATCATGTTTCAACAAACCACATAATGTTTAAACCAATATTTTGACAATAATGCATATTATCACTTAACAAGATTTAAACTTAGATCGTATCTTAAAAGTTGATGTATTTAACCAAGATTTAAACTTAGATCGTATCTTAAAAGTTGATGTATTTAACCATTCGATTACTTATCATTTGATAAAAAAGCTATAAAGCTCTTGGATAATCTAGTCAAAATATAGTTTTAGTTCTTAACAAAGTGGTGAATGGGGACGCAACCCCATGGTCTCATATAATCATAAATACTTAAAAAAAATATTTTATTAAAATATTTTGAACGTTAGGTTAATAATAATGAAGTGGAATAGTTTTGGTGGAAGCAGTCCTTGTAGTTTGAATCTTGCACTATCAGTTACTACAAATAGAGTGGTTTGAATCTTGCACTATCAGTTACTAAAAATAGAGTGATTGTGATCAACTCTCCTATGTCACCAAAAACAAAATATAAAAATATTTGACAAATTACATAAGTAAAATAATTTTTAATGTTTATATCAAGGTTATATAGAATGATCTTCATTTTTATTTTTTTATGTTATTTATTTAATATATTTATCCAATTAAATTGTTTGTTATCTAAATATAGTTTACGATTTTCTTCATGATAAATTTAAATTTGAAGTTTCAAAGTTATATTATGAAATTCAATATATATATATATATATATATATATATATATATATATATATATATATTGAGATATTATTTTAGAGTCTAATGATATATTTTATAATTGATCGTTAATATTTATTTGGTAGTTTCAAATTAGAAGAATATCAAACTTCGTACCAGTTGTTAAAGATGAAAGGATATTACCAATTCTCCTGATATCAAAAAAAAATATGTTTGCTTAACTAATAAATCACATGTACTCTCTTACAATCATATGTACTCCCTTTTTTTGGTATTAGGTAGAGGTGGTTATAAGGTCCACAAACCTTTTACATAGTCAAAATGGGCTGGTTCTAGCTCCAAGCCCGTATAATCAAAATACAAAATGGATCTTCCCAAGACCCACATTAAGCCATACTTAGAGTCTGCAGTCCTATACTTGCCGTTGGACTATTC
The DNA here is from genome assembly GCA_028583015.1 of Wollemia nobilis. NCBI lineage: Eukaryota > Viridiplantae > Streptophyta > Pinopsida > Araucariales > Araucariaceae > Wollemia > Wollemia nobilis. The sequence continues at coordinate 3,218,826 of JAQPPZ010001629.1, read as the reverse complement.
AGGATAAAACAAAAACCAGACAACACCTAGCACTTACTAAACATAACACTAGGTTGTTGTACCATACACTTGTCACTTCCCAGGCCCCAACAAATGGGTTGCCTTTTGTCCCTCTGCCTAATTCCATCTGCTGGATTACTCATCATCAACCACTTTGATCTCCTGTTGCTCTAACAGGTTTGATCTTAGATCTTCTTTAGAAGCCAACACCAATAATTCTTGAGGGAAGTTATCCTTCCAAATTTGCATCTCCCCAGTAGAAACTGCAATATTTGCCATTAGATCCATCGCCTGGTTCCCTTCTCTGAAGGTGTGTTGGATTCGGGCACTAACCAAATGGGATTTATGAATCTTTGCTTCTAGGATAAGCTCCGAGATGGTCCAGTTGGGGTCTTTATCCTCCTTAATTGCCTTGATTATATTAAGTGAATCCCCTTCAAAGATTACTTCCTTATAACCCTCTAGTATGACAATTCTCATTGCCTGCATGCAGGCTCGGGCTTCTGCAAAATGATTTGTTTGAGTTCCCAAAGGCTCCGCAAAGGCAAGGACCACTTTTCCTTCCTCATTTCTCAGAACTCCTCCTGCTCCTGCAGCCCCCGGATTTCCTTTGGCTGCCCCGTCAAAATTGAACTTAACCCACTTTTGTGTGGGGGGTATCCACTTGACACCATCCCGTGGGTTGGTTGTAATGATTGGATTTGGAGGTTCCTCTCCCCAGTTTCGCAAAATCCTCCTTTCCCTAGGAGACAGGGTCTCATTTTTGAAGTAAAAGGTTTTCCAGTTTTCTTTCAGAGCTCTGATTATTTTATTACCACATAACCTGGGATCTTTCTTACGTCCTTTAAATACTCTCTTATTTCTCTCATTCCATATCCCCCATAAAAAATGGGGTAAGCTGAGCTTCCAGAGCCAAGTCAAAAGTTTCGCCTGGAAGGGGGAAGCCCACTGTATGCAGAAGTCAGACATGCTATTTGGGCGGACCCAATCTATATGAAATTTGGACAAAATCATTTGGAAGACTGCACAAGAAAATTCACAAGTTAGAAAGATATGACTTACAGATTATGTCGCTTTCTCACACAGGATACATCGATTGATGAATTGGAAACCTCTCCTCTGCAGATTATCTGTTGTCAGAATCTTATTTTGAACTGCCATCCAAAAGAAGAAAGCTATTTTTGGGGTTAAATTCTTTAACCAAATAATAGAAGTCGGAGTCCAACCATTAAATCCTGAGTGGATTAGTTTATAGGTAGTTTTCACTTGAATAGATCCCACTTGTAGTTTTGCCCCAAATCATCTTGTCTCTTCCTCCCCCTGGAATGATCGGGAACACCCTTAAAGCATCATTGAGTTTGGTCGGGGCCACCTTCTCTTGCTCCGAAGGATTTTGAACTGTGATTTTCTTCCAAGAGGAAGTTTCTTGTGCTACAGCAAGAAAATCCCCTACTTTTCCTCCCATTTCCTCCGAAAGTTTGTGTTGGAGGACCCGAAGGTCTAAGTTATCTTGCAGAGGGGCTTCTTCCAACCATGGATCTTGCCAAAAGTCCACTTGTCTTCCATTACCAATTCTCCATCTGATGCCTTTCCTGACTACCTCACGACATTCGAGCAAACAATTCCAGAAATAGGATCCTCTAGGGAGATTATCAGCTTTCATGAAGTCTTGATTATTTATGATATATTTTGCCTTAAGAAGTTTTACCCATCCCAATTGATCATTATTGACAAATCTCTAGACTGTTTGCCAATCAGAGCTTGGTTCATTTCTTTCATTCTCTTCAGCCCCAGGCCCCCTTGATCTTTGCTTGCACACACCTAATTCCATGCTACCAACGGAATTCTCTTTCTCTCCTCCGAACTTGACCACAAGAAGTTGCGTTGAATTTGCTCCAGTGTAGCTCGGACCTTTGCAGGCATTCTAAATAGAGACATGCAGTAGATTGGAATGCTTTGTAAAGTAGTTTGAACTAGTAAGGCTTTCCCTACGGAGTTGAGAAGGCTGCCCTTCCACCTTGCTAACTTTTTGGAGATCCTGTCAATGACTTGAGTTCCACAATGTAGCCTTCATTCTTCCTTCGAACATAGGCATGCCTAGATAAGTCGTCGGTAAAAGCTCCTTTCCACATCCAAAGAGGTTAGCTATTCTTTCCTCCCTCCCACCAGGCGTGTTAAAGAAATAGATGCTACTCTTCTTATAGTTTATGTATTGTCCTGCTTCCGTCTCATACTTGGTTAGAATTCTCTTCAACTTCCTAGCCTGAGGCACCGAGGCTTTGGACACAATGATCGTATCATCCACGAACTGTTGGTGAGACACTGGCTCTGCTTGTTGAGGCTGGTTTGAAACCTCCCAATCGACCTTCTGCCACAACTTCTGAAATGTTCCTACCCAATGCTTCCGCTAAAATAATAAACAAGTATGGAGACAAAGGATCTCCTTGTCGCAACCCCCTTTCACTCTTAAAGTAACCGGAGGGTGACCCATTCACCATGACAGAAAATCTTGTGGTAGAGATACAACTAAAAATCAACTTAATCCACTAGGGACAGAAACCAAACTTACCCAAAATCTTGGTGAGGAAACGCCATGAGACCCGGTCGTAGGCTTTATTCATGTCTAGCTTTAGTAACATACCTGCTTCCTTACTAGCCACCATTGAATGAATAACCTCGTGAATTGTGATGATACCATCCAGTATTTTCCGCCCTTTCACAAAACCTCCTTGGTTCATATCAATGATGAATGGCAGGATAACCTTCAACCTATTGGCGATTGTTTTCGTGAGAATCTTCATCAGAAAAATTCCATTGCTCCCACTAGTTTAGGGATGAGGACTAAAAATGTAGCATTAACTCCTTATGGGATTTCCATGTCCTTTTGAGCCTCAATTATAGCTTCCACTACATCATCGCCTAGGATATCCCAAAACTTCTGAAAGAAAGCAGCGGGGAAGCCATCCGGTCCTGGGGAGCTATTACCATCCATGTCAAAAACCACCTTCCTGATTTCCTCCTCTGTAAAAGGGCTGAGTAAGAATCCATTAAGATTCTCAGTGACAAGGGGTGGAATGGCTGCCAACAGAGAGTCCTCTTCTTCAATAGTAGGATTTACATCTTCTAGCAACGATTTAAAGAACTCGGTCGCTTCCCTCCTTATGTCTTCCATATCTTTGGTGTTAGACCCATCGGCCATCTTGATCTCCTTAATTTTGTTAGTACTCCTGTGGCGAAGAGTAGAGACATGGAAGAACTTTGTATTTCTGTCACCCTCCTTCAACCAACGAAGTTTGGATTTCTGCCTCCAGAAGGTTTCTTCAAATCCCAGCACCATGTGGTATTCGGCTAACAGCTCCCTCTCCTTGTTTCTCAGATCTTACGTAAGCTGATCTAACTTCGGCTTCTCCTACGGTTCATTGATCTTGTCTTTTAGTTCTACCTTTTTTGCGAAAATATTGCCAAAGGAAGTTTTGTTCCACTCTCTAATGTTAGCCTTCACATTCCTCAGTTTACACGCCACTTGGGCCAGTTTCGAACCATTATACTTTTTGTCCCACCATTGGGCAACCAGATCCTTGAGATCCTGGTGTTGGAGCCACATAAGTTCGAATCGAAAGGGTCTAATGTATTTTTTCTTAGAGTCCTCCCCAGTTTCCCACAAAATTGGGTTGTGGTCAAACCCGATTCTTGGTAGTGTCATTAATGAAGAGTCCCCAAACCTCTCCAAGCATTCCTGAGAAAGAAGAAACCTATCTAATCTGATATGAATTTGGTTTTCCTTTAGTCTTTTGTTAGACCATGTATAGGAGAATCTACGCAGGTCCACATCCATCAGCTCATGTTGATCAACAAAATCTCTAAACTCGTAGATATCAGCAGTTATTCTTTGAGAGCCCCCAAATTTATCTGTAGGATTAAGGTAGCAATTGAAATCCCCCGCCACAATCCAAGGGTAGTTGGGGACCGTCTCCCTCAGTTCAGCTAGCTGACCCTAGAGAACCCTTCTCAGTCCTTGTCTAACTGGAGCATATACATTCGTTAAGATCCACTCTTCCTACGTGGTTTTATCCAAACATAGGAGACAAATAAACCAACTAGACATCAGAATCACTCTACTATCAATCACATTCTTGTTCCACATAACCAACAACCCTCCTATTGTTCCGGTGGCCTCCTGGGCTACTACTTCAACTTCTCGCCAAGTCCTATTCTTAAAAGGGATCACTCTACTCTCCTCCATTTTAGTTTCTTGTAGTAATATCATATCCGGTTTGTGTTCTTGTCTAAGAGCATACAGAGCTCTCATTTTTGCAGGATTGCTCCCGCGTATATTCCATGATAGAATCTTCATTTATGGGCTTTGGATCCCCGAGCCTTCGCCCCAAAGTGTAATACTACTTGAGTGCCATCAACCACTCCTCGCTCTGCTTCTTTATGCCTTAAGGCAACATTGCTAGGTTTCCCTCTTCCTACCGAACCATATCCCCATACATCCGCTTTAGGCGGGGGTTCCTTGGGTTTCACTTGGCTTTTGGTAACCATCTTGGATGGGTCAATCTTGGCATTTGGGGTAACAACCTGGATCTCCAAGTTAACTGGTCTTTCTGACAGTGGAGATGATTTCGTGCTCTTAGCCTCTTGATTAGTAGGTTCTTTTTTTCCCTGCTTTGGGGGTACACTGATCTTGGTGGTTCACCTCTACCTTATGAGTATCCTTACTTGTCTTATCAGTTTCCTGCTCCTTCCTCTGATTTTGCTCCTCTAAATCCTTCTCTTGGGTCTCCTCTACCTCAAATTCCACTTCTTGGCTATCCATCTGATCTCCCTTCAGATGATTTAATGCATCAAAATTGTTCTCCATTGGGATGTTGATCTCCTTGGAATTTCTTCCCATAAATTCCTCTGCAGTACAGGGGACCACTTCCGTCGAGCCTCCATAGGTCTCCCATATTACCCAATCGAACTTACTTGCTCCAGGGCGTTGATCTATGTGGTTTTTTCCTTTGTGATTTGGTTCTAGGGCCTGCTGCATCACCTTTGGAGCAGGTTGTACTTGAGGGTTCCCACCAAAGGGACCAGCTCCCCTGTGAGAGGATTTTGGGGCATAGGTATTTCTGGGAGGAGGGTTATAACGTTGCCTCTTTCTAAAATTAGTCCGAACGGGGTCTCTAATATTCGGATTTTGAGCCCCACGTCCTTGAGGCCCATGTTGGGCAGGAATGGAGGCCTACGGGGGAGGGATATTATTCTGGGTTTGTGGAACAGTATTTTGGGGTGGGGTTGGTTCTTGGAAAGGCAGTGGATACCCTAGTGCCCTACCTTCCCGCAAACACTACACTTAATAGACATGTTTTCATATTCAAAGGCCTGAGTATGAAGGCCATACATAGACGACAGTATAATAGATTTAGGGAGTTCTTTACTCAGGTCCGCCAACACACACATGCGAGCAGAAAGAAGTCTTGTTCTGCTCAAGGTTGCAGGATCGATAGCTACCAGTTCCCCAATCTCTGTAGCTATCCTAGCCAAGATTTGCTCATTCCAGCAAAGCAGAGGTAATCCCGACATCTTAACCCAAATAGGAGCCAAATCCAACACCTGGGTTTGGGGGTTGAAATCGGGGGTCCAACGCTTCAAATACAAGCCCCTTTTCCCAAAAAACCAAGGACCTCCTTGAAGAATCCTTTCCATGTCCTGGTCACATTGAAATGTCACCAAAAGGAAACTCTTGGGTAAAGCCTTAATCATCATACCGGCCCTTGGCCGCCATTTCTGGACGGCCCATCTCCTTATGACTTCCAAGTCCGGCCGAACCCCCATAAATTTCGCCACCAGAGACGTTCTGCCCTCCATAGCCACATGCTGAGCTAGGGTATCCGGGATGTCCAGCCTACCATTGATGGGTTTTAGATTAAAACAAGAGTCGGACAATTTTTGCTTACCACGAAGAGCATTAAGATAAGATGGTCTCCAGTTGTCAGGTTTCTCTTTGTCTCCTTCCTAGGTCTTCCCTTGATCTTGACGCACAGAGTCCTGGTCCCCATCAGAGATATCTTCGACCGCATCCGCCCAACGCCCTGGGTTCGGTTCCAATGGAATTTCCTTGTCCACATCATCCGCCTAGGACCCTGCTATCTCACCAAAGCCCCCACTTGTCGCGCCTGTTGTTCTGTCATCTGAAGCCCCACACCTAGGGTTTGCCACCCCTAGACCTCCCGCTCTATCCCGAGCTCTCACATGTACTCCCTTACAATTGGTAGGTGTGCATATTTATACACATTGGCATAAATTCTTTGACCAAGCTCATGGAGATTATAAGTCTAGCCAATATTTGTAGACGTGGTGTAGGTGTTTGTGTGTAAGAGGTGTGAGTCTGTGCGCAGACATATGCATGTGTGTATGTTCACGCATTCTTATGTTTTTCACTAGTTGAAGAGGTTGAACAAGTTATACTTGAATGTTGTACTCACATTCACATAACTTCTTTGATCAAGTTTGTGAAAATGGTGAGTTTAGTTAGTTTTTAAAAAAAAATTTGTAAAAAAATATTGTAGTAGTATTTATTTGGATTTTTATTTAGAAATTTAAGTTTAAATCTTATGAGGAGACCAAAAACCTTTGAAAAAAACATATGCTTTATTTTAAATTGTATTCAAAAGAGATAAGTTGATAAGCTGGTTAATAGTGACCATGTACTTACATAGTGGAATCGATAGCTGTTACGATGATCCGAGCACACTGTTCGTATTGTATGGCTGACATAGTATTCTGCGTTGTCCACCTCATAAGTCGTCAAATAGTACTCATTCAGTCTGCCCCTATAACCATGTCTGTCTTGTATGGCTGACACAGTATTCTACGATGTCCGCCTCGGAAGTCACCCCACAGTACTCAAGTCATCACACAGTACTCATTCAGTACGCCCTTATAATCAATCACCAGTTGTCCGTCTTTTATGGTTGCCACATTATTCTGCACTATCCGCCTCGGAAGCCACCACATAGTACTCACGTAGATTGCCCTTATAACCATCATACTGCAATCATTTAAAACCTTTTACACCATTGAAAACACCATTATTCTGCACTATCTGCCTCGAAATCCGCCACATAGTACTCACGTAGTCTGCCCTTATAACCACCATACTGCAATCATTTAAAACCTTTTACGTTGTTGAAAACATCAAGAAATGGACAAGCGTTCAGTCCAATGAGGCTCGAGATTTGAACCTTGGACCTTTGCTCCTCTTACGGGGTTTGAAAGAACCAATTGGTCTACACCTCGGACCTGTGACCATGTACTTGTTGGTAGGCAGCTCCAAATCGATTTCTTAAGCAACAAAATCCTATTAACTTCATCTTTACTTAACAAACTAAAGATTCCCTATACATTAAAAAAAAAAAAAAAAACTTCTTTAAAACATGAAATGCATGACTTAATATGTGTATTTATGCATGCACATGAATGTGTGTGGGGCATGTGCATGGGAATACATGTATGTGTGGGTGTGCACATATGATCGTGTGCGTGTATGTAGGCACACGTGTGAAGATGTTTTTTTGGATTTGGTTAGTGTGAGAAATTAAAGTTGAATATTTTCATTCCATTATAGAGAAGGTTAAATTTATGTCTATATATTGAACTCAAATATATATAAAAAACTATACCATCCATAAAAAAACAAAACATATGAGTTCTAAATTCTTATATAACATACTGTTGGCCAACTTTTTTAGGCATGTGGTTATTTTTTTTAATTTGGATAGTGTGAGAAACCTCTACGACCAATGCTCGGAGCTAAACATTCTCATCTCAACTATGACTTTTAGTAAAGTTAAAAGCTAAACTTATTAATAAAGAATTAGCACACATACTCCACATTTTAAACTTTAAACCCTTAAAAAAACTAAAACCCGAACTATTACATTATCTTTCAAACACTAGACATGTAATTATATATTTATATTAAAACTTAAACCCTTAAAAAACTAAAACCCAAACTATTACATTATCCTTCAAACACTAGGCATGTAATTATATATTTATATTAAAATATTTATGTTATATCTTAACATAATGCAAGTAGAACGCAAACATTTCCCCGAATTGCTGAGTTTATCACCACATGTTAAAATTATACATAATTTAATGTCCCTACTTAAGCTTGGTAGGATACATGGGGAAAGAGACTTTACAAAAGAATCCACTGTTCGATGACCTCCAATATGACTTTGGAAAACATATTTTGATGTTTAATATGTTACTTAATACAGCATGCCAATCTCATTGTACACCAATGTTGGACAAGAGAGTGAACACTTTCAATGAGACATCTTATGATGAAACTTCTACCTAAGAATAGGCCTTATCCATTTTAGATGTTTACCTGTTATCATTGAATAGCAGTATTCAACTTCCACTGTAGAAAGGCAATGCAGGTTTGTTTGTTGAAAGAGCAAGGAACAATATTAAAACATATAGTTTTAAAGAATATTGTAGTAGTAAGTTTTTAGGTTTTATTTAAAAAAACTAAGTTCAAACTTTGGTATTAAGGGTTGGGGATCCCTCATAAAATCCGCGTTTTTACTTAAAATTTTGTCCCAAAAAGATTGGTTGACTGGTAGCTATCGAGAGTGCTTGCTGGTAAACTGCCCTCGTTCAACTCCTATTAACTTCGTTTTTACCCAACAAACTATTGTAAAAATTCTTTATAAGACAAAAAAATAAAAATAAATAAATATCCATACGAAGGATACCTAAAGAATCAACTTGATTGGATTCTAATGATTCCTTGTAAAGCTCTCGCATATATCTACATAAGAGACAAACAATAAGTGTGATTCCTTGGTTGACAAGTTAATATGACATTCTCCTTAGTTCTGTTTAAATACTCAAACATTGTAGTATAATATTGTTTTTTAATGGGTTATCTGGGATTGAAACAATTTTCACTTGTATTACATCATTGGTATTACAACTAAGTTGATGTGCAAGGTGCAGCCAAAGTATTGTCATTGTTGTCAACACAGACAAAGGATCGGTTGATGCAATGGACAGGAGTTCATTGATGAGCAAAAAGACAACAAAAGTATTGTCATTGTTGTCAACACAGTCAGGTTGATCAGTTGATGCGGTGGACAGGAGTTCAGAGGTCAGTCAAAGCATGTACAGTGAATTTCCAAGAAGACCAAAGTGGCCCATATTCAAAAGATCAAAGAAAAGGCCAAGTAAGAAAAGTATAGAAAGAATGAGAAACTGTCGCGATATCGCGACATATCGGAGGAGAGAGAAAATGTTGGCAAAACTGTCGCGATTTCGCGACATATCGAAGGAGAGAGAAAATGTTGGCAAAACTATCGCGATTTCGCGACATATCGAAGGGGAGAGAAAATGCTGACAAAATTGTTGTGATTTCGCGACATATCGGAGGAGAGAGAAAATGTTGGCAAAACTGTCGCGATTTCGCGACATGTTAGAAGAGAGAGAAAGCGCAAGTAAAACTGTCGCGATATCGCGACATGTTTGGCCAAAAAGAAAAACTGTCGCGATTTCACAACAAGTTGGAAGCAAAGAAGCCAAGTAGAAAAACTGTCACGATTTCGCGACATGTTGAAAGCAAAGAAGGCAAGTAGAAAAATTGTCGCGATTTCGCGACATGTTGGAGGCAAAGAAGCCAAGTAGAAAAACTGTCGCGATTTCGCGACATGTTGGAAGAGACAGAAAGCGCAAAGAAAACTATCGCGATTTCGCGACATGTTTGGAGAAAAGGCGCAAGCAAAGAAAACTGTCGCGATTTCGCGACATGTTTGGAGAGAAGGCGCATGCAAAGAAAACTGTCGCGATTTCGCGACATGTTTGGAGAAAAGGCGCAAGCAAAGAAAACTGTCGTGATTTCGTGACATGTTCGGGGAGAAGGAGCGTGCAAAGAAAAGTGTCACGATTTCGCGACAATCTGCAAGAGAGGCAGTACGGGCGAAAGGCAGAGAAAGGCACAAGGCAGCAAAAGTGTCACGATTTCGCGACATGTTCCGTTTTCGCGGGCGAAAGGCAGAGAAAGGCACAAGGCAGCAAGAGTGTCGCAATTTCGCGACATGTCATGTTTTCGCTGGTGCTTGCAAAGAAGAGTGTATGGAAGCGAAAGATGTCGCGATTTCATGACATGTCATGTTTTCGCTGGTGCATGCCGAGAAGAGTGCAGGGAAGCGAAAAGTGTCGCGATTTCGCGACATGTTCTGTTTTCGTGGGTGCAAGCCGAGAAGAGGTTAAGAAAGCGAAAAGTGTCGTGATATCGCAACATGTTATGTTTTCGTGGTCAACTGCCAAGAAAAAGTCAAAGGGGCAAAAATGTCGCGATTTCGCGACATGTCATGTTTTCGCAAGTAAAAGGCGAGAAGAGTACAAAGAGATAGAAGTGTCACGATTTCGTGACAGGTCGCATTGGCGTGATGGAAGAAGAAGAACCCAGCCGAAGTAAAATTATCTGAAGTCATACGATAGTAACAGAGGCAGTTACAGAAAGAATTCATGCAGCCCTAATAAGAAGAGTTAACTAGAGTCGAAGCTGCGATTGCGAGAGGAAAAATCAGGCAGATAAAATAAGAAGAGTTAACTGGAGTCATAACTGTAGTTGCAGGGGGTGTTGCAAAGAAAATCATGCAAGAAAAAGAAGAGTTAACTGGAGTCAGAACTACAGTTACAAGGGGCAGTTACAGGGACAGTAAACGAAAGTCATTACTGCAGTTACAGGGGTTGTTACGGAGTAAATTCGTCGAGCGGTGGCCATACTGAGAATTCCAACTAAAGAGACAAATCTATTAATAGGTTGCGTGTAAGAATATTGTGTCAGAAAGGAGTTACTTACAGGAGTGGTTATTAATAGGCTACATGCGGGATTATGGAAGTCACAGAAGACTTGGGGTTTCAAGATAAAAATATTATTATAAAAGGGCAGTTGCGTGCAGAAGTAAAAGGGCCGCTCAGAATTGAAAAATGTGCAGCCATAAAGAGGGAAGGTGTCGTTGATAAAATAATATATGTGCTAAGAAAAGGTTGTTGAAGAAAGTTGTAAGAATGTGCATATAAGTTAAGAATTAGGGTTGAGCTCTGAACTGTGTAAGAGAGCATACAAGGATGTCAGAGCGCCGAAATGAGCAGAGAAGAATGTCAGAGCGCCAAAATGAGTAGAGAAGGTTGTCAGAGAGCCGTAAATGAGCAGATAAGGCTGTCAAAGCCGTAAGCGAGCAGAGAAGGCTGTCAGAGCGTAGAGAAGGTTGTCAGAGCGCAGTAAGCAGAGTGGTAAGAGTGATCCGTTAGGTTGAGCTCTGTGAGGGTAGAGAAAAAGGTGTGTAGCTGAAGAGAGAAATTGAGCTGAGAGAGAGCACTGCTGAGACAAGAGCGATGGAGAAAGAGTGCAGCTGATAGAGTGTGACTGAGAGAGTGTGGTTATAAGTGCGCAGAAGGAATATGTGTTTCCTGGATTGAAAGAGAGGTTGGGTGAGCAATAGACCAGTGAGGGTCTTGTAAAAGTGAAGGCATATTTATGTCAATCAAATATTCAAAACAAAAATCCAAGTTGGTGCTTGGAATCAGGGGTTGGTGCTCCTTCTAGTCGGTGCTGGTAAATCAGGGGTTGGTGCTCCTTTCTGTTGGTGCAGATAAATTAGGGGTTGTTGCTCCTTTCAATGGGTGTTGGTAAATTGTTTGTAAAGTTGGTGCTTTGCAAAGGCTGGATTTGGATGGGAGTCCAAGCAGTCTATTTTTGAGGAGTAGCCAAAACTGGTGAACCTCGTTATATCGTGTGTTGTGGAATGCTCTCTTGTGATACTTGTTGTTTCTGGTTTTAAGTTTTCATTGCTTCAGATTTAAGAGTTGTAGATTTGAATTTAAATAGCTACACTGATTCACCCCCCTCCTCTTGGTGCCATTGTAAGACTAACATAAGCTTGGGTCTCTTCTTTGAAATGTTGAAGAATTTAAACGGGTGAGCTAATGCCACTTGATAAAAATTTTAAAATTTAAATTTACATGGGTTTTTATGAGTGGTTCCCTCTTTGAATCCCTCTTAATGAGGCTTGAACTTGAGTCTCCTAAATGAAAACCCAAGGACTTAATAATACAATATCCATTAATGATCATTGTAATATAATAGTTTATATACTCTTTATATTTTATTTTCTTGAGCCTCGCATTAAGTTCTAAAATAATATGCCAATTATAGGTATTTTTGATAAACGATGTTTACCATGTTAAAAAATTTAGAGAAGTGTGGCTATAGGTTTATTAGCAAAAAAATTTAGATGATAAAGTTGTTTTTAATGTATTTACACATGTTTTTAGGAGGGGTAAGTTCCCTCATATTGAATAGGGTTTGAAATTTGAACTTCTAAAAAGAGGTTAAAACCTTGCACCTTCATATAATAAAATTATATTCATATAAAAACTCTTTTAGTGCAAATGTTTTTATATTTTAAATCTAAACCAAATATTTTAAATTTTATATTAATACAATTTTTTTTTATATAAACATTTTTCTTTAATGTCTAATGTTAATTATAAAAATCAATTCGTTAATTTTCAATACATAAACGCATAAAAATTTTAAATTTTATCATTTCTTTCTAATGATAAAAACTAATCCATCAATTTTCAATACATAAAAACTTTAAAATTTCTAATTTCTTATCACATATTTTTAAATATAATTTAAATTTAAAATTGTTTCATAATATTTATTTTTATTAACCTTTTCATTTATTTATTTAAAAATAATATTTATATTTCCAACAAATTTGTTTTTTAATTTTTCCAGTTTTCCGCGGAGGTCCAAGGTTCAAATCTCGGGCCTCGTCGGACTGAACGCTTGTCCCTTTCCCGGTGCTTTCAGCGGCGTAAAGGTTTAAAATGATTGTGGCATGGTGGTTATAGGGGCGATCTGCACGAAGATCTGTGTGGCGGCTTCTAGGGCGGACAGTGCAGAATATTGTGGCGGCCATAAAAGCTGGACAGCCTGCCCGGATTCGTGGCGGCTACCGATTCCACCATGTAAATTCAAAAAAAAAAAATTCTAGTTTTCCATTGAAATGGGAAATGCTTTTATATTAATAATGTGACACATAAGATGTGAATATGGGCCTCTTTTAATTTATAGTCTTTTAAATTTTTAATTATCTTTAAATAGGTGAGGCTTTCCATTGGATGTGGCTTTCTTTAAGCTTTCTCCACATCATTGGGTTGACAGTTTAGGATATATCTATTTCTGATACATAAAGGAATCGGTTACATTCACAATTTTTTTCTATTATCAAACAGAATTAAAAAAATCTTGGGGTTGTCCCCTATAACCCCTATACCACTTTCTTGTTGTTGACTCGACATAAGGAAACTAATAGTGGCTTGGGATTGGTGTTGCTATCGTCAAGGTGACACACACTCAGCGAAGTCAGGTCAAACTACTATCTTTGTACAAACAGACATGCCTCCAAGGTTTGAACCTGAATCTCTTTTTGGTAAAGCCAAAACTTAAAAATCCACCTTGAAGACTAGCAAGCTTAGGATATTTGCTAGCCATTGTATTTGGCTATAATGAATTGCCCACAATCTATTTTTTTTAAATAGCTTTTTTATTTTACATTATTCTTATCTTTCAATTGGTTAAGTTGTCCCGTAGGGATACCTTAATGGTATGTCATTGGACTGTTATCCAGGTTATTTAAGTTAAAATTACGGGTTTGTTGTGTCTGGAGGAGTGTGGTCCCAGTTATACCATCCTTAGAAAAATAATTAAGCTTATAGTAAATTATCATTTTTAATTAAAAAATAAATAAAGATAAACTTTTTTTAATGAAAAAACCTTATATTAAATCAGATTAATCATACAAAAAAGGGAAGGGCGGGTGGAATTAGCATACTCCACAAATCATAAAGCCGGTGGAGGAAATCACACCTCTCCAATAAAAACAGATTCAAAACAGTACTACATGCCGCTACGAGCAATCATTACACAAACATCCCAAGACATAATCATTAAACAAAGATCAAAGAGCGGGACGAAAGTTATCTTCCTCGCTGACACACTACCAATCGCCATCCGAAAAGACTGAGGTAATCCATCCTTATTTTGCATTACCGTTAATAGAGTCCGTTGAGGAGGACCCTGGCTGACTCAGCGTGGAATGCTTGGTAGAATACATGTTGCTCGTAAGCTGCGACTTCTTCTGCTTCTATGTCAGCTCTTCCTTTCCCATACAAATGTTTGGTAGAATACATGTTACGCGTAAGCTACATCCTCTACTGCTTTTGATAGTCAGACCTGAACAAACTCTATGCTTCAAGCATTGGCCTTTAATCAGTTTTTTATCAGTACATGAAGACTTGTCAGGTAAACTTTATAACTTTTGTTTAATTTTATAGATTTTTAAAATCTATTAAATACATTTTAAATTTTAAATTTATTTTTGGTTTCAGTTAAAAATAAATTTATATTATTTTGATTTATTTATTAAAGAATTGTTTACAACATTTTGAAGAATAAATTTAACAAGTTTTTAGAATTTTTACTTAGTTTTTGATGATATATTTTTCTTTTCATTTTGTTGCAAGATAATATTTATTATAATTTTAAATATATGATTTTTCATATAATTTTAAATATTTAGTGGAACTTTTGATACTAAAAATAAACTTTAATCTTTGATAAAAAATATATTCAAAGAATATGAGATAATACTATTTAAGGATATTACAGACATTTAAAATAAAAATAGATGGCATTCTTATTTTAAATTTTAGACTTCTATTTTTTTAATTTTAAAATTATTTTTGTAAGTTTTCATCTAGTTCATATAAAATGGTGTAGGGTGCATGCACCTGCATATAAACAAATATATGATGCCAACAAATAAACAATATTGGATAATATTAAAATGAAACTATTATTTATTAAAGAAAAATCTAAGGATTTAGACCACTAAATGTAAATTGATTAATTTTTATAAAAAAAAATTGATTGATAATAGAAGGGGTTTTAAAAGGGTCCTCAGACCTATTACAAGTAGGGTTTTGAAAGGCACCTCCAAACCTTAGATCTAGTAATAAGACATTAAGAAATATTGAGTTGGATTTTACGAATTAAATTCGAAAATTCAATGAAACAACCTCCTAACAAATAAGTCGTAGATTTTTATCAAGCAAATACAAGAGATTGTCCCATGGTCAAACCACCGTGTGCTCTGAATCTAAAGCAACGAAGAAAAACAACAAAATAATAAAAATGTTACGGTTAAAAATAAATTTACAAATAAAAATTATCCAAACCGAAGCATTTGTCGCCTAACAAGAAAGGAGAACAGAGGAATCTTGTCATCACAATCAACAAATCTATCCAACAAAGCACATAATAGGAGAACCCCTCATGAGAATAGTCAGTTTAAAAAAACAACACTAGAAATATCGGCCAACAAAATCCATAGCAGAAAAACCATCCAGGATATCTACACAAGAAATTCTATGAAACTCACAAATCCCGTTGGAGCCAACCAAAAAAGTTTCAAGAACAATTGCTCTCAGGTACAAGAAAAAGGAGATAGCAACATTCCGCATCACACCTGAGAGGGAGAAGGGTAAGATCCCAAAAAAATAAGCCTTAGAATCCTGGGATCAAACACACCACCATCGTTAAAATTGGAGAAAGAGATCTCTGCAGACCACCGAAGCTAGGAAACCCACCAGAGACATGGGGCCAAAAGTCGAAAGCCATCGCAACATAACAACCCACTTTCACCCCAACTGGTTTGGGTTGGTATTTGGCCCTGTCTCCCGGAACAACTAGATACAACAAGAAATTAACAAACCCAAAAGAAAATGGCACAAATCAGCCACGAACCCACTACTAGTAGAGAACCCTAGCAACAGAGCCATCCAAGCACCATCCAACCAGAGTAGCCAAGCCATCAAAGTCGAAGCCAACCAAGGGAACACCATCAGATTTCTATAGCCAAACACCATACCAAGCTCACCCCAACAGGTTTGGGTCGGTAGATGGCCCTTTCCTCTCCCTGGAAAGCCATAAAAAACATGAAACTACCGAACCTAGAAGAAATGTTGCACAATCCAACCAAGTCCCCGAAACTAGCAAACAACCCAAGAAATGCAGCCACCCAACACACCCACCAACCAGAGCAAGAGCCAGCCAAGGGATCAACAACTAGAATTTTCCACTGCATTATAACAACCCAAGATCACCCCTACAGGTTTGGGTCAGTGTTCGGTCCTCTGCCCCAGATAAGAGTGATAATGCCTAACCCATAAGAGAGCATAAAATACCATCAAGACCCCCAACAAGCAAAACACCCTAGTCACAAACCACAACAGAGAAACTAAGCATGCCTAGTAGCCAGATCCAGAATGGGAGAAAGGAGGCCTCCCGCTCAAAGGGTTTCAGAGCATTGAAGCCAAGGCAGGAGTGAAACCCTCGCGGAGGAAGCCCTCACGGGCCCTCTCTGCCATGGTGAGGCTCATGCCATCTCAACCATCATTTTTATGAAATTATTATCTGCTTATTAAAGTAATATCTTTATTATCAATTTCACAAAAATAACCCTTTTTTAAGATATTTAAAATACTAAATCATTCTAATTAATTTTAAATTTTTTAGAAGTAATTACTTCATACTAAATGATTTCCATAAAAACATGTTATTGAATGGTAAATGAATTTCTTTTATAACCATTCTAAGAGATTCCTTCTCTTTTTAGACTTGGTGAGTTTTCCTCTATTCTCCGTGAACATTCCTGGTCCTTTTTTATAACAATTCAATATTCATAAGTTATTTCTACAATGCCAAAAAAAACATTTATGGTTACATGTAAATTCAAACTACAATTACCTATATGTAAATCATAGTACTGTACTATCTCTTAAACATAATGCCATTATTCTGGAAGAGAAACAACAGCAAAACTGGTTTTAAAAACCATTACACTAGAGTTTACAATGAACAGGATGGATACGCCAGTTTGGCATTTTTGAATGTTATTGATTTGTTGTAGCCAATAATATAAGGTTGAAACAATCCAAATTGATCTAGTGTTTTTTGACAATTAAAACTATTTTATGATTTAAGACATCTAAAATAAATTAGTCTCATAACCATATACTACAATTTGTACCAATATATGATAAAGTATATGTTAGACCTTATTACATTATTTGTTGCCATATAAATACAATTATTATATTTTGGAGGATGTTAATTATTTCATCTCACATGTGGGTGAATAACATCTTCAATGAGAAAGAATGAGAAGTTGAAAAGTTTTTATGAAGGTGAAACTTTGAAGGGTCTCTTGAAATTAAGAGACACCATAAAGCATAAATATGGATTTGTTAGGAGGTGAAGTCAATATCCAGATCTCCAATGTTCTTCAGTAGAGAGGTCCATGGGGGTGCAGCTTATGGAGAGGAAACAAACAGTTTTCTGGAGTCTTCCTTTGGGAGAGGAAACAAATGGGTTTTTGGAGTCTTCCTTTGGAAGAGGCAACAAACAGTTTTTTGGAGTCTTCCTTTGGGAGAGGAAACGAACAGTTCATTTTTCTATAAAAGGGAAATGACCCCTTGCATGTAAATGTTGATTGAATGTAATTATGTCGAAATCAATAAAATATCAAGCTGCCATTACCCCGTGGTTTTTCCTGCACATTGTAAGTTTTCCACATAAAATCTATGTTACTGTTTTTCTTGCGTTATTGTATTTTTCTGCTTGCACATAATTTTGCTATATTTTCTAACATCTGGTATTACAGCCTAGGATTTTGTGCAAGTGGGAGCTGCAACAATGACTGAAACTGTAACCAAGTTTGAGATTGAAAAGTTAGATGGCAGGAACTTTGCCCTATGAAAAATGAAGGTGGAGGATTTGTTGGTTCAAATGACCAAGCCCTAGCCTTGAAAGGGGTCGCGAGTAAACCAAGCAGCATGAAATATGAAGAGTGGGCAATGTTGGATTGGAAGGTGGTTTCTACAATTCGTCTATGCCTAGCGGACTCCGTCTTGTTCAATGTTGTTGAAGAAAAGACCGCGAAAGCCCTTTGGAAGAAGCTTAAAAGTTGTATGAGATGAAATCTGCAATAAATAAGGTTTTTCTAAAAAAATAGCTTTATAGCCTAAGGATGAAGGAGGGTTCATCTGTGGTAGATCACTTGAATGAGTTTAATACCCTTATCAGTAAATTGGTTTTAGTTAATGTGAAGATGGAGGATGAGGATAGAGCTATCATCCTACTTTGTTCCCTCTCAAAAAATTGGGATCATTTGGTGATGACCATCAGCAATTCATCATCAAGAATTCTAAAATTTAATGATGTGGTAGTCGGTTTGTTTGTAGAAAAGTTGAGGCAAAAAACATTTGTAGAACCCTTAACCAATGAAGTCCTACCTATGATAGGTCGATATTTCGAGAGGAGTCAACAAGGTAGATCACAATCCAAATCTAAGTCTAAAGGACGTAAGCTAAAATGGAAGTGTTGGCATTGTGGGAAGCCAGGGTACTCAAAGAAGGATTGTTGGCAGCTAAAAAAGGAAAAAAATTGTGAAAAGCAATTTAAAACATCAACTGAGGCCAGTACAGTAAATTTTGGAGAGACGACAACATGTGAGGCTTTATGTACCAACAATAGCAGATCTATTTTATATACCTGGATTTTGGAGGATATTTTGATGGGAAAGATTGTCGAAAGCAAAATCGTGAAGGGATTTGTTGAGAAAGAGGAAATGAAATAAGATGAGGTTGTGATAAGGGTAATGTTGAATATGAAAGAAATTGCGAATGAGGTTGGTCATAATTAACTAATGCATTTGGTGGAATTCCCCTAATATTGGTGATTGGGGTAATAACATAAGTAGGTTCATATTTAATTGGGTTATTTGCAAGACCTATGATCTATTCACCATTTCTAAAAGTGATATTCCAGTGGATGATGTGGATTATAACTGCCAATTTTGAAAGGAGAAGGAGATTTTTTTGTACCTGGGCTTCGATTAGGTCTTCTTGCGCTTGTATTGGGAATCTCTGAACTTGATAGTCGACCGTCAGGTCCCTTGGTCCAACTTCTACTCATGCACTGTTCAAAACTTCCTGCTTTGGAATCCTTGAGCTTCGATTTCTACGACAATTCGGTTGAATTTGGCAAAAATTTTGTTTTTCGCTTCAACTGTCGCTCCCACTGCGACGCGGAATTGAATTTGGATGGCCTCCTTGACCACAACTTCAACAATTTTTAATTTGGACAATTTCAGCAACTTGGACTAACTGGACTATTTCAGCAACTTTGATAGCAATTGTACTGCTACGACCGAACAGCGATGAACCCGAAACGGACGCGAAAGACGAAACGAACAACTGGACAGAAGATGAAACGACAACTAGACGATGATGATAGCACCGAATGACGCGACAAGGATCGCTCGAGGAGACACGGACAGTACGGACACGACGCGGATAGCACGGACAACTAGAGGACACGACGCGGACATCATGGACAGCTAGAGGACACGACGTAGACACGACGCGGACAACACGGACAGCTAGAGGACACGACGCGGCTAGAGGACACGACGAGGACTAAACAATGACGCAACAGCTAGATGAAAGACACAACAATGAGGACAGGACGACCGGACGTAGAGTAAACAATGACACGACAGCTAGACGAAAGACGAAAGACACAACAATTGGCTTGGTGCGCACGGAGGAGACCAACGAGTATGTGACCTAAGTCACAGCTTAATAGGTGCGACCACCGTGTTTGTAAAAACCTTAACTGCTACCACACAATAGGTGTGGGATAAATTTTTCTCGGCAAAAAAAAAAAAAAAAAATTAATGCTATGTACCTTAGTTTCGACGATTAATAATTTTAATCGTGCCTTCTGATTGGCTAATGGTGCTTGCTGTAATTTCTCGACTTGGACTGTAAAAAAAAAAATTGTTTTTGTTTTCGACGATTCCAGAGAGTGTAAAACCAAATCTGCCCCAAACCAGGTGACGCTCTTCACCTTGTGTGATTGTTGTACTGTCTAGGGGTGGCTTCGTGCAATATGTCAACCAAAAAAATGCAATCCTGCAACTCAGATTTCGAAAACTCCCGAGTCAACTCGAAATATGATTTGATTATTTTACTTTAGGTGTTCGGATGAGTAGCAGAGACGACGTAAACGCTTGGCTTAGTTTACTCTATCACGGCTGACGAGCACAGTGCCCTACGAATTTGACAATCCGAACACTCCTGTATGGCAGAATCACGCGTGCTTTCAACCCGATCGTTGAATCTGATACCACATGCAGAGATACAAGTACAGAATCTCTCTGTAAGGATGTTACCCAACAATTGCAATCAGAACAATTCACAATGAAACCCAATACTTCACGGAACAAAACGAAATATCAAATCAATTATTTATAAAAATGAAATTGCCACTTCAGGTGGGCACACCCTCGCCGTAAAGGCAATGATTGCGAAAACGTAGATGATAAATTGATAAAGATAAAAAGATAATTAAACCCTACGCTTGAAAACTATCTAAATAAGCATTAAGATGATTTTAAATATTATGGCCGACTGCTCATAATATTTGTATTGTAACATGTAGGATGAAATCGAACGTAGATAGGATGAAACTGGTCGTACAAATTCATCAGATGAATTCAGATGCGTACGAATTGGTTTGAGACCTGCAATTGCACAACAGAACACTAAATCTTGAAATCAGAGATAGGGGATCTGCATAGGCCATAGTAGATCGTGGTTTGTGATAGTCAAATCCCCTCGGTTATTTTAGCAAACTGTAAAGAAAATGAAGGATTTATTTGAACATGAAACATGTAATTTTAAATGCAATAGATCTAATAATAATAGTGAGAAGCAATAAAATATTGAAATAAGTAACAAAATATGATGCAAATCTAAAATAATTAACAATATAACAATAAAAAATTTACCCCCAATATGAATCTGGTACAATTTCAGACGTTATGTATGATTTCAAACGTTGTGTACAATTTCGGATGCATCTGAAAATATCCAACAACTAGTAGTAAACAAATTCGTTTGTACGAATTCATAGACCCCTGTTCAATGTTTTGGTATTTTGGAGGGCCAAATGAAGTTGAAATGGGACAAATCTTATACCGTTGGAAAGATATTTTCAAGCTCTTTCTAATGATATAATATTTGAAAGAAATTAAGATGATTTTATAGGGTAAAAATTATCTCAAATATGGTTTTAGATGTTATGTATGATTTCGGACTCAACCGAAATAATCCAACGACTAGTTCTGTAAAATAGAGAATAAAATCGAACGTAAAGTGAGAAATTTGGACGCATATAATTTTTTTTAAACAATATAAAGACTCGGATAATAACTAGGTATAAACTAGATTTGCATATGTTGAAAGTGTCTCCATGTCTGTGCGTTCCTTGAATGGCGATCAAACGACATAATTCTCCACTACAACTTGCAAAAAAGCTCCAAAGTTTCTTTCTTCAATCTAAGCTTCCCTGTAAATTATCACCATCCAACTATTTTATGTAAGGCTGAGGGTTTAAAATGGTTGCTGCAAATCGAGGAATCAGGTAGGCGGCAAAATTAGGCTAGGTTGTTAGGCCAAATTAGGTTTTGGCTCGATTTAGATGAAACCGGTTGCATCCAATTTTAACAGATCGTCCAATTTTATCAAGAATCTGGTGATGCCCAAATTAGGTTCAAAATCCCAAATAGGCACCTAAATTAGGTGCACATAGGATTTGGAAAAAATCAGACGCGTTCGATTTTATCGAATACATCCGATTTCGTCAAGATTGTCCGATTTTATCGAAAAGAGGATAGTTAAATTATTTTTCCATTTTTTGGCATGAATATCAAGGCAAAATATGTCATGTCATATATCATTCGAAAGCTCTTTTCGAGCCTAATACAATGGTATAGGTTTTGGGAAATTTTGAGGGGAATTTCTAGGGGAAAATTAAGCTCAAATATGATCTTACTTTTATAGGAGGAAAACTAATGAAAACAGGTCAATTTTTCATGTCTATGCTTGGATGGAGATTATTTATATATCAAGGAAATAATTGGGTAAAAATATTAATTCAAAAATGTATAGGTTCTCTTGATGCAATGAAATTATTTAGGAAAAGAACTCTACCCAAAGGATCATCAACATGGAACTTTATATCAAAGAGTTTACAATTGATAAATAAACATATTAGATGGTCAATGAAGGGAGTTATGCAAATTTTTGGTCTGATGCTTGGTTGAAGATTTATCCTCTTATCTTTGACTCAAAATATCAACCATTGGCTCAAGCATGCCTAGCATGTAAAGGTCTAAAGGTCAAAGACAGTATTATTATGAATAAAAACTCCAGTTCATGGATTTCTTTTAATAACCTGGTTGAAGGAGAGGAACTCAAACAAATTGCAGACGAACTTCAAAAGATGCTTTGAGAGTTTTATAAGCCAATTTTTACATGAAAGTATGAGTTGGTTTGGAATTTATCAAAGGATGGTGGATACTTGATCAAGTTGGGGTATGAGGATTCAGAACAATCCAAATTTTCTTCTCCCAAAAATTTTATTTGAAAGAACATTTGGTCATTAAAGGTTTTCCTTAAGGCCTCAACATTTATTTGGTTAGTAGTTCAAAGCAAGATTCTTACGGGAGAGAGTCTACAAAGAAGAGGATATTATGGACCATTCAAATGTGCCTTATGTGAGAAGGATTTAGAAACATCATACCATTTACTTGTGCCTTGTGTGAGAAGGATTTAGAAATATCAAACCATTTACTTCTTCATTGTCCGTTTGCTCACACTTTAAAAAAAAAATAGGGATTTATATTGGGTAGCTCCATCAACATTGAAAGAGTTGATAAAATGCTGGATAAATTATTTCAAAGCTAAAGCATTATGTATTCTTTGGAGGATTGGCCTACTGTTATTTGTTGGAATTTATGGCTTGAAAGGAATAACATAAATTTTAAACATAAATATTGAGATCATGCCCAACTTTGGAACCATATTAGAGTCTATCTAGCATAATATCTACAAATATGGTGCTCATCATGGGAAGTCGCGATTGCAGAAAAAAAGGTGCTAATAACCTGGCTACAAGATTTGAACATACATGGAAGAGTCATCTGCGACAACGAAATTAAAACAAAGGATCTACTTTGATCTATGGTAAAATAAAAATGTTTAGAAATTGGGTTTATCAAAATTAATTTTGATGGTGCTTCTAAAGGAAATCCAAAAAAAGTTGGTGGAGGTGATGTTTTTAGAAATAGTGAAGGCAAAATTCTTCTCACTTATTTAGAATCATATGGAACTTCAACTAACAACTATGCTGAGGTTAGGGCACTTCTTACAAGGATTAAAATTGTAGCATAATAAAGATGAAAATATATTTCCATTGAGGGGGACTCACAATCATCAATGCTTTTAACAAAAATGGATGTGGAGATTAGATACGAAATAATATTATTGTTAATGTTCATCATCTATTACTAGAGGCAATATCCTCGTAGTGTGAGCATACTTGTAGAGAAGAGTGAGCATATTTATAGGGAAGGAAATCATATGGTTGATAAATTAGCGAATTATGGTGTTGATCTTCGTCCTGGTGAAATTCAAATTTTAAAATGCAGTTGGCCAAGTGAAATTTTATATCTTAATCAAAATGATGTCAAGAAAAGGTGATTGTGGAAACATAACACTTTAAGAAAATTGAAAAATATATTTAAAAAAAATGAAAAAACTATGATAAAGAAGTATGCTTCAGTAAATATAATATTATGTAATATTTTGATGGAAATGGCCCCAATAGAAACCACCTATAACTATTAAAAAATAACTTAAAATTATATTAATAAACTACAGATTTCAGTAGAGTGATAAATAAACAGATCATAGGCTTGAATCCGACAATATTCTTCTGGTCTTAAATCCTTAATATAATTAAAATAATAAAACTGATCATTATTATTTGAATGGATAAATGGATCTCAAATTTATGTTTTAGGATAAATAAAATAAACTTTATAAACTTATGAAAGGGATAGGCAGTTGGTTGTGCTTGTTGTTCGTGGGTTATATCAAGAGCATACATAAGGAAAAACAAGCGAGAAGAAAAAAATTAGAAATAACCGCAAGAAAGCATTCAGCATGGAAAATGGAGGTCATCAATATGAGTTTTCAGGCGAGGAAGAAACTTACAGTCCCACAACCACACCACTCATGTGGGCACCAAGACTTTATGTGCAAGAACTAATGAAAATGAAAGAGAAACTTGAAAGCATGGAAAGGAAGGAGAAATTAAGAGATACTAAATCAAATGAGGTTATAAACACCATTCTAAAGTTGGAAAAGGAAAACAACCAACTCAAGGAGCAAGTGTCAAAACTACAAAACCTTGCAAACATGGGTCAACGTGAATGGTATGTCCTCAAAAAAACCATCCACCCCCAATCAACAATGCAATAGAGGTGGAAAAATCAAATGCAAATCAAATAAAAGAGGTACTAGAAACACTCCAAAACATGGAAACAAGAGAAAATGAGCTGCAAAATGAATTAGCAAAGGCAAAGACATGGTTTCAAGTAGTAAAAGAACCAATGAATCAACAAAAAGAGTTGATAAAGAAGCAAGTAAAAATTCAAATAATAGAAGAGAAAGAAAGACATGAGAAGTTATCAAGAATTCCAAATTCTATAAGAAACATGACCTTAACAAAGAAGACCCATACTCCTCCCTAAAAAGAGACATTTCGATATACAATAAGTTGGGGGAGATTATATTAATTGGAGATTTCAATGCAAGGACAACAAATAAGCAAGCTAACATTATAGAAGGTAGCAAAAATATTGAGATTAGTCCTCTTTGGATGCCAAAAGAGGAAAATCAGCAGTGGACCAGGACTTTAGAAGATGAGCATTGGGCTATCACGCAACATGGAGAAGAGTTGTTAAACCTCTGTAACATACACAACTTGATTATTTGCAATGGGATGAACAAATGGAAAAATTCAGGAAAGTATACATGCAAAACATATAAGGGATAAAGTGTAATAGACCATGTAATATGCTCACAAAATTACATACCAAAAATAGAGGAGCTAGAAGTGGAAGATTCTCCAATGGAACTTAAGTCAGATCACAACCCAATTGTTATGAAACTTTGAATGCACGGAGACAAACCAAGGGAAAAACACTTGCAAAGCAATCAAAATAAATATTGTCACAAAGGAAACATTCTCTTAACAGATGAAAATTGACAGAATTTTTAGTAGTATTAAATAACAAGTTACAGAAAAAGAAAGAACTACCTCATAGTAGCAGAGATTACAGTAAGAGTGAATGGTTAATGCACGTTATCCAATAAGCTCTAACCAAATGCAAGAGAGCTAAACCTAAAAATAAAAAAAGGAATAGCTTCCCAACCAACCCATGGTTCAATGAAGATTGTAAAAAAGCGCAAAGATTACTAAAGGAACCAATGGGTAAAACAAGAGCAAACAAAAAAGCATATGAGAAACTGGTAAGGGCAAAAAAAAGAATACACTATAACAAGGAGGAAATAATTAATTTACTTAGGGAAGAATGAACCAAAGAAATTTTGGAAGGAACTAAGCGTGAAAAGGATGCAAATTGAAAATAGCATAACAATTAATCAGTGGTTGGAGTATTCAAAACAATTGTATCAACGTAGTAACCAACATGAGACACCCCCTACTATCATTGTCAAGAAAGAACTTTTCACAAATGAAGATATTATTCAAGGGATAAAAAAGTTAGCAACTGGTAAAGCCCGTGACATAGACAATCTTTAGGCAAAGCATATAAAATGGGGGGTAGATATTCTGACATCGCAGATCAAAGAAATTTTCAATGAGGTCATACAAAATGGCTTCCCTATCGAGTGGACAACTAGCTTGACCATTCCTTTGTTTAAAAGTGGAGATGTAAATAATCCCTCAAACTATCAAACTATCATGATCAACCCTCTTTGCAAAGTTGTTTGGGAGTATGATAGAGCGTAGGATCAACATATGGGCAAAAGAAAAGGGAAAGAGAGCAAAGGGGCAAACAGGTTTTAGGCCCAAGCACTCAACTATTGATCATTATATCATGCTCAAACACATAGTGGAAAAATATGGGACAAAAAAAAGGAGGCTTTTTGTTGTTTTGTAGACTTCAAAAAGGCATTGACACAGTGCCAAGGAAAAAATTATGGAGCAGAATGGAAGAGCTAGAGGTTCCAATTCACTACAGTGCAATAGTTCATAGACTATATGAGCATGTAAATGCTAGAATCAGAACACAGGAAGGGTTATTTGAATGTTTTGGTAGTGACATAGGTGTCAAACAAGGTTGCCCTCTATATCCGACATTATTTGGGCTGTACATTGACAAGTTAGAAGAATGTATAAACAAATTTGGGAAAGAGGGTGTGCACTTAGCCAAATATGTGGTAAAACTTCTCATGTATGCAGACAATGTAATCCTTGTGGCCAAAACAACCAGAGATCTAGAAGATCACCTTCGAGCTCTAGAACTCTTTTGTAAGGAAGTTGGGATGCAGGTGAACACAAGCAAAACACAAATTACAATTTTTTCATAAAAAAAAGAAGAAGCAACAACTCGAATTTCAGTTTGCAGGATAACCACTTGAGGTAGTAGTAGAATACAAATACTTGGGCATAAAATTTCATGACAAACTTAATTGGAATACATGTAGGATGAAAAAAACTCAATGTGGTTGGAGAGCACTATATGCACTTCAAAACAGGTGTAGGAATGCCGAGTTGTGGGACTGCAAGACCACCAAGGTCTTATTTGGCCTACTTGTTACACTCGTTTTGTTGTATGGTTGCGAGGTGTGGGCTAGTGGCACAACAAATATAAAATGGAGGCAAATAGAAAGGATTCAAAAATATCTAATCATAAATTTTCTCAAAATTAAGGCCACAACCCCTTATGAAATTATTCTAGCTGAAAATGGAATGTTCCCTTTAGAAGCAATTGCTATGACTAAGATGTTATGTTACTTGAAACAAAAAACATGAAAAATGATAGATGGCCTAAGGCAGCTAGGGACGAAGAGTTGCATAGGCGAAAGAATACATGGACGAAACAAAATAAAAAATGGATGAAACGTTGGGAAATCAATATAAATGAATGCCCAAATGTCAACAAAGACAAAAAATTATGTGAATGAAAAGTTTAGAAGTGGAATGTGGAAAAATGCAAGCAAGAAAATACAATATTATATTGCAAAGTTTAACCCCACGTATGACCACAAGGAAAAAAACGTATATAGGCGTTGAAATCAAGTGGAAGGAAAAAATCCTCATTGCTCATATAAGGACTAGCTCTCATAGGCTTAGATGTGAAACAGGGAGATGGACAACACCCAAAGAACAATGAGAAGAAAGGATATGTACTCTATGCAGCACAGGGGCAATAGAGACAGAGGAACACTTCATCTATAAATGCCCGAGTTTTTCAGATATCCATGACAAATACAAAGAAACACTTGGAAACGAATCTATGGCAGAGTTATTTGAAGACAGTAAAATAAAAAAAGTTGGGAAATTGCTAACCCAAATCACCAGGAGAAGGAACAACCTTCTCAAAGATATTAAAGATCATATGATATGATTTGAGTAGTTGTACTTCCATATTTAAGGTCCCATAAACCATATTTGGGTCTCGCAGATGTAATTAAAATATTTCATTTCATTTCAAATTGATTATTTAAATGGTTAAGTATCATTATATTGATTTTGATCCAACAAATTAAAATTAACTTAATCTTTAGGTAACATACTAAAATTAAATTCTAACTAACAAACAAAACAAAATGAAATTAAAATTACCAAACGACATCTATCGTAACGTTCACCTTCTAATTCTAACAATAGGTAAAGTCGGCCGTGAAACATGGGAAGACCACTCTGAAAGTTCTTAGTCCCAAGGATGGATCCCTTTTCGAAAAGTAAAAGGAAAAAACACACAAAATCGGAGTAGGGTTTTAGAAATAATTTCACCTTCCAATTCTAACAATTTCACCTCATTTTCACCTTCCAATTTGACCTCATTAGCAAAAGCAAAAAGGAATAATTTCACCTTCCAATTCTAACAAATTGTAACAATGGGTAAAGTCGGCCGTGAAACATTGGAAGACCACTTTGAAAGTTCTTAGTCCGAGAAAAAAAAAAAAAAATCGCAGTAGGGTTTTAGAAACAATGTGTATATAGACCTTTGTGCATTTGACCTCATTAGCAAAAGCAAAAAAGAATAATAACAAGGAATGGAATGATAAATGTCTGAAACTCATCCATTGTTGCTACCCCGTGAGTAGCACTCAAGAGTCTCTTTGTTCAGTCGGAGCTCTCTTCGTATCAAGTCGAAGATTCAATTCTTGACATGGCCCCGGTAAGCTGTCTTCCCCACTCCTGTCGTCCCCCCTCGCAATTATTGTTTTCTCTATACAGAATGTTATTAATCTAAAACGGTCATTAATGGCAGCCGGAGGAAACCCCGCGAGTTGATGGAGCCAAGGAAGAAGATCCGGAGAAGAAGAAGAAGAAGGAGGAAAAGGTACCCAAATGCTGCTATGACTGCTTTTCGTTGTTTTGTGCACCTCAAAATTGGGCCATAAGGAACTTTCAGATAAATTTGCGATGCAAACATAATATCCATTAAAGTAGTCCTTTAGGACCCTGGGTTCATGACGGTTAAAGGAGTCCTCTAGCACCCTGACTTCATAAGAATGAAGTCCCCACATTTCTGTATTCTGCAACTAGATCAGACCTAATTTATTTTATGTGTTTTTTTAATTGATTGTATGTAATTGGACTACACTATATTTTCTATGTATAGATTGGCAAGATTTAAACCTGCCCTCCTTAAATGTCGAGCAATGGACTGATTGAGTTAATGCTATTTGATAACTAAACCACCCTTATTACATAATGTATGACAATTAAGCTAATGCCATTAGATAACTGTATCACCCTTATTACATTAGGTAACATTTTGCCAATTTCGCATAAACCCTGCTCGCCGCCTTGAAATTGATGTATTTAGCCAATTGAGCTCTTGCAGTGGATGATTCTCTGTGTTGTCTTAAATATTCTACGTGTTTTAGATTTGAGCTTGTGTCTCCTCCTGGTATTCTTCTCCTTAAATGTTGAGGAATGAAACGATTGAGTTAATGCCATTTGATAGCTGCACCAACCTTATTACATCATGTATGAGGGTAACATTTTGGCAATTTCGCAAAAACCCTGCTCTCCGCCTTGAAGTCAATGTATTATCATGTATGAGGGTAACATTTTGGCAATTTCGCAAAAACCCTGCTCTCCGCCTTGAAGTCAATGTATTTAACCAATTAAGCTCCTGCTGTTGACGATTCTCTGTGTTGTCTTTGCGATTCTATGTGTTTTCTTTGCCCCGTTATTTATGTTCCTTTAGGAGGATGTGGTTTTGGAGAAAATAAATAACTGTTTTATATTTTATTATTTATTTATTTTCTTGAGAGTTGAGTAAAGTTTGGATGTTACTTTCTTCAGTTCTGGCTTGGATCATGTGGAAGAAGTCAGGAAGCAACGCTGTCATATCTGGATCTATGATATTTGTGTTTTAACTAGACCATTTCCAATGGTAATGGCTGCTGTATGGCCTACACTTCTCTGCTTGAAGCACTTAAGAGGACTGGTAGAAGAATAAAGGGAATAAGCGCATTTATAGAAAATAGAACCGTAAAAAGAACATGTTGTGGCCCTTTTTTTTAATTCTCCAAAGCTGGCTCGCACTTTACTTTCCACTATCGATGCACCGGGTTTGACGGCAAATCTTGCACAAGGTTTGAACGCTATCGAGCAGATGCGTTATCCCTAACCCCGTTGGCGTTTTGGCTCTGGTGCTCCATAAAAATTCATGTTGAAGATTTTGCCAAAAAGCTCAGATTACCTCAGCCATTTGCAGAAACGTAGCAGGCGGAACAGAAAACGGGAATTCTTTTAGCGAAGGGCGTTTCCGTCGCGTATCCGTTTTTCCCTCGGAAAACACAAAACACAACTTCTACTTCACAATTCTTGCACCTATGGGTGGAATATATACCTTTTGGACACAGCCTCTAATCCAATTGGTTATCTAAGCTTTATGGTGGTTTTACTTTGTGGATAAGACAATTTACTCAACCTAAAAATAGTCTAGTCAGCAGGGTTCGACATTTGGATATGTCAATCCATTCCTCAATCAGATCCCACACTTGTGCCCAGTGTCATTATTTTCTTGGGCCTTCTGTTACACGTTGCCAGTCCAGCAAAATAAAGATTAGTGATAAGAGATCTTCATTTGATGCCAAATTTTCCAGCACAGCATGCAGCTGAATTATAAACACAACTGTTATCAAGAGTCAAGACTAACATAGCTGCAAAATCTGCTGGTCTGTTGTTGGAGAGTTCTTCAGAAAGGGAACTAGTACTTTGAAAATACTATATAGCATTCAAAAAATTGATAAAAATTGGACACAAACTTAAAATGGAACTTGAGACAACTCATTCTTGACCATCTTAATTAGTTTCATTTTCATAAGGCATTGAAACCCCAAGTGATTGTGCAGATTAATTCCCAAATGATTGTTTGTTATCATATTTCAAGATTGAGTATTCTCCATGAAAAGGTGAACAGCTGTTGATAATATGTTGCTGTCTATTGTATAGTATATTCCACTAATATGAAGATTTGGTTGGGGGCCTGTAGCATGCACTAGGCACAACTGTGGCATCAGGTCACCTACCCGTTTGAGATTGGTTCATGTGTGTATCATTAATGTTTCAAAATTGAAAATTATGCAGGCCAGGGAAAAGGAGATGAAGAAACTTAAAGCAGCGCAGAAAGCTGAAGCAGCAAAAGCTCAGGTTGGGAGATAACTATTTGTTTTATGAAAGTGGTGATTTTACTGTCTAAAATTTTATATATAGTATATATAAGTAGATTGCTGAGGTTTTTTGTTATTTTCAAAATAGGCCATTTCTCTTGTTTCACACCTTATAAGCTTGTAAACAGGCGGAGAAGGCATCACAGCCATCAAAGAAAGCTGAGCAAAAAGCTGCAAAGAAGGCTGTGGCAGATGAAAACCATGAAGACTATCAAGATCCTCCAACTCCTCTTGGTGAGAAGAAAATGCTTGCTCAAGAAATGGCAAAAGCATATAATCCAAGTGCCGTAGAAGCTGCGTAAGCGATGATTCCTGCTATTCTTAAAATGTTTCATGACTGTAATTATTGGTGTCTCTAATGATTTGTTCAACTATGGAACTATGATATTGATTTATGATCATTTCTTCTTTTATGCTAATTCTAGCTTTTTCATTCTCAGATGGTATCAATGGTGGGAGAAGTCTGGGTTCTTTGTAGCTGATGCTAACAGCAAAAAACCTCCGTTTGTAATTGTAAGTGTTCTTTTCTTATAGGTTTTAGCGAGGAAAGTTTATTTAGATAAGGCTATTATATCGAGAAATAAGTTGCCAACACCATACTCTTCCGCATGTTTTTTAGTTCCTCATTCAACACTTCAAGGTGATGCCTGCAATTATCTGAACAGGTTATCTTGAATGTAACTCCTTAATTTCCATTGGATTTGTCTATTTATTACAAAATATTTGACATGGCTAGATGTTGATAGTCACATATGGCTCTTATCTAGTAGATATCCTATGTCAGATCAATATCCTATTAGTGATGGTGATATGATGAACATAAGATCCATCTTGGACATTATCATAAAATGTGTCACCTGAACCTAAACAAGCGTAAAACACAGGCCCTAAATATATAGCGCAGAGTTAAATAAAGAGTCATTCTAATTGGAAATTTTTTTTTTTTAGTTGAAAAAGTTGGGACTAAGTTGCCAACACCATACACTTCCACTTCGTCAATTTTAATTGGTCTCATAGGGGGAAAAAAATACTCCTGTTAATTTTACATGTTCCCTAATCAACAACCTATATTATTTCCTCAGGTCACGTCACTTTTGAGGTCCCATTGCAATAGAGTATCTTGAAAAGAATGTTTTAAAAACTATTGACTGATAAATTTAACTGCCCTAGACACAAAACCAGTCTTGCATTCCATGCCAAGTAAGAACACAGTGGAGTGTAAAATTTTATAATACTTGGGATAACTCAGTGGACAAAATTTAAGCCATTCCGGTTAGTAGATTTCAAAATCTGCCTTAAATGTGTATATTGGCTTAAGAGATGCCAGAAAATTGAATATTATTGCCTTATAATGTGAGAAAAATAACGAAAAATGATTGTTATATGCTAATCTTCATGAGTGCCCAAAAGGGTCATGTGATTCAGAGCTATAACTAGGAGTAGTAGCTTTTTTTTTTTTTTTTTTGAATTTACATGGTGGAATCGGTAGCCGCCACGAATCCAGGCAGGCTGTCCAGCTTTTATGGCCGCCACAATATTCTGCGCTGTCCGCCCCAGAAGCCGCCACACAGATCTTCGCGCAGTCCGCCCCTATAACCACCATGCCACAATCATTTTAAACCTTTTACGCCGCTGAAAGCACCAGGAAAGGGACAAGCGTTCAGTCCGGCGAGGCCCGAGATTTGAACCTTGGACCTCCGCCCCCCTTATGGGGTTTGGGTGAAGAGTAGTAGCTTTTAAAGGAGTGCTTAAACTTAAATTATATATCATATAAGAAAAGTAACAGGAGTGTAGCACGTGAATAGAAAACCTGATGAAAAAGCGATCCCTATAGAACCCTATGAATAGATGACATAAACAATATGCATATGATTACTATAAGATAAAACAAAGCAAGAAAAGCTGGTTCTAAAGAAGAGAAACCACTAGGTAATGAACATGTGATGTAAAATTTTCTTACCAAAGTGAGGAGAGCATTGTCAACCGCGACATCGTTACGACTAACCAGTGGTAAGGTGTCAACTAGAGGATGAGAGAACTACAAAATGATTGAGAAGGGTGAGCATGAATGAACAACAAAGAATTACTGAACTTGCTTACATCTGTGACATAACTAACAGAGCAATTATTCTCCTCCCATTTTAACTATTGGGGAAGGTTGTTGTTCTTAACATGAATAACTCTTACCTGAGAGCAATGGAGTTAATTGAATGCGTTAGTAAGTTGGAATTTTGAGGCGACCTAAAATTAGGAAGTAATTTTCTGTCTGGAAGAGGTATGCAGGAAAATTATCCTTGTTGGAACTTTCTGTTCCTATATATACAGTCATGGTCGTCTCCTGCAATTCTCTTGCTCTGATATCCGTATCTACGTGTCAAATATGCATATGGATACAATACTTTTTGGATATCGTATCCAAATGTATTCGTATACATGGTACTGTATCAAGATGTATCTGAATACATGGGAACCGCATCTAGATGTATCCGAATACATGCCTCAATTTGGTCCATATCTAATACATCCCAATATGGCCTAGGCATGTCTAGAGTTTTATTCACGACATGACATTAAAGAAGAATATGCAAATGTTAAAAAAATAAATTTAAAATTAGAAAAACAGCTACAATCATCTTCTTAGTTAATGAAAATATCCTTTTTAAAACTTGAAGTGTGTAAACATTATTGTGTTATATCTTTTTTCTTTTCATCTATAAAACATATATGCTTTTAATAATGTCATACCCATCTGTAACCATATTAGGAGGTCTTGAAAATTTTGCTGTATCTGTATCTGATAACGTATTGGTATAAGATACAGTTTCCGTTTCCATGCAACATAGTTCATAATTGATTGCCAATATAAAGCAAGTAGTTCTGATAAGAATTTCTGAAAAATATGTGGAGTATTGATCCCAACAATACCAAGCCAAATTCAAGTATGCAGCTTTTGAGAATTAGCAAATATCCTTGGTTGCCTATCAAATATGTGAAATGCATGGTAATACAAGAAATGCCATATTCCCAAACTTTGAAATTTGCACAATATTGTGGCTCTGAAACCAGGATTCGTAAACCCTGGGGTAGGGTAGTTATTCCAGAGATATGTAGTTGAAAACAGAGTGACCTGCAGGTGGTTGTCTTTACCAGGCACAGGGGATTTTCTCCAAGCAGCCCTAAGGGGCAAAACTCCAACACCCCCAAAAACTAGTCTCTCCTAACAATCGAGGCCGAAGAATCTATGCTGAAGAAATCCATGATTTGTCTCTGTCCATCACTAATCTGGGGCCCCAACGAACTGTGGGTGTGCTGTCTAGTGACCCAGCCTCTGTCCAAATGGGCTGATATGGGCGTTTCCATCCGGTATCACTCGGTCCATCAGAGTTGGTAAAGTAGGTTGTGATGGGTTGATGGTGAGGGGGGCAAGATCCATCTGGAGGAGAGCTTCTTTGTCGACGAAACTGAGTTGTCTCCCTAAAAAAGAGTGCGAGACATTGCTAGTCCGGGTATCTGAAGAAGGTGGATAGAGATCGAGAGTTATCCCTGAAAAGACAATGAAATCTGCCTCGGATCTCATAGTAGATGGGACATTGAAAAATAAAGTGATGCAATGTTTCAACTTCTGTCAAGGAACAAAAAAGTCAAACCTGCTCCTCCATCGGAAGATGGTGATCTGACTCAACCCGAAGTTGGTGGGAGCATACCCTGAGCTGCCCAATTGGGATCCGAAGGTTATGCATTGTGTGTTTTTGAAGGTACCGTGGGGGGACTATCCTGCGGTCTTGAATCTGGAGGAAGTGCTTGTGGTAGAAAGACAATTTGGGGGAAAGAGGGGCAGCGGGAGAGATCCATGTGCAGCTGGTATACTGGAGACTAACATCCTTCCAGATCTTGTGAAGCACCTTCTCCTTATTATTCCGAGAGGGGGGGAGAGCACCCAAGGAATAAGGGGGAAGCCTATCAATTTGTATCTGAATGCTGGCCAGAAGTGTAGAGACCTGAAAATACCAGCTCCTTCGACCCCCCAAGAACTCAGAGAGAGGTCCATTGAGGAGCGAAGGGCAAGGTAAGGGTACCGTCTACAGCCCGAGGGGGTATCTCCCAAAGTATAAAAAAGATGAACTCTAAAGAAGTAAGCATGCTCTAAAGAAGTAATGGTGATGAACTCTATCTCCAATTGAAGATGAGAAAAGAATCCATTGACAAATTTAGTATGAAGGATATTGCAATTTCCAACCACTTCCAGCTTGATATAGAGTTGATTGAACTCCTCAATGTACTGCTTGACTGAATGGTCAGATTTTTGATGAAGATGAAGCCGACCAGCATGTCCTCTGCATATCCAAAGGGATAAAAGCGCATCCAAAGAGTGGTTTGTGACTCTTTTCATGTAGCAGTTTCCAATTGCTTTGTTGCTCGCAAAAGCTTGATGTGCAATTGCCACTAAGTGAGAGCTTGATTGTCCATATGGACCTCAGCCACCATGATCTTGTGTGCCTCCGTGAGCTGGAGTTGCATCTTGAAATATGCCTCTAGACTGCAAATCCAAGCATCCACTTTATCCCCATTGATTGTGCCATTGAAATGAGGAATGGAGATCTTGGTGTCCAACTTGAAGGCAGGTTGGGCAATTGAGACAGCTGAAGAGGGAGAATTGACATATTGTTGTCCCATGAGAAGTTGGAACATATTGGCCATTTGATCCATGTTTCAGCTGAAATTTCTTCTGTTGCTGTCTCTGACCGTTCAACTCTTAGATTAGATCAAAAACTGAATTGAATCAAAGTTAGGTGCAGAGCTGCCTGAACTAACCATCACAATGCTTTTTTGTTTGATGGCAGAATTAGCAAAGGCTACTAAAAATCAGTATTTTGCAGGAAACAGATGAAAAATATTTCTTTAAAAAAAAAGGAGAATGCTGATTTCTGGGTGGGGGAAACAGACAGCAGCCTGGAGCTGCAAATGCAGAAGCAGTAATGTGAACAGCAGGGCAGGGTGTTGCAACTAATCTCAACTTGAGGCTGAGCAAACTCAGCAAGGATGGATCTCAAGTGAGCAAGGATGTATTGACCTCAACGAGGCTCTGATATCAAATGATATGTCCCTGCAGTAAAATTATAACAGCAGCATATGCTCACTGGCATACAATCAGTAGAATGCATAGACTGGAGAGCAAATGAGAGAAGATATCTGCCAAAGCTGGTGATGTCCACTCTTCATTGATGAGGTATAAATAGATTTACAAAGATGAGGTTGAAGGGTTGCAAACTGTCCTTGAACTAGGCATGCATAGACATCTCAATTAGTCTGACTTACATGCAGTTAGTGACCTGTACAATGTCATGGGCAGTGCATTCAATTTGGTCCAACTGAGATGAACTGGACAGGCAATCTAGGACTTTAGCCACTAACGGAGATAATTACAAGGAAGAGAGAGATAGTTACAAGGAATAAGGAGATAATTAAAAATAAATCTCATCAATTGATTTACAAGAAAAAGGTTGGTCAGCATCAATTTACAAGAAAAATGTGTGTGTGAGAGAGAGAGAGAGAGATTTATTGCAATATGATAATACAAATTGTTAAGTTCACCATCTACAATAGTGGGTGGGTATCTTAAGGAAGTTTTTGAACATCACAGTTGAAAAATCTGTTGCAATATAATGATAAAAGTTTGAGAGAGAGAGAGAGAGGCATTTGTTGCAACATGATGATACAAATTTTTAAGTTTACCATGCAAGAGTGGGTGGGTATCTTAAGGAAGTTTTTGAAAATCACAATTCGAAAATCTGTTGCAACATAATGAGAGAGAGAGAGAGAGAGGCACGTTTGTTGCAACCTGATGATACCAATTTTTAGGTTTACCATGTACAGGAGTGGGTGGGTATCTTAAGGAAGTTTTTGAACCTCACAATTCGAAAATCTGTTGCAACATAATGGCATAAATTTTTAAGTTTACCATATAGAAGAGTGGGGGGATATTTAAAGGAGGTTTTTGAACATAACAAAATGAACACAGACAAGATCCTTGTGGATTGAACTCCACAATAAGGAAAAACTTATTTTTGTAATATGTTTTTCTCTTTTATTTTTTGTTCAATGGGTCCAACTGGGTCTTCCGTGGGTGAAATAAAATATATTTCATGTCATTTTGTTTACTATAAGCTTGGTCAAAGATTCAAAACTCAAATAGGTACACAATTCAACTAATAATATAGGGTAAAGCTAAATCTTCCTTTTGCCACAAGGGGGTCTCATACCCCCAAGAGATGTGATGGCTTGGCTGTGACTTTAAAAATTAAAATCACTTGAAAAATAACTTTTCCATGCCCACGTCTTATGATGACTATGGACTGTGGAGATACAGGAACTTATCATCTCACATAATTATTGCAGAATGATTGGAAAATTATATATTGTTTATGACTTCACGTTATGTGTGGCATTGAGGGATCTGTCGTATGTCAATGATATAACTGATATAAATGCTATTTTCCTTCATAAGGATGATTTTCTTGTAAACTTCTATGGAAATGTTGTACATCTACTTCTAAATTCCTTTAAATGCATTTTCTATTTAATCTTGTACCATGTTTCGTACATTCAAACACATTTTTACCTTGTAAAATCTCTTTATTCCTTTCTTAAACCTTGGATGTTTTTTTGTTACAGGTTTTGCCCCCACCAAATGTTACTGGTGCATTACATATCGGGCATGGTCTTACCTCTTCTATAGAGGTATTAATGTAACTGTGCTTTTTGTGTGGTGTCATTGTTCATCTTGCAATATTTTTTGTTTTTGTGTTCAGTTAGCATTTTGTGTTGTTATGCTGATTGTTGTGTTCTATCATATTATTTGTTTTGTGTCCAGGATACCATAATTAGGTGGCGAAGGATGAGTGGTTATAATACTCTTTGGGTCCCTGGAATGGACCATGCTGGAATAGCAACACAGGTTAAAATGATTACTGATTTTGTAATTGATATTAATTTTCTTATATCAAATTGTTTTTTTAGAAACTAGTTTTGATCACTGGTGCTGTCGTTCATTGTCAAATAGCTGCGGTATACGAGAAATGCAAGTATCATATATTCATTAAAAATCTAGTGTTTTATGCGCAAAAGCATTCAAAGTAGATAACTTGAAATGTGCTGTGATATAGCCCTAGTTAACACACATATGAAATTTGTTTTAATTTTTAATTTTTTTTTTGGAGATTGGAGACTAGAACGCATGTAAAGAGGACACAACAAAGTTAAAATTTAACTAGATAGTGCATGATTAAAATAAAATTGTAGTGTGTGGAATGTCTTGTTATATGCTAGGATTCAAGACTATTGAAATATTATGAAAAAATTCCCCAAATTTTTTTTTTTTATGTGTTTATTTTTGTACTCAATAAATGCATTTTCCAATTTTTTTGCTTTAATCTGTTTTTCCAAGCCTTCTAAGCAAATCTAATATGTTTAGTTTGTTGTACTACATGCTTTATTTGGCAGGTTGTCGTGGAAAAGAAGATAATGCGTGAAAGAGGATTAACAAGACATGATCTTGGACGTGAGCAATTTGTGGCTGAGGTGTGATTGTTATAACTGGTGGATGCAATGATGCATCATATGATTACTAGATGGATTTTCCATGCCTGATATCAGGATGTTTGAGTTTGTGTTTTGAAAATTTTTTACTCTGTTTGCAGGTCCAGAAGTGGAAAGAGGAATATGGAGGGACGATTTTGAAACAGGAGCGTCGCCTTGGAGCCTCACTTGATTGGTCACGTGAGGTTAGAAATTTAACTATTCTCTAGATGTCTAGTTCCTTAAATGTTGCAGCTTGGATTTCATGCACAGATATTTTCTGACAGTTCCTTCAGAAGTACTCTGGTTATATTTGTTTCTAATTTAAATGTTAATGCAGTGCTTCACTATGGATGAGAAAAGATCAAAGGCTGTGACAGAGGCATTTGTTTGCCTTTATAAAGAGAGTCTTATTTACAGGTAACTACTTTAGTCATCTCAATTTCTTGATGTCTATCTATTAGAGCATACAATTGCATTTTGCATTGTGGCTGTTATATAAGATACTCAGTACAACATGCAGTGTAATTTATGTTGTTCAGTCCTTCAGGATTATGTTATTCATTCCAATTGGTTAAGCCAAAGTCATTGTGGCTGTTATAGTAAACATGTGATTTCTGTTTCTATAGTATAAGCTGTTGATATGGTTCAATTTCTCTTGATGTAAATTGCTGTTCATGGTGTTGGGATCATCTTCTGTTTGTTATATTTCTTTCATTTGATTAATGTATTATGCAATAATTCTCAGTCATTCTAGGAACGACAGATTTCTGGAGGTTTCATTATCAGAAACCTCTGTTATGGTCTGCTGCTTTACTAAGTAGTTGATATTGATGGATGATGGTTATATTTCGTGGCTGAGAAACTTTCCAAGGTTTAGAAAGGTTTCAAAAGTGATATATGCTTAGGTGAGTGGGCTGTACGATATAAAAGTCTAAGATTATAGGCTATATATATGTCTGTATGTATATATTTTACTAAGCTATGTTTGGCTTCTGTTGGAGGTGACTTCCATCAAAATAACAAAAGATTATATTGTTCTCATTACATTGCTGTTAGATTAATTAATCCATATCCGGCTTGTCTTTTTATTAAAGATATACTTCATTTTGCCTTTCTATCAAAAATATTCATCATTTTCCTCTAACTGCTATGTCTCCGCAATCATTTCCTTGATATCATTTTCATTAAGAGATAAAATCTCACTTGGCCAGTTGCCTTCTAAAAGTTGAATTTTGCCAAGACAAAGATCAACATCCCAAATGGCTAAAATATTTGCTATCTGGTTTTCTTGTATATAAATACCTATAAATATTCCAGTGGCATATTCCTATGATGGAATTTCGTTCCACGTCAATACCTGTTCTGTTTTATAAATATGCTGGCTATAATTACCTGTCAATTCCTGGATACCTCTTTTTTAGGGTCTTATTCATACCCCTAATATTTCAAGATGTCATTTTGATCATCACTTTTGTTTTTATTTGTGGACTTAGCCCACTTCTTGTTAACATTTCCGATATTTGCTTTTGTTTTCCCATATCAATATCCCTCGGAGCTTCCTTTTCTTTTTGTTTTTGCTTCTTGGGTCTTCCTCTCCTTTTTTCCATTTGCACCAATACTTTCATCTTCATTAATATATTCAATTTATTCATATTGTTCATAATGAGGCTTATCATCTATAGATTTGTCTTGCTTTGAAGGATCTAAAGTGCAAGGAATAACCTCTAAAGCACTTTTTTCTTTATGTTGCCCTAGAAACCCTGAAGTTCAAGGATGTTCCTCCATAGTAATTGCCTTCTCATGCTGCCTTAAAGATCCTAAAAAGTTATGGATATCCTCCATACTCATATCTTTATTATGCTGCTCTTGAAACCATAAAGTGCAATGGATAACATCTACACTATTTTCATTTCTAGTGCAAGGAGAGGATTTTATACTACTTGAAGAAAATGAAGACGATTTATTTGGAATAAACTTGACCTCTTTCGCCTTCTTTGTTTCAAATTTTCCTCTTCTTCCTTTACACCTTTAGTTACTTCTGAATATGAACTTGTATTTTGTACTTCATCATCCCTTGTATCCTTCTTTGTTTCTTCTAACAGTTGATCTGAGTGAACTATGATGGCCTTTTTCATATGATGCTGTAGATAGGTTTTCTTTGCCTCTTTTTTGGGAGTGGAATATCCTTGATCTAATCCAGCTTCTACTATAGTATGATCTCCTTGCTTCATCTTGAAGTTTGTCTCATGGCCTAAATTTTCTGTCTCTCTCCATAGTTTTCACTTTGCAATCTCTTGCCATGTGTTCAGTCTTATAACATTTGTGATATCGAAATGCAATGTTTTCAGAATCCACTAGTTGATTCCATTCTCTTGATTCAGATTTAATCTTTAACGGATTGTGGGAAAGGTTTTGAAATATCTATAGCAACACATACCCCGGTATTTACAACATGCTTTTGCTCCGTAGTAGTTGGTCCCCCTTGGATGAACTTTCCTAGGGTATTGTCAATATTCTTCAAAAGATCCTTATTGATAAGTTGATACGGAAATCCAAAACGTCTAACCTACACAAGAAACTTTTTAATAGTTTCTGTCTTGATAGAAAATTCTCACTTCATGATCTTAAATATAGGGCATCTTTCCCCCTAAACCATGGGCCACCACCCATTATTTTATCCCTGATTTCCAAACTGAAAAAGATGACGAGGAAAAAACCTATAGGAAGAAAAGTCATGGAGTAATTTGAATTCAAACCCCACTTGCATTTGATCCAATTTGAATCTCTGAAAACCTTGACTGGTCTCCATGGAATGCAATGTTTTCGATCATTTTATTACATTCGATCATCTTGTCCTTGATAATGACTTTTTTGTGTAATATCTGCTCCCTAGACTGGACTTCTAGCTAGGGCATCCTTCCCTCTAATTAGGGCTTTCAAATATGACATACCTTCTATGCTACCTAGCTTTTCCTCATATGAATCCTTGATTTTTTGAATTTTCCTACGCACACAACATTATGTGATGCCTGCAGGAAACTCATTGTTATTAAGCAAAATCAAAACAGATGTTAATATTTTTATTTATTCTTAAATTCAATTTGAAAATCCTATGATAGGTTAACATCACCCACATTCGTGAAACATTAAGCCTGTTGGCTGCGGACTGCTGGGCCTGGTTGGTTTTTATTATATAGTTTCTTTTGCTTGAACGAACTGTAAGGCTTAATTTATCATCCTGATCAAAGTATTGGAACCCGAAGAAGTATAAAGTTTGAAAAATATGGAAGAGAAGAGCCATGAGTTTAGTGTAGTCTAATAGATATGATAGTTGTTGATGCGGTAGAATCTGTTTTTTTTTTTTGAATGAATCGGTAGAATCTGGTTTTTAAAACACTTTTTGATGATTATTTAAATTAAAAAAATGGCTAAAAAATTGTTTGATATGTTAATTATACATGTTAGCTTGTCATTGTAATAATGTCTTATCATTCTATGCGGTTTATAAATCAAGGGATCTTTAAAAAATACATGTGACATGGTCACATTTTACTCTAACTGGAGGGAAGTTTTGGGGTGCCTACATGGTATTTTCGTGGAGTGGGATACATATTTTATCTGCAATATAAACACCATTAAGAACATTGATCTCGAAGGACATCTAATGTGGTTTGATAATAATTCAATGAAATATATGACATGATAAAATCGGAATATACTTTCATGAGGTGAGGTGGGACCTTGTGATTTTGGCTAACATGTTAACTTAAGAATCCCAACTACTGGTCTTTCCCCCTATATAAATGAAACTTCCATTGTAATCTACAAGCAGGTATCATATGCCAATAGCTGTGGTGGCTAGAATGCGATGTGAAAATTCATGTTTACTGTTTTACCTTTTAGAATTAGACATTATGAATGTGCGTGGACCAATATTCTAGGACGTACTTTGCCCGTTTATCAGACATGTTGTTCCTTTTATCCAGCTGGGAAGCAGGTCAGATGCAGGTAGGATATGTCATCATATTTGGTAAACCCAAATATGTTAAGATGTATCTGATATGACTTCTTAGAGTCTGACCTGTCTCCTACAAAAGTCAACGAAAGAAAGAAGAAAAATGAAATCTACGTCAATGAGGGAAAAAAACAACTCGTACCCTTTCATACAAAGCACTTGTTTTTGAGCTCATATTTGAGGGCCATTTGGCTGTGAAATTTCTTTTTGAATTCCAAGTGTTCCATGGCATTTATTATTAAATATATGTTATCATAATTTGTGATATGGAATCTGTATTATATCGAAGGCTTTCTAAAAGTCATATCTGGATGTGTTACTGGACTTATATATGTACCTGTGTCAGTTCACATGAACCTTGGACCCATGGTATTAATACCTAATGTATGCTATTCATATTTATTTGAGTGACATCATATCCAATGATGTACTTGTTTTGAGGACCTTGTGGAGAGTTCTTAGGCAGCGTCAGTTGTATGATATTCAGTACTTTATTCTTAATTGAACATATTTATCTTCAGTATAAAACATAAAAAAATTTAGCATTTGTTTTTTTAGAAATTTTTATTTGAGAAAGTACGAGACTTGGGCAGTATGAGAGGAGCGAAGAATGAACCCTAGAGCTAACATGGGGCCCACAAGAGAAATCAACCAACGGAAACCACACATGAGGAGAATTCCACACTCACCACCATTGAGCGATGCTCCCACAGGAGAGAATGGAGCATACGGTTGGGTCATGATTTGCTCGTTTGAGGGGCTGGGTCATGGTTTGCCTGCACTATGGCATTTCACCCAAAAGCTTGCTTCCTGATTTACAAAGCTCTATGTGGGTGTTGTGCTTTATATACCACCATGAGGGTCATCGTGGGATACATGTGGGATAATGGTTCAAGACTCTTGCAACGTTGCTCAAGGTATTTTTTAGAATTTTTTATTTGAGAAAGTATGAGACTGGGCAGTATGAGAGGAGCGAATAATGGACCTTAGAGCTAACATGGGGCCCACAAGGGAAATCAACCAACGGAAACAACACATGAGAATTCCACACTCACCACTCATTGTTATTGCTGATTTTGTATTGTTGAAACTTGGAAGTGTAATCTAACTCATGGTCAAGGCTTACAATGTATGATGTAATCTTATATAGGCCTATGGACAATCATTGTACAAATGTATTTAATTTATGTTATATTTTATTATGTAAGGCCTATGGGCCATGGTTAACCTTGTTATGGTTAAACCTACCGTATAACACCCTCTTGTTATGTTGGCTTAGGTAAAACTCACTTATGTAATTGGAGTTTTGGTATTGGTATAAATACACCCCTTTGTTCCATCTATTGTATTGGAGTTTTGTGATTCTTATCTACGGATGATATAGCGATTATTTACGGTACCTACGAGTACCCACTT
The DNA here is from genome assembly GCA_028583015.1 of Wollemia nobilis. NCBI lineage: Eukaryota > Viridiplantae > Streptophyta > Pinopsida > Araucariales > Araucariaceae > Wollemia > Wollemia nobilis. The sequence continues at coordinate 3,174,821 of JAQPPZ010001629.1, read as the reverse complement.
TATTTTTTTCTTTTTTGTCCCTTTTTATGTTTTATGTATAAGATTTGAGTTGATGGATTACTTCTATTCATTTCTGGAAATAGGTGTGAATTCCAACATGGTATCAGAGTGGGTATAGAGCAACGTCAATTGGTGATGTAGAAAGTTAACTTGGAGCCTCCAATTTTTATTCCAAGATCTAGGACGTATTATTCCTCAAGATTTTATAAGTGTATTTCGTAGAAGAAACAAAGACAAAATTCTTTTCCATGACATACTACTAATTTCTTCAAGAATTATTGAAAAGATCCATATACTTCATTCTTTTCGAGGTAACCTTAATTTTTTGCTTGCAATTCTGATTCATTTTTTGTGCAAAATGAAAAAGCCTTTGGTTTCTTTTTGTTTTGGCACCATTTTTTAAAATTTAAATTGTGCACTGTTACGTGCACAAGGCTTTGCTATGTGTCATCAGAAGCATAGTTGTGGCGAATACTCTCTGTCATGGTGGACAAAGTAGGTGTGGATATTGTTGTGGCATTCATCTGATGGCTAGGCAAAGTGGAGGCCTTGCAACAGGGAGAGTCGTGGGTTCAAGCCTTATTGCCTTTTTGGTGCAAAACAAAGAAAGATTGTGAGATGTGTCATTGCGTAGGGGGATAGTGCATTTTTTCATTTCGGATGACATGCCCAACGAATTTCAAGGAATTGTGGCCTTCTTCCGTCACATAGGAAGCTCTGTCTTGTTGGCGAGTGCGCCTTTGTTAAGGCATTGGCAACTTAGACGACCCTGGTTCGAGTTTGGGTGGGGCATGTTCTTTTCGGTTTGACTCTTATTTTTGAAGGCATGAGATCGTTTTGCTTGGCTGACTACTTTCCTTACACATGTGCAAGGAATGAGTGTTGGTTTGAGCAACACTTTTTAAAGGTAGGCAACCAAGGTTCAATTCTTGCTCTTGGTTTTTTCAAAGAAACATGAACAAACAACCATCTTGGTCGATGTGGCGCTCTCGTGTGCCAAAAAATTAACATTTTGTGTATTTATATCAATCCAACAAATCAAAAGCAACCAAGTGTTGAAATCAGACAGGTCTAGACATGTTGAAGTGGCAAATGATAAGTGGAAGACCTAGCAAATTGTTGATCGCCAAGTGGTTGTAGGCAATTGGATATTGTTTCTCTAAGGTTTGTAGCTTTAATTTTTCATTTTGGGGGTCCATTAGGGCAAAACTTTCGAAGGCCATAACTTTTGCATAAAAAGTGTTTTGAGCCCATTTTTTTAAATCACACAATTTTTTGAGCTCTACGCATTGGTGGCATTAGTTCAAGGATTGCTATAGTGTTAGGGGTCGTATTGTGTAAGATGGATCGCCAAGCTTTAGTTACTTGTATTAATGGGCGAAATTATAGTATTTGGTCAACTCAAGTGATTGGCTTGTGATGCAATAAAAACCTGTGGTGCATCTTTCAAGAAGATAAGGCAACAACACTTCATGAAGAAACTTGCCATCAAAGGGAAGAAGAAGCTTTTGGTCTATTTTCCTTGTCAATTGAACCGAAGTTGCTTTTCCACATCAAAGAAGAAGTGAACCTATTAAGGTATGGTCAAAATTGCATGACTTATTTGGAGAAGTTAATCCCACTCAAGTAAGTTGCTTGGAATTAGAGCTTTCTTCCCTCAATTTGGCTGAGTTTGATAACTTTGAGGACTATATTGTGAGATTCAAGGCATTAAGAGTAGATATTACATTTTTTGGGGACAAAAAGAAAGATGATGCCGGATGCGTAAAGATTGTGCTTGCTAATCTCTCACCTTATTTTTAGATGTTAAAACTCATGGTTCAAACATCAAATGATTCCTACGTTTTTGGAATCTCAAAAAACTCTTACTCTTGATCAACTTTCTCTCTCCTAGTTCATTTTCAAGTGGCAATGAGGAATTGTGGTGGCACTTCACAAATACAAGCTCATGCAAAGGAATTCAAACCTAAGGAAGCTAAGACCCAGGGGCCCAAGGTCTAGGCTAAGTCTTCAAAGAAGTCAAAGACCATTTGCGGATATTGCAAGAGGGAAGGGCATCCAATGAAGAATTGTTTATTGAAGTTACAAAGGATTAAATCTGAGTTCTTGAAGATGGATAGACGTCTTCTAGATGATGAGGGGGATTCTGAAGGATCCGCCTCAACTACAAAGGCCCACTGGAGCATTTGTTATTGGGGGGAAGATATTATTGTCACTAATGTCTTCTCTCCTTGGCCCCTCAGTTTAGATTATGAGGGGGTGTTAAAAGTGTAGTCTGACTTATGGCCAAGGCCGACAATGTATGATTTAATCTTGTATAGGCCTATTGGCAATCATTGTACAATTGTATTTAATTTATTATATTATTTTTTTATGTAAGCCCTATGAGTTGAGGTTAACCTTGTTGTGGTCGAACCCACCTTATAACTTGTAATTAACCTTAAGCCCTCTTGTACTATCGGCGTAGGTTAAACTCATTTATGTGATTGGGGTTTTGGTATTGGTATACCCACCACTCTATCCATTGTATCAGAGTGTTGTGATTCTTATCTATGGATAATATAGTGATTATTTATGGTGCCTACGGGTGCCCACTATATCTTTTTATTTTCATCCCTTTTTATGCTTTCTATATAAGATTTGAGTGGATGGATTGCTTTTGTTCATTTATGGAAATAGGTGTGAATTCTAACATTTATCTAATCTTGTTGATTGTTTTGTTATGCTGCTTGGATTTCTTCTTGAGATGGTCACATAAGTTTTTTTTTGTATTTGCTTGGGTATTATGTGTCAACTATGAGATTAAATTTTTTCCTCTTTTGTTGGTTGCATTGCCTTATGGTTTATTATGAGAATGTCTATATTTCTCAGGGATCATCGACTTGTGAATTGGGACTGTGTTCTGCGAACAGCAATTTCTGATATTGAGGTATGTTTATATTTTGAACATCCTTTTCATGTCATCATGACTTTTCTGTCTTATGTAGTTTCTTTTTGAACCACTATTTAGGTTATACTTAAATAATGTGTTGTGTTTATTATTCTGTTGTACAGGTAGACTACATTGACATCAAAGGGCGGACACTACTGAAAGTTCCCGGGTATAAAAGTCCAGTTGAGTTTGGAGTCTTGACATCCTTTGCTTATCCACTGGAGGAAGGTTTGGGGGAGATTGTTGTGGCAACAACAAGGCCTGAAACTATGCTAGGCGACACTGCCATTGCGGTGCACCCTAGTGATCAGAGGTACATGCATTTGCATAAGAAGTTTGCTGTTCATCCTTTCAATGGAAGAAGACTTCCTATCATCTGTGATGCAGAGCTTGTTGATCCAAACTTTGGAACTGGTGCTGTTAAGGTAATGTACTATACTTTCCATGATTCTATCCAATTGTGTAATATTTTTGTCTGAGGGGAAATTTTTTTCCTTCATTCACTCATCTTTTGGTTACCTCATGTTGCTTGAGTCATAAATCCAGATTCTTTAGTGAGAAATCTGAATTTAAATATATATTTCATTTGGATCATCCATATCCATGGTATGCAATACAAGATTCTTATTTTAATTGTATGGTGTTTTTCATGTCTTCTGCAGATAACTCCAGCTCATGATCCAAACGATTTTGCTGTAGGCAAGCGTCACAATCTGGATTTTATAAATATATTCACCAATGATGGCATGATTAATAGCAATGGTGGAAAGGAGTTTGAAGGAATGAAGCGTTTTGATGCTCGAGTGGCAATAATAGAAGCTTTGAAAAGCAAGGCAAGTGCAATGCATTCTTGTCAAAATTATGGGGCAAAAATTGGAAAACTTAATGTGGTGTGGTATAGCTGATTAGATTAAAAGTGAGTGTAAGCTGTGTGTGTCTATCTATCTATCTATACAAATAGATAAAACGGGTTATATGGGATGGGAACAGGCCCTGTCCGTATTATGTCCTGATTGTGTTACCATGGTATTTCAACAAACCTCATAGTGTTATTAATATAAATTAGTGGCAGATAACTTTAATCACCTGGCAAGATTTGAACCTTAGGCCGATATGAACTTAACCTTGAGGTTAACCATACAATAAAATAATAATAAATTACCTTTTTAATTGAGGTTATCCATAAAGGTGGATTAACCAATACCATTAAGGTTGAAATATGAAAGGGGCTTGTAGGCTTACATAAAGGAAGAATGCCTGTAGGCTTACATAAAGGAAGAATGCCTGTAGGCTTACATAATCACATGCCTGTAGGCTACATAAATAACGCTCATAAGCACCTTATCACACTTTTGGCCTTGGCCTAAACAAGATCAGATTACACAAATTTCAACACCCCCCCATAATCTGAGCTGAGAGGGCCAAGGAGAGAAGACATTAGAGGTAACACCTCCCTGCCCCCCCACAAAATGGATGCTTTAGTGGGCCTCTAATGTTCCTCTTTTGTCCTCGATTGCATCATCAGAAAGCTTGTGTCCAGCCCCTAAGAATTCTGTTTCAATCTTCTTCAGCCGTATAATGCAAATCTTGATGGAGTGTCCTTCCCTTTTACAATACTTGCAAATATTTGACTTCTTTGAAACCTTAGACTTGCCCTTCGGCAATTGAGCCTTAGATTCCATTGACTTAAATTGTGAACAAAGAAGGGCACCAACCATTGCGCCTCACGCACATGTTGAAACCAAAGGGATATGAAGACAATTTTAAGCTTGCTGCATACCTTAAAGAAGTGAGAAAAGGGCAGCGTTGAGGTTTGACCTCGGAACCTGCCACCCACAACCCAACCAACCAACCATGAGTGGTATTTGTAGTGATACCAAATCCCCAATTAGATGTTAACCTCAAGTTGATATTACTTGACTTGAAGGTTAAACTACAATATAATAAATGTAGTAAACCCTTTAACAAAGGTTAACCATAGAGGTGAATCAACCAATTTCATCAAGGGTGAGTACATTAAAACTACCTTTAGGCTTACATCAAGATGCCTGTAGGCTTACATAGAAAGATGCCTCTAGGCTTGCATAGAGAACGCTCGAAGGCTTATTTAGCACTTACCCATAGGCTGCATCAAGAGTATTGTAGGTGCTTAATCACTGTCGGCCTTGGCCTAATAAGGTCAGATTACAAATATTTCAACACAAAATTGTGTTGTTGCTACTCTGCTTTCAAAGATCTTTAGGAAAGTTTTGCATCCTGTAGAAATCCTTATTTGTAATTTTGATAGTGCTTACATATGTTGTGCCAATTATTTATTAGCTTGGCTATATATTTGAAAACCTCCTAAAAAGCAGTAGAATTACTATATTTTAGAACACAAGCTTTGGAATCTGTTCATGTTGATACTTGTTTATTTTCTGTGGCAGGGTCTTTACAGAGGTTCAGAAAATAATGACATGCGTCTTGGCACCTGTTCACGAAGTGAGGACATTATAGAACCAATGATTAAGCCACAGTGGTTTGTCAACTGCAGTGACATGGGTAGGGAGGCCTGTGAAGCTGTTGAAGATGGTAGGCTTGAGATAATTCCTAAACAATATGAAGCGGATTGGTTCAGGTGCCTTTCATGTCCATGTTTATTTAAGCTTTTGGTTTAGAAGTTTATTCATGAATGCGTGCTTTCAATACATAGATAGATGGTTGCTTTATGCTCTTCTTTGAATTTTCTACATTTTGCAGATGGTTAAGAAACATCCGAGATTGGTGTATATCAAGACAATTATGGTGGGGTCATCGTGTCCCAGCATGGTATATTACCTTAGAGGATGATGCCTACACAGAGTTTGGCTTTTATGATGATCACTGGGTAGTGGGAAGAAATGAAGAAGAGGCTCTGGCTGAAGCATGTGCAAAATTTCCTGGAAGAAAATATCATATAGAGCAAGACCCAGATGTATTAGACACATGGTTCTCTTCAGGGCTTTTCCCATTCTCTGTGATGGGTTGGCCTGAGGATACTGTTGATATGAAAACATTTTATCCAACAACGCTGCTTGAAACGGGACATGATATTCTTTTCTTCTGGGTAGCTCGTATGGTAATTCTAGGAATGAAGATCACAGGCAAAGTTCCATTTAAACAGGTCAGCTCAAATGTAAAATTTACTTTTGGATAGTTTGTATTTAGGAAATAGACTAAGAGTAAAGTGCAACTGCATTCATTGTAGCTATTGAAGGTTCATCTAACCAAGTAGTGCATGGAAAACATATCATTTCTTATGAGTACATGGCTTTGCAAGGGTTTTTAGAAACATTGCATGTTTAATTTTTGTATAGGTACTGAAAAACTAATCTTAAGGGGATTTAAACTAAGACTGATATTTCTATTTATGATATTCAACTTTTGATTTTTTTAATGTTATACTTGATACATGGAATGTTACCATGGAAAAGGTCCTTCTACTATTTATGGTTAATGAAGGCTAGCTTTATTAACAATGTGCTTAGTATTGAGGGCTATTTATGATCCAGTCAATGCGTTTAGGGTTCCTAAGCAGCATCTGAATGATTTAAATAAATATTTTGAAGGGCATTTTAGTGATCATTACATCATAGCTACACATGATAGAGGACCTGAACAACCTTATTGATGTGATTGGCATAAAGACCCCAGTAGTATTGTAAGTAGAACGTACATGCAGAGCCTACTGAAGCATAACAGTTTCTTGTGATGAGTAATATGCTTCTATCTAGATATATTCTGCAACTGAAGAGCATAAGGACCTTGATATGTTTATCATGACATGATATTGTTCAGCATCTATGAGCAAGTACCTGTATATCTTCAGGTGCTTTGATTAGGCAAAATCTGTATGCTGTGCGAGCTGTTTATCTTTGTTTAGAGGTTCACTCCCTCCTCTTGAACTTAATAGCTCCTCTTCATTGTACTTGGGGTCTGAAGTGATTGCTAAAGCTTTATGAGTCATATTTTTCTTCTGTTAACCAATTATTGTTTTGATAGTTTTCTCATTTCTGCAATTCAACACATGGTGTGTATACCTCATCATAGGGGCATATCTATTACCAAATGGCTCTTGAATAATTTCTTTTTGAGAACGGTCTGGACTGAAAGGGTCTTGGGTAGTTATCCTCGGTGATGTCAAGATGCTCCCACGGGAAGCCAACAAGAAAGGTAAGAGAAAGACTCCACTGGGATCCAACATTGCACTGCTGGTGCTTGTAAATGGGTGGAAGCAAGAAGTAATCCTTGTAACTACTAACACACACACACAGACAGATAGTAATGCCCTGAGGTAACCAGTTCTTTGAGCAACATCCAAAGAGTAATCCTTGCAACTATAACCATATATGTATCTATATATAAATTGATGCCCAAAAGTAACCAATTCTTCGAGGAACATCCAAAGAATTCATTCTTACTCCAATTTCTTGGAATTTTTTGGTCTGTGGGCTTCTCTAACTTTTAAGGTCTATAATGGAACCTTAAAATTGTTCATCTAGTGGCTCTTAAGATATAAATCGAGCACGGCCGGTAAGGCTTTTTTGTGCCTGAAGGCCTTCCTCTCTATTAAATAAATGGGGGGGCTTTTTAAGAGGTAGACCCCTTCTTTTATAATGTAATAAAAATTTCTGCCCTTTAAATTGAATTAAATTAAAAACCCTTTTTAAAACATGGGCATGGGGAATAGGAAGTTGTTATAATGAAAGGAGTCCTGAAGAGTGTTAGGAATTATAATGAAAGGAGTCATGAAGAGTGTAAAACCGATGTTTGAGCCCTTTTAAACATGGGGGCTCACCTCACCTCACTGTTGTTATATAATCGAGGGGAGAGGGAGTCAATTCTCTAAGTGTAGAGTAATGTTGAAATGACTATTAAAGTTTGTTGCAACAGGTCATTGCTATTAGAGTTGTCACTCAAATATTGTGAGTACAGAGATTGTTCCTTGTTCTTCAGGGTTCCAAAGCACCAGAAGTCGGAACTTTTGCATTGATACCACCTGCAAGGAGTCCAGACCTCTTATGTGAGCGGATAAAATTCAAAAGCATGTTTCACAAAGATAGTTAGACATGATATATTACTTGGTGGGAATAGAGTAATTGGTGCTCACTGCCAGGTTATAATATCATTCATTGCTGTAAGCTTTTAACACATAAAAGTTGACCTATGTCAAAAAAAATACATTCAAAGTAAAATGAGGTGTGCAACATAGGGAAGTGCCTGCTCTCCCAACATAAGCATCTAAAAGTAAAATATCAGCCAAAGCCGTGTGGCATTCAAATGATCACTCTTATAACATTCTTCCTGATATTTTGACATGTGGCATTCAAATGATCTGCCAAAGCCGAACTGTTAGTTTTGTTGCATTTCAAATGGCTGCAGTGCTCCTTTATTCTTGTCTGGATAGATCTTCCCATTTCACCAATCTAAACTTTGTCACAACATTTTATGAGATGAGGTATGCTTCACATTTTTGGGATTAAGCATTTTGGTGCTGAGAGTGTCGTTTACTTGGCTTCTGTAATGGTATATCCCCCTATCGAGGTCTTGGAGTTGGCCAACCATGCTTCCTGTGGTAATAAAAAGGTGACAAGCTGGGAAAGCTTCTAACAAAGGTGATGATTGCCAGAAGGGGCATGCTGCCCAATATTTGCTGGGAGAGGGCTGGAAAGGCTGCCACTCCCAAGTCACCTTTAGACATTTATCTATCTTCTAATTCCATTTTTAAATTCTAATGGTGCAACACTGTCTTTCTGACTTTGGAAATATTAGCTTTTGAGTGTGTAAGAGGATATTGTTAGCTTCATTGAAATTAGATGATTTTATTTTCAAAATGTCTCCTTGTTATAAACTATGAATAAGCTATGTTGCATGGGGACACATCCCAAGCTTTGAGGGTTATCTTGAAGACATGTCTTGATGTCCTGAAAAGCCATCCCGATTTCTTGGAAACATGTGCTGCCATTCTAGAAACCTGTCCTGCCATCTTGTGCTGCCCACATCCTAAGGACTTCAAGATACATAGTACCTAAGAGAATAAAATAAGTTAAATTTTTCATGATTCCCTGGACGGCTTCCATTCCCATTTTAACCTTCTAGAAATTGATACTATTAGACTTAGTATTTTAAAATATTTTATCATTTGCAGTCTTTTGAAAAAATATTTTTGTAACTATATAAAAATATTTTATTATTTGGCATATATATATTTTTAATATGTTTATATTTTAAACATTTTTATATGCCATTCAATTTTGCTGTCCCCTTTTTGCCAAGATTTGGGGATGGCTTTATTGTGTTCCCTTATTTCCTTGCACCCACCTAAAGTGGAGTTGGTGGGGCATAGCTTCTTTGTATCTCTTAAGCTTGAAAGTTGAAAATCTTCTTGAGATGTTCCAACTATCAGAAACATCTCGAAGTCGAGTTTCTTGAAAATGCCATGTTCCATTTCTCATAATGAAGGTTCTTGCATATAACTGCGTGGTTCTCCTTTGATCAAATCATGGTTTCCAGAAGGCTGTATTCATGTTCTCTGAGAGCCTCGGTTCTATCTGGACACTTATTTTGATTGGTTGGATTGTAAAATTTCCTTGAATTCTGGATCAAGTATGCTTTTGGATGTTGCAGTTGAGATGTAGCATGTATTTAATGTTTAAAATTTCTTTTCTTGCCATCAGTGCTGTATTTTAGCCACTGTTTAATTTAATTTCACAATCCATTTTTATATTTGGAAGTTGAGCTTCCTAAATTGCCAAGTTCTAAAATAATACTTACTGTACATTGAGCTTTCTTGCAACTTTGTGTAGCATAGATTTCTATATTCACGTTTACTTTCAATGCTGACGCTAAACAAACATTGTTCTCTGTTACAGGTTTATTTGCATCCTATGGTACGTGATGCACATGGCCGTAAAATGTCTAAGTCATTAGGTAATGTGATCGACCCTTTAGAAGTTATAAATGGTGTAAGTTTGGAGGGTCTTCATGGAAGGCTGGAGCAAGGAAATCTAGATAGAAATGAACTTGAGATTGCAAAAGCGGGACAAGTAAAAGACTTCCCTAATGGTATACCAGAGTGTGGGACAGACGCTCTCCGTTTTGCACTTGTTGCTTACACTGCTCAGGTATGACACCTTTAACCTTGAGATCTGAAGTACATCTATGGTATAACGCGTGGTATCTAACTTGCTGTGCATGCCTTAATTTTATTGCAGTCAGATAAGATAAATTTGGATATCCAGCGTGTGGTTGGTTATCGACATTGGTGCAATAAACTATGGAATGCTATCCGCTTTGCAATGCTTAATCTGGGAAAAGATTTTATACCCTCTGAGAAATTGAATGTCAAATCTCTGCCATTTGGCTGCAAGTGGATACTTTCTGCTCTAAATAAAGCTATCGCAAAGACTGTCACAGCCATGGAAGCATATGAGTTCTCTGATGCAACAAGTGCAGTTTATTCATGGTGGCAATACCAATTATGTGATGTTTTTATTGAGATAATCAAGCCCATCATGTCAGCAGATGAAAACTCAACATCTGTCTTGATGAAAAGGGCTACTAGGGATACATTATGGATATGCTTGGATAATGGATTGCGGTTGTTACATCCGTTCATGCCTTTTGTTACTGAAGAGTTGTGGCAACGTCTTCCACAAAGGCCAGGTGATACTGCAAGGAAAGAATCAATCATGATTTCTGATTATCCTGCAGTTGTGGAGGTTTGTAATGCAAAATTATATATGGTGTTGAACATTAGAACAAAACCGTTTTAGTTCAAGTTTTTTAGCTGTACTCAGGTTACTGCATTCACTATTATGAACAGTTTGTTTTATTCAGCTGGTGTTACTAGTAATTATTGTTTGATTTGTTTATGGTGTGTAGTTTGTGCCTGCAACTTTTTATTTCTTTTATATGGCAGGAATGGACAGATGATGAAATTGAGTCTCAGATGGCTCTTATTGAATCAACAGTAAGGTCAATAAGGTCTCTTCGTATGGAGTACAAATTACAACCAAAGCAAAGGTTGGGAATAAAGTTCCTTATAGACTATACAATTTTTTGTTCATGTAACCATATAATTATTTTTGAGATTAGCAACTCTTTTTATGGAATATTTGTCTCCTAACATGAGATTACAATTCCAGGCCAGAGTCTTTCCTTCTATGTAAAACTGATGAAGTGGCTGCAATACTTGAGAGTTGCACTACAGATATTTGCACGCTTGCAACGTTGGCATCATTGAAGGTAGGGATTAGTTGAAAATTTTGTGCTTTTGGACAGTCCCAGTGAGTTTGTAAAATTGTTTATTTTCTAACTTCATCTTATGAATTCCCTAAGCAATGAAATTTTCTGTGGAGGTATCTTCATCAATAATCTTTGTATTTTATTTATTTATTTTCTCTTACTGGTTAGGGTTTATCAAGAGTTTTCTCTGAAGTAACTTTGATCTTATTAAACCTCACTATAATACTGAAACCATGATCGTAAATGCCCATGGCTGGGAACCATGATAGCATAATATCATAGAAAATCTTTGCTATGTTGATTGATCTATTATTTTACTTTAATATAATTTGTAAAATCTTGAGAATACCAGAACTAAACTTATCTCATAACTTTCTTCTAATTCCAAAACAAATCAAATTTCTGCTTGTAGCAACTTAGACTTTTGTGAGAAGCAGGAGGAAAAGAAAACTATACAGGACTATTTAACTGTAGGGAATCCAGGAGTGTGAGAATGACTAGGAAAAGATTGAAATGAATGGCAAATGCTATTAAATGAATAAGAAAGAAACAAATTGACAATAAGATAAGAGGAGGATAAAATCATGTCCTTGTAGCATGTGCTCATGTCTGGTGGTTAAGAATGTTAGTGGTATATGTTTTTTCTGACACGAGCTTAAATATTTTTGAATGGCAATAGGCCAGTGTTATCTGGGTGCATATCCCCATGGTTTTGGCCTCATCCGGATCATGTGCACCCTCACTGGGGCCTGGTTGCATGCACTGCACTGTAATTATGCACCAAATGAATCAATCATGCATCGATAACATTTTGGCAATGCGTAAGTGCTTTTGACGTGTGCTTCTACCTCCCACATTCTCATACCCTTGCACCCTGCATATCTGTGCACCTCACAACCCCATACCCTAACTTTGGAGCTTGTCCTTGTGCTCTCTATCCACACACTATGTACCCCTGTACCTGTGCATTCATACGACCTTGAACTAGGCCAAGCATGAATGTCAAATCTCTATACTTCTAACAATCTTTCAAGTGGGGTTGTTAGAATAAATTAAGCATTCGGGTATGATATGCAAATCAACATATCAGATTAGTTGTGGTGTTGATACTGCCAGTGAAAAATAGTCTGATTGGCAGTTATCTCTTCTAGGTATGTAATGTGTTATATATTCATGTGATACTGTAATACGAATGTGTGCAAGTGTTGAATTTTTATATGATATCAGAGCTATCTTATATTGAGCAACTGATGGGTTGGTGAGGACAACCTCTCACCCGATTCTGTGTAAGGTATTTTCCAGCCGTGTTCAAAGCCCCCAACCTGTGTTTCCCAGCTTGATTGTCTTTGTTACAGAACCTGTGGTGCAGAGAAAGCTGTGAGCCACTTTGCAATCCTGAATCTCTTAGTCCAGTTTGTGCATCGGTGTGTGAGACATGGCTTGTGGTTCTGTGTGAAGTGGTGGAGTAGATGAACAGTCTGTTGGGCTGCGTGGGTCCAAGCAACATAGAGAACCGACGATTGAAGACAGTGAACTCCCACGCCAAAGGATGATTATTTCAAAATAATCCCCCAAACAAACAGAAACAGATCTAGATCTACAGGTGCCAATCATGTGAGTACAGAAGGCAGACAATTGTAGCCCTCTCCATCAAGCATTTGGTGGAATTTGGCTTGGCTCAGGAACAAATTATTTGCTGAAATTCTTTGATGTGTGTATTTTTTTTTTAAATTCTGCAGTGAAATCTTTGTTTTTGTGTCAAATCTTGCAGTAAAAGCCGTAGGTTATTTGAAGGCAATGGGATCTAAGATTCCTGTGGTGAACGGGAGGCTTTTCACCGTATTGTTGATAATTTCGTGGTATTCTTCAAACATCGAGGTTTTGCTACTGAATAAGTACCTACTGAGCAATTATGGGTTCAAGTACCCGATATTTCTTACCATGTGTCACATGACGGCATGTGCTCTGATGAGTTACATTGGAATCACGTGGTTGAAGATGGTGCTGCTGCAGGCAATTCAATCACAAACTCAATTTGTTAAGATTTCTGCTCTGAGCGTCATATTTTCTGTGTCAGTGATGAGTGGCAACATTTAGATGTGAGTTTTGCCGGTGTCCTTCAACCAGGCAGTGGCAGCTACAACACCGTTTTTCACTGAAATTTTTGCCTATTTGATCTCCATTAAGCACAAGTCATGGGTGACAAATGCCACGCTCATGCCTGTTGTGGCAGGAATCATGATTGCCAGCGAGGGGGAAAGCAAGTTTCCATTTATATGGATTTATTATGTGTACAAGCACAACTGCTGCTTGGGCTTTAAGATCTATCCTCCAAGGGACAAAGACACAACACCTGTATAGATTTTGCTGCTGTATATGGGCCCCAATACCTATTTAGGTTTTGCTGCCTGCTGCACAGGACAAAGACACAACAAGACATGGGTAAGAGAGTCCTTTTTAAGTATATATATATATATATAGTTCTCTTTAAAAAATATAAAAAGGGAGAAAGATTTAACAAAAAAAAAAGAAAACAAAGACATTGTATGTCTAAGTAGTTGTGTCTGCCATTATAAGTCTACGTGTAAGTTCGATCAAGTTCAAGAATCTTGATATTGTATGTGGTGATCCTTCTAGTTGTTAATCTAAGGGGTAAGGTTATGAAGGGGAGAGAGAAGACAATTCAGAACCAAAACGTCGTCGATGAAACACACTTTTAGTTGATGGATCTTCGACATAAAGATTGTTGTTTGACATTTCAAAATCTGACTGAGACTCTAATTTGGCTTGCCAGATTGGGTGAAGCTTGTTGTTGGTTCGGAGTTCGAAGTCAGGAGATCGGTCCAGTTTGTGGAGTACACAATTTAGTGTTCGGTCAAGATTTTGGTTAGCTTGGTTTGTTGCTTGTATGTTTCAAAGTCGTGCATTGGAGTCATGAAATCTGGAGTTCAATCTGGCTTTTAGGTTTACCAACTTCTATGGTCGCGTACAGCTTGCTTCTCATCGAAGTCTTGAAGGCATTTCAGCATTTACTGTTTCGGGTTTAGGAGTTTCTGAGTTGTATCTCTAGTCTCATTATTGATTATTGTATTTGTTTAAGTGTGATATTAACACCTCTGTAATGGCAGTAAGACCTTATAAGGGCATGCTAGTGTGTGTTAATGACTAAACCTCGTGGAGTATTCGGTTTAGTCATTAGGGAGGGTGTTAGAATAAATGAAGCATTCAGGTATGATATGCGAATCAGCATATCAAATTGGTTTAGTCATTAAGGGGGGGTGTTAGAATAAATGAAGCATTCAGGTATGATATGCAAATCAGCATATCAAATTAGTCCAATCGGCAATTAACTATTCTGGGTATGTTAAGTGTTATATATTCATGTGATACTGTAATACGAATTTGTGCGAGTGTTGAAGTCATAAATTAAGACCTACTGCCATTACAGGGGTGTTAGAATAAATTAAGCATTCAGGTATGATATGCAAAGCAGCATATCAAATTAGTTGCGGTGTTGATACTGCCAGTTAAAATAAGTCTGATCGGCAATTAACTATTCTGGGTAAGTAATGTGCTGTATATTCATGTGATACTGTAATACAAATGTGTGCAAGTGTTGAAATCTTAGAGGGGTAAATTAGTAACAAATATAATAATTTGCATCTGAGTTGGACAATAGAATGGCTTAGGCCATGCTTAGTGCCTGCAAGAACCAAGGCTTCTTTTTTCATGATAGGCTGATGACAGATTAGCCTTTTGTTTCTATGAATCTTACTCTCTGGTAGGTTCTGGGTGTGAGAAATGGAGATTACAACAAATGTGGGCTGTCCAGCTACCTTTTTTCTTTTGGGTTATTGTTAAGCATTTTACAGTCTCACTTTATGCTCAAAATTATATACCAGATGCAGATATTAAATTTTTATCTTATTTAAATGATTCGTAAGTGTATATCTATGTATTTTCATTTGTATTTGTTGGAAAAACTAATATTTTATCAATTTTGGTCCTTCTGAAGTTTCAAAATTCAATTATCGTTTGTTAAACCCCATAATGCATCAGATTTATCATTTGACTTGGAGAAAGAGACAATTTACCATAAATTTGGTTTCATCTTTGGCTTTTGTCTGTCTTGATGTTTCTCTCTATTTAGTGCTTGATGGTTTAGGTGATGCATTCTACATTTTACTTTCCAGCAATAAGTAGTTGTTATATACTATCAACTGATATATCTACCTGACATCTATTTTTCCAGGTTCTAAGGGAAAGTGATGCGCCTCCCATTGGATGTGCAGTAAATATTGTAAATGAGCACGTCTCTGCATTCGTGTTGCTTCGAGGCATAGTAGATGCAGAGGTTGAACTTTCAAAACTGAACAAAAAGAAAGAAGAACTTACCAGGTAAGTTAAGGATTGGGATTTATACGCTTTGCAATGCAATTTCTTTGAGCTGACAATTATTGTGTGGTACCAGGCAACAGGAAACATTATCAAAGAAAATGAACATTCCTGGCTATACAGAAAAAGTACCAGCCAACATACAAGAAGAAAATCTTGACAAGTTAAATAAACTTATGGCTGAAATGAACATAATTGAGGAGGCAAATGCAAATTTTCAAAAACTTTTGCATGATGGCAAATAAAAGCAGTTCTTTAAATTGTTGATTTTAAAAATCAAGATCAATTTTTGAGTAAAGATGGAACAGTATTCGTAGCTGTAAAATGATATACTTCTAATTCTGTTAACCAGAAATTTAGACAATTTTTGTATGAAGGCCTCTGAAAAAGTAATATTCCCATTCTCGAATTTTGCATAAAAGGCCTGCTTTGATTTTGTCTTGAGCATGAAAATTCAGTTAAACTGTGGTTCACTTGTCACAATTCTCAAATTGCACTTTTCTTTTTTAATATGCATCTTTTTCAACATGGTTGGGGCTAGAACGTTTGGATGCTAAAAGAGGAGAAAGGGGACATTATATGTTTTTCTTTGGGGTGGAGCATTATCGAGATATGATTTTAAATTTAGTAGTGTTTAGGTGCATGCTAACCTCATGGGGATGCATTGGCTGGAATATAGAAGTTGACTGTGGAATCTACTGCATTGTTTTGGTTCCCATTAACATTGCATTTTTCTCTCTTAATTGCTTTGTCTACCCATTGTCTACTTGAATATGGCATAAAATTTAGAAGGAACCCTTGGTATAAGAAAGGCCTTAACGTGATGGTGTATGATACAATGAGAAATACAATACTCACACCAATATTGTAATACAATATGATAGTAACACCAATATTAAAGGACACTGATTAAAAGAACAACAATATATTTTCAGCTATTATCTTTTTTAACATTGGGGTGATAATATTGTTATTAGAATATTTTATGAAAAAAATTACAAATTAATGGGTAGAAAGGTTTTAAGTTTTTTTTTTTTGAAATTGGTTATATGGGGGATTGAAGTGGTTCTCACCTATATTACAACAGTTTGACAATTATGCATGCATTGTTTAACAAGATTTAAACATGGGTCTCCTTAAAAGTTGAGGAATATATCTGGTTGAGCTAATGCCCTGTGATAAAATTGTTTTGTCCATGCGATTTGAACCTTGGTTAAGGGTGAAGCTCCTCATTCCCTAGCAATTACTTTAAAACTTATGGGCAATATTAAGGTTGATGATACGATGTTCATTAGCTCATTTTGCTGATGGGATTGAAACTTTGGTTGATGATACGATGTTTTTCACTCCCAACCAATTACCTTAAATCCAATCGGCAAAATGTTAAGGTTCACCCATGCGATTGAAACTTATCATTCTTAACTATTTGCTCTAAACCTCAAGGGCTTCTAATGTTTGCCCATAAGATTCGAATCTTGGTTTATGGTGTAAAACTCTTCACTTCTAACCAATTGCTCTAAACCTCGTGGGCTTAGAAAGGTTTTAAGTTTTTTTTTTTTTGTAAAGGGAAGAAATTAATTTATTTACCAAAAAGATATAAAACTCTTTGATTTAAGAGATTAAAGTGAACAGAGCATTCTAGGAAATAGAATATGAATACATAAAAGGACCTCATCATTGGAGTTCTCATCATCTTTGCATATGAATCTTGCGCCTTTGCTTCGTGATAATTTGGCAACATTAACTAGGGGCTATATTTATAGTATGATTCGCTAGTGTGTCGGTCTCTTTGTTGAATTTTTGCCTTATGTTGATAGGATATTTTGTCAGTTATCTTGTCTTGAATAATCTTCAGTCGTAAAAATCTAAAATCTTTATTTTTATCTAGAGCCATTATTATCAATTTAGAATCCTCTTAAATTGTGACCTTAGTGATTCCTTGCTTTACCACCAATTTTAAGTCGATTTTGCATCCAATTGCCTCTGCCATGATGTTAGATGTTGTTTCCAAGCTAATCATGTATTTGAGCAGTATTTCACGAGGCTTGTAAGAATCAATCCCCTTGTTGCTACCTCCCTTTGTCAAGAAAACTTGGAGTGTAGATCATTCTTCTTTTTGTGGGTGAGAGGTCTTCTTCATATTGTTGTGTCGTTGCCATCGCACAACGTTCCCCAATTTTGGAACCTCAAAATTTTGGCTTTTTTGTTCTTTGTTTTATCCAATTTTGCTCGCATCAAGGTCTTTGAAAATTTGCTTACACCAAGATTTTTTAAATTTTGATTACATTGAGATTTTGAAATTGTTGACATCTTTGCATCTTGAAGGCTTGAATTTAGTTGCAATGATTTGAATTGAATATTTTTGAATTTTTGCATCTTAATTGCATTATTTCAAATCAAATAATTTAAAAATTTGTATTTTCAAAGGTTTAAATAATTAAATTTCATTTTAGGGTTATTCAAATTTTATCACTTTTGCCATAAAATTAATGCAAAATTGAAATGGACATATCTTGAGCTAGACAAATTTGTTTGAACTCATTCAAAACTTGGTAGAAAGATATTGATTTCCTCTTTCTAATGGTACCAAACTTACAAAATTTCAGATGTCAATTTCACCAAAAAATAATAGTTTACTAAAGCAGCTTGTGAACTTTAAAATGTCATATGTTGAATATCTTTTTTCTTTTAATATATTGATTTTCTTTAGTAAGGTTTATGCATGCAGATGGTAGCCTTTCTTATTAACTTAATATACTATTAATTTCCTTAGTAGATTGTACTTAATTTAGTTTTGATTTTGAAAATTTAGATCAAATTAGATTAGGGTTTTTTTTTTTTAAAGCGAAAAACCCCTTGTGGGGTTGCCTTGGTCTAAGAGACCACGAACAGGGGGTTCTACACCGTCAAAGTCACTCGGGAGTCGCACCTGACCCTGCCCGCACCAACATTATCAATTGGATTTTGGGTATCCAATTCAACTTTTTGGTAGGGTGGAGATTCGAACCTGGGACCTCCCTTGGAGGATTGCCCTGTCCTCTCCAACTCACCTACAACACCTAGGTTAAATTAGATTAGGTTTAAACTTTCAGAGAATCAGTGAATTTTCATTATAGTAATTTTTTTTTTTGTTTCTGTTCCATTTTGTTCTACACAATTTTATTTCAATTTATGTTATTTATTTTCCTAACCCTAGCCTTTTTATTTTTATTTTTATTAAAGTTTCATCAAATAAAAATCAAAACCCTAAAAAGAAATACGTAAGTTTCAAAATTAAAATTAAAATTTTCATTTTTACGTAAATTTACATTTTTGATGAAAATTTGAAGTTTTAACTTTGCATAGTTTTCAAATAATCATTTAATTTCATTTTACGTAAAATTGAAATTTCAATAAATTTTAATTTTTCATTAGAGTGAATTATTAATATGATAATTTAAAGTTTTTACATTGCAAAGTTTAGAATTAATCATGTCATTTTGATTATAACAATTTGAGATAAATTTGATTAATAATTTGAGATAAAATTTGATTAACAATTTGAGATAAAATCATTTAAATTCAAATTTCCAAAGGTTTAAAAATCAAATATTTATTAAATTTCAAATGTTGTTATTTCAAAGTAAATATTTGATCAATAATTTCACATTTTCTCATATATTCCATGAATAACAAAATCATTACAAATCAAATCAACCAAAATAGGTCCCTTGTAAACAGACATATACAAATGCAACATTGAGGTATCCAACTAACTTTTGGCATTTCGTATTTTTCACTAAGCATTGCAAGCAGATTAACACTTTAAACAGAACCTTGGAGAAATCACAAATATTTCCTTGCAAGAGAGGATATCCGAGCATAATCTTGTCTGTGAGTATATTTTTGTGACTGGATAAAAATATCACTGAACATGTTGACAAAAATTGGATTTGACATTTAAGAATAATTTTTTTTTATTTTTCGTAGTAGTGTTATGTTATTCTTACCTTTGCCTTAGAAAAATCCTCTGGTTTTTGTCTAACCAGATGTGTCAGATGATAAAATATGATATAGAGCTCCACATGTATATTTCAGGAGGGGTCTACTTGTCAGTTTACTTTTATATTCTTTGTTCCACTTGGTAAAAAATGTGTCTATGGTTAACCGTTCATAGTAGGAAGTGCCAAGAATTTTGGTTATTCCTAACCAAATTGAAATTGCCTTCGGGCATGCAAACAAAATATGGGAAATTGTTTCAGTGTTCTTCATGCACCTGTAACAAACATGAGGCCTTGATCTACTCCTCTTTTGCAAATGATCACCTGTTAATATTTATTTGAGACTAGCCAACTGAATATTTGTAGTTTAGGTGGTGCTTGGTTTTTTCACATTATCAACACTTTTTTGTTGGTAAACCCAATCTATTGATGTTGGACTCTTGGATGCATTGAGTATTTCTCATTTTTGCTAATGCTACCCCAAATAAGTTTGTTTGGCATCGTATGATGAAGAGGTCTAATGCTCCCCACATGGGACTTAAAATAATCTCAATCTCCTTGAAGTTGAGATGGAATGGGAGGGGATATCTAGTTCAAAGTTTTTGAGGTCCAATAAAACAAGTCATCTAATTTGAATATTCTTTGGCTTTCCAAGTGATTATGCAATTAGTTAGAGTTCTCTATCTTAATGGTGGATTTTCTAAGATTGGGTCCTCCCATAGATTAATAGACTTATCATCTCCTGGTAGTTAAGAAATTATGTCCTATTATGTTCTTTGTTGCCACTATATGTTTCCAAACCAATGAGGTTCTGGGAAGTTTGTCCATGTGTGACCATTTGAATACCCGATTGGTTATTTACATACTTGTTGACTCGTATGCGTTGCCATGCTCGATTGTGCTCAAGCATGTTCTAGAGAAGTTTTGCTCCCAGTGCTTTTGAAACTAACTTCATTTTTTTTATTTTCTGTCCTCTTTGAATTTTACCTTTGGTGACCATCTCCTTATTGACTAAGTGGAACATTTTTCTTTCTAATTGCCCACCTCCTTGCCTCAGGAAGTTGCATATGATTCCATATGTCTTTTGCAAAATAAACTTGGAAGCATGATATACTAATAGTTGGTAGACTGGAAGAGAAGGTAATATTGATTTGATCAATACCGCCCTTCCTAGAAGACTGAACCAACTATTACTATAACATTGTATCCTCCTAACCATCTTGTCCAATGTTGGGGTCCAGTAGTCTAAGGCTTTGAGGTGGAAACTCATGGGCACTCCTAGGTATATGAAGTATTTATCTACGCTAGACCGAAATCCTCAAATAGTGCAAAAGAGTTTGACTCTTGTTGCAACATTTTGTGTATAGATCTAACTCTTTTGAGTGTTCATATGAGCCTTGGTAGCTTGTGTGAACCAATCTAGGTATTACTTGAGTTGTCTAACATTTTGCTTGGTGGCTTCGCTTAGAAGAATGGTATCATCCACAAATTGGGTGTGTGTTACAACTTTGCATCATGTTGCAGCCTCTATCCTTGTTATTTTTCTATCTCTTCGAAGATGGTTAATTAATCTTCCAAGAGTCTCAGTTGAAATGATGTAAAGGTATGGTAATAATGGACACCCTTATCTAATTCCCCTTATAGTGTGAAAGAAATTTGTTGGTTCTCCATTTATTAAGGAGGTTATCCATGAGTTTCTATTCTAATACATGTTCTACAAATTGTATATTAACTCAATCAAAGGTGTTTGCCATATCAAGTTTTGTAATAAATTGCTTATTTTTTATTTTATACTAGAGTGGAGGGCTTCATGCACCATTATGATATTATCATATATTTGTTTTCCAGGCATGAACCCCCCTTGTTCTTCTAATATTAGTTTGTCAAGTTTGTTCTTTATTCTATTGGCCAACAATTTGGTAATAATTTTATAGGAAGAGTTACATTGAGAAATTGGTCTGAAACTATATATATTTTTCTTTAGGAATCAATGCTAGAAAGGTGGAGTTGATGTCTCCAAGAAGCTTACCTTTCACCCTAACATCCTCAATCATGCATAGAAGATCTTCTTTGATGATGTGTAAGTATTGTTGGTAAAAGTTATTTGTGAATTCATTAGGTCCGAGAGCTTTGTCCTTTAGCAAAGTTGTTATAATCTCCTTAAGTTCCTCCATAGTGATTGCGTGATTGAGATCTTGTTTGTCTTCCAAAATTAAAACTGTTGGTATATGCTGCAGCAATATTCCCTAGGATTGTGGGTTTCCATTATCTTTAGAGAGTAGAGTTGAGTAGTGTTGATTGGCATGTAACTTAATTTTCTCCTTGTTGTATAAGTGGTTCCTTCATGCTTTATCTCCTTGATTGTGTTTCTTTAGCAGCGTTGCATGGTTTTCAAATGAAAATATTTGGTGTTTCTATCCCCCTTGCTTAGCCAAACCATTTGGGATCTAAGCCTCCAACATGTTTCTTCTTCAACGCTTAATTTTTGAGCTTTTGAATTAGGTCATTTCTTGCATCTTCTTACCATGGTTGAGGAGGATGGTTCCCAATTTTTATTTCTAGCTGCTATAGTTGTTGCATCAACTGTTTCTTGTCTAGTTTAACTCTCACTTTTTCTGCCAACCGTTTTTAATCACTTGCTTTAATTTTTGAATTTTGTTTTTCCACTTTTCTTGGGGGTTGGTGGACTAGACTTGTTGGTTCCAAGTGTTTTCCACAAGTTCACTGAAATATTCTTCTGCCGCCCATTTAGAGTTGTACTTAAAAGGAATTTTTCGGGTTTGTAGGCTTTGGCCACTTTCAAAGAGAATTGGCTTATGATCTGAGATAGAGTTCTGAATAATGCGATTAGAAGTGATGGAAAAGAGTGTTACAATATTTCCATTGATAAAAAATCTATCCAATCTTTCTGCAATATAGTTTACCCCTACTCTTCTGTTGCTTCGAGTGTACTTCCCTTTGGTCGATCGAATGTCTTGTAAGCTTTCATCTACCATAATTTAATTCAGTAGATCTCTATTTGAATCCCTTGCTAAACTTCCCCTAGCCTTCTCCTAGTGGTAGAGTATCATGTAAAGATCTCCTCCCAGTATTTTGTTATTAAACTTCTATGTCTAGCCATTATGCTAAATTTTGCTATGCTTCTCTTTTTTGGATAGGATGATTTGGACCGTAAAAATTTATTACTGCTACACTACTTCCATCTAGTAAGAGGAATTTTATTCCTATCCAATTATTGTGCTTATGTTGTAAGCTATAGACTAATTGTTATGGGTCCCAAGCCAAAGACAGCCCCCTTGAAGCTCCCACAGAATCAATAGTTATCAATTTTGATTGTGCACATATCTTCTACCATTCTGTAGTTAGTGTTGCCTTTGTTGTTTTCATTTCCTGAATACAAACTATTGTTGGCTTTTGCTCTTGTATTAGAACTTTGAGATAGTTTTTTTTAGAGGACTTACCAGTTCCATGACAAAATATTTATTTTTTGGATTGTTTATTTTTGCGAAGCTCTCCTCAATTTTGACCTGTGTTTTGGATTGCATGTCTTTCTACGCTTGCTCATTTCTGAGTTGTTGGTTTGCTTTTTTTCCCTTAGCTATAAATTGTGTGGTTGGCAAGCCCCCGAGAATCACTATTTCCACCACTCGCGTTTCTTCTACCTCTTTCTATGAGTTGCCATCAGTTTCTTCTCCAATTGTATTCTTTGATGTATCCCCTAAGATCTCTGGCAAGTTGTCAACTTCAATCGCAAGTGTCTTCTCTTTACCTTTAGGAGCCATCATATCTAGAGATGTGATTTCCTTTTCTCCTTAATTAAGACTTGCAAATTTATTTTTCTGTTGGATGTTTTTTTGATCTTGTGGTTGAGGTTGTCGCTTCTTGCATCTTGATATGTGCGGTCTCATTTTGACTTCTTGGAAGCCTCGTTCTTCCTTTTTGGTTTCTTATGCTTGTTTAATTAGGCAATTTCAAAAGAAGTTCCAATGCTCATGGAAGGTTATACACTTGAATGATATATGCTCGTAGTTTAGGGGTTGGTTATGTATCCAATCAAACACCTTTATTCCAACATGCTCGAGCAAAACCCTTTTTCAGATTGACTTGCACACATATGCTTGTGCATATAGCATTATTAGCCTTTGGAAAAGCCTAGTCAATGAACTTTTTGATAGCATTCCCTATTTAATTCCATCAAAGGTTTGTTCCATAGGTGCAGTGGTAGAAATGGCAACCTCACCCAAACAAAAACTTCTTTTGGCTCCTCTTGAGGATCAAATGGTGTGATCCACGAGGTTATGTAGAGTGGGTTGGATCCCATAAACTAGGGACCTCCATGAAAGATAATGTTCTTGTCCTCTCCAAAGGCAAATGTAACGACAAAGTATCCCTTGCTTGTCATCATGAATTCATAAGAGGAAACTTCACCTCCCCAATGTATGTTAATCCATTTCTAGATTGTGATTGGACTAGGTCATATACCCACAAATTTGCATGCAAGAGCTTCAATGGAAAGCGTGCCCAAAGGATGTTAAATGAGGGTTGGAGGTACCTCAATCACAGGAGACTCATCTAACTTGGGAATAAATGTATCATTGTTAGAGCGAGTAAGTGGTTTTGGATGGGGTGCTTTCCTCACTTTAAGCACTTGACACATATGATCTAGCTTCTCCTAATCAAAGGGAAACTATTGCAAAAACATGGAGAAGGCCTCATTGCATGCTTGTTTGAAAAGTCAGGTCATTGTCGTCATTGCAACCAACAAACTATCATAAATCACTTTCCAAAGAAGAGGTCCCTATTGTTTGTAATTTCTTGACTCAAACCCCAACCAATGAAATATTTTCAAAGCTAAAGCCAAAGGAATACCATATCTAAATCGATACTTGCGCTCTCTCGTGGTAAAAATCGATTGACGTTACAATTTTTTGTATTCCCTCAAATTCGTTCCTCCCCTAGTTTGTTCCCATTCCAATATTTTTCTTTCAATTATTAGAGTTTCTCTACAAACTTAAAAAAAACCCTCGATCGTTTGGAATATAATATTATATTATATTATTTAACAAAGATTTTGGCAAACCTGTATCATTGCAATACATCCCTATTTCCATATTATGATTCTCTCGTCGGTTTTAAGTTTATTACAAATCAGTATTATAAATTAATATAAATGTTGCATAAACCTAACTAGTTTATATATATCAGTCAAGGAATAAAAAATTATAAATTTATACCATCAACATTGAATCTAAGGTGTAAACAAATATTTATAAATTATTGAC
The DNA here is from genome assembly GCA_028583015.1 of Wollemia nobilis. Classification (NCBI taxonomy): domain Eukaryota; kingdom Viridiplantae; phylum Streptophyta; class Pinopsida; order Araucariales; family Araucariaceae; genus Wollemia; species Wollemia nobilis. The sequence continues at coordinate 3,149,967 of JAQPPZ010001629.1, read as the reverse complement.
CATAATGTTGCAAATTCATACCATCATCATTGAATCTAGGTGCAAGCAGGCATTTATAAATTATTAGTCATGTTTATACATTGGCAAAATTGCAAAGTAGACACACTAAATCTAGGTTTATGTAGACATATCTAAATTATTGGTCATAGTTAAACGATGACAAATTTGCAAAGTAGCCTTTGATCCTATTTTTAATAAGATGTGTCTTATGTTCTTGAAAGCTTCATTCCAAGTCAAAGTTATAATTGGTGTATTTCTAAGTATGGTTTCCTATGGAAATAATGTTTTTTTTAATTTGGACTAATATGTTGTTTATTTTTTTATTTTTTTTATCCCATACGGGAGTTGGTTACATCCACAATCCTTTTCTACTACCAAGCAAGGTTCAAATCCTGGGGCTGCCCTCAACAACACCTATTCTACCTCGTTGTTATTTAACCTAACATGAGGAGGACCACCAGTCGCTAGGGATAGGTACTATCGTCATCTGGCTAGCATGCACTCAGTGGATTTAGATCAGACTGCTACCTTTGCAAATAAGCATGCCCCCACAGTTTGAACCTAGGTCTCTACTTGGTAAGCGCCAAAACTTACCAATCCATCTAGCCCCTAGGGATGACTAATATGTTGTTTGTTAGTGAAATCATCTTGGTTTTGTCATAGTTAATTCTTTTCCAACTTATATAATGTTTTAATGCATAATTATTTACTTCTCCATTGTTTGCAACTTATAGTAGTTTGAATGTTAGAAGAAGTTTTGTTAAATTGACTTTCAAATTTGAAAATAATAGAAATGTGGTCAATCTATTGACTTTCTTATTCTCATTGTATGAAATACCTGGTGCTTTGGTCTTCCCTTTATTTTGGTGAGAATAATAATATCTTATATATATTTGAGACTTTTTTTTGGTGATAATCATCTTTTGTGTGCACATGCATGTGTGGAGTCTTTGTTGGTTTAACTCTTGATGGTTGTAAGTTGTTGCATAACTTTATTATTATTAACATAAATCATTCACCAATATGCAAAAATATCAAATCATTCATCCACAAATAATTATCCACAATAACAATCCACAAATGAGAGAGAGATAGATAATACCCTTAAGGTAGGGAAACACCAATAATAATCCTTAAGGAAGGAATAACTCCACAAGATCTCCCAAGGTGAGAGGCCACTTCGTGGGCATAGACGATTACATAAGATTATTCTCCAATGATATGAATGATTACAATGACAAATATCTCTTCTTTATATATCCATATTCTTATTCTACTTTGGGGAGCCTACTACTAATATAATATTATATTATAATATAATATAATATTATAATACAATCAACCTTGGGTTATGTGTGGCCCATGCCAACCCTTATACAATATAATAATATATCCCCAAATATCTATTCCTAGGTACCCTACCATGCCACCCTCCTTACAAATGTTTCGTCCTCGAAACATATGAAGAAACATGATAATATGATTTGCTAAGCAATGTTAGCAACTGGTACCAATCTCGATCATCCATCCATCCAAGTGAAACATGTTGATGTTGGTATGCCATTTTGTTACTTGAGTATCCAAATCTGCTTCGTTGGCTCCACGCTTCTGCTGTTGTATTTTGATAACTTGAATGATGGGTCCACTTGTTCCTTGATGTTGATGATCCACTCTAAAAACTAGGATCACTATGCTTTCTCTGCCAAACACTGCCATAGTTGGTGCCCTTTTGATTCCATGTAGAACCATAATATTGTTGCCTTGAACCATGCCTCCAAGATTGTTGTTGCTCATGGTGGTGTGGATGGTGATATGGTGCAACCTTAACTTGATGTTCTACCTTCTTTGACTTCTCAACATTTGGCTCCATTGTTTTAAATTCTTCTACACATTGTTCTTTCATGTTCTCTTTGTTTGGTGTGTCCTTGTGCTCTTCTATCAAAGCTTCCTTGGACTCTATTACTGTTATTTCCATGGACTCCATTGTTGCTACTTCTTCCATGGACTCTGTTGCTGCTACTGCCTTCTTGGATTCTATTTCAGGTTCTTCAATTTGTTTCTCTACAACCACTTCTTGATTTTCCTTGGATCCTTGCTCCTTAAGCTGAGAAATATCCTGCAATGTTATCTTCTTTTTCCTGTACCATAACTTCATAAACTTCTTTTGCACATTAATGTTAACAGTACCCAAAGAATCTAACCAAGGATAACCAAGAACAATATCCTCATCATCCATCTCAATAGCATAGAAATCTGAATGTAAAACATATTTATCCATGGTGATCTTCAAATCTTCAAAAATCTGAACATTCTCACCCTCTAGCTATATGTCCTTAATTTTTGTTGCTTGAACTTGCAACTTCTTAGCCAAAGCAATATTAATAAAATTATATCTGCTACTAGGGTCAATGGAAATAATAACCTGTTCTTTTTGAATGCTTCCATGAACTTGCAAAATAGACTTTTTAGATTCAAACAAATCCCTTTGTCCATTTTTTAATTTATCTTCTACCAAAGGTATGGTTTCCTCTGTCTGCATACTGACATCTTTTTTATCTTCTACCACTCTTTTTATTTCCTTTTGTTCTTTTTGAAGCATATTTATTTCTTCTTCATATCCCTTGATGGTGACCTTCAAACTAGCTATCTTTTTATATGGGTCCCATCTACTCAAGAATTCATGCTCCATTGTTTCCCAAGTTAGTTCATCTTGATGGGCGCGAGGAATTCTAGAATACCAAATCATAGCTTCTCCTCTAAGATAAAAAGAAAGCCAACTTTTCCAAATAGGATTATGATGAAACAAGGATTTAAAATTTTTCCACCAATCCCTAACATCAATATCATCTTCTCCAAAAAAACCTTGGAGTGCCATTGTTCATGCCCTAATGCAAACTAGGGTTTTATGGAAATAAATATCTTCCCACTGAGTTGAAGCTAAAAATCCACATAGACAACTAGATCTGCAATTTTTTCTTCCAAACAAAATAAAGTGCAACTGATTTGCTTACCCGAACTAAACAAATTTCATCTTTCGAAAAATTCGCGACTTGAAAATTCGTCACTACCCTTGTTCCAGATGGCTGACTTCATAAGGTCGTATCTCCCTCAATACTACTTGGATTCCTTCATATGACCACTCATTTTAAAGCTCTTCAAATTTTACACAAACTAATCCAAGAATCGCATGAATCAAATAAAATCTCGCAAAGATATGAATTCTGAAAGATGAGACATTTTTCCAAAAAAATCTACGAAATTCGTCACTATCCTTGTTTTGGATGACTAACTTCAAAAGGTCGTATCTCCCTCAATACTGCTCATATTCCTTCATATGACCACTCATTTTAAATCTCTTCAAATTTTGCACAATCTGATCCAAGAATCGCCTGAATCGGATAAACTTGTGCAGAGATATGGCTCCTGAAAGATGAGACGTTTTTCCAAAAAAAATTGCCCTAATTTTGCAATTTCACAAAAAATCCCCACTTTGCCAAAATCGTTGCTCTGATACCACTTGTTGCATAACTTTTATTATTATTAACATAAACCATTCACCAATATGCAGAAATATCAAATCATTCATCCACAAATACATTATCCACAATAACAATCCACAAATGAGAGAGAGATAGATAATACCCTTAAGGTAGGGAAACACCAATAATAATCCTTAAGGAAGGAATAACTCCACAAGATCTCCCAAGGTGAGAGGCCACTTCGTGGGCATAGACGATTACATAAGATTCTTCTCCAATGATATGAATGATTACAATGACAAATATCTCTTCTTTATATATCCATATTCTTATTCTACTTTGGGGAGCCTACTACTAATATAATATTATATTATAATATAATATAATATTATAATACAATCAACCTTGGGTTATGTGTGGCCCATGCCAACCCTTATACAATATAATAATATATCCCCAAATATCTATTCCTAGGTACCCTACCATAAGTTTGATTAATTAATCAAAACTGATAATGATTTCTTACCTTTTTAATATTGAGATGTTTTTATAATTCTCTTTTATTTCTCAATGACCTATGAGGGCTTGACATAACCAACTAGCTCAATAAAAACAAGAGATAACATTATAGAAGCTATAACTCCATCACCCCACATCATAGTAATTTGAGCTTTTACATTTCATTCTACCTAATTTAAAAGTTTGATATCATTTGCTTTTGTTTGGGCTTTCAAACATGCATTAGAATTGTTTATTTTAAATGAACTTGTTTTTTTGGTTTAAGATTTTATCATACGTTACAAAAGTTGAACTATGAAAATATAACTACTTCAAAATATCCTGATTTCAAAATCAAATGATTCTTTTCATTTGACGTTTAGTCATGCAAAAAATGTATTTGAAGTATTTTGGATATGAAGCAAATAAATGCAAAAAATACTATTTCAAAATATTTAGATTCAAAAATCAAATGATTCTTTTCATTTAACGCTTAGTCATGCAAAAAATGTATATGAAGTATTGTGGATATGAAGCGATCAAATATGAAGGAAATAAATACAAAAAAAATCAATTGGTTATATGGGATTGAAAGAGGCCCCACTCATATTACATCATCACCACATAGTGGTATTACAACAAAGCTTGAATATTATCAATGTATCACTTGGCAAGTTTTGAATCTTGGTCTCCTTAAATGTTGAGGAATCTAATCGGTTGAGCTAATACCACTTGATGAAATAAATGCAAAATTAACCAAGGACATCTTGATACATTTTTATACACCCGCCAAAATTAAGTTCATTAGCTCATTTGATACTCCAATTCAAACAAAAAAAAGAACTAAGACATTAATTTGATACTTTCAAGTCACAAAAAGTTAAACATGATATATTTTGAGAAATTAAAGAACAAGAAATGAAGAGTTGAAGCCCAATTGAAACCCAAAATGTTTAAAAGAAATTTTACATAATATTAGAAGATTAGATGCTGGAGTTCAAATAAAGAGTGACTTCATGCCTCCATTGGGCCAATCTAGCAATGTATTTGCTTCATTTGATACATAATAGATAATTATTGTTGTACTTATGTTTATCAAATTGTATTGCACACCACATTAAATTCATATATTGACTCAAATTTTATATATTTTTTTGCATATAAGTTGGGTTTCCAATATATCTTACAAAAAAGGGAATACAAATAAATATGTTTAAACTAGGCTTTATTAAAGTCTTTAAGTACTATATTATTTATTCTCTCACTCATCATAAGAACAAATGTTTCCTGAATAAGATTTTAAACTAAATATTACATCGTCGACGGAGAAGAGAGCAACAATATTTATCTCTAGTTTCCATATCTGATTTTAGACAAGAAATTTATTTTATTGTTGGAGAAACTTGCATTCTCAACTAGTCTTGATTAATAAAGATCCTCAATCATAAATAATACAATGACTTGCTAAATTGGCATGTTGCACCTAGCTCAATCCTAATGAAGTAGGTAAAATGACAATGACCTTATGGTTGTTTCAATATATAACTGCAACTTGGACTATTTGTGTGGTCTTTAATTCCATGTTATGAAGTTTATGATAGGATGCAATGATTGAGCATAGAATAGTGCACATGAAAGCATTAAAATGAGTTACTAATATCAAATAATAGATATAATGCCTTTAGTAGGTCTTTGTTATCATCAACAATCAATTTAGAAGTAGGCAATTTTGCCTACTCAAAACTTAAGGAGAGGTCCATTCAAGTTTAGTGCATCATTGATCACCATAATTGGTAAATCTATGTTCAATTTAACCTAGTATGGTTTGCATGTTCTACAACTAATGACATGGTATAAAAAAGGCTTATGCATGCTACAACCAATACAAAGACTACTAAAGCATGTTTTAACTTTATCAAGTCTAAATTTACAACTTATGCTTTAAGGTATTTTGAGAAGTACCATTCACCAACCAATGGAAATAACCTTTATCGAAAGCATAACCCAAATACCTTGGTGGTGTTCTCATAAGGAAACACACCCATTCCTATATACCCACTTTGCTTAACTTTAACAACATAAAGAAAAGTTTTTGAAATAGAAAATGTCTTGGTTTTTCACCTTCGTAGTATTGATAAAGTATAAGAAATATATTTGAACAATCCTTGTAGCAAATCTATACCTAAATAAGAAATATTTTTGCTTTTAAACCTTGAGGAGTTTATCATAGAATCCATCATTGCATAATTTCTCTCTCTCTCTCTCTCTCTCTCTCTATATATATATATATATATTCCTTTTTATTTCACATTTTTTCAATGAGTTTACACAATTTTTTATGAGGGTTCTTGGTCCCCTCATACTGAGTGGGGTTTGAACCTTGGACCTCCCAAAGAGAGGCCAAAGCCCTTACCACTACAATAAGCTTGTAGCCCTCCTCTTTATTTCATATTGTATATAAAAGAAGATAAAGTAAAAATAAATAACAAATGTCAATTAATAATACAAATTAAAAAATAACCAACAAAAATTTGAAGAAGAGGGTAAATTCTTTTTTTCTTTAAAAATATCTTTATCATTACAAAAATAAAACAAATATTAAGTTGTAAATTTGTAAAATAATATAAAGTTCTTTGTATATCACGATTATAGTAATTTTTGGAATGATATTTTGCATGAAAGAAAAAGGTAACATAAATTCTAAATCATATTAAATAGTTATAAAAAACAAATACTAATGTAGGGGATGAAATTTTTAATGTAGATGTCCAAGATACCTCTCATGAGATGCATATGTTGACAAAATCTGAAGGTGGTCCATGACCTAAGAATATGGTGTCATAATGGACTTATGAGAATATTCTCAAAATTTTCCCATCGCTTAGGACTACAAATTATCATTATAATAATATGTTTGAAGCACCTGAGTGGCATGATCCCAACAAATTCAACTTTTGGCATGGCACTCATGGATGTGATCATTCTACTTGCTCAAAGTTGTACATATTTTATTACAAATAAATCTTTGGTCTTAATTTTAACATTGATAAAATCAATATCAATAGGATCAACGTATATAATGAAAAGACTAAGGGTCTCCAAAATAATTTTAATCATCCTTGCATTTAGAGGTTATATGTCTATAATGCCCCATTCCCTAACCATGAACAACAAGCTCCTAATCAATGTTAGGGGTGATGTCAAAAGTCACCCATAATATTTGAGTTGTAAATAAAATAAAGCACATGAAAAATATAATAAATTGTGTGCTTTATTATTTATTCCAATTAGAAAGTTTTGTGAGTTTAAGAATCAAATAAAAATAGCATGCAAGGTGGCCATGTAAAATCTAGTTTTTTTAGAAAGCTAATTTTTTTAGTAAGTTGAGTTGTTTGAGCTTTTTTTATTGATCAAAGTTGATAAATCATTATATATTATAAATTGTAATCATTTGAATATAGAAGAATCGCTTTTTGTTCTTTCAATTGGTATTAGAGCGGTGAGATCCACTTGTGTGATTCACCTATGAGGGGGATTTCCCTCGAGGAAATCTCCCTCCCCTTCTCCCCATTTCTCATGATTTCCATCCTTGTTTTCTGGTTTAGTGTCTCTCTTGTTTAGGGATATTGGGTTGTTTGAGAATCATTGGTTTGCATCGGGTGAAGTTTTGATATGAGGGTTTTTGCATCCAGATTACTGCTAACTCTATTTTCGAAGGAGTGTGTTTATGATAAATCCTTCTAAAGCAATTCTCATATGGCAGAGGAGTTGCTACTAGAATTCTTGCCTAATCCAGATAGTGCATGATCGTGGTCGAGAAAGGCAAATACTTCTCTAGATATAACTTGACGCTTTTGGAAGGCCTACTGATGGAGAACATGTATGAGATCAAAGGGTTTTTGTCAAGCAACGATGGTGGCTTCCATAGTGGTGGAGGTAGTGGTTACAATGGCAATGGATGTTGGTTTGAATGTGGCGACGATAGCAACAGTGACGCAAGTATGGTAGACGAAGAAGGTGAAACTTCTAAAGAACCAATAGGAGCTACGCTCATCCAAAGAAGGAAGCAAAGACCTCCACTTTGAATCATTGTAGTAGCAGCTACAATGAGGCAACTATGAGTAGCGATGATCAACGATAAATTTTCATGTAGATTTTTTGATAGGAGGTGAATTTGTAGGTGAACTTCATCTGTAGGAGATAATCGATTGTAGGTATCCATGGAATCGGATGCAGTTGTAGAAGGTTGTAGCAGCGATGATGCGCAGGTGATAAACAACCAAAGAAAAAATAAAAAATTAAAATAAGTGTTGATGTTTGAAAAAGTACACCTTACACTGCACCCATGCACAACATCAACATAGGATTTTTTCTCTTATTTGGGACTGCCTAAGAGGAAAAAATAACTGCATAGCAAAATAAAATTAAAATAAACTACACTTACTAGTTCACCGAGGAAAACGAAAAGGAAAAATAAAAGGAACGGTAAATCAAACCAATAAATTTCAAAAATAAAAACAAGGGCGATATGCCAAAATAAGACAGGATGATTGATCTAACAAGAACTCCCAAAGAGGCACAATGCAATACAAGACATAAGACAATCCATGCACAAACTACAACAGGTAAGGTTGGTAGACCAAGGGCCAATGCTACATGCAATCGAGCCAAACTGAAAATACACAGGCTGCAGTTCAAACAGTTTCTTGCATTATTTCCCATAATATTACAAGGCCAACAAGTTCTGGAATCAACCCTTTGAAAGGTTTGAAAAATCTCCTTTATAGTCAAGATGTTTTAGCTCGTTACAATATTTACTGCATTTACAACAGTTATAGACTTTACTGTCAATATCAGTTACCGCCCAAAACTACACACATTAGTTACAGCTAAAACTGCACACAACAACTACATACTTTATTGCAAACAACAGTTATAGCTAAAACTGGGAATAACAGTTACAACCTTTATTGCAAACAACAGTTACAACTAAAACTACACACAACAATTACAACCAAAACTACACACGATAGTTACATACTTTACTGCACTTACATTTATATCTGCACCCAAGTTTACAAGGCTGCATAACGTATTTCACTTACATGGCTAAAACAATTACACTTTAAAAAGTGGACAGCGCACGGATAGGAAAAATTAAATAACTGCACCGGTCAAAACTAAAAATAGTCAAAACAAATTTTTCAATGGGAAGCGGACGCCAAAATTTTCAATGGGAAGCAGACGCCAGATTTTGAACGGGAAGCAGGTGCCATATTTTGAATGGAAAGCAGATGCCAGAAATGAACTGGAAGCATCAAATATCACCAAAATTTTGAAATTGGTGCAACCGTTAATAAATTAGAGCAGGAGGCTCAAAATTTATTAACAGTTTGGTGACTCACAAGGGACACATGCCTGCAATGTGCAAAGAACCCAAAAGACCGGGTGGTCTTAGCATCCATTGGGCACAGAGTCATTGATCATTTTTAGATTTTCACCAAAAATGAATTCCACACTTGCTTTGTAAGGTAGAACTGCTGGAAACAATCCTTGTAATGGAGCAAAAAATTGCACAAAAACTGAATAAAATAGAAAATTGCATAATACTAAAAATAGAAAACTACACAATACTAAAAACAATCAACTTAAAACATAGTAAAATAAAATATGCTTCACAGGAAGCAAGAGGTGTCTTGGGACACTTAGGGAACACAACAAAAAAGGGACTAAAATTACATCCTACCCTTACTATTTTTGAAGCCTCTGCTCTAACCAACCCCAAATTTGAAAGAGATTTTATTTTGCAAGATTTTGGGGAAGAACAAAGTACTATTGTTGTTGTTACACAGGAAAACAAGAGGTAGCTCATATTGTGCCCCCACAATTGCTATCATATTAGCTTCTTGATTGCTCTTCCTGGGTATTGTTTGGATATTCAAGGCATCAAATCCTTCAAATAGCTCCAACACTCTATGTTTCTATTCTTCCAAAAGCTTATCCTCAACAACATACTGGCCTTTGACTTACTGCACTACCAATTCTGAATCACCAAAAATTTGTAACAGTTTCACACCTCTTTTCTCTGTCTGTAAGAGTCCATGAATTAGAGCTTCATACTCTGCCATGTTGTTAGTGCAACTAAAATGGAGCTTGAAGGGATGGAGGAATTTTTCCTCAGAAGGAGAGGTTGAAACAACACTGACATCAACATCTTGCTCACATCTAGTTGTATCAAAATGTAGCTTCCATACACCTTTGTTTTGTTGTTCTATTTTCATGACTTATGGCATCATGATCTTCTCCTCCAAGATACAATATATTTCCATGCTTACCTCTTGGAAATTATCATATGGATCATATCTATATAACACATTTTCTCACTCATCAATCTAAGTATCAAGAATAGGAGGTGTGGTTTGTGTGTGTACCTCATTAGGATCCATTTGCATCATATTTGTAGCCTCTTCAATAGGATTTTTAGTCTCTTTAGGTGTTGAAGATACATGACTCAGAGATTCTTTGAGATCTGTTTGTCCTGGAAGTGCAAGAGCATCCCACATAGAAACTTGCAAGCTAGTCTTCTTTATTTGCTCCACCAAGTTGATAGGTTGATCCTTCTATGTTTATTTGGTAGTCCAATCATTTCTTGGCCTCTCAACAACTGGGTAAGTAGGCATGTTTTACCATGTTCTACTAGGTTATTGCATTTGAGTCTATTGATTTCTCCAATATGGAGCATCCTTGAATGTGACTGCAAGCTATTTAATCTGCTGATTTCTTCAATCTGGAGTATCCTTGAATGTTACTGCAAGCTATTGAATTTGCTGATTTCTTCAATCTAGAGTATCCTTGAATCTGATTGTAGGTTGTTGTTTGATATTGGTACTTGGAGGCTGAGGAAACATGGTTTCTTATGATATAGAAGGACCATCAGTTATAGATTTCCCTTTAGATATGGTATTATAGTCAGATTGTACTTGCTTTATAGGTTGATTACCCATAATATGATTCACTACACAATGCTCATTTTCTTTCCAATACATCAAAATGCTATCAGGAGTTGTTGTAGGAGGATGCTGATATTGTTGTTGTTCCATTGTCTGATAGTTAGGATCTTGTGCCACTAAAGCACTGCTACTATTTTTATATGCACAACCATTTAGATCATGAGGTAATTGATAAGGAGGGCACCATCTTTGTTGCTCAGCTAAGTTATTTTGCACGGGCACTATGGTCTGATTTGGATTGGTACCAACAGGGAACTATGCTTGTAAAGGCCTAGTTGGGTGTACATGATTTTGATATGGAGGGTAGTATGGTTGGAAATTCCTTTGTGGAGGCTGGTTTTGCTGCTTCTCTAGGTTGTTGAGCTTGTTATCCATTGTTTTGACCAAATTTAACAGATCCTTTATTTGATCATTTAATTGACCATAAGTGTTAGGTGCATTCTCATTAATTTGCAATGGATTAACTATTGGAATATTAGCAGAAACTTGAGAGGATAATGGGTTGGGTATAGTCACATCTAGAAATAGAGGCATAGGAGGTCTAGGGGAAATCCTACCACACTACACTAAATAATTTTCAACTTGAACAACCTTTTCATATGCATCAAGCAATGTATTGATTCCCATTGTTTGGATGTTCATACCTATATCATAACTCAAAGCTCTCAAGAAATACAAAAAAACAGATTGTGCATTTGGCCTTACCTCCATGGGTATTTTGTCCCAAGTCCTTTGAAATCTAAAATTAAAATCTATAATCTGCTCATTGGGATCTCTTTTGATGGTAGTCAACTACTCCATAAGTGATAAACTATCTGTTTTATCCTCAAACTGCTTGATCAGCTTATCAACCAAGTCATCCCAACTTGCAATGGTGAGAACAAGAAGGCTTCTAAACCATTGAAGGGCTTTACCCTTCAAAGAAGATGCCAACAATCTCACAACCACATTGTCTTCAATCACATTATGCATTGAGCATAAATTTGCCATGTCTTGGAGATGTTCCACAGGAGTGACTGAGTTTTCTCCAGTATAGTAAGTCAAGGCCTAAAGAGCTAATACTTGAATATCATCACGTGTTGTTAGGGCCAATGGACTACCATGATTAAAATAAGGATAGGCTCTAGGTGGTTGCTAAGCCATGAATGAAAAAAAATAGTAGACACACCCCTTCATCTTCTTGAACTGTTACTTGTAGACACACCCCTCAAAAAATGAGGATGTAATTAACAATTTGGTCCTTTTAACCAGCAGAGTCGCCAAGTTTTTTTTTTAATGCTTCAATAAGCAAATAACAATCAAGACAAACACCAAATATTGATTGTTTTATAACCAGGATCTGTGTAGATTTTTCACAACAAACTACAGATCCGTCCCATCGAGTGTGCCAAAACTATTGATGTCTAAAAAGGTACACCTTACACTGCACTCGTACACAACATCAACATAGGATTTTCTCTCTCATGTGGGACTACCTAAGAGGAAAAAACCTTCGAAGAGAGTCGGCTCTCAAAAACACAAATAAAAAATAAAACCAAAATTACAACATAAAATTGCACTAAAAAAAATAGGGAACCTGATAAAATAAAATTGCACAACAAAATAAAATTAAAATAAACTACACTTACTAGCTCACCGAGGAAAAGGGAAAGGAAAAATAAAAGGAACGGTAAATCAGACCAATAAAAATAAAAATTAAAATGAGGGCGATACGCCAAAATAAGACAGGATGATTGATCTAACAAGAACTCCCAAAGAGGCACAATGCAATACAAGACATAAGACAATCAATGCACAAACTGCAACAGGTAAGGTTGGTAGACCAAGGGCCAATGCCACATGCAATCTGGCCAAACTAAAAATACACAGGCTGTAGTTCAAACAATTTCTTGTATTATTTCCCACAATATTACAAGGCCAACAAGTTCTGGAATCAACCCCTTTGAAAGGTCTGAAAAAATCTCCTTTATAGTAAGAGATGTTTCAACTCTTTACAATATTTATTGTATTTACAACAGTTACAGATTTTACTGCCAATATTAGTTATTGCCGAAAACTACACACAGTAGTTATAGCTAAAACTGTACACAACAATTACATACTTTACTGCAAACAACAGTTACAACTAAAACTGGAAACAACAGTTACAACCTTTACTGCAAACAATAATTATAATTAAAACTGCACACAACAGTTACAACCAAAACTACACACGACAGTTACATACTTTACTGCACTTACATTTATATTTGCACCCAAGTTTACAAGGTTGCGTAACGTATTTCACTTACATGGCTAAAATAGTTACACTTTAAAAAGTGGACAACCGATCAAAATTGAAAATAGTTAAAACAGATTTTTCAACGGGAAGCGAGCACCAAAATTTTTAATGGGAAGCAGGTGCTAGATTTTGAATGGAAAGCAGGTGCCAAATTTTTGAATGGGAAGCAGGCACCAAAAATTGAATGGGAAGCAGGTGCCAGATTTTGAACAGGAAGCAGGCGCTAGATTTTGAATGGAAAGCAGGCGCCAGAAATGAACTGGAATCATCACATATCACTAGACTTTTGAAATTGGTGCAACGGTTAATAAATTAGAGCAGGAGGATCAAAATTTATTAATAATAAGTTTCAAAGGTTTTACTCTCAACAACTCAGAGGATGACATGTGGTAGAAGGGTCAACATTTTCATGGCACTGGGTACATTTTAAATTGTCCTTTTTCAACCTGATGATAGGTCCGCTGAGGTGGCTAGTGATTTGGAAGTAAACACTAGCACATAGGAGGTCTAGTGTTCAAATCTTATCAGCGTCAATCAACCTTCTTTTATATTGCTCACCTATGAAAGTGACACATGACAATGTGAAATTGGTGGTTCTAAGCGTGAGTGGGTAACAAGCTTTACAAGAAGTTTTTGATTTTGTACCTCTTTAATCCCACATAGCCCGTGGGATGGCCTAGAGAAGAATTTAAGAGGAAGGAAGACCCCCTTATGTTTCGACCATCAATGGGTGGTTAGGGAGCATCCTCATGCATTGGGCTCGTGCCACTTGGAGGCACACACTTAGTGGTCTGTTTATTTGATGATTTATGGCTAGTTGATGTTGAAATGTATGGGGGCAATTTATTTCACCTCAATTTAAAAAAAAATGGTATTAGAGAGAATATTTTTGAGAATATTCTATTTTCAAATGCTAGAGTCAGATTTTTTAATTTTTGAGGCTCCATTCAAAATCGAAGATAGTTTTGTTTGTAGTTGTTGGAAAGATTTTTTTGAGTTGAACATACTGGAGGTATTCATTTTCAATTTTGAGGCTATTTCATATTATTTTTTGGGCCTCAAAGTTTATTGTGTAGAAAGTGTATTATCAGTTGAACCTGACACTTCTTCAATCCACTTTTGTCATCAAAGACTTTTTGGAAGTAATTTTTTCTTCACAACCATTGGCCTTATTGAGATTCCATCATGATTTAGGGTGCTCCTACAATAGGAGGTATTGTTTACCAATCATTGGAATCTATCAGGTACTCCAGTTTGAGAGTTGTCGTTGTCTCTTCACAATACCATGACCCTATCACATGGGTACTCCTACAATTGGAGTTGTCTTTGCATTTAGTGGCTTATCTCTTAGTGGATCAGTGATTTTTAGCTTGGCTCATTAGCAATATTTCCAACATCACGACTTTTGATACTTCGGGCAACACCACATCAAGCTTTTAAAATCTGATTTTCAGCGGTTGAAGGTGACTCATGGAGACTCAAAGCAATGTTGGACATTTCTCCCTTTGACATCAAAGGGGGGATTGTTAGGGGTGATGTCAAAAGTCACCCATAATATTTGAGTTGTAAATAAATAAAGCACATAAAAAATATAATGAATTGTGTGCTTTATTATTTATTCCAATTAGGAAGTTTAGTTAGTTTAAGAATTAAATAAAAACAACATGCAAGGTGGCCATGTAAAAGCTAGTTTTTTTAGAAAGCTAGTTTTTTTAGTAACTTGAGTTGTTTTAGCTTTTTTAGCTTTTTTGATTGATCAAAGCTGATCGATCATTATATATATTGTAAATTGTAATCATTTGAATATAGAAGAATCACTTTTTGTTCCTTCAATCAACAATAAGAAGTGAATCAAAATCAAGATCAAGGGTTCAATAAAGTGGGTCATCAAAATCAATAATATATATTTGCTTAAAGCAACCAAGGGTATAACTAAGGAGCGAGTTAGAATAATCAAAATTAGAATGGTACTTATCCCCAAAATTAAAACCATGGACCCAATACTTTCCAAATTGACTTTCAAGTTAACCAATCCTTTGCACAACCTAGCCCAAATGACAAACACATTTATAGTTAGCCAAATATTACTCATTATGTTAATATTTTTGAGGTGCAAAGAGAAACCACTGCATCCTTGGAACAACAAATTGTTCTCATAACTAGAAGTACACCCCAATACAAAAAGAAACAACCCTCTAAAGATGAAAAATATAAGAAGAATAAGGGTAAGGAACCTATCTAGGCAACATTTAATCTGACCATCATTGATAAAAGCCTAACCCCTCCTTTGATCATTTGGAAATCTACTAAAAATACACAATATTTGAAAACATAGAAAATGTTCTTGGGAAGACCTCAACCAAGCCTAGGGATCCTATCATTCATAAAATTATTGAAATTCTATGATCACCACTTAAAACAATGATCTTGACATCCATGATAGAAAAACATCAAGACCCTACCCAACCCAATGAGTCATTGCTTAAAGCAATCATGAGTAAAAAAAAATTGTAGGACATTGTATAAGAGTTGCATACACCCCACTCTAAGGTCCCATATCTGGAATTACTTACGACAACTACCTATCAATGACAATGATGAAGAAAATTAATAAGATGAGATCAAGATGCTTGAACTAAGGGTTGCCAACATTATGCTCACCATTCTAGGGTCTTATGAAGTGTGGTATATTCTATCACAAAGGAAATATTTGTATGATGCACATATTAGTCCTAATTTGATCATTAATTTTCCTTTGAAGATATGATTTTTGTTGATTACTTGGCAAGGGTTGATGATCTACTATTGATGATCATAACATAATATAATGATATGGTGGTTCATAAGGCTTTGGTTGATGAAGCGATACATGTGTTATGTCATTATCCTTGATAGATAAACTAAAGACCACTAGAGAAAATATTTTATCCACTAGAATTTGTTGTTATGCTTATAATGAATGACCACAAGATCCTATGGGTTACATTCGGCTATCAATTTCAACCAGACCTAAAGAAGTAAATTTTATGGTGTTTGATTTCAAGACCAACTATAATATGTTTTTAGGTAGATCCATAGCTTCCTCTGCTTGTCAAGTGGTTAAATATACCTATAATGATAAAGTGTTCACTATAGAAGGTAACTTAGATCCTTGGGGGCCTTATCCTCCAAGCCATGAAACTTGTTTTATTCCTTTTATGGATGAGACACAAAAGGTTCCAATCTATGAATATGAGACATAGTAGACTTCTAGAAAGAATTTGTACAAGAGGCACCCTAAATTTCATTTTCAATGCCCCCAAGATAGGTATATATCAAAAAATGATCAACTTATATGGATGTTATTACTCCTCATCCTGAAGAGGTAGATAAATTTCCACTATTATTGGAACCTAAGAAGATAGAAGATCTCATTTTATCAACAATTGGTCAAATTACCCAAAGCCCATGAGGATGCTTCTAAATTGAAACAAATCACATTTAGTATAGATAATGATAACATGGGAGAAGAGACAAATATAGATATTGATAATTATTTTAATCAGGTTTTTATGTTAAAACTAAGAATGATCCCTCTAACACTCATTTTTATGAGGTGGGGATTAGGCATTATCAAGAAGCTTCAATGGAAGTTATTGTTTTAGGTGATAGTAATTCTTATACTAATATAAACCTTTATGAAAATTTTGATAGAGGTAGCAGTAATTTATTTGCTTATTGCATGCTTAGGTAGGAATGATGAATGTGATATCTACAAAATTAAACTAGATAGGCATATAAAAGTTAATGTTTCTATTATATCTATACTAAAACCTTCAAACAATTCAAACCAATTAGGAATTATAACTTTACCTAGGCATTTACCACTTACAAAATTGCTATCAAGGTAGTCCCATTGGTTGTTATGTCTCTAACAAAGTCAACTTGTATACAATTTCTAACTATTCTGAATCAAAATCCACTATTAGCTTGCCAATTGTAGGAGTTTGTCCAAAAGAACTGAGATTAGCTCTTAAAGTAGTGATCTCGATGAACCTTAATTTTCTTGTATTTTCAATGCATATTCTTGTTGGGTTAACAGTCCTTAGTGACTCTCCAACTATTGGACACCTATTGTGCTAGAACTATCTAGTGCTTTAGACCAATTTTGTTAAGAAACTACGATCACCTCTTAACGTGGCAATCCTAGTTTTCCTTATTTTTCAAAATAATGAATGACATTTTTCCCTAATAGCCTATTTCCATGTCTAAGAATATTTTTCTACTTAGATAGGTTACACGCAAGTGGTTTGGAAACTTGGATGACCCTAAATCCTCTTGTTTGGTTAGAAAAAAAAATAAAGTAAATTTCTCCTAAGCTAAAATCCAAGGTTGTTACAATTGCCTTAATTAAATTTTATAAGTAATTAGAGCCATAGCCTAGTTGCCACATCCCTATCTATCATAATATTCAAAAACATGCCCAAGTTATCTCTTATTTGATAAGTAAGTGCCACTTAAAGAGAACAGTTGAGGAATCAAAGAAAGATTGGTAATTAAAGTTATATCCCACATTATGGGTGTACTGCACCAATATTCAAATGTCTACAAGGGTAATCCCTTTTTCTTTGGTTATGGTACTAAAGTTATTTTGTCCCTTGAGATCAAATTGCCTTGTATTTTCCTTTGGATAATTTGTTATCATGATGAGTATCATTAGGAGTATCGCAAAGCCCATCTTGTTGAACTTATTATTCTTTATTGAAGGCGTCTACTTGCTTTTGATCACAATAGAGCCTATATGAGTCATATTTCCAAGCAATGTCATCGTAATTTCAAAGTCGAGGACCTTGTCCTCAAGCTCTATCATGTGCAATGTGCAAGGGCAAATTTATACAAAAATGACTTGGTCCATATTCTATCAAAGAGTTGGTTAGGTTTGAGATAATGAAATTATAGACAATGGATGGAGTTGCATTGGATGAACCCACAAATTCTATGCATGTTAAATGCTTTTATGCATATCCCCTTTTGACCCACTTGTAGAATCTATGTGTTTTCTAGGTTTTCCTATTGATTTTGGTACCTTGTTTTTTGTTTTAACTACTTTGATTGCCTATTTTTTGGGTCCTTGTGAGTGTTAGTCTTGTATATCTTTAATTTTGGGCACATCTCTATGTGTTTTCAAGATGTTTTTCCTCTCTTAATTGAGATCACCATTTTAAGTGGCGATTTTAGTATCCAAAAATTTAAACTCCTTTCATGTTGCTTTCATCAATTTTTAACTTTACATTCTTTATTTTACCTAGTTTGTATTACAATTTATGAGTTCTTTGATGTTGATCATCCTTTTTAATAGCATTAATTATGTTTTATTTTGTTTGCTCCTATGTCATGATGTTGTTATTGCTAGAAAGGTCTTCCCTATTATGTTGTGTCAATACATATTTTAAGTGTCATAAAGAAATTGCCTTAGGTCAATCCATATTATTGTCCATATGGCATGTGGTTGAAACTCCAAGGCAACATTTTTAATTTCCATACATATTATAAATATTCAATAAATCTATCTATCATTGACATATCCTTATTGGTGGTGTCATATCGACCTCTCATTATTGATCTTTGCTTCGTTAGAGTATATCCTAAGTTGTTACTAGGATATTTATGATAATTTTGTGTGGCTGAGATCAACTCAGTTTGTTATGATCCAATGGATCATATTGTACACCTTTGCTATTTAAGCAAGGTTCCTTTCATTGAATAATAAGAAGTTTTTCATTCTTCAACATGGTATCAGAGCAGGCTTTCCCTGCCCTGTGAGTTTGAGTGTGAGCTTGAGGGGGATTTCCTCATGGAAACCCCCCCCTCATTTTTTTCCCTCCCCCATTAGCCATTTTGTTTTCATTTTCAGTCAGAAGAGATTATCCTCTTTCCCTAGGCTATTTTTTGTTCAGACGGGAAACAAAAAATCTTTGGTTGATATGGTTTGATCTAGTGTGTAGGGGGGGAGTTTGGATCTGATCCATGCCTATCGTGGTTGCCATTTTTGTTATTTTTAATGGTGGTGTCCATTTTCAGTTTTAAAACTGTATTCTATACTTTTTTGTGGCTCGAAGAATGTGCTCTCTCGATTGAAAGGTTTTGTGCGGCTGCTACGGACTAAATTTATGAAGTCCCTTTGACCCTTGTTTGGCTTCTTTGGTGACTTTTTCATTATTCAAAAACTACCTTGGTGCCCTTTATTTTGATCTCCTTGTTTTACTATTTGTCCACAAGTTTTAGACCTTGTTATCAACCCATTGTGTTCGTATAGGTGGACACCAAATATTTGTGCTTGTGGAGTCATTTTGGACTACCCTTGCGATTGTGGTGCTTCTTTCTCCATCCTATATTCACACTCTCTTTTTTGTGAGACACTTTGGTTTAAGGGGTTTCCTTTGGTGAATTTTTCATGGTTTGCAGCCTTGCTCATAGTCACAAGCACCAGATTTCATGTTGTTCCTCATATCTTCTTGGAGTGGGAAGACATTCAGTTTGACGACGATGCATCCCTATTTTTTGAGACATCACATTGATCCTTTACAGGTCATTTTTGATGGAATTTGTCCTAGGGGGGTTGAATAGGACATCTTCCACTTCATCGTCCTTGCACATATTCCTTCTTCTTCTTTCTCTTCTGGCAATGGTTTTTTCATCATATCTCCAGTAGAGTCTCTAATGGATATATTTTAGATGAGTACCTTATCAGGCCTTGTTTCCTGGACTCATATCTATGGATATGCCACTTGTTTGGTTTTATTGTTTTTCACTACCTCCTAGTACCACTTAAGGGGGGTGTTAGAGTATATCCTAGTACCACTTAAGGGGGTGTTAGAGTATATCCTAAGTTGTTACTAGGATATTTATGATAATTTTGTGTGGCTGAGATCAACTCAGTTTGTTATGATCCAATGGATCGTATTGTACACATTTGTTATTTAAGAAAGGTTCTTTTCATTGAATAATAAGAAGTTTTGCATTCTTCAACAACTTCCTTATGGGGCCTATCTTCCAATGTTTTATGTAAGGTTTCAAGCAACACATTACATACAATCAATCATGGGGTTTTATGCAAAATCTTGTTGTATTTCTTAAAGTTTCATAAGCAAATTTGTTGAAATTAAATGCTACATTGTTTGTGCATCTAACTACTACTAGAAGGTAAATGAAAGCAAGCAAAAATATTTTTTAATATACAATTTTTGCTAAGTTTTGCAGGCATATCATAAAGGTAGTGCCTCTAATGGTTTTGGCTCACTCCAAACTCAAATTGTGCACTTTGTCTTTTCTTGTTTCTCACCCACCTAACATTTTTAGTGCTTTGGGTATTTTTATAGGTAAATTCATTTCAAGTTGCATGGGGCAAGAAAAAATAATTTTCTTTTGGCTAAAATTTCCCACAACACATATAGGTAAGTATCAAGAATATTTTCCTCTACTTTTGCATTTTTTTCTTTGTGATTTTTAACTATTTTTCCAAAAAAATAGCATTTTTGTATAGATAATAAATTCAAAACTAATAAAATATTTATTTTTGCACCATAGTATAGAATTTTTAATTTTCTTCCTTTGGTTATTGCATATTGCTCTTTTTTATCTTTTTCCTAATGACTCACAATTGATTATCCTATTGGAAGTATAAAGCACATATTATAACAAAAAGAAGAGGTGTTAGGGTTTGTAAAGAGCAAAACCCTAACCCTAACCCTAATCATGTGCAACATAGGCAAAGTGCACATTAAATGTTCTAACATCCCCCCTTAAGGTGCACTTTCCTAAATACAAAAATAAGTCAACAATACAAAAAATGAGTCAACATTAGATATGTCCCCCCTTAATGTTGATGCTCATGACAACATACATGGAGCATGGTGCTAAACTTGGAAAACTTGTCAAGCCCAAGTGACTTGGTGAAGATGTTAGCCACTTGATCTTGAGTTGGTACATACTCCATGTGGATAAAATTCTCTTGGACCATTTATCAAATGAAGTGATGATGGATCTCAATGTGCTTGGTTTGGGCATGGAAGACTTGATTTTTGGTCATCTTAATGGTAATTTGATTATCACAATATATATGTGTTGGACCATCTATTATTAGCCCAACATACTTAAGTAGCTACCTTAGCCAAAGGGCTTATTTAGTTGCCTCAACTGCTACATTAAACTTTGCTTCTACTGAAGACAAGGAAATTGCATGTTATTTCTTGGTGCTCCATGAAATGATATCCTAGTCTAACTGAAAGCAGTAACAAGTAGTTGATCTTCGAGTTTTAGAAAAACTAGCCCAATCTGAACATGCGTACCCAATAAATGAAACGTCATCACATGTCATGTACATAAGACCATGATGAGGGGTCCCCTTGAGGAATCTCAAAATCCTCTTAGCTATTATCCAATGGCTCTTCTTGGGATCTTGCATGAATCTAGAAACAAGGCCCACTAAATAGGTGATATTTGGTCTAGTTGAATTTAAGTAGATAAAACTTCCAACTAGTTGTCTACAAAGAGTTCCATCAGCCCTTTCCTCATCACTATTGATCAATTTCAATCAGGTTTCCATTGAAGTGAGGAAGGGTTTACACTCTTATATGTGAAACCTCTCCAAGAGAGACTGAATATATTTAGCTTGTGAGATGAAGATCTTGTTAGGCTATTGCTATACTCCTATGTCTAAGCAACAGTGAAGGAGGCCCAAGTTAGTCATTTCAAAGGTTTTGCATAAGTTATCTTTGAGAAACCTTATTCCATATGCATCATCACCTATAATGAGAAGATCATCCACATACAATGTCACCAAAATGATGCAGTTCTTCTAATATTTCACATAGATAGTAGATTCTGTTGCAGATCTAGTGAAACCAATGTTAATAAAATAGGAGTCACTTTTGGTATACCAAGCTCGTGGGGCCTACTTCAACCCATATAGAGATTTCTTCAATCTAAGTACTTTGTTTTCTTGACCTTTGACTTGTGATGGAAGAAGGATTAGGTGAGGGAGTGGCTGCCAAGGGAGCAATTGTTTCTTGAGTTGGTTGAAATGAGGGGGCCATCGAAGGAGAATTTGGTGGGAGATTCTCATTTAAGGTAACATCCCTATAGATAAAAAACCTCTTGGAAATAAGATCATATAATTTATAGGATTTGGCAATATCACTATAGACAACAAAGATGCATTTTTGGATCTTGTCATGAAATTTCCTTCTTTTTTGATGAGGAATGTGTGCATAGGCATCACATCCAAAGACTCTAAAATGGCCCACATAGGGTGTCCTTCTAATTCATAATTCCTTTGGTGTTATATCATTCAAAGCCTTCAAACATCTTTGAATTTTGAATACTATGTACTCTACAACCAGATTTGCAAGAGGGAAACAACTCCCTTAATTTTGGGGAACAAAAATGGGTGGTTGTAGCATTAACTGTGTACCAATTCTAACTAGAATAAGGAAAATGTCTATCACTAGAAACCTAAATGACTATGATGGTAGGGGTCATGATTGTGGCTGATGTGCAAAAATGGGGGCCACACCAAAGAATATAACTCAATATAGGAAGGGGAAGAGGGGAAACCCTAATTTTTTATTTTAAAAAAATCTACAAGAAACCTCCCATAAAATGAAAAAAACCATTATGATAAACAAAATTGACTTAAATTCATGAGTTTAGAGCATTCTCAAAAGTTTTACATTGTAACAGAAAAACAGGGAGGGACACCACTACGGGGATGGGGGAGGGGAGAATTGCCAAAGAGGCAATTCCCCCTTCAAGGGTTTAGGTAGGGTAGTAGAGCATCTGACTCTAATACCAAATGTTGGAAGTATAAAGCATATATTTATAGCAAAAAGTAGAGGTGTTAGGGTTTGTAAAGAGCAAAATCTTAACCTTAATCCTAATTATGTGCAACATTGACAAAATGCACATTAAATTTTTAACATATCCTTGGTGTCACTTATGACCCTTACATAGGGGTAATACCTCTATTTTTATTAACAAATAATCTTTCACCATGCACTAATGTAATGAACATCCATCCATAATTAATCATGCACATTAACAATCCATGTAATGAGACACATATATAGATAATACCCTTGAGGTAAGGCAACACCAATAATGCTCCTTAAGGAAGAAGTTACTCCATAAGCCAAGACTGTTACAAAGAATTATTGAAATAAATTGCTTACTTACAATGACAATATCCCTTATTTATATACCTATCTTCCTAAATCCTTGTCTCACTCATTATTTTTACTTAACTAACCTTGGGTTATATATGGCCCAAGCCAAATATCAATACTAACCATACATAATTTAATATTATATCCCCATAATCCTCTCCCTATGTACCTAACATTCCACCCCCCTTACAAGATGTTTTGTCCTCAAAACATAAGAAGAAACTAGATGAATCTTTTTCTCTTCTTTGTGCCATTGTCAATGTCTTTACTCTACCTCATTCAAAGAGAGAGAGAGGGAGAGAGATTGTTGATATTAAGCCTTTGGTTTAGCTTTAGCCCTTCCTTTGCTATTTGCTTTGATCCTATGACTGTTGAGAGATATATTTTGCTCCTATGATTGTTGAGAGATATATTTTGCTCCTAAGTTGGATGATGCTTTAGTGGTGGATATCCCTTTGGAATATATTTAGATATTGAGTCTCACCCTAATTGAGAGAGATCTTGCTTATAAATTTGTTTTTATTTGGCCCGACCCAACAACCATTCAAAGATGGATCACCTCTTCTTGGGGATATTTAATATCTAGCTATGAATTCATGATGGCAGGGAGAGGATGTTTCATAGTTATTTTCTACTCCATCTAGGAAAGAGATGCACTATTTCAAAGAGGGTCCTGGTTCCTTGGATCAAGCCCTCTCTACATGACCCCTTGGTCAGTAATTTTTGACTCACAAGTGGAAGAACTAGAAGAAGTCTCAATTTGTATAAGACTACCATTTTTACCCCTACATTTATGGAATAAACCAACTCTTGAGATTATAGGTAACTCTATTGGCACATTTATAGACTAGGTTCCTCCGAAGGACAATAATGCAACTTGTGCTAAGTTGTGTGTTCAAGTCAATCTGAAAAATGGCTTCCTAAAAATATAGGTATCAAATTCTTGGACTAGATCCATACCTAGTTGTTGGATTATGATCATATTCCCTTTAAATGTATTACCTATCATTAACATGGTTATTTCTTAAATAATTGTCCCACTAAGAGACGAAGGAGGAAGATCAAGAGTCCCATCTAGTAAGAAGAAAACAACAAAGAAGAGTAGAAGAAGGAGGCCTCAACCACAACCAGAAAGATAAAATAATAATTTCTCTACTTTATCACAAGACGGGGAAGAGGAACAACTAGGGCCATTTAAAAAGAGGAAGATCCATCAAATCCTGCATTAGAAGACAAAGTGAAGGAAACTCAGGTTACTAAAGAAAACCTTCAAGAAGAGGAGATTGAAGAATTAGAAGAGACTCAATTAGCAACAACAATTATTCCAAAGGCACCCCAACCACTAGATCTTCTACTAGAGGGAGTAAATCTAATCAAGAGATAAGAACAAAACAAGCAAATATGGAGATTCAAAAGAAAGCTCAAGCAACCTTGGACTTCAATAAGGCTAAGAAGCCACTTAAGAAATGAAGGTTCTATCGTGGAATGGAAGGGGATTAGGTAGTCCCCTGAAGAAAAACTATCTAAGTCACTGAATAGCCCAACAAAATCTAATGGTTATCTACATTTAAGAAATTAAATTGATAGAGTAGTCAGCAAGAATAGAATGGAAAAACATATGGAGATCCTCAAACCTAGAAGCAACAAATTTGTTAGGTGCCTCAAGGGGGCTTCTCCTTGCATGGGATCCACAAGCCTTGATATGTATTAATAAAACAAGACACTCAAATTGGATAACAACTTATTTCTTCTCTACATAAGAATAGACTTGGACCATAGTCAATTTCTATAGACCAAATAACATAGTCTTAAAACAAGAGGCTTGGAAAAGTCTTCAACACTGGATGTGTCAGGAAAAACCCTTGAATTTAATCATATCAAGGGACCTAAATGTGACTTTAGCCCAATGGGAGAAAAAATGAGGTTTTCCCTCAAAAGACCATTTTAAGGACCTGGTTATGCAAATTAAAATCAAGCAAAAAGAAGGTATAAATTCATTGCATAAAGATTAGATAGATTCCTAATATAAGAAGGTATAATGTTTAGGTATCCACTTGTATCAAGTGGTATAATTCAAATTTTTGCTTCATATCATAAGCCTATCTATTTGGATACGAGTAATAGTGCTCTTCAGAAAAGGAATACTCCTTTTCAATACAATCCAAAATGGATGGAGCATAGCAATTTTGCACCTTTAGTAGAAAGTATTTGGAAGCAATATTTTTGTGCAAATAGTCCCCAAGAGGTAGGGAAAATAAAAAATTTCAATCTTAAGAAAGTAATTAGGGACTGGATTTCCAATAAGACTTAAGTTCAAAATGGATCAAGCATATTGCTACAATAGTTGGAGGAATCAGAGCAAGACATAGGTGATTAACCTCCAACCCTTGAATAGGAAGAGAAGACTCAAATTGAACTAAGAAATAGATCGGTCTTTTAGAGAAGAATAAACACATTGGAGACTTCAATCAAAAATGATTTGGCTCAAGAAAAGATACATAACACAAATTACTTTCATATAAAAATAATGCAACACTACCAACAAAGGATAATTAAATAAATTCACAAAACAAAACAAAAATGATCAGGTAGTCATAAAGAAACTAGTAAGAGATCATTACTAGACCAGCCTTATCACAAATATAATAGTAAATCAGTAGGCTTAGGCCACTCTACTAAAAATAGAGGAATCTATTAGATTTTGGGATTTCACAAAGGTAGTGATACCTTTAAGTACCTAGGTATTCCTATGGGCTTCCATGAAAAAAATAGGAAACTTGGAATGTAATTTTATAAAATATGTCAAGGAGAATACAATAGTATAGTAATAGTTGGTTGGGTTTGGTTGGAAGAATTATTTTAATCAAATCAATATTAGCAAGTATTCTCATATATCAATTGTTGGTGTATCATGCACCCTTATATATCTTGCAAAAGTTAGATGTAGTGCTAATAACTTTCTTATGGCAAAGGGAAGGTAATTGGATAGGAAAATGTTCCATTTGGTCAATTGGGATACGTTACCAAGCCAAAGGAGTAGGGAGGCCTAGGAATTAGGAATACAATGATTGTTAGCAAGGCACTAAGTACTAAGTTTCTTTAGAATCTACTCACATTGCTAGACTCTCCATGGAAGTAAATTCTCAAATGTAAATATTTGAACGACGCTAATGGGATCCAACTTCTAAAAAGTGTTAAAAGCATAATAGGCTCCTCCTTGATTTGGAAACATATTGTGGAAGCTAAAGACATTATATTAAATCATACATCTTGTATTCTAGGGAATGGTAAACAAATTAATATATGGGAAAAATTAGTCTTGGGAGGACCTCCAATCATTAAGCATTATCTCTTAGAAATAAAAGTGGATCTACAAGAGTCGAGTGTTAACTCTCTTGCAAGTTTAATTGAATGGGTGAGAGATCCACCCCTACCACATCTTGACCAAGAATCATGGAGATAGTTGCACATCCAAACTGAAGGGATTAAACTCTCTCTCCAAATTCTAGATCAGATTATATGGGGCTCTATTAGTGGGCCAAGTGTTTATACAATCAAACAAGGGGTGTTATTACAACAACAGGGTCAGAAAAACACAACCATACCTAAGGTATGGAATTACAAGGTCCCCCAAAAATTTGAGTCTTTCCTTGGTTGGTGATCCAAAACAAAATTCTTACTAGAGAAAACCTCATCAAGAGGAATATCATGGGGCCTCATATTTGCCATAGGTGTCTTAAAGAAAATGAAACAACATCACATATGTTCTTTCAGTGTACATAAGCAATTAGAATATGGGTTGAAATAACCCAATAGCTAGAGTCAACAATCTTGAGAACCTTCAACTCAAAAAATTTCCTTACCAACTAGGGCCAAATGTACAAATGGGGACTAAAGGATAAGAACCTTAATAGGTATATTTGGTATTTAGTGCCAATATTCATCATTTGGTACATCTAGAAGGACAAAAATGAGATTTTTTATGATAAAAAACCAATTTTCAAGTGTTAGCCAATAGAGTGTTAAAGGAGACAGTATTGAACACAAAATCTATATATATCATAAACAACAGGACATTAGGAGACATACCCATGAGGGATACTATAGTGGTAAGTCCTTGGGTTTCCATCCAAGAGATCCAAGTTCAAACCCAAATACGAGGAAACCCATGTAAACTTAATTTTTAAGGTCCAAGGTGTAGACCAATTGGTGCAATGAAACCCTATAAGGGGAATGGATGCCCAAGGTTCAATTCTCAGGCCTTGTCAGACTAAACACTTATCCCTTTCCTGGTGCTTTCAATGGCATAAAAGGTTTAAAATGATTTTGACATGGTGGTTATAGGGGTAGACTGCATGAAGTACTATGTGGCGGCTTTCAAGGTGGACAATGCAGAATACTATGGCAGCCTTAAAAGATGGAATAATATACCCAGATCATCATGGTGGCTATCAATTCTACCATGTAAAAAAAAACAAGACATTAGGAGATTAAGAAAAATGGAGATACAACTGTTATACCAAATAGAACTCCAAAATCTCCTAAATTTTGGACCATATGTTAGAACAATTAGACCTTTAGAGATAAATTTCCTTGCACTTGTCTTTGATAGAACCTCTAAATCAAACCCAAGTCATGCAGTAATTGGTGATGTGATACTAGTGGTACCACATAGGAAAACAACCAACAATTTTGTATAATTGATAGGTTGTAAAATGAGATAAAATTGGCTCAAGAACAAGGCATTAAAGAACTTTGTGTATGGTGATTTGAGACTTGTAATATTTACCCTATCTAAGGGGAAGAAATTCTCATCAGTCCAACTATGAATAGTTCAGAGAAGACTAAAAGAATTGGAGCAATTTTTTTAATATTATTATACTCCCACATAGCAAGGAGGCATAATATGGTGGTTGATCACCTTGCAAATGAGGCCATAAAAATAATTTCTTTACATCTCAAAGTAATAAGGAAAATAAAATGGAAACAACATGAGTGGAATAAATGATAGGAAGAATATGGTGATATTGGGCCCATAGATATTTGGATGCCTCTGGACAACCCTGAAACATTGTGTGATTCTAGAGCTTTTGGTGTTTTAGGTTTTCTCATTTATTATGACACCCTTTGCATCTATGGCATCCTTTGTATACGGACACACTTTTTGGAGTTTTTTGTTTTCTTAATATCATATTCCCCCTTTTGGACAACAATCTTGTGACCTTCAAGCTACTTGTTGGATAATCTTTTGTTCTTTGCAAATTTTAGTATCAATATATAACTCAATTTCTTAAAAAAAAATGAAACTAGATAAAATGATTTGTCAAGCAATGTTAGAAATTGGTACCGATCTTGATCATCCCTACATCCAAGTGAAATCTTGATTGGTGGTGGTCCGTGACAATGCCAAGCTACCATTATGACTCCTTAAATGCTTTGTTGGATCCATACTTTTGTTTCTCTAATTTGATATTCTAAATCATTGGTCCTATAGTTCCATGATGTTGTTGCACCCCTCTAAAAGCCATAATTACTATGCTTTTTTTGCCAAACATGTCATACTTGATGTCTTTCTAACTCCATATAAATCCATAATAATGTTGTTGCCCTAAGCCATGCCTCCAAGATTGTTGTTACTCTTGGTGGTGTGGTTGGCAATATGCTACAACCAAAAGTTGATATTTTGTTATCTTTGATTCTTTAGCACTTTGTTATTCTTTTTTATGCTATTCTATCATGCTCCCATTTTTTGGTTCATCCTTGGACTTTGCTTTTACTTATTTGATTTGTGTTACTGCCTCCTCCGTTGCCTCTATTTTAGGTTCTATTCTTCTTTAATTTGTTTTAGAGTTACTTGGATCTTTGACATAACTTCTTAAATCTATGTTGTTGATATTCTCCAGGATTCTATTATTGTTGTTTCTATAGTTTTCTCTTTTAACTCTTCTATTGGTTCCTTAACTTGTTCTCCTATGATAATTGCTTCTTGTTTCTCCTTGGTTCCTTGTTCCTTAAGCTGAAAAATATCTTGTAATGTTTTCTTTTCCTATACCATAGATTGATAAACTTATTTTATATATTAATGTTAATAGTTACAAAGAATTGGCTTGAGCTATGAACATCGAGGGTTTTGGGTGGATGCTCTGAATGATAAAAAATTTCCCTTATTAGGGTAAAATGGTGAAATTAGGGATCCGAATGAGAGAGAGATAGGGATTTAAGGAATTTTGGTTGATGTGTAAAAAAGGGAATGACAGATGCAAAATATGTTCTACAAAAAGGATCAAGAAAGGATTCTTGGGCATCAATTCGCAAAGGAAGAAAGGAAGTGATTGAAGAAGAAGTTGGCACAGAGATATCTCATGAAAATGGAAAGGTATGTATTGTTGACTCCTTAATCAAAAAAATACCGAGGGATAATGAGTTTAGCATGGTAGGAAAATTTATAGGGCCCAGACCAAATTTAGATGTGCTTAGGAGATGGCTTCATTCTAAACTTCAAACAAAGGGTTCAATGGATGTTATTGGTTTATCAAAGGGATACTTCTTAATCCGGTTCAATATTGAGGAATATTTGGTGGCATATTTCTTTTGGAAAAGATCTATTTTCCTAATTTTTGGCATCAAGGCTTCAACCCTCAAAAGAAATATTTTTCAGTTCCCACCTAGATTAGGTTTCTAAATTTGCCTATAGAATTTTGGGATGATCAAATTATTAAGGTCCTGGCAACACAAATTGGATAGTTTATAACAATGGATCCATCTACCCGCAACAAAATAAGAATATTGTGTGCAAGAGTCTATGTTAACGTGGAGCTAGAATAAGACAAAGTGGAAAACGTGGGTATCAAATTGATGCTTGGGGAATGGGAATAAAAAGTTGAATATGAAAATTTTTTGATATACCATAAGCAATTCCAAGTGTTTGGACATGTGGAGGGAAAATTTCATCTATAAAGACAACCCAAATTTACTAAGAAGTGGCAATAAAAGGAGAATCAAATAAACCAAAGGACTTCAAGAATGAAAAAGAAACTTCTAGCCCACGAGAAATGGCATAAGAAAAGTAACAATACCAAGAAATTCACCATAAGGTAAATGAAGAGGCAAAAAGTAAAATTAACAATGGATGTTCTATACAGCACAAAGAAAAACAACAAAATCCTAATAAGATAATGGAGTATGCAAGTAAATGCAAAGAGCTAAACTAGTAAGCAAATCAAGATCATAATGAGAAATAAAACTTGAGAGGCTTTGGAAATAACATTAATAAACAAGAGGATAGTCTCAATCAAGGAAAGAAAAATGATTATGAAGAAGGTAACCATAAGAAGAAAATAAATATGATTGAAAATCATATAAATCTAGACACCAATACACAACAATAGAATGATATTGCAATCAACACAACGAATGCAAACAAAAATTTGGAAGTCAAAGAAGAAATATTAGTACATGATGCTAAAATGGTAGAGGATACCCCATCCACTCAAATGAACTTAGAACATTAGAAGGATAATATTGAAGGAGTTTGGGGGTTTAAAGTCAAATAAATAGAGGGATGGCAGGGATTAGACCAAGTTTTAAATTTGCATAACAAAAATTAACAATCTGAAGAACAAAATAATCTAAGCATAATAGAAAACTCAAAGCAGATTAAGGAGAGTTTGCAGATAATATTCAAAAAAATATTAGAGTTGAGTAAAACAACTCAATAAGCAGTAGAAGAATCTCCAACAGGATGTAACCAAATGGGAGAGAATGATCCTCCTGGAAGAAAACAAAAAATGCAAAGAATACAGATAATTATGGGAAAAGAAAGCAAGGAAGACCCCCCAAACAAGAAGAACAAAAAGTATCAGAGAACAGGGGACAAAAACTAGATCCAAATGAAGAATTGATGGTTAAGGGTTAAAGCCCATCAAACAAAACCAAAAAAAAAAATCCTTTCTTGGAATGTGTGAGGGCTAAATTCCCCTAGGAAAAGAAGAGTTGTTAGAAATCTACTCGTGGAAGTAAAATCTGATATTGTTTGTCTTCAAGAATCTAAAATTGATACCAATAAAATTGACATTATTCAGAAAGAGATTTGACCAAATGTTGAAGGGATCATAAGCCCAACACAAAGTATTGCTAGAGGTATTTGCATCTTTTGGGATATTATAAATTTTGAAGGTACTTTAATTGATCAAGAAGATAGATTCTACACAATCAATTTGGAGAACAAAAAACTAACTTTTGTTAGGTAATGATAGGGGTTTATGCTCAAAATGATGATCATGAGAGATTCCAACTGTGAATAAGTTGTCTTTTTAGAGGAGTCTTTTCATTAATTTACATTGGATGGTATTGGGTGACTTCAATACAGTCTTAATAACAGAGGAACAAAGTGGAGGAAGGATTAACATCACTCAAGGTATGCAAGATTTCAATGATTTTATTCAGGATAATAAGTTGATTGACCTGGATATATGTAAAGGTAAGTTTGTGTGGATAAACAAAATGACGATGGAGAAACAAAATGACGGTGGATAATCACATTTAAAGGCACGTAGATAGAGTTTTTATTTCTAAAAATTGGCTAAGTATTATTAGTATTTATAGACTTACATGTATGCCCAGAATAGTATCAAATCACAATCCCTTTTTGCTAGATATAGGAAATGAGGAGAAGTAGGGAGTGTAGGCAGCAAATCCACCTTCCAGAAGAAGAAGTGATCAAAGAGTATTTGCTTAGTTTTTACAGTTTTGACACTTTATCAAGTTTTGGAAACCGTACAGGTAGGGGCAAACCATACAACTGGATGACAAACCATACAAGGTAGTAGCAAATCGTACAGGGCACACTAAAATTCATCCAAATGCATGGGAAATGTAATTTCATGGTAAAATGACGCATAGATTTTCTAACTAAGGTGTTAGACTTAGTAAAAGGATAATTTAATGAATTCAGTTGTGCATGGGTAGTTGTAAATAACTAATTACCTTAGGAACCACTTGGAATAGCCTAGGCAACATTATATAAGGCCCCATTTTCAATTTTATAGGTCTGGCTACCTATGTAAGGAATACTGGTTAGATTGTGATACATAGATTGATTATTCTGAGTTATTGCAAGTATAGTGATAGATTATCCACACTGTAATTGAATCCATGATACATCAATGAGCATAATTATTTTTTTGGACTACTATGTATGATTTTGGTATTGATGGATGGTGATTTGTGGATGAATCTTGTTGCATGTGTTTTCTATTGAATGTTACAGGTTAGTTTTATGCATTGTTGCAACCTTTTGACAGAATTCAAACCTAGTGAATTCTGAGGAATGATATGGAAGAATGGCAGCATCAAGGAAGATGTATTGAACCTAGTTGTATGATTTTTGGACATAATCCCTTGCATGGAATCTCTCAGCAGCTTGACTAAGATGTTTTGCATGATATAAAGAATGGATTGATTGGCATATCAAACCCTTACAAAACCTTCAGGAGAGAGATTGAGGCATCAGATCATCTAAACCAACATTGGATTACACATTTTTTCTATACAAATCGTACACCATCGTTCGTACAAATCGTACAAAGTAAACCTACCCAATTTGGTAAAATATGCGACTGAAATAAACTTACCCGATTTGGCAGTTTTGGAAAATCGACTTGAGCGATTACAAAACTGTGTACGAAAATCTTCAAAACTAAATATATTAGTTTTTATGAGTGTGAAATTGTACAATCTATGACACTGTATGATTTGAGATCATACAGTGTACTCATTTGACGTTCGTACAAGTTGATCCTTGGATGTAAAAGGGTAGTTTGGGGAATCTTACGGTTGTACGATTTGGTAGCTAAGTTGGGATTAGTATATTGATCATCCTTAGCCTTGGAATACACCTCCCTAATGGGAATACTCCACCCCTATGCTACATTTGGTGTCGTTACCTTGTCGAATCTGGAATTTTTGTTCAAACAGGTTAAATTGACAAAGTGTGGATACTACAAAGTTGGAGGTGAATGACAGACACTAGTGCACAGAGTTGTGGGAGACAAGAACTAAGAGAAAATATTATAGTAAGAAGGAGCATGAGGATTGCACAAATATAAAACATAAGTAACTCAGATCGTAGTATTCAAAAACCAAAAATAGAACAAGTTTGGACATCCGAAGAAGGAGACTTTGAGGAATTGTTGATAGAGACAGAAGATGATGAAATAGAACCACCAAGTGTAGAGGCAAGGGTTGAGAAAGGAAAATTTCAAGAGGACGGAGAGTGGATGGTGAAACCTAAGAAAGTGACAGAAGGGTTACAAGGGAGTGCAAAGGATGGGAGTCAGGCACCAGAGCTACAGGACGTGAGGTCTCAGGAGGAATGACCAAGACCATCTCCCTCACATCAGGGAAGAAGGTCATGAAGTGAAGATGCATGAGATTTTGGTCATCGAGTGGTAGGAAAAAAAAATATGCCTTGAATTGACACTTTTGATGACAACGGGAGTAAGACACCCCAAAGAGGAATCAGGCAAAGATTCCACGAGATACCTCAAGTGATAGTGACGATTCTCCTAAGATGGCTAATAAGGCAGCCAAATACAGATGTCCACCATTTTTAGGTGAGGGTAAGGAAGACCCCACATGACATATAAGGACTTGCATAACCATTTGGAGATCAAATGGTGTAGATAGACTAGAGGATTGGGTAATTCTATTTCCTTCTACTTTGAGAGGATTGGCAATTGATTGGTATTTGAAGAGAGAAAATACCACAGGTTTTTAGACTTGGAATCAGATAAAGGAGAAGTTCATTGAATAATTTCGACCTTTGAAAGATGATGGAGATATTTTTATGAAACTTTGCATGATGAAGCAAAAATCTGATGAGGATATGAAATCCTGTAACCGTAGACTAAAGCAATTAGTCGATAAGATGTAGATGCCTTTGGCAGATGTTTTAGTAAAATGGTGGTTCATAGATGGATTGCTCCCAAAATATAAGAAAAATATGAAGTTTGTACCATCAGAAACATATGAAGAAGTGCTAAAACATGCAAAGAATTTTGAGAGTGAATCAAAATAAATGTATACAAGACTTTTATCTCATCCCAAGTAAAATGATTCAGATAGTGGAGAAGATGACACTATACAAAGGATAGTAGCATCATTTCACAAGGAGTTTGATAAGTTGATAAAAGAACAAAATATCAAGTCTGACAGAAATGACATGTGGTGCACATAATGCAAAACAGAAGGCCATACAAATGTGAAGTGTCTGAGGAATGACTACTACCACATTTGTAATGTGATGGGGTATGAAGTAATGCTATGTTCATATAATACGAGAGTACATCCACAAGAATTGTCGATCTAAGAGCAGGAAGAGAAACTAAAGGCCGAAGGAAGCGGGCAACAAGCAACAAGTGGTAGTTACAGAAATAGCAAATGAGATAGAAGACCGAACCAGGGCAATTGACAAGGAGGGCAAAGTCGTTTGCAGTATGATTCGAAAGGAAGGTCGATCATACAATGTCGCAATTGCCAAGAATGGGGGAATTTTGCAAAAAATTGTCCTTCACCTCAGAGGTAGGAAACACCGTAAACAAGCACTACACACATGTATAGATAGTGTGGTCTAGGAAACCACAAAGAAGAGAATTGCTCAAAGCAGGTGAGTTCAAGTAACCCACAGAATGTCAGTTATCTAGATATAAAAGTTCCTCAAGTTAAGGAGGAAACCCAAGAAGTTTTAGTCGTGACAATAAATTAAGCTAAGAAGGATAAGTATCTAGAGCCAGCAAAGGAAAAGCAACGCTGGCAAGTAGCAAAGAAAATATTGCAAGAGGAAGCTGAAAAGACTAAACAAGTAGAGTCAACAGCTGGTAAGGAACTAAGAAAACCATCAGATCAAGAAATAGTTGTGCAAAATCTGGTAGCATAGGTTTTGGATACCACAGTGGAAATTAAAGTATCTAACCTGTTGGAAGCTATTCCAAAATTGTAGAAAGCAATGGTGGAAGAGATGCAACCGCAGAAGGTGATGGAAGTGCAAAGTCAACTAATTTAGGAGGAGCAGAAAGATCAGTTTATGGATCCAACGGTATTAATGATTGATGTGGGAAAGAAACCCGTATTAGTTCATATGGAAATATTAGGGCACAAATTGACACAAGTTATTGTGGACAAAGGATCTAGTGTCAATGTACTACCTGAAATAAATTGGCTAGAACTAGGTGCTCCATCTCTATGGGCACTAAGCTTATGGTTATATGGTGCTGATTAGAATGGCATCGAGACAAAGGGATTCTTAATGCCACAACAAGTGGTGATAGCAGAACAAGAATTTATCTTGGATTTTGTGTGATTACAATGCAGAAACCTGCATACAATGCTCTCTTGGGGAGATGTTGGCTACGAGTAGCCAAAGTCAATCACAACTGGGGAAAGAATCAGATCACTTTTAAGAAGGGAGAACACAAATACATGATTAATCTAGCTAACCAAAGAGTTAGTGAGGATGTAGCTATGATAGATGAATCAAAAAATTCCTCAGAGGATGAAGGGCATGAACCTAACGGAGAAGGAATATTGTACCTAGAAGAATGTAGCGAAGATGAAGCTTGATATGATAGTGGACTTCTTCATTGGTAAATAGAGGAGTACAAAATGTTTCAGCACAACTGACTTTGTATTGAGTCAGAGGAGATCAAGGAAAAACAAGACAAACCAAAAGTTATCCAAGAACTTAAGAAGGAACCGAAAGAGAAATGGACATTTCTAAAAAGCTCTGCAGAGTATATAGTAGGAGATGCGGAAATTGATACAAGGTCGACACACCCAGATAATATAGATAAAGCTACAAGTGAACCATAAAATATCAAATATGAAGGACCTCGAATAGTAGACATCAATCTGGGAATGGAGGAGGAACCTAGGATGATTCATTGTGGCAATGATTGGAATCCTGTATTAAAGGCGATAGATTTTAAGATATTCTTAGAATATAAGGATGTCTTTGCATGGAAATATAAGGACCTAAAAGGAGTACCACCAGAATTGTGTGTCCATAAGATTACACTAATACCTGGAGCTCAATCGATAAAAAGGAGACTGTATAGAATGAATCTAAAGTATGTTGTATTAGTGAATGCAGAGATAGAAAAGATGTTGGAAGCAAGAATCATCTTTAGGGTGACAAACAGTGATGGGTCTCACCAATAGTGATCACCTTAAAGAAGTAAGTAGACAAGATTAGAATATGCGTGGAATTTAGACTAAACATTGTAACTATTAAGGATCCCTTCCCTATTCCCTTCACAGATTCTATCTTGGAAGAAGTCGCAGGACATGAGATCTATTCATTTTTTGATGGGTTCTTAAGATACAATCAAATCAGTATAGCCGATGAGGATAATATGAAGACCATATTTATTGTGGAGAATGGCATTTATGCTTACAACTGAATGCCATTCGGGCTCTGTAATGTCGCAACCATATTTTAGCGTATCATACTGTATATATTCGCTTAGCTAGCAACGGGGAACTTTAAGGTATTTTTGGATGATTGGTCCATTTATGGGAAGATCAAGGAGCATCTTCCTACCCTTAGTGAATGTATGAGTAGGTGCAAAAATACACATATATCATTAAACACGGAGAAATGTTTTTTGATGGTACCGTATGGGAAATTGTTAGGACACATTGTGTGCAGTGAAGGATTGAAAACATATCCTGATAAGATCCATGTGATATTGCACATGGAAGAACCATTTGATGTGAGTTCACTTAAAACATTCCTTGGTTTGATAGGATACTACCGAAGGTTTATCAAGAATTATGCACATGTATCCTACCCATTATATTCTTTAATGAAAAAGAATATTCCTTTCAGATGGATGAAGGAGCACCAGGGAGCCTTCGAGGAGCTAAAGGCTAAGCTGGTAAGTAGTCTGATTTTGGTGTTCCCTAATTGGGATAAGGAATTTTGTGTCCATATTGATGCTTCAAATTTTGCAATTGGATGTGCTTTCGCACAAGAAGGGCAGTTTAGACTAGACCAGCCTATTTTCTTTGCTAGTCGCCTTTTGTCAAGGCCAAAGAGAAACTATAGTACAACAAAAAGGGAAGCTTTGGGAATGGTATATGTAGTGCAAAATTTTAGGTATTTCCTATTGGTGAATCCCTTTGCCTTCTATGTTCATCACCAAGCCCTATTTTACTTGATAAACAAGTCAGGAATACAAGGATGAGTTAGTAGGTGGCCCATCACCCTTCAGGAGTTTGTATTCCCATTAGTGGTAAGACCTGGTAAGAAGCATGTGATTGCAGACCAGTTATCTTGGATACGATCAGGAGAACCTGCAGGAATGAGAGTTCCTGATGAATTTCTAGATGCACAATTATTCACCATCAACGTTGTTCCATCATGGTACAAGTTGGTTGGCCAATATCTATCCACAGGAGAGTTGCCACAAGAGATGACGACAACCAAGAAGAAGAAAGTAATAATGAATTCAGCACCTTTCTAGATAATAGCAGGATTGTTGTATAAAATGGGAAGTGATGGTATCTTATGAAGATGTGTGATAGATGAAGAAGTCAAGGTGGCATTGAAAGAAGCTCATACAGGCTTAATAGGAGGACATATGGGACCAGATGCGACTGCTATAAAAGTATTGCTAGCAGGACTATGGTGGCCCATATTGTATAATGATGCAAAGGAGCATGTGAAAACATGCGAAACTTGCCAAAGAGTGGGGAAGCCAATAAAGAGGGATTTTATGCCCTTACACCCATCGAAACCACAAGAGTTATTTGAACAGTGGGGATTGGACTTCGTAGGACCATTGAAGACATCTTAGAGACGAAAGTGTAGATACATCATAGTAGCAACAGAATATCTGATAAAATGGGTTGAAGCAAGAGCATTACTTGATAACTCGATGAAAAATACAACAAGATTCTTGTACGAACAGGTAATCACAAGGTTTGGTATTCTGCTACAAATAATAATTGATCGAGGAGGACACTTTGTTGATGAGATTATCAAGACGCTAACAATAGAGTTCAAGATTTTACACTCATTTTCTAGTTTGTACTACCCCAGAGCGAATGGGCAGGTGGAAGCAACAAATAAAGTCTTAGTATCTACTCTATATAAAACCTGTGGAATAGAGGGAGCAAATTGGAAGGAAAGGTTGCCATCCGTGTTGTGGGTATATAGAACAACTTTTAAACCTACAACATAACATACACCTTTCCAATTAATGTATGGACAAGAAGCAATGGTGTCAATTGAATTCTTGATACCAATTTTGAGAGTCGTAGTGGAGCATCGCTTGGGAGATCAAGAAAAATTAGAAGAGCGACTGATAGCACTGACCAAGTTTGATGAAAGAAGATTCATGGCAGAATGGGTGATTGAGGAAGCTCAAAAAATATGAAAGGTGTGGAATGACAAACATTTTAGGAAGTTAGAACTTAGTCCGAGTGACTTGGTTCTAAAGTTTAATGAAAAACAGGAAATCAAGCTAGGTAAGATGAAGATATTATGGCTTGGTCCTTATAAAATAATTGAAGTAATGAATAATGGAGTCGTCAAGTTGTAGAACTTGAATGGGATAGAAGTGCCCAATACTATAAATGGCTCAAAGCTAAAGCCTTCCAAGGTACAAGGTTTATTCATTGCTTCAGAATAAATTGAACGATGAAGACGAGCGAAAGCTCAAGATGAAGCTCACAGTGAGCCAGGTCCATCACAAGAGGAACCTGACATAGGACTCACACACTTATTTGCAGAAGGGGAGGAACCACGACCAATAATAGAACAACAAGAGTTGGCACCCGACATGGAGAGAGAAGAAGACTACGAGTACATGTTAGATTTGCTAATGGGATCGAGCGAATTGAAGAAGAAGAGGAAGAATAGATTCCTCCAAATGAAATATAACATCAGGAGATAGTACTGTTACCAAAAAATAGGAGAAAGCAAGAAGAAGCAACCCCAGTTAATAGGAATAGGATGTATCCTCAGGTAGAACGATGGTAAGACCCTAAGGTCTTACTATAAAATTATTAACAAATTAATGTAAATGTAATCGTAGGCCACTCAAAGGGGGCTCCCTTGTAATCGCTTTGTCGCTATAGGGGACTCCCTCCTTTAGAATCTATGATTCTTATTCTTATTCTTCTTCTTGGATGATTTGATATGGATGGCCAACCTAATATATATATATATCTACCCTAAAGCTACGTTGGTTAAGAGACATGATGGTTCACGTATGAAGAGACGTGATGGTTCACGTTATGAAGGGTTGTGATGGTTCATGTTATAATTTAATAATATAATAATTAAATTATTAATAATACTAACTAATAATGTTAGGATTGAGGATCCTAACATGCCACCCTCCTTAAAAAGAGCTTTTTCCTCAAAGCTCAAAGTGAGAAGCTTTGTCCTTTGTTTTCCAAGAAGGATTTGTGTAAGTTCTTGGACTCTTTTAATGGCATCCTTTCGTAGGCAGGGATATCAAGAAGGATGAAGCATTAGCGGGGGGTTTCCAAGAACAATAGTAGAATCTCCCTTAGGAAAATCATGATGAAAATGGGAGGGCAACCCTTGGGGTTCCTCAAATACTTCAGAATGATGCATCAAAAGTGATGGTAATGATTTCATATCCTTTTTTGGTTCCTTGGTAGAGCCAACGGAGAAGGAGTGTGTAGTCACTCTGCGTTGGTTCCGAATAGGTTTGGTCATATGACAAGAACTCACTATTGGTGAGGAAGGTATGTGTAGGTCTTGTAGAGTGCATGTTTGGCTAGCATTGATCACTTTGGGTATGTCTACTTCATCCTTGCTTGGTACATCAATCACTTCTTACACATCGACCTCATTGTCTTCATTGCAGTGAGTAGATGCACTGGTCACTTCAGACACAACTACCTCATCTGCTTGCTCTATGGAGAGACAAGGATCAACTTCCTTCAATAAATACAATGTTAGTGTAGCACATTTATGGTGGGGTCCAAATTGTTCATCACAATTATCATAGAGTCCTTTTGCTTGTCGTTCCTTCATCTCCTCAAAGCTAATATGTTTAATTCGTAAAGTTTGGTTAGATTTGGGGGTTGTGTAAGTGTTGTGTGCCCTTCCATTATGCATAGGTTTGGGAGCGATGTAAGTGGTCGACAATTTTTCCATAAGTGGTTTCCCTAATTGTTGTTGTGCATTGATTTTATCTTCAGCTAATTTTGCCAATCCATAGGTTTGCATCATGGTATAGGGATTGAACCTTGTCACCTCCATTCTAATTTCCTCTTTCAATCCACTAATGAAGCTATTGATGAGAATTGATTCATCCAACCCTGTTTTGTGTTTGGTGATATCCTCAAACCGAGTTTGATACTCACGGACGGAAGTGATTTGACGAAGTTCCTTGAGAAAATCCCACATGGTTGGGTCCCACATGGCTCTGATACCAAATGGTAAGACCCCAAGGTCTTACTATAAAATTATTAACAAATTAATGTAAATGTAATCGTAGGCCACTCAAAGGGGGCTCCCTTGTAATCGCTTTGTCGCTATAGGGGGCTCCCTCATTTAGAATCTATGATTCTTATTCTTATTCTTCTTCTTGGATGATTTGATATGGATGGCCAACCTAATATATATATATATCTACCCTAAAGCTACGTTGGTGAAGAGACATGATGGTTCACGTATGAAGAGACGTGATGGTTCACGTTATGAAGGGTTGTGATGGTTCACTTTATAAGTTAATAATATAATAATTAAATGATTAATAATACTAACTAATAATGTTAGGATTGAGGATCCTAACAAACGAAGAGAACTACCCCAGCAAATGGAAGGACGAAGAAGGATACGGCTAACAGTACGATATAAAGATAGAGTGGACACATTTGAAATGGAAGTTCTGGAGGAAGATAGGAATGATACCATTGATCAATAATTGGTCGGACTCACTCCATTGGCTTAGATAGGGCTATTATAGTAGAGAATGTGATTACAAACTCAATAATTATAAGAAGAGTACCAAATGTTGAGAGGTCATAATGCAATGTTGAGAGAGCAAATTATCCAGGAATTGGATGGCACAATCAGGAGGTTGGAGGAACAAAGAGTAGCTAGGATACAAGAACTTGAAAGGGAACCTGAGGAGGTTGAGGAATTAACTCCACAAAGTGATGGAGGAAATGGTGGTGCAAGTACAAGCTCACAGGTACCACCAAGTGACCCACCTATGACAAACAAAGATGCGGAGATGTTGTGGCGAGACATCGAAGAAGCAACCACATCACCTGAATCACAAGGTAATGCACAACTGGAATTGAGTGACTCCAATAATGAAGGAATGCTTTCGATAGTAATGGAACCAAGTACAGATAGTAGTGATGAAGACGATTGACCACAGAACCCTCGAGGTAACCATGATCCCCCAACATGTACAACAACACAACAACAAATGGGGAGATCACCAGGACATCAAACCAACCTTGAACCACAAGATTATCTAATAGCCTATTGAAAATTGAGAATACAAAGGAGAGAAGAATGAAGATTGGAGAGAATTATGAACTTACCAATAGATTGGGCGAAACAGAGAGAAGAGAATCAAAATCACTCAAGTTTTGAGACAAACTTTTTTGATGCATATAGAGAAGTTTTGGCAACATCATCCCCATAAAGAAACTTCGAGGAAAGAAGATGGAGACATTGCATAACACATGCATATCTGAGAATCAGAGCACTATGACAACTATCACCAAGTACAAGTAGAAGTAGAAGTCCACTAGCCAACATTGAGTTAGTAGAAATAACTCCTGATACCCGAACAAGAGGAGGAAGAAATAGAGAAAGACCCCTAATACTTTAGTTAGGAATGGGGGAGGCATTCAACTACAAAATGAACAAATACAAGGTGATGTTACAATCAGAGGAGGAAGAGGGCGAGGAAGACTCTGAACCCCTACTCCTATATGGTCGAAAGATACACCATTGGCTTGTATGAACTGGACAAGGAATCTGCAAGGATTGCCAAGAATGAGGGGAATTACCAAATCCTGCAAAGTGACGCACATGGGGGAAACTAGCATTATTACGACAAGGACCTCAACAGGTTATTAGTGGTAGATGCTTACTCCAGGAAATGGAGGAATCACCATTAGAATAGAGAAACTCACCATCTAGAGGAATAGTATGGGGGAGATACTCACGTGGCAGAGGCCTTGCCGATAGAGGAAGAGTGCATTTTGCAGATGAAAGAAACCAGGGACAACTAAGGATCCGATCGCCAGGTCTGGAGCCAAAATTGATTCGAGGGGATAGGTGGAGAAGTTGCTCAAATTATAGTAGAGTAGTAAAGACACCGTTACCAAGGGACCAATCACCTGTATGCCAAGGGGAAAGGACACCAAGTTAGGATACTCTAGCTTGCAATTGTATAATTCCAAATTGTACGCACGGAGGAGGAAGGCCAAGAAATTCGATAACATCATAAATGGAGATGAATCATCCTAGGGAACAAATATCGACAGGTGACATAACCACTCAAAATGTGATAGTTGAACCTCCAAGAGAAGAATTTAATGGGATCGTACAAGTGAATGTCACTGTACGATTACCAAGACGATAAGTGTAAATAGATTAGGATTGAAAAAAGAAAAAATAAAAAGCAAGTGCCTTAAATTGTGAAAATCCCTTAGGACGCAATTAAGAAGGAAGTGGTTGAAAACCGAAACGACGGCCTCTTCAAAGAAAGAAAAATTGAAAATTTCTCTAAGTATGAAGATCGTACAAGTAAAAATTAAGGATATAATTGTACAAATTATGGGATCGTACAAGAAAAAGTGACATAAAAACATGGGAAAGCGTACAAAGTGACATGTTGTATGATTTGCATCGTACACTGTACAATTTCAAGCATGTTGTACAATTTCCAACTACCCATTTAATGCGGCATGCGGGGGGAAAAGCAACGGTTGGAGGAAAAAGATAATTTTTTTTTTAATTATGCTGAGTTGTCAGTCATCCATGCAAGAGAGAAGGAAAATGTGCAAGGTGGCACAATTTAGGGATTAAATGGAATTAGGGTTTCGTTAGGGTTTCCAAGTGCTTTAAATAAGAAGGCAGGACTGCAATTTCATTAAATCGTACAAAGTGAATTTGAATTTTCCAGGAGGACGAAGGTGGAAAGCATGCAAATTGAACAGAGAAGACCATATGGGTAGCCAAATTTCATCAACAATATGCATTTAGAAGGACCCATTCTGATTAGCACCAAGGAGTACTTTTCATTTTCAGAGAAATTAGCCCAGAGAAAGAACGGAAGAAAGGGAAATTAGGGTTTCACTCCATTAAAAAGGGAAAATTCAAAGTTTAAAAAGAAGTACAAAGAACATACAATAGAAAATATCCAAGTACAAACTCAGAGACAAGAAATGATAGATTAGAGTTCGGAGAAGTGAGAAATTGAAGTTGGGTGGTGGAAATTACAGGGAAAGGGAAGATTTAAACCCTAAAAAATAGAAGAATCAAAGTTGGAAAAGTAAAGAATGGAAAGTTAAGTCTGTACAACCATCAAAATACAGCCATAAATTCATCAAGAGGAAATAAATTGTGCCAGAAGTGAAGGAGTTGGAAAATTGCTCCCGAAAAACACTGAAACGGAG
Source organism: Wollemia nobilis (assembly GCA_028583015.1). Lineage (NCBI taxonomy): Eukaryota > Viridiplantae > Streptophyta > Pinopsida > Araucariales > Araucariaceae > Wollemia > Wollemia nobilis. The sequence goes on along the minus strand of JAQPPZ010001629.1, from coordinate 3,105,812 downwards.
GAACGGGCCAATCCGGCAAGTGGGTTGGTGAAATATTTGGCAAAGGAGGTTAGAATTTTGAATTTTCACAACCTAGGGTTTGAAAATTTGTATTGTACAATTTTTGAGGGCAAATTTATGATTTCAAATAAAGATAGCACAGTTCAAGGTGATTTCAGGCGATTTTGGCAATTTTTTAGCAAATCATACGAAACCGTATGGATTTCAAAGGGGAAGGCAATTCAAAAGCAACATCGTATAGAGTACTATAATACTGTATGGTTTCATATTGTGGTTGTACAATTTGGAGAAGTTATGATGGTTTGAAGATTGATAGGCTGGAAACTGAAATGTGGTGAAAAAAGATAAGTGTACGATCTAGAAGTGGCTAGAGAAAGTAAGAACCGTACAAGGGTATGAAGGGGAGACACTGTATGATTTACAACAAATCGTATGATTTTATGTACACTTTAGATTGAGGAAATGGTGATTTTCAGGTATTGAATTAATCGACGAGATGGTAGAGGTATGATCTCGACAGAAGAATTTGGATGTCGGTTAATGTGGATTGCAACCAATAGGGTGGAGAGGTCACCAATTCCACTGCACGAGAGAGAATCATAACCATGGCAACACCAAGGGTGGTAGTTTCAATCCCGTGATTGGCATGGTAATCATCCTTGGAGGAGAAGAGGATATAGGTCATGGAGGGGGTAGAGACATTGGCAAGCTAATCTGAGAAGAACACCACCAAGACACCGAGAGGAGAGAAGGGCACAAGAAAGGACCTCATAGAGATAATTGAGGAGTGAAGTACACTGGCCAGAATAGGAAGAGAATTTGAGCAGTGGACAGGAAGAGTGTCAGGTTGAGGTTGCAAATATTACATTTATACAACATGGAGCGGATACATGCAGGAAGTGGTGGGGTGATGAGAAAAATAAGAATCATCCTTGGAGGAAGATGTTCGAGGATGCTCATGTAGCAGTAATTGCACAAGTCCCACCATTTCAAAAATTATTTTTCTATAAATATCAATTGCATATAGTTTAGGCGTATAACCTTGCAACCCTTATCACCTATGTCAATGTGGGCAAAAGGTCGGTGAAGGTGGATATTTTTGCAGAGGCATTTCAAAAGATATTTGGCTTACCGGAAGATGGTATGGAGGTAGTAAAGAGATTGGTAGATCCAATAGAGGCATATCGCCTTGTCACTACACTTACCACTGTCACATCACTGACTGAGGCAAAGATCTTAGGTGCAGGAATGCGCAAAATCAAATAAATCCATTTGAAATGGGAACATTGGCCGTGTGCAATGAATATAGTCATGGCTCGACTGATAGGAGATATAAGGGCCACAAAAATGCCAATGTGGATAGCATAGTATGTAGAGAGTATCACCAAGGGAATTCAGTATGATTGGAGTACCTTTATAGAAAGAAAAATGCACGAGGTACTGACAAAGAGGTCGAAGAACTTTGAAATGAATTTACATGTTATTGGATTGTTATTAAATGCAGTCATAGAAGTGGAGATCCAATTCCCAGGATTGACACCACCTCGGGAGATCAAGGGAGGACATCCGACGATATTGAGATGGGCTAACTCAGTACCAATACCAAAAGTGACCTTGGAGAGACCTCGAATGAGGAGCGAGCAACAGATCAGTAGAGCTCGAAAGGATAGCACTCCAAAGGAAGATGAAGATGTACATCATAGGAGAAAAAGACCTAAATAGTTGGAACCAGAGCTAGATCTGCAAGCACCCACACAACGGCAGTAGGAGTAGCCGCTCATTCAAGAAAGGGAGAGGAGGAAAGGAAGCCCAATATAGATAATGACAAGGAGATAACATGAAATAATGGAGAGCAAACCAGTTCCAGAAGTACGAGAAGAGCCTACATCGAGGGGACATCAACAAGAAAAAGAATAGTCAAACTCAGAAGAGATAAAACTGGATGAGTTGTGTTGGGCAGAGGCAGAACTTATAGTGAGATCTCTGCAAATCTTCCAAAAATTTGAGAATATGGATGCTTCTAAAGTTTTTAAAGGATTCAAGGTAGGGCAAGAAGGAATAGCCACTACTCAGGAAGAAATAGAAGTAAGAATAAATATTGCGAAGAAAGAGTCCAAGAAGAAGCCTCGTTACAAGGTTGTGAGAGGAGGCTCAAATAAGAGAGATGCATCGAAAAATACGGAGGCATCACAAGAAAAAGAAGAACTTGTTGTTGAGAAGGTCATAACAATGGATATGCAATAGGTTCGAGGAAGAAGTGATAGAAGAACAATAGGTGGGCAGTATAGAACAAGAAGTAGCCCAGGAGAATATCGAAGAACAACAGGTGGGCTCTACCGAACCAGAAAAATCCCAAGAACAAGTCGAACAACAGCAATCTCCAGAGGAGATTGTGAACATAGAAGATAATGAGGAGAAAATCATAAAACAGTCTCCACCTTGAGAAAATATAGATATGGTGAGAGCACTTCAGGAGCTTGGGGAATTTTTAGCCACCACATGGAAGAGGAAGAGGAACGTACTCCTACAAAGGAAGAACGACGTGGAATGCAATCCAGTTATCTTTTGGAAGTACCTTGATTCAGTAGAATTACAACTGAGGAGGCACGTGGAATAGAGGATAAGGTGGAACACTTATTTTCTCAATTAGGCCATGTCATTAATAGTGCTATATTGGAATTTTGCATCAGCCACGTGGGATAATTGAAGTTGTGGGAAGAACAAGTGTCTCTCAAATTAGAAAAGATAACAGAATGGGTGAGCAGTGTTGAGTGTATAAGGAGGATGGCAGACATTCACGCACAACATCCATGGAGGTTACCTAGGGAAGAGGTAACAACAATGTTAGGAAGAGAAGACTTACTAGAAGGGGTGGTCACAAATTATAGGAAATATCCAAGGATGTACTTGGATAGAGTCAATCATCTGACCTGTCCCGCAAGTATGGTAGAGTTGAAATATAAGAGGGTTGCTACTGGAGTGGCTATCACACTGAGGAAGTTTAACTTCCTAACACACTATATAGAGTGGTTGAGCATAGGATTAGAACAAATCTATTAGCTCAAGGAGGTTTAGAAGGAGGAAGTTGCAGCCACTCAAAATAAATTGGTCGTAATAGAAGGAGAATTGCAAAACAGTAGAGTTGCGATAGAGAAGAAAATAAAGAAACTAGAGAAAGATCTGTCAGGCATCAGAACTGAGTTTGAAGCCAGAATTAACATGCTTGAAGAGGAAAAGCGACAGATCTCACGAATGACAGAAGACAGGATCAAGAAGTTGGAGGCACAACTCAAAGAAAAAGAGGAACAAATGATAGCTCACTTGGCTGAGAAGAGTGACAAGATAGCGACACAAGCCAAGAAGATAGAGGAGTTGATAAAGGACAATAAAAGATTGAATGATGGTCCTGGAAAAGCAAGCCTAGCTAAAAATTAGGGAAGATACTATTTGAGCTATGGAGGCTGATATTAACCACCACCTGCGATTACAAAACTGTGTATGACAAGTTCCAAAACTAAATCTGTCAGTTTGCTGAGTGTGACATTGTACAATCTATGACACTGTACGATTTGAGATCGTATAGTGTACGCATTTGACGTCCATACAAGTTGATCCTTGGGTGTAAAAGGGTAGTTTGGGGAATCTTACAGTTGTATGATTTGGTAGCTAAGTTGGGATTAGTATATTGATCATCCTCAGCCTTGGAATACACCTCCCTCATGGGAATACTCCATCCATGTGCTACAGGGAGGAGCACCCTTTAGGTATGAGCTCATGCGGAATATGCACCTAGACATTACAAACAAAATTAAATCTTGGTGGTAGGAGGAGGTTCAAGGATCAACTATGTATAGAGTTACCCATAAATAAAAAAACATCAAGTATCAAATCAAAATATGGAATAAAGAGGTTTTTGGTAACATCAATTTAAGAAAATAATGGATTAAAAAGGATATCCAATATATAGAGGAAAAAATGGAGATGGAAGGTAGAAAACCAGAGGAATATGTAAGGGAAAACAACTCCTTACAAAGTATCATAATACCATTGCCCAAGAGGAAATTCATTGGAAACATAAATCTAGAATATTGTGGCTCAATGAAGGTGACAAAAACACTAAATTCTTCCATGTTTCGATTATGAAACATAGAAATAACAATAAAATTATCTACCTTATGGGGGAAGATGGAATAACGTATGAGGATTTAAATGATATTAAAAATCTGACAGTTACTTTCTTTTAGAACCTTCTTAGCAAAGAAAAACATAGTACAATAGGGAAATAGAAAGCTTCATTAAAAATATTCCCAAAGGAGTTAATGAGAGCATGGATGAACATCTATGCAAGGTAATCTTTGAGGAGAAAATTAAAAGAGTTGTATTTTCTATGGGAGCATCCAAGGCTTTGAGGTCATATGGTTTCACACCGGGTTTTTTTCAACATCATTGGGATATTGTTGGAGAAGATGTAGTCAGTGCAATCCAAGAAGCCCATGAATCTAGTCGGTTATTGAAAGAATGGAATAATACCTTCTTTGCTCTGATTCCAATAAATATGGAGTAGATAAATTGCAGTACTTTAGACCAATTAGCCTTTGTAATACACTTTATAATTTTTTTACTAAAGTGTTGACCAATTGGTTGAAAAAAATCATCCCCTCAATCATTAATGAAGATCAAGGAGGTTATGTGGTAGGTAGGTAGATTATTGAAAGCATCATTTCCATTTATGAAACAACACACTCTTTTCAAAGAAGAAAAATTTCAAGCATGTTCCTTAAGCTGGACATGAACAAAGCCTATGACAGAGTTTCTTGGTCTTTCTTAGATAAAATCATTGAGCAAATAGGTTTCAATGAAAAATAGAGGGCATGGGTTGGTGTGTGTATTTCTAACCTCCACTTTTCAATCCTAATCAATGGAAAATCTACTGGGTTCTTTCCTTCTACTAGAGAAATCAGGCAGGGAGATCCGTTATCTTAATATCTCTTTATTATTATGGCAGATGCCCTAGGAAGAACTTTGGAAATAAAATGAAAGGATAGTAATATCAGAGGTCTGTGATCCAAAATTGATTTTCAAAGTCATTAAAAATGGTCAATTTTAAAATATCTCAAAGGTTATTTTTTCTACTTCATGTCGAAGAGCTCTCCACCAGCTTTCCAACGAATATCACAGTTTGTCAATCCGATGTCCAGTGCATTTTATATGCAGGTTTGAAGATTGTATTTAATATTAAATACAAAAGATTAAAAAATATATTAAATGTCACTTCAGCTTAGTGGGACCCACCAATAGCCAAGGAAAAGCGTCACGTCAACATAGGTTGAAAATTCATCAAAAAGGAGCGCAAGGTCGTGGAGTTAAATGGTGGTAAAATACAGTTGACCATGCCTCTCATTAATGCCAAGTGTCATTATATTATTGTATCCACCCAATTGATGGTATTTATTTGGTGGGAAGGTATTTTTAGTGGTTGTTAATTATTTTTAGCCTGTTGTTGATTATTTCAAGCCTATACAAAAATCCAAAGAGGTGATTTTGTGTATTATTTTGGAGATAAATATATGAATGAGGTTGGATTTTGGTTGATGGTCACAACCAAATTGTACCTTACGTAGTGTAAATCCAAAATAAATATATTTAATCACAACCAAATGCTAAATAGAGATGCATCCAGATTGGGAAGTTGGAGTTGGAGATAAAACAATATTGTTGGAATGTTGTAAAAGGAGAATAATGCCAAAATGTAGTTGAGATATTATTGTAACCATTTATTTCATTTTAAGTCCCTTCATGTATTATAAAAGGGAGCTTGGAGAATAGAAAAGGGGAATTCCTTAGAAAATGAGAGTTTTTGGAGGTTGTTTTTTCGGATGGTTGTGTTTCCCGAAAAGGAGATGGAAAAGAATAAGGGAATCTTGGAATTCATTCCACGGACCATTCAGTGATTGAAGAATGATTTTCATTCCTGTGATCTCTTTTTGATGGAATTATTGTAGTCATATGATTGTATAGAGAAAAATCTCATAATGTGTAGGTGTCAATACATATTCTAGGAGAGTATGCTGAGAGTGTGGAAATCTTAGTATGTGATTCTTAGAACATGTGATTATGGCTAAAATGTAAAATTGTAACAGATCCTGAGAAAAAATTTAGGATGGAAAATGAAGCATGTCTTAGACCATTCCATGGAGAGGAATGAGTAAGGCATGACACATCCTTGTTGCTACTTCGTGATGGAGAGTTAATAAAACTTGTGAGAGGAGATATTCCTTGAAGGAGAAGAGACCTCATGTTTGAGGTAATTGAAATAGTTTCATAGAGTGTGAAGATAGAAAGACATAGTCCTAGAAGTGTCAATCCTTGAGGGAAAAGATACATGGACTATGCTTGAGGATTCATAGAAAAGAGTCATCTTCATGATGGAACTATGTGAAGCAAATTCAGTAGAGGTCTTCTATGTTGGTGTGATTTAGCTTCAGCAAAAGAGGATGAAACAGTTGATCATGCAGTGGCATTGTATGAAGGTATCCTACCTAATTAATTGCTGATTTTTATTGGATGTAGCCCACATGGGGTGAACCAGGGTAAAAATTTGTGTCAATATTTTTGTGTGATTGATTGATTTTATTTTCGTAAGCACTTATAATTTTAAGTGTGAGATCTGATAGGAACTCTTAAGTTTGAGTTTACAGATCATATCAAAGGTCTAAAACATTCATCCATTGGTGAAGCTTTATCCCATAAATAGTTTGGGGAAGATACTTTATTGCTTGGGGAAGCTTTAGAGGAAGAAGCTTTGGAGTTAAAAAAAGTCCTTGACTCTTACGAAAAAGCTATGGTCTAAAAAATAAATTATGAAAAAAGCATGATTATCTTTTTAAACACAGAGGAAATCATAAGAGAAAATAATTAAAGTGTTGGGTTGTAAGGAGGAAAATCTCCCTATCACCTATCTTGGTTTACCTTTGTTTATAGGTAAAATGAAAGATGAACTTTGGAATTTGATTATTGATAAGTTTAATAGGAAACTTCAAGGCTTGAAGGGATCTTTGTTATCCTCTATGGGGAATGTTTAGCTCATTAAACACATGCTTAAAAGCCTCCCTATTTACTTCATTTCTTTCTAAAGGATGTCAAGGAAAGTGGAAGAGACTTTAGAAAGACTACGAAAAAAATCTTATGGGATGGCACTAAATGCAAAACCATATACATATGGTAGCCTAGGATACCTGCTTCCAACCTTTACATAATGGGGGTCTTGGTATGAGTAAGTTGAGAGATCTAAATAGAAACCTTCTAGCTAAACATGGTTGGAGGATTTGCACTGGAGCATCAAGAAAATGGTCTAGCATTATACAAAATAAATACTTGGAGGACATAAACCACTTTATCAGTTATTCTAATCCTCCTTGTGGATCTATTTTCTGGTAAAATATTATAAAGAGTAGGAAAGTTCTATGGCAAGATCTAAAATGGAGAGTAGGTAGGGGGGACAAAATGGACTTTTAGAAAGATCCTTGGATTCAAGAGGAGCCTTTAGAAAACTATAGAAAGTTCAAATATATTAAAGAACATTTAACTAGAACCCATGGTAAGAAAATTAATGGAGACATTCATAGGGTGGGTGATTTTCAAGAGTGGAAAATTATGCAAGAAGATATGCAAGGCCCAAGGAGTAAAGATCTACAAAACCTTTTAAGGAGTTATTATTTAGGCAAAAGTTTAGAGGATCATATAATTTGGGGAAGAAACCATAAAGGCCAATACTTGGTGAAGGATGGATATAGAGTCTTGGGAAAAGTAACCTCAAAGAACTCGAGCTTAAAAGAATTTGGAAGCTAAACATCATCCCTAAGGTTGTTATGTTTTTCTAGATTGCCATTCTCAATAAGATCCTTATAAAAACAATATGTTCAAAAGAGAGATTGTGGTTCCAATTGTTTGTGTGTTGTGTAACAAAGAGGATGAGTGTGTGGACCACCTATTTGGAACTTGTAATTTTTTTGAGATATCCTAAATATGTTACTGAGAGAACTTAATGTTGCTTGGATCATTTCAGATTCTCTAATAAGGATTTGGGAACAATGGCACTTAGGAAGCAATATTTTTTTACAAAAAAACATTCTACATATTTGCTAGGGGATTTGGATGGAAAGAAACAAACGTGTGTTCAAAACTAAAACCGAAGGAATAATTGGGGTTTATGATAGGATAAAAACAACCCTCTTGGAGGATTGCATAAAAAACATTGTTTGCCAGAAAAATCTTGCAATGATCCTCTCTAGAAAAAATATATATTAAATACAAAAAAATCAATAAGGTAAGACTATATACTAGATGGGAACGTTCTCACAAATATTGGGTAAAAATTAACTTCGATGGGGGTGTGAAAGGCAATTTAGGTCATGCTAGTGGTGGGGGCCTCATCAGGAATGATAAAGGTTAGGTAGTGGCTACATATGCTGAGGATCTAGGAATTACCACAAATCACCAAGTTGAAGCAAGGGTAATGCTTACAAGCCTTTGAATTGTGGTGAATTTGGGTTTTAGGAGAATTGTTCTCGAGGGAGATTCCAAGAATATTATAATTTTCCTTCAAAAATAGGAGCTAAATAATTCTAGCATTTTCCAAATAATTACAGATGCAAGGACTATTTTGGGAAACCTAGAAGAAATTCAAATTAAACATATTTATAGAGAGGGAAACAAAGTTGCTGATAAAATGGTAAATATGGTAGTTAGATCTAAGAAGTTCAAGGTCTAGTTATATGACCCCATGGAATTGAAAGAAATTATAAGAATTGATAACGAAGCTAACAGATAAAGAGGGCAAAGCAAAGCAAATTATTATTGGGATAATGAGATGAATTTGAGCAAACTAAATTACATTGTTATCAGCAGTTTCTTTATCAATTATGTAAAGCATTGCACATTACATAAGCCTTGTCAAATAGAAGGATAGCGAGATGGATATTATTTCAGCTTCTCCATCAACAAGTTTAGCCCATGTTTGTTTGTTTTACTAAGATAAATCTATCTTGCATTAGTATGATCTTCTATTATTTTTTTATGTATATCTTTCGAGCTCTTTGTAAAGGGTCGAGTTCCTTCAACCCCCTTTTTTATCAATACCAAAAAAAATAGTTACAAAGAATCCAACCAAGGATAACCCAAAATAATATCCTTATCATCCATATTATTAACATAAAAATTTAGATGGAGAGCTAGGGTTTTGACGGCCAAGATGACAGCGGGCGGGAAAGCTTCTGCGGGAGAGCATGGGAACGCCAACAGACTGAACCAAGGGCACAGCAGGGCGAAGGGAGGGCAGTCAGAGATCGGGGGCGCTAAGGAGTCCTCTCCAACCGAAGAGGATGTAGGTCATGACAAGGATCCACCAGACAAATGGGGAGGTGGACCTCAGAAGTCGTACGCTCAGGCAACGGCTTCAGAAACCCTTAGCGGTCTGCTCTCCAAGGAGTTGTTTCCTGTCGGGGACGAGTTGGACATCCCGACAGAAATTCTTTCAAGCTTTGTGGAATTCGAAAAATTTACCCTCATCGGTAAGTTTATTGGCGGCCGTCCCGACATGGAGACCATTCGCAAGTGGGCGGCAGGTAAATGGCGAACCTCTGGTCACATGGAGTTGGCGGCCTTATCCCGGGGTTTTTTCGCGATTAGACTGAATAACAAGGAGGACTACTGTAAAATCCTGGCTGGTGGTCCCTGGTTCCTAGGTCGCAGAAGTCTCTTTCTAAGGAAGTGGGGTATGGACTTCAACCCCGAGACCCAAAATATCAACATTGCTCCAATATGGGTTAGACTCCCGAGTCTCCCCCTCTTCTGTTGGCATGAAAATGTAATCAGAGGAATTGCACGCTCCATTGGTGAGTTGGTTACCATTGACCCTCCCACCAAAGCTCGAACCAGATTTGTTCAAGCTCGGTTCTGCATTCTGGCAGATTTGGAGGCTGACCTTCCATCATCCATCACTCTCCGGTCTGGAGATATCATTCTTCACAAGCAAGCCATTGTGTATGAGAACAGACCGGCTTTCTCGCCCCTGTGCAGTTCTCAAGGGCACCTCCAATCCAACTGTCCTCTTCAAAATCCAGGGATGAAGAAACGGGATTCCAAAGAACCCCTTGGAACACGGTGAAGGTCGACAAAGCACCCCGCCGCAAAAGGGCATGATTCTCCAGTGCCCGTCTAGGGACCATCCCGAATCCTCCCACCCGGTGGAAGCAGTCTCCCCCCAAACGGTCTCTGAGCCGTGTGGTGCAAGCCCTCACCTTGGACCACAAGAGGAGAAGGACCAGTCCCTTCCACCAATCACCGCACAGGCAGATTCACCCAAAATCCTGGACCATAACCACCCCGAGTCCCAAAATGTGCTGGAAGATTACCTACTAGGAAGAAGGGGTGAGCAGTCTGGTAATATCAGCCCTCGTAATACGAGAAGCCGAAAGCAAGGTGTTGATTTTGGTAGCGAAAGGAAGCAAGGTCGTCCCCCCAACAAAGACAGAGTGGACAAGGAGACGGCGGTAGATGTTGCAAATGGTACTCAACGACTGCTTTTTCAGGATGATTCTGATTCCCAGATGGGTGACTCGTCTGTCCCAAAACCTCCCCTCCAACGAAGGAAAGGGAGGTAAGAAGAATATCAAACCGTTGAGATGAAAGTCCTCTCATGGAATGTGAGAGGGCTTAATGCAACTGCCAAACGGAGATTGGTGGTCGATCTCGTAAAAAGGACGAATCCGTCCATCCTAATTTTGCAAGAGACTAAGACCGATGCTATCTCTTCTGCCATAGCTGCTAAGGTCATTTGGGCTAAGGCAAAATTCCTCTCCAGTCCTGCGGTGGGAACGGCAAGCGGTCTCATGATTCTTTGGGATCCAGAGATTTTTGAGGGCAGCCTTCTCTCAACTTCCAAGCAGGATTATCAATGTTTTGTTTCATTCCAAAGCCATTAACTTTTCTTGGATCCTGTCTAATGTGTATGCCCCAAACTCTATCTCGGAGAGAGCAGAAATGTGGAAGGCTATTTCCCATATGAGGGAAACGTTCTGTAATTTCCCTTGGGTTCTAGGGGGAGATTTCAACTGTCCTCTTCACCCATCTGAAAAGAAAGGAGGATCAGACCACTCTAGCCACAGTCTGGAAGACTTTCGAGATTTTGTTTCTACCAATAACTTGCTTGACATTGACCTCAAGGGGGCATCCTTCACTTGGAGCAACAGGAGGATTGGGAGCAATCTTATTCAAGTCAAGCTTGACAGATTCTTCATATCCCAAGAGGCTATTCCCATACTCGATGCGGCAACTCTCTCGGCCTTACCGAGGATTGGGTCTGATCACAATCCTATTGTCCTGGAGACGGTTGATGGGCCTATTTTTAAAACCCCTTCAGATTTGAGTCCATGTGGATTTCTCACAAGGACTTTAGAGGGTTGGTTACAGACTGGTGGCAGCAGAAGGTAGCAGGTTCCGCTTCCAAGAGAGTGGCCTTAAAACTCAAGTTAATCAAAAGGAATTTGAAAACATGGAACAAGGAGGTGTTCGGCAACATTTTTGAGTCCAAAAGGTCCATTTCTGCGAACCTAAAATTGGTGGAGGAGAGAATGGAGCTCGAAGGTTACACCGATTGCCTCAGGGAGGAGGAAAGGAGGCTCTTGGTGGATTATCATTCTATTCTTGCAAGGGAAGAAACTTTCTGGCGCCATAAATCTAGGGACCTCTGGTTGAGAAATGGAGACTCCAATACGAAGTTTTTTCACGCGTCAACTTTGCGGCACATAGGGGCTAACAAAATCAGGGAAGTGGTGTGCAAGGATGGACGCGTTACCAAGGATATTGAGGAAATCCGAAGTGAAGCGGTTGACTTCTTCCAGGATCTGCTCCGTGTTCCTCCCGACAGTGATCTCCAGGTTCAGAAATCTCTGTTGGATAACTTCCCAGTAAAAGTTCCTCCCGAGGTAAGCTCTAAGCTTCTGGAGCCTTTTTCTATGTCTGAGATTAAAGAAGCTTTGTTCTCCATGCAACCAGACAAGGCCCCTGGGCCTGACGGTTTTCCCCCCCATTTTTTTCAAGTTATGTGGGATGTTGTGGGTTCGGATGTGTGCGAAGCAATTCAGAGATTCAAGCCTCCAGATCCATCCATCCAAAACTAAATTCTACCTTTCTTGCTCTCATCCCTAAGTCTTCCGCCTGCAAAAGTTTCTCTGATTATCGTCCCATTAGCCTGTGCAATGTTTTTTATAAAATCTTAACCAAGTCCATAGCCAACCGTCTGAGGTCCCTTCTTCCCTCCTTGGTTGGTCCTTCTCAGGGAAGCACCGTGAAAGGCAGAAACATTCTCGATGGTGTCATCACCATCCATGAAACCCTCTATTCTGCTCAGCGCTCCAAAAATGCTGCTCTTTTCCTCAAGCTGGACATGAATAAAGCTTTTGACAGAGTTGACAGGAGGTTCCTCTGTGCTGTCCTCTTCAAGTTCGGCTTTCACCCTCAATGGATTGACCTTGTCAGTAGTTGCATATCCACTCCCTCCTTTTCTCGTTCTAATCAACGGATCCCCCGCCGGGTATTTCCAAAGTGCCGGAGGCCTCGGACAAGGTGACCCTCTCGTCTCCTATTCTATTCATCCTTCTGGCTGAGGTTCCGAGTTGGTCTTTGAAAGAGGCTCTTCGTCGTAATAAGATCTCTCGGCATTTTTCCCACCTCCGTAGTCGATCCTGTCTCTCATCAGCAATTTGTGGATGACACCCTCATCTCCACCGGGCGTCCGTCACTCAAGCCAAATCCATCAAGCGAATCCTCTCCCGTTATGAAAAGGCTGCCGGACATAAAGTCAATTACATCAAAAGCAAAATTTATTTTATTAACACTCCTATGCGAAGGCAGCTCCGCATAGCCAGAATTTTGGAATGCACTATTGATTCCCTGCTCGCGTCTTATCTGGGTTTGCCTCTAGGCTTGTAATGGCCGGGCCAATGGAAGCTTGTGGGACATGATCCCGGAACGTCTTCACAAAAAGCTGAGCACTTGGAAAGGCAAATTCCTGTCGCAAGCTGGGAAAGCCACCCTTACCAAAGCTTGTCTCCAAGGAATCCCAACTTACTTCATGTCTGTGTTCATGCTGCCTGTTTCTGTCCATTCCAAGATTGAAAAGATTCAGAGGACCTTTCTGTGGTCTGGCAATGAAGAAAAATCCAGAATTCCTCTTGTGGCCTGGGATAAGGTTTGCTTGCGAAAGGACCAAGGTGGCATGGGAATGAGGAGATCAAGACTCATGAACACTGCTTTGATCGCTAAGCACGCTTGGAAGATCCTGACTAATGACCCAGCAGAGTGGGTCAAGCCGGTTAAGAGGAAGTATCTTGGATCGAGTTCTCTTTTGATGTCGGGATTCCTCCTGAAGCGTCTGCCTTTTGGAAATCTGTGCTTCAAGCCCGCTCTCTGATCGACTCTGGTGCTCGCTAGATTTTGGGTGATGGCAACTCCATTCTCTTCCGGAAGGACAGTGGGTTACTGATGGAGCTCTCGAGTTGAGAGTGGACCTTGCTGGCCTGAAAGCCCAGGTGGATCCAAATTCCCAACTCAAGGTTGCAGACTTCATTGATCGGAGCTCTCTTCCCCCTCGGTGGAATTTGCCAGTCCTGGACGGCTTTAACAATGAAATGACTTTTTTGTCTAATATTCTTCGGTCTGTTTTAATTCCATCTGTTAGAAGAGATGACAGAATCATCTGGCGTGGCACAGAGGATGGTCTGTTCTCTGTCAAGACTGCCTATGACCTTCTTACTTGCGAGATTGCCATGGATCACCGATGGAAAGTGATTTGGAGGAAGGGTATTATTCCTAAAGTTAATTACTTTGCATGGATTGCCTTTCATAATAAAGCCTTAACCATCGACAACCTCCATAAGAGGGGTTTTGCTATTCCCAACAGGTGCTTCTTGTGCTTTGTTGATTGTGAGACGACAGACCACTTATTTTTGCACCGTCCTTTTTCCCATTCTCGTCCTCGGCACTGTCCTGTCTTCCTTTCAAATCCTTTGGTGCACTCCCCGCTCCCTCAAAGATGCCTTCCACCAATGGCCCAATCCTTTCAAGAATCCTAAACTTCGCTTCCTTCTTGAGGCCTCTTTCCACCACTCCATTTGGCAGATTTGGCTAGAGAGAAATTCCAGAGTCTTCGGCAAGGTCCCTAGAGTACCTCCCTATGTCGCTCGTAGAGCCTTATCCTTCGCCATTGAGAATTCTAAAGTTGTTCCTAGTTCCCGTCCCCGCCTTCCCTGGCGAAGCAGCGATCTTCCAAAGTTTGGGCCTTTTCCCTATTCTTGATGGTGTTTCTAAGTCTCAGCGTGGGGATGTTATTTGGACCAAGCCCCCTGTGGGCTGGATTAAATTAAACTTTGACGGTGCGGCCAAAGGCAATCCTGGCCCTGCTGGTTCTGGTGGTGTGGTTAGAGATCATAACGGGAATCTCGTGCTAGCTTATTGTGAAGATTTGGGTGCCCATACTAATCACTATGCTGAAGCCATAAGTGTTTTGAAAGGTATCCGGATCCTCTCCGAGGATCCTCGGCCTTTGATAGTCGAAGGTGATTCGCTCAATATAGTCAACTATCTGCTAGGCTCTAAAGACCCGTCTTGGAGGGTCTACAACATCATTCTTGAGGCTAGGATGCTCCTCTCTCAACGTGACAAGTGGAAGGCATGCCATATTTTTAGGGAAGGAAATCGCGTGGCAGACCACATGGCCAACAAAGGGCTTGTGACCACGTGTCCTGTTGTGTGGCGCTCATGCTTCCCGTCTGAGGTGGTGAGTTTGGCCAATGCGGATATCCTCTCATGATGTTCTCCTCGCTTCATAAGGTCATTCGTTTGGTTTGGCTGTTTTTGCTTTCGATGGTCAAATTTCTCCAGCTAGTATTTTTGTTTTCCTTGGTAAAATGTGGTTTGTTTCCAGGATATTCAGACATAAGGGCCCTACTTATAGCCTTCGGGCAATTAGCAATTTTTGGTTTCTGTCATCAAGTTTATTCCTCCACCCACAAGGCATGATGCACATTCCAGCCAGGCTGATTTTGTACATAAGGTTTTGGGATCCTCTATAAAAACCCACTGTTAATCTATTAAAATAATTACCAAAAAAAAAACATAAAAATTTAGATGTAAAACATATTTATCTATGGTGATATTCAAATCTTAAAAAATCTAAATATTCTCACCCTCAAGTTTTATGTCCTTGATTTTTGTTGCCTAAACCCTACAACCTCTTAACCAAAGCAATATTAATTAAGTTGTACCTCCTACTAGGGTTTATAGAAATAATAACCTTTTCCTCCTAAATGTAGCCATGAACCTGCAAAATATATTTCTTTGATTCAAACAAATCCTTATGAATATTGTTTGGTTTTTTGTCACCAAATTTGTGGTTCCCTTAGCCTACACAATATCATCCTTATCTTTTCCTTCTACTAATTTCTTGAAAATTTTCAATTCTCTTTTTAATTTTTTTAGTTCATATTGGATCCTAGCTATCTTTCAATCCTTCTTCTCAAATTCCCATTTGCTTAAGAATGTAACTTCAAATTCTTTCCTTATGTATAAAAAATCACATCCAAAGCACAGGATACCAAGTTAAAGCTATGCCTCCAAAAGAAATCTTACTTTTCCATTCAAAATTAGTAGAATTTAATGATTTTAAAAAATCTACTATTTCCTAGCATCAATATCACTCTTTCTAATGAATTTTGGCTACTCCATGACCTCAACCCCCAACAAATTCCCAAGCAACTAGGGTTTAATAAATTGACATTTCTTAGAGAGACAGCCCCTTGTGCATGATTGCATCAACTTTGGGATAGATTCGATGCCCACGTGGCAAGAGGTTGTCAAGGACATGTTGAATTTGCAGAATTACCTCAATAAGACTATTGCTCCTTTTTCCAATATGTTTGGTCAAGACAATGAGAAAATGCTCCAAAATTCTAGACACTAATGTTTTTTAGGATTTTAATTTGATCTAAAGCAGCCCTTCTATCCAGGGGATGGTCAACTCACTTACCTTAGATGAAGTTGTTGGGGAGGCTATGCAAAAAAATACGTAGGTTATAGAGTTCGGACAACAAGTCCTAAAAGATGAATTAGAGTTACCGAAGACAAATAAGAACACATGCAAACCTTCTTTTGGAAAGCATCCATTTGTTCAAGCTATTGAGACAATGAAAGCGAAAGGGATAATCATCTCACTTGCCTTAGATGAAGCTACTTGGGAGGCTATGCTGAAAAATAAAAAGGTTATAGAGTTTAGACAACTCTTGAAAGATGAATTAGAGTTACTAAAAACAAATAAGGACACAAGCAAGCCTTCTTCTGGAAAGAATCCATTTGTTCAAGCTTTTGAGACAATGAAAATAAAAGTGATTGAATATATGGATAGAATAACAGAACACCTTAACCAATTTTTTGGAGGGGTAAACAAAGTACTCTTAGATAAGTATCTAGAGTTTGTGAAGGCACTAAAGGTCGTATGGATGCTTTGTGTGGTTGTCCTCTTGATAGTTCTTGTCAAATGAGAATAAGTTAGATAAATATTGTTATGTATGTTAATTCGACGACATCCATACAAATATAGACAATATGTAATAATCAAACTCTAAAGTGCTCATCTACTTTTTGAGTTTAGTTTATCCACACTACATATTATGTTTTGTACATAATATAACCAGAGTCATCAAATTGTTGCACATATTTATATATGTACCATCTACCATATGTATAATTTATAATATACAAAGTATTTGGATTAAAATTAATTTATATTTTTTTTGCATATTGAATAAGCTTGTTGTAGTTGCTATTTAATTTTAATACTTGGGAGTATGCACTAAAAAAATACTAAAAAAAAAAACAAAAAAATTTGAGATTTCTTAAAAATAAAATTTCTTAAATCTTGTATATTCCCCTTCTATAACAATTAGATCTATAATTTTTATTGAAAATAAAATAAATTGTAACTGGTTTTCTTACTCAAATTGACAAATATCTTCAAATTTTATTTTTGGAATAACATGATTTGAAAAATCATCATTTCCCTTATTCTAGATGGCTAACATCACACTATCGTATCTCCCTTAATATTGATCAAATTCCTTCATATGACCACTCATTTTAAAGCTCTTCAAATTTTGAATAAAATGACACAAGAACCATTTGAATCGAACAAATTTATGTCAAGCTATGGCTCTCGCAAAATGAGACATTTTTATGGAAAATTTTGCTCTAATTCTATAATCCATAAAAAAACATAATCCCCACTTTGTCAGAATTGTTGCTTTGATACCACTTGTTAAGAACCTTTATTCTTATTAACATTAATAATTCACTATATACTAAAATAACAAAACATCCATTGTAGCACCCTAAAATTGGCGTAGTTAAACCATCAGTAAAAAGATTAAAAATTTGAATTTTAACTCTGAAATCGCCCGTTAACCGCTCACCTCATTTTTTGTGCCATTTTTAGAAAAAATTTTAACCCTGTTGGACGATATCGTCGTCGATCTAATGATATCGTCCCAAATCAGACGAATTCGTCTGGAACAGAATGTCCAGAAGATTTTGTCCCAAAACTGAATTTTCATAATTAGCCTCTATTTCAACAACCTCTCCAACTCGGGCAGAAGCATGTCTGCACGGTTGGAGATTCCTACGTTGGAGATCTCCCAGATTAGGATGATCCCCAACCTCCTAACCTTTCCTTAATAAACTGGGATTTTCTCAGTTTATCGCCCTGCTTGGCTCCCTGGCTGATCATTTCCTTGTAATTTTAGTTTTTGCTATGTTAGAACATCCTCGTCCCCATCATTTGCATTTGTATTTTCAGGTTTTATTGTAGGATTTTACTGTGTTTCAGCTAGAGGAAGCTCGGATCATCGCAGGCAATCCAACACGATTTCGGATGATCTTGTCGAGATCGACGATGATCTCGTACGATTGCAGATGATTTTGACTACAATTTAGATTAGGGGCAACCAGAGCCCTGAGTTTGCGTTTTCTACCTTTCTTTCTTATTTAATTATGCATTAGATCGATTTATTTCTATTCTGCATCCTGGAGTTCACCTCATTTAGCATATTTGCATGATAAAATTTAAAATAAGTTATTAAAATAGTGCATCCCATTTGATTTGCTATCTGGATTTATTATTTAAGAATCTATACTATATTTCTATAATTTTGCGTCATTCTTGCAATTGCATTTTTGGTTTTTGGTGTATGTTTCCATGATTGCAGGTTTCTGACGAATTCGTTAGGTTGCCGATGATCTTGTCTGATCTTAGATGATCGCCTTTGATTTGGGATGATTATGTACAATTACAGATGATCCTGTCATATTTGGGATGATCTAGACTCCTACAAGCTTCAGAATCTTCATCAGACATCAGGAATCAGGTGTATTCCTCTCCATTTCACATAGTCTCTGTATTTAGGATTCATTCATGTTTGTTGTCTTCATATAAACCCAAAATTTCCTATATAATAGCTTAGATTTATTTTGGCCAACCAGGGAATAAGAATGATTGAATATAAAATGAACACATCAAACCCATTCTCAACCTAGGCGCAAAAATTGCCACTCAAAGTTTCCTGGTGAACCCCACCATCCGTCAAAAATTCACCCTTATACCCCTCCCCCGAGAGGTGCGACCTTCAAAGGGCCTCTCCGTCCGAGGTATTATCCCATCCTTCTCGCATCCCCATTCTAGGGCACAAATCCTTTAGCCTGAAAGTAAGGGTGTGAAAATTTTGGGCAATACATTTTTGTGAACCCGACGTGAAACTAAAACACCTTTTGAAAACAATCCAAAAAAAAAACACATTATTAAGAACATCTAGAATCATTAGAAAACTGTTAAATTTGCATATCATATTTAGATGGTAGATTATAATAGAAGACGAGTTGTCACCATAAATGTTGAAAATCAATTAACGGCCATAGAGATTACTTCTGTGCTTAAAGTACCTCAAACAAATAGAGTCCAACCTTTGTGGAAAAACTTGATAGGAGATTGGGTATTATTGAATCTAGATTTGCAAAACTTAGGCAAATTAAGAGGTTTGTCCTAGATAGAATCATGGATCCTGATCAGGTGACTTTGTACCATGAACTTCAGAGAGCTTGCCATAGATGGTTAGTCGATAAAAGAGAACTTGTGTCTTCTAAATTATACACCTTTGAGGAATACCTTGAGAACGCAGTTATAGTACATAAATTTCTATCTCGTATAGAGGATCAAGAAGTCGTTCTTACAGGTAGAAAGAGATGGAATAGAGTTCCTAGAGTTGAGTTGTATCGAGAGTATTGCCATGAACTTTATTTTTACAGGTCAGAGTCTGAAATAGATCATATTACCATAGCACACTTTGTCAAGTTATTGAAAAACCACTTCCAATTTGAAGAGGAGCATTTCATGACTCCTGATGAACTTGACCCTATCAACGATATCCATAAACTATTTATAGAAAACTAAGTCATTCTTTTTACTATTGTTATTTCTTGCAACTAGCATGATGTTTGTTATTTTTATACTTGTGAAATAATGATACAAAACAAAAAATAAAACATTTCCTTTTTAAGTATTATAGTAGGTATATAGTTAAAATATATACCTCTCAACCCTACCGCATATATATATATATATATTTGCTAAAACCTAAGTTTAGCACAATGCCTAGACTTAGGAATGGAAAACAAATCGAAGAAGAAGAAGATTGGTTAGGAAAACCATTAATTGACCAAAATGTCCCTCCTGAGGACCAAGTTTCGGAAGAAGGAACCCTAGACCAGCAAGAAGAAGAGCTTGTTGTAAGAAATGAACAAGAAGAAAATGTTAGAGAGGAAGGATCCTCATCCCCTAAAATGTCTCTGGGAGGAGCTGTCACTTTTGAGAACATAGAACAATTCTGGAAGTTCATTAATACTAATATTGGTGTTTTTAATAGAGCAGTCCATATGGACAAGGATCGAATTAGTGACACTCAAGCAACTCTAGAAGAAGTATTTCACACATGCACTAATCCCTTGTCCTTTATTGATCAAGAGAGTGATCAAGCTGGACCATCCAATTTGGATATGACAGCTATGATCCAGAACATGCAACAACAACAGGTTACCCAACCATCTAAAGTGCATGTTAGCAAGCCTAGGGTCATTCCCGCACAAAAGAAACCATCATTTACTGCTCTATTTCGCCAAGCTATTGAGCAACATACCTCAAATCAACAAAAACTCAAAACAAAACCAAACACCAATTACCAAAAATCTGGGATACAACATAATACTATTACAAATCCCCTTCATAATACTCTTCCTACCAACACTTTGCATAATAGAAATATAGCATCTAATCCTTATGTCACACCATCATACACTCATAAATCCTATACCTATGTCCCACCGAACCAATATGGTGGACAAACTAGTAATATTGAAGCCGTGGTGAAACAGTTAGTTTCCCACATGGACTAGATAGATCCCTACCGTCCCTCGTACAATTATCGAGAGATGTGTAGTCAGCCTTTAGATCCTATAGTTGTAGCACAGTCGTATCCTAAACATTTTCCTATGCCTGTCCTGCCCATATATAAAGGAACGAAAGATCCCATAGAGCATCTTCGTATGTTTAGGATAGCATGTCATGATATATAACATGATGACTTGTTATTACTAAAAATGTTCCCGAAGATCTTGGGAGGAATGGCATTAGAGTGGTATTATCAATTACCCACTAATTCTTTGAGGAATTTCGAAGAAACTGCTGAATCTTTTGTTAATCAATTTAGTGCCTATATCGAAAGACATGTGACCATTAAAGATTTGTATAAATTAAAATAAGACAGATGAATGCTTTACTGATTTCCTAGCTAGGTGGAGACAATTGATAGGAAAATTACACTTTGTGTTACCTTATAGGGAGATGTTGGACACCTTTATTAATAATTTGCAAGAGCAACTATCTTACGAATTATCAACTGCTACCTTGATGACCTTTGATCAGGCTATAGACTTAGCCCGAAGAGTGGAAGATGCTCTCATTAGGAGAGGTCAGCTTAAAAAGAAAGACGACAAGAAAACATCCAGAAATAAATATAATAATAATCAAGTTGTGGGTCATGGAGTCATCGATAGCAAAAATATTGCTAATGTTAATGTTGCGAAGACAACGGAGAAGTTTATACTAAAACCTCCTAATAAACCTCCTCGAGAATTTACTAGGTTAAATCAACATTTATCAACTATTCTCCCGCAATTATTAGAATGAGGTTTGATTCAATTACCAAATATCTGGGAACCTGATCCAACTATACTTGGATACAGAGCTGATTTACACTGTGACTTCCATAGAGGACCTGGACACACTACCAACTCTTGTAAAACATTAAAACATAATATACAAGACTTGATTGATAACAATGAGATGGAGGTGCAAGCTTTTCAACCTAAGCAAAATCCTCTTAATAATGTTCAAAAGAACATCCCACAAAACCAGAATCAGAACGCCAACCAGTCGTTGGACATCTTTCAACATCATTTACCAAAATATGGTAAGGAGGTGGCTAATCAAATTGAACATCATAATGTTCCTCCTCCTGCCCAATATGTAGGAACTATTAGTGGGCATTTACCTGCTCATGATCTGGAAATCTTTGACACAACTTTATTCATGGTTACAACCAAGCCTCTACATAATATTCAGATACCTAATTTTAGTGATATAGAATAGAAGACTGAGAGTGATATAGAAATCACATTAAATCAATCGAATAGCTCTGAAGATGAATCGGATACTATTTACCCTATCACAAGTCATATGGTTCTAGAAGAACCATTTCCAAGAAGAGTCACTACTATACCATCGTCCCACCAATTACTTTCTAATGAGTTAGCTATAAACACTAGACCAAGACCCATTCATCATCCGCATAATAATATTGTGGGTACCATCGGAGTTGTTACTAGACAACAGGCTCAAAATTCTCAACAAGATCAAATTCATAATGGTGGATCAACTCCATTTGTTTTGAAGGTTCCTAATAAAGGGAACCATGCACCTAATGTTCAACCTAAACCTCCTTATAATATTAATGAACAATTATCAAATATTACAGCTAGAATTTCCCTTTTGGACCTCTTAAGATTTTCTCCTACACATAGAGATGAATTAATGCTCACATTAAGCCAGATGATGGTACCACAAGACATTCAACCCAAAGTCATGGCCAATACTATAATAACTCGTGAAGTTGATTGTATTGACTTCTGGGATAGAGACATACCTCAACGTAGTTTACATAAAGATAACCCCTTGTATATTACTACTTTAATTGGAGATGTAGCGATCAAACGAGTTTTGATTGATAATGGTTCATCTTTAAATATCTGCACTTTTGACTTCTACCAAATATTTGGGTTTAGAAGTGATGAAATGAAAAGAACTGATATGATTATAAAAGCTTTCAATGACGAAACACAAGAAACGTGTGGAGTTATTACCATTCCATTGCAGGTTGGTCCAAGAACCTTGGATACGATCGTGTTTATTGTACATTGCCCTACATCGTACAATATACTCTTGGGTCATCCTTGGATCAATGCGATGCGATCTGTTCCATCAACTTTATATCAATGTGTTAAATTTGAATTTAAGAATCAGTCGGTTACCATTCATGGTGATCCAAGACCCTTTGATATGTGTGCTTTGGTAGAACCTATTGGAGTTCAATTTTGCCTCGCACTGTCATCCACACATCCTAATTATCATTATCCATCTAAATGTGTGAAACTCACACCCACAATGTCATCTACTTCTTCTCCATTAGATGCACCTTCACATATAGCTCAACCATGTTCTGAACAAACCGCATTAGGACCTAAGAAAGATCCTAATTCCACAACCATTGTCTCTTGTTCTACTCCTATAACTTCTATACATATAATAGACCCATATATTGACACCTCTACACCGTCTATATCCACCAAATGCATATTCTCCGCATCAGAAGACGTAGGAAATGTTCCTTCTACCTCTTATGCTCTTACTGACGAGCTCTTACCCGATCTATCTAAAATTCATATATCAGAAGAAACGAATGTTTCTATGCAAGATTCCCTTATTTTAAATAATTTGCCACCATCTCCTCGTACCTTGGGCCTCCCACAGCCTATGGGAAGTATTTACCAAGTCGAGAGCTGTGCCTTTATTTATAAGGGATATGACTGGGGTAGAATACCCAAAAACATCAAAACTCATTATGATGGATATGCTCGATGTTATTTTACTAATGAGTATACTAAAGCCAAACCTATAATGCTTAAATTGGGATATAAAGGGAAAGGTTTGGGACCTTTCCAGAATGGTATGAAAGAACCTTTTGAGGTAGAGTCGTGGCCTGCTCGATGTGGTGTGGGCCTATTTTCTAGTAAGGGTCAGCCATTTGAGGATGATGACCAACTTATGTGTTACCAATATTATTTAGATGAATGTAATGCCTTGCGTTTAATAAATAAGGCATTAATATGTAATATGCTATCTATAGCTTATCCTGAGATGATCGTTGAATTCGACGATAAGTTGGATGGAGATATCTTCCATGATGTCTCCATTGAGGAATTATTACATAACGGATTTTATTTTGATGGCTCTATACCTAGTATAGCCCAGCTTGAGGCCATGACTCCTCAAGACGAATTATCCAAGTTAACCTTGGAAAATTACAGGAATTGGGCGTTTCACCTGCCCCACCTAATTTTGAGAGAGATCTACACATGGAAGTAGAAAATGTCATAAAAATTAACATTGGAACCGAGGATAACCCCCACATAATAAACATTGGATCAGAATTGAGTCAAGAAAAATAGGATAAATACATTGCATTTCTTAAAGAATATGAAGATGTCTTTGCTTGGACATATGAAGATATGCCAGGATTAGACCCTTCTGTAGTTATGCATCACCTAGTAGTGCACCCGGATGCTAAACCTGTTAAACAAAAACTTAGAAAAATGCATCCTAAAGTGGCCTTACTAGTCAAAGGAGAGTTAGAAAAACTCTTGAATGTTATTTTATACAAGCCATTGATTATGCTGAATGGATCTCGAATGTAGTTCCAGATGAACTAAGAAGAAGCTACTAAGGTTAGGGTTTGTACGGACTTTAGAGATATTAATGTTGCATGCCCTAAAGATGATTTTCCCCTTCCCAATATGGATCGGATCATTGATTTTACTACTGGGAGTGGAATGATATCCTTAATGGATGGATTTTCTGGTTATAATCAGTTCAGGATAGCTCCTGAAGATCAGGCTAAAACAACTTTTATTACCCCTTGGGGGACTTTCTGTTGGAAAGTAATGCCATTCGGTTTGAAGAATGCAGGTGCAACCTATCAACGAGCCATGGCTTATATCTTTCATGATATGATGCATGATATGCTACATGATTATGTAGATGACATTATAGCTCGTTCTACTATAGAAGATGACCATTTAGATGACTTGAGAAAAGTATTTAATCGGTTAAGGGAATATCTTATCCAATTGAATCTAGCCAAATGTATATTCGGAGTTAAGTCCGGTAAATTATTGGGGGTTATCGTTTCTTTACATGGCATCAAAATTGACCCTCTCAAGATTGCAACTGTCACTGACATGCCTGCACCCACAAATATATCTAAATTACGGAGTCTACAAGGTAAGCTTCAAGCCATCCATCGCTTCATCGATAAGCTAGCGAATAAAACCGGACCCTTTCTTAAGCTTCTTAAGAAGGATGTCTCTTTCCATTGGGACAACAAATTTCAAGAAGCATTTGAACTCCTCAAACAATATCTTCTTAACCCACCTGTACTTTCACCACCTAGACCTGATCGTCCATTTATCTTGTATATTTATGCTTCAGATTTTGCTTTAGGAGCTATGTTAGCTCAACTTGATTATGAGAAGAGAGAGCGTGCTAATTATTATATTAGCAGAACATTAATTAGTTATGAAACCCGCTACACAACATTAGAGAAGTTATGTCTAGTAGTCATATTTTCTACACAAAAACTATGCCATTATATGCTCAGTCAAAAAATGTATGTTATTGCTAAATCTGATCCCTTGCGGTATCTCATGAGTCGACCTTATTTATCTGGTCGCACAGTGAAATGGGTTCTTGCGCTAAGCGATTTTGAACTCATGTTTATAGGACAGAATTCTGTTAAGGGTCAAATCATAGCAGATCAATTAGCTGCTGCACCATTAGAATCCACCCATCCCCTCGTCATTGAGTTTCCTGACGAATGCCTTAAACTAGAGGCAAATCATTTAGAGCAATGGTCCTTATACTTTGACGGATCCCGATGCATGAGTGGGGCTGGTGCAGGTATTATTTTAATATCTCCACAGAAAAACATCTCATACCTCTATCCTTTAAATTAATGTTTGCTTGTACTAATAACACTGCTAAATATGAGGCTCTAATCCTTGGATTACGAGCTGCCCTGGCACTGAAAATTAAAAATCTATTAGTTTTCGATGATTCTCAACTTGTTACAAATCAAATTAATGATTTTTATCAGACCAGAGATGATAAATTGCGCCCATATAAAGCATATGTATTACAATTAATATCTTTATTTGATCAAGTTACCTTGGAAGCTATTCCTAGAACTAGCAATCGTGCGACTGACGCTATGGCCGTAGCTGCATCTCTTTTAACATTGGAGTTAGATGACGAATATGCTACCATAATTATTCGTCGACTCCAGGAACCTGCTTCAATTAAATCATCCTTGGAACCTTTGGACGTGTTTCTAATCAATGAAACTACTCCTGAACTTTGGTACACTAACATCCTCAATTTTCTTCAAAATGGGACCTTCCCTGAAGGTTTTAATAGAAACCAACGTCGGTTATTATGTAGACGAGCAAGTCGCTTCGTCATAATTGGCAATACCTTATATAGGAGATCTTTTTAATGTATCCTACTGAGATGTTTGAATCTAGAAGAGTCTAGATTAGCTTTGAGTGAAGCCCACGATGGATCTTATGGGGGACACTTTAGTGGTAGCGCCATTACTAAGAAGCTCCTTAGGATAGGATATTTTTGGCCTACCATGGAGAATGATGCACATGATTACGTGCGCCATTACGACAAGTGCCAAAAACATGCTGACCTTGTCCATGCGCCTGCACAAGAACTACAGGCTATTTCATCTCCTTGGCCCTTTTCAAAATGGGGCTTAGACATCATCGAAAAAATCAATCTTGTGTCATCTGATGGACACAAATTCATCATAACCGCCATCGATTATTTTACGAAGTGGGTTGAAGCTATGCCCTTAGCTTCTTGCACTGGAACCCAAGTTTCCAAATTTATTTTTAATCAAATTATTTGTAGGTTCAAAATTCCTGCAAATCTCATCTCGGATAATGGAACTTGTTTCAAAAATAAATATGTAAAGAAACTATGTCAAAAATATAAAATTATGTTAGTCTTACAATGGAACTGAGAGGGGGGGTGAATCAGTGTAGTCCTTTTTAAACTTAAATTCATAGCTCTTAAAACTAAAATAATGAAACCTTAAAACTAGATAAAGCAAGTATCACAAGAGAACATCACACAACACAATATTTAACGAGGTTCACCAATTTGGCTACTCCTCAAGAATGACTGCTTGGACTACCATCCAAATCCAACCTTTGCAAAGCTACAACTTTACAAACAATTTACCAGCACCCACTGGAAGGAGCACCAACGCCTGATTTATCGGCACCAACGAAAAGGAGCACCAACCCCCGATTTATCTGCACCAACAAAAAGGAGCACCAACCCCTGATTTACCAGCACCTACTGGAAGGAGCACCAACCCCCTGATGCCAAGCTGCAACCTGGACTTTAATTTTGAATCTAGAAGTTTAATAGAAACACCTTCGCTTTTACAAGACCCCGACTGGTCTACTTCACCTTTGCGTCCTCTGCGCACTCTGCTCTCTCTGCGCAATCACTTCACACACTCTGCTTTGTCACAGTTGAACTTCACAATCATCTTCTCCCTCTTTGCGCACTACGACCGAACTTCGCACACTCTGCTTCGCTACAGTCGAACCTCACGATTGTCTTCTCCCTTTGCACTCTCTGTGCCTTCTGCTTTATCTGTGCAATCACATCCGCACTTGGTCAAATTTCAACTTCTTTGCTCTCTATGCACTTTGCTCTCTCTACGCACTCACAGACGCACTTAGGAAAATTTGATACGACTCTTCGCTCACTTTGTGCACTTCGCCATCATCTCGTCGCTTTTGCGCCTTCTACGCTCTTACGACCACATTTCACACTTCGACACTCATTCGACGATGCATTCCACAACTTGTTCAAATCTCCAAACAACCCTCCTTTTATAACAAAATTATTGTGATGAAAACCCTAATATTATTCGACTATAAACCCTAATCTTAGTCGATTGTAAACCCTAATCTTCATCGACTTACATCGATCTTCGTCAGCTTCAACTGCCCTTATAACTCTTCTATTGTTGTTGCCGTGAAAACACAACATGTCGCGATATCGCGACACTTTTGCCTTCGTACGCTTTCTCTTAGCTTTGGCCCGCGAGAATACAACATGTAGCGATATCACGACACTTTTTCTTCCTTGCTACTTTTCTTGGCTTGTACCCACGAAAACACAGCATGTCGCGAAATCGCGACACTTTCGCCTCCTTGCTTCTTTTGTTTGCTTGTACCTATGAAAACACAACATGTCGCGATATCGTGACACTTTCGCTTCCTTGCTCTTCCTCTTTACTTTTGTCACGATATTGCGACACTTCTGCCTTCTTACTTTCTCTCTCCTCCTTTAGTCACGAAACTGCGACATGTCGCGATATCGCTACACTTTCTCTCCTTTGCTCTTTCTCTTGCCTTCGGGTCACGAAAACGTGACATGTCGCGATATCGTGACACTTTCTCTCCTTTGCACTTTCTCTTGCCTTCGGGTCGCGAAAACGCGACATGTCATGATATCACGACACTTTTTCTCCTTGGCGCTTTATCTTGCCTTTTGGTTGCGAAAACACGACATGTCGCGATATCGTGACACTTTTTCTCCTTAGCGCTTTTTCTTGCCTTTGGGTCACGAAAACGCGACATGTCGCAATATCACGACACTTTTTCTCCTTAGCGCTTTCTCTTGCCTTTGGGTCGCGAAAACGCAACATGTCGCGAAATCGCGACACTTTTTCTACTTGCCTCTTTCTCTTCCAACTTGTCGTGAAATCACGACACTTTTTCTTTCATACTATCTCTCTTGCAATATGTCACGAAATCGTGACACTTTTTATTTTGGACTCTCTCTCCTGCAATATGTCGCAAAATCATGACACTTTTTCTTTCGTACAATCTCTCTTGCAATATGTCGTGAAATCGCGATAGTTTTTCTTGTCTGCTAAATATGTCGCGATATCGCGACACTTTTCTTACTTGTCTTTTTCTTTGATCTTTTGCAAATGGGTCACTTCGGTCTTCTTGGAAAATCACTGTACATACTCTGAGTAACCTTTGAACTCCTGTCTTCTACATCTGAATAGCTTTTGAAATTCCTGTCCACTGCATCAACAAATATATCTGACTGTGTTGACAACAATGACAATACTGTTGTTGCACCTTGCTCAACAATCTCCCCCTTTGGAATTGTTGGCAACACAAGTGCAATTTCCTGTAATTCTTCTCCCCCTTTGACAATAATACCAAAGGGCTACTGCAGACTCCCCCTGAGTCCATGCACAACATTCTTAGGCACAAATTATTATAGTTAGCAAAAATTACAAACATGAGCAAAAAGATAAACAAATACACAAATGCTCCCCCTGAGAATGTGATCCCGATAGCTAGTCAATTCTTGGGAAACATGACCACTCCATAATCTGTTGTTGGAATAAAAATCCAACTTAACCTCACTTTCTAAAACTTTCTCCTACGTACAACACGCTATCGCTACAAAATATTTTGCCTCTACTGTGGATAAGGAAACTGACTCTTGTTTCTTACTGTTCTACGTGACCAATCTATCTCCAAGATAGAATGCACCTCCACTGGTACTCTTTCTGTCATCTACACATCCTGCCCAATTTGCATCTTATTTGCTAAATCTTTACACGACTAATCTTTGTTGCTGCCAAATATGATATCAAATTTCTTAAACCCTTATTGAGAGAGATAGTTGTCTAGCCTTGCATACCATGCTCGGGGTGCCTGTTTCAAGCCATATATCTTCAACTTACAAACCAAGTTGGGATCATCACCAAGCTGGAAACCATCTGGCTGCTCAATATAAACCTCTTCTTCAAACTTCCCATTCAAGAGCGCTAATTTCACTTCTAACAAAAAAATGTCAAGTGACTCACACTTGTACCAACTTTTGTCCAACACTGTACCGACACTACAATTTGACTGTCAACTTTGTGCAAGCATCAAATACTGTACCATAACACCAACCAAATCCCTTTTTACATTTTCAACTTGGTCTATGTTTTCTACAGTCACAGCTGGTCACACCTTACTTTCAACTATTCGAATCAAGAGATAATATTTTGTCAAACACTTCATGGCCAACTATAGTGCACCTTACTCAAACTCATACTTCTAGTCCTCGAATAGGTATGATTCATAAAGCAAAGTTTCTCATCTTGATGAGCTAAACATGAATCAATAATCAGACTTCAATATTTTTCACCACAGTGTCATAATGGATCTAACAATCTTCACGTCAATGTGTAGTTCGAATACACACTGCTATTATCGAAACACATATATATGGCTAGGGCAACATTCTTTCACTAACCAAATTATTTGACCTGTTATAATCCTTAACTTTGGACAGTGGCAGTAAGAACCATCACCAGTACAACAATGACATATAGCAATACTACCAATAATGACAACTCTCAATTTAATCACCATCCTTCACGACACTTCCACAAATAGCTATATGAACTAAAACACACTTCGACAACTATACGACAACTTCCCTGACTACTTGCCTTTCATCCTCAGGTAATCAAACAAATACATAGGAGCATTAAAAAGAAACTTCAATATTGCTCCCCCTGAGGATGTGCTACCTGGAGTTGCTTAGTGCAATAGCGGAGTAGTCTCCTTCAGTCCAAGGAGACACGATTTCCTTTCTTCTAGCTTTCTCCAAACTTTCTTGAACTCGAGCTTGGATTTTTCAACTACATCCCTGTTTTGCACCTTTTCGTGAACTCGAACATTTCTCTTGTGTGGTTGTCTCTTGTGTATCCTTGATGAATGATTATTTTCCTTTCTTTTATGTACATGATTTATTCCCTGTCTGTGTTGCGTTCTTTGCATCTGATGAAATCTACTGTTCTACATTAGATTAGATACAAAAGTGCTTGGAAAAAACCTTGCTATGTGCCCATGACTATTACATTGAAAACATTGTACATAGTGTTCACTCAAAAATGTAGATGTATTTCTACCAGCATAACTCTTTGATTTATTATTCAATCCACAATAAGTTGCCTTGTGTCCATACTGGTTACATCTGAAACAATAGCCATTGAAAGTATTATTATGAATAGAGTGAGAGTGATAGAACCTCTTTTGTTGTGGTTGTTTTGTTGTAGATCTCCTTTGATATTTTCTTCCTTTTGAAGATTCAACTTCAAACTTTTCTTGCTTCGATCCTTCAACAGTGAACTTCTTCTTCTCTACAGAGATGGAAGATAAAGGTTGTTCAGCTTCATATCCAAGACCATGCTTATCCATGGAGCTTTTTTGTTGGCTTATCATTTTATCTAGCAAATCTATGCTCTTCTCGAATTTGAGATTTGTATTGGCCTCTTCTAGTTGTTTCTTCAATAAAACAATCTCTTCCTCTTGTTGCAAAGAACCAATCTCTTTCTCATTGATCTCGTGACTCGAGAGTTTCTTCAGTCCTTTTGAATTCTTCCTGCCTGTCCTTTCAAACTGGTTATTATTTCATTTGCATCCTCAAGCTTTCTTGAGATTTTCTTATTCCTTTTTCTTTCTATCTTCAATTCATCCAGAGCTGTAATTAGTTCCTCTTTCAAATTTATTTCTACATCAATTTCTTCTTCATCACATTCCTGTTCTTTTTTTGTTTCTTCTTCGAGTGTCATGAAAAGACTTCCACCTATTTCCTTTTTAGAATCATCCTCTAAGATCTCATCGTCATTTAAATTTAAAGCTTCGAACTGAGCTTGATGTGTTTGTAACTTGGCCTCCTTGATCTCATCGTCTCCTTCATGAATACTCCTCAGTTTGTCCCACATTTCTTTTGTTGTTTTACAACTCATGATCTTTACCAGTTCACCGTCTACTAATCCGCTCCCGATAGCTTTCTTTGCTTTTGAGTCATTCTCAAACAGATTCTTATCAGCAAAGATCGGTTGGAGGAGTGATGGGTATTGTGTATTCACTGTTTACTGAATCCCAGATGTAGTACCCCAAAGCACAAAGATATACTTTCATCCTGATTCTCCAGATTGTGTAATTTTTTTCGTCAAACAATGGTGCTTGGTTTGATGAGAAGTCTTCAACATTTTTTGGTTCAATTTTCTCTTCCATAGGAACTAAAACTGACTGAGATGCCCTTTTGGAGGAGGATCTATTCTTCTTACCCATTGCATACTAATCCAAGATCAACCCTGATTGATTTAGCCTGAGAAGGGAACTTGGCTCTGATACCAATTGTTAGTCTTACAATGGCACTGAGAGGGGGGTGAATCAGTGTAGTCTTTTTTAAACTTAAATTCACAACTCTTAAAACTGAAACAATGAAACCTTAAAACCAGATAAAGCAAGTATCACAAGAGAACATCACACAACACAAGATTTAACGAGGTTCACCAATTTGGCTACTCCTCAAGAATGACTACTTGGACTACCATCCAAATCCAGCCTTTGCAAAGCTACAACTTTACAAACAATTTACCAACACCCACTGGAAGGAGCACCAACCCCTGATTTATCTGCACCAACAGAAAGGAGCACCAACCCCTGATTTATCTACACCAAAAAAAAGGAGCACCAACCCTTGATTTACCAGCACCTACTGGAAGGAGCACCAACCCCTTGATGCCAAGATACAACCTGGACTTCAATTTTAAATCTAGAAGTTTAACAAAAATACCTTCGCTTTTACAAGTCTCTGACTGGTCTACTTCACCTTTGCGTCCTCTATGCACTCTGCTCTCTCTGCGTAATCACTTCACACACTCTGTTTCATCACAGTTAAACTTCACGATCGTCTTTTCCCTCTCTACGCACTACGACTGAACTTCACACACTCTGCTTCGCTGTAGTCAAACCTCATGATTGTCTTCTCCCTTTGCACTCTCTGCACCTTCTACTTTATCTACACAATCACAGCTGCACTTGGTCAAATTTCAACTTCTTTGCTCTCTGCACACTTTGCTCTCTTTGCGCACTCACAAATGCACTTAGGATAATTTGATACAACTCTTTGCTCACTTTGTGCACTTTGCCATCATCTCGTCACTTCTACGCCTTCACACTTTGACACGCATTCGACGACGCATTCCACAACTTGTTCAAATCTCCAAACAGCCCTCCTTTTATAACAAAATTCTTATGATGAAAACCCTAATATTAGTTGGCTGTAAACCCTAATCTTAGTCAACTGTAAACCCTAATATTAGTCGACTATAAACCCTAATCTTCGTTGGCTTACAGCGGTCTTCGTCGGCTTCAACTGCCCCTATAACTCTTCTGTTGTTGTTGCCATGAAAACACATGTCGTAATACCGTGACACTTTCACCTCTCTTAGCTTTGGCCCGCGAGAATACAACATGTAATGATATCGCGATACTTTTTCTTCCTTGCTACTTTTCTTGGCTTGTACCTGCAAAAACACAGCATGTCGCAAAATCGCGACACTTTCGCCTCCTTGCTTCTTTTGTTTGCTTGTACCCGCAAAAACACAACATGTCACGATATCGCGACACTTTCGCCTCCTTGCTCTTCCTCTTTACTTTTGTCATGATATCGTGACACTTCTGCCTTCTTACTTTCTCTCTCCTCCTTTAGTCGCGAAAATGCGACATGTCACGATATCGCGACACTTTCTCTCCTTTGCTCTTTCTCTTGCCTTCGGGTCACGAAAATGTGACATGTCGCGATATCACGATAATTTCTCTCCTTTGCACTTTCTCTTGCCTTTGGGTTGTGAAAACGCGACATGTCGCGATATCGCGACACTTTTTCTCCTTGGCGCTTTATCTTGCCTTTGGGTCTCGAAAACGCGACATGTCGTGATATCGCGACACTTTTTCTCCTTAGCACTTTTTCTTGCCTTTGGGTCGTGAAACACGACATGTCATGATATCGCGACACTTTTTCTCCTTAGCGCTTTCTCTTGCCTTCGGGTCGTGAAAACGCGACATGTCGCGAAATCGTGACACTTTTTCTACTTGCCTCTTTCTCTTCCAACTTGTCGCGAAATCACGACACTTTTTCTTTCGTACTATCTCTCCTGCAATATGTCGCGAAATCATGACACTTTTTCTTTCGGAATCTCTCTCCTACAATATGTCACGAAATAGTGACACTTTTTCTTTCGTACAATCTCTCTTGCAATATGTTGCGAAATCGCAACAGTTTTTCTTGCCTGCTGAATATGTCGCGATATCGCGACACTTTTCTTACTTGTCTTTTTCTTTGATATTTTGCAAATGGGTAACTTCGGTCTTCTTGGAAAATCACTGTACATACTCTGAGTAACCTTTGAACTCCTGTCTTCTACATCTGAATAGCTTTTGAACTTCCTATCCACTGCATCAACAAATCTATCTGACTGTGTTGACAACAATGACAATACTGTTGCTGCACCTTGCTCAACAAATTCAACATCATTGGTCCACTCCCTATTATCCTCAGGGTAATGGCCAAGCAAAAGCATCTAGTAAAACATTAATTAAAATCCTCAAAAGACTGGTCAATAAATCTGGCCAAGATTGGCACATTCAATTATATCCTGCTTTGTGGGCTTATCGAACTAGTGTTCGTACTCCCACGGGCACTTCACCTTTTGTTTTGGTTTCTGGCACTGAAGCTATTTTTCCTTTGAATTAGAAGTTCCTTCTTTGGCTTTGCTACTTCAATATACTGAAGTAGGAGATGAATATCGTGCTGGCAGATTTAGTTAGCTGGAACTCCTAGATGAGAAGCGCATCAATGCTTTGGAGCATCTTCGAGCCTACCAGAACAAGCTCAAACGAGCATATCTTAAGAAAGTTCATCATCGATCCTTTGAGATCGGTGACCTCGTCTTAAAAGAAAATCAAAAAATACTAATGCAACTAAAGACCTTAAAGGTAAATTTGAACCTAACTGGATTGGGCCATATATCATCACTGCTAAATTTGGATCGGGTGCATACAGATTAGCTACCTTAGATGGTAAAGATCTTAAAGAACCTATGAACATTATGCATCTTAAGCGCTATTATGCATAATTTTGGTAATTTCATCACTGTATATATTGTACATCTTGTCTCATTTTAGTAAATTCATATAAAAATTTCAAAAACAGTAATATTATGTATTCTCTCAATTCATAAATCAAAATCAAAATATAAAAAAAAAAATCAAAATCATCAAAATCTTCAAAAACATCTTTTATTTTTGCACCTGTCAATTCTTGAAGTATTGCAGTTATATTTTCAGTTGTTTTGGATAAATTAGCATTTATTTGGAATCCCTCACTTTCACACTCACATGAATAAATATCTTGATCTTATTTGGTATGATTATTAATCTCTCTTATATCAAAGTCCACAGTTGAATTAAATAAAGTTTTGAGCATAGAGAACTGATCTTGTTATTTAATTTAACCAAGTATACCTTTTCACATTAAAATGATTTCATTACAAATTCAAAATGATGCTACACAGTAGAAGTGGTCTCTTGAGTGAAAAGTTTCCCCTGCTATCCTATCATGCACATGGTCTAGAATCTTTGAGAATTGACAAAAGGACAAGCTCACCCCTGCCCAGAATAAAATTCCCTTGCTCTATAGCCAATCTGAGCAAGTATCCCTGGTATAGGAAGAAAAATAAAAAGAAAATCAAGAAAAAAAAATCATGAGAAAAAGAAGCATTATTTCAGTAGCATTTTGTACCATCTCAGTAATATTTTAGCATTATCTCAGTATCAAGCAAAAATACAAAAAAAAAGAGAGAAAAGAAAAGAAAAAGCAAAAAACAATAAAATCCCTTCCCCTACCCTTTGAAAACAAAAGAAGGGTGAATGAGCTTGAATCCCTGGAATTCTCAATTATTCGAAAACTGTGAGGTAAGCCCCATAACAAGTGGTTTATGCCCAACCTGCTTGGCCTTGGGTAACTCCTAGTGTGGTGATATGTTTGTTACATTAGCGACCTTCTTTTGTACAGACCTATGTCTGCTTATGGATCAGCTAGCTCTTGATGACCTGACTTACATAGTAGTTTGGTACGGTTATATGCATATAAATCATGGTTAACGAACACTCTGGTTAATTCAAATTACTTGTATCAAATTATCTTGCTCAAAATCGGTAAATGAACAATACAATTGCACACACATTTGTATTTGAGAGATTTTGTATCATTATGATAGATCGAGATCGACAATGAACTCACATATGCACACGGGGTTCCTTATAAATCTAAATTTTGTCTTTGAGATAATTTAAAATATTTATGCAAATCTTTTGGAATAATTTGATTTTCTTACTTGAGAATATTGGCTTAGCGTAAAAACAATTACATACATTTTTTTTCAAAATCCAAAATTTCTTTCAAAGCATGTTCAAAAATCTAGCAATAAAGTCACATTTATATATTTTTGACTTTCGCAACGATGGTATAGTTCCTAAACCTAAATTGGAATTTTATGCCTAGTGCAAGTCCTCATCTTATATTTTATGTTTATCTCAAACTCAAAAATCAACTATGCAATAAAACTATTATATCAATTTCTTCTTTGGATTTCACGATGATGGTATAAGTCTATACCTAAAAATTCTATGCCTAGCGCAAACCATCGTTTTAATTTTATTTCCTATTTTTATCCATAAAAGCATATGGCTTAAATCATTATGTTACACAATTGTGCTTTAAAAAGAACGAAAACTTTTCTATTTTATTTCATTATGTCAACATTTAGTTTTTTTGCGACGATGGTATAATTCCTAGGCAATTGTTCAAATTTCTATCACACTTAGGAATTTTATGCCCAAAAAAAATCATATTTTTAATATTTCATGCATAATATTTTCATGGAAATCTGAAAATAAATCATCACCATCATCATTTTTCATCATCACATCACAAAAGTCTTAAGAAAGTCTCTTAAGCACCCTTTTACTTTTAGCAATATTTCTCTACCGAGATTAGCTTAATGACCTAGCGAGCGGCGACTCCATGAAATGGTCATGTAACAAATGACAATGTCCTTTGAAATTATTGTTAGAAGTCACTTTATTTTTTTATCAAATCACACCACAACAACCAATTTGTTTACATCAGATTATTTCATTTAAATTTTATGGCATGACATAAAATTATAATATTTTCAACGACATAATTACATGAATAATCAATCAACAATTAAAATATTAAAGCATCATAAAACATATGCACAAGTCATATCACAAAAAGAATATATATATAAATAAATATATGTACATCATATCAAAACAAATTGGTATGCCACAATCTATACCCTGGCATACTCAATCCTCTCAAAAATATACAGTCTATAGTCAATGTGCAGCTAGTCTTGAGAAGCCCTCGAGCTCTCAGCCTCATCTCCTCTCCCGCCCTGAGGTGGAGGAGGTGGTCCCATCGGAGTCTGTGTCATATCGTGGGTCCTCGACATCGATCATGAGGATGTCCTCGACGACCCCATCCTGACCGGCTCTGCAATGTCGATTGGCAATTGTATCCTCTGGCTCTCTGGAACTAGCTGGAAGTATACTCCATGATAGAACACGGTCTGAGCAATAGCCCGCGCTAGCTCCTGCATGCTCACCCCTCTGCCCCGAGCCCTGAGTCGTGTAGCCTCATCCTGCAACGTCTGCACCTAAGCTCGTAGGCAAAAATTCTTCGCTCGAAGAGCTGCTATCTCGCTGATCTCCCCCACCTCGACACCCTTGCCCTTATCGAGCGATGGTGGCCTATCCCTCTACTGAGAAGGGAGTCCCTTCTCCCTCCTCTCTGGCTGCTATGGTCTCTTCGGAGCCTATGGCACTCTCCGACGTCTCTCCTGAGGAGGTCGTTGCTGATCCCTCCCTCTGTAACTCCTCTCTGTATCGATGGCAGCCTAGTGCCACCTCCCCATATGTTGCACAATAGCATGCATCGGACCTTGTGCCCTCGTCATCCAAGGAGGTTGGATGTTTGCATACCAGGCATCATATCCGTCTACTACTCCTGCATCATCCCCATCCACTGGCTGAATGGGGGCATCGCCAACGTCTTGACTCCAAAACTGTTGCATGTCTGGAGCCCCACTCAATGTGGTGCTATCTCGAATAGTCTGGGAGTACTCATAATCCCTGAGAGAAGGGATCCCCTACTGTAGACCGAACTACCTCAAAACTCGGTCATAGCGATGGAGCTCTACCTCTCCCCACTCCATCCTCAACCAGAAGACTCGCCTGATGCGAGCCAACTCCTTTCCATCCTCTCCCCACCCTGGATACTCTCTCCATGGCCTCTAGGTGATCTGATCTAGGATGAGGTCGTCTAGCAACCTTCGGGACATCGACATATCTATCTATCGCTGTGACCCTCTCTAGAGCCACCAATAGAAAACATGGGGTCTCTCTCGGTCAACTCTTATCAGTGGAAGCCCTATCGACCTTTGCATCGCAATGTGCTCCTAGCACCAAACCTGTAGCAGCGTTGTCAGCACCAACATTGACCTCCCTTGTATACAACCCCATAAAGGATCCTATACAAGCGGCATAGTACAAAACTGCCCCAAGCAAACCTATAACCGTGGTCTCTCATGTCGTAGACCACGTTTGAGAGGAGCCATGATAACCTGCATCCGCTCTGGTGGCATTGAAGTAGGCCACCCACCACCCTTGCCAAAACTCGAGTCAATCGAGATGCCCCAGGCATCTGCCTCAATGCCTCAATGTTCACTTCGCCCTTCTCTAGGGCGAAGCTTGGGTCGTTGCACAATCGCATCATGGCATGGCCCTGATTGGCCGAAGGAGTCATGAATCGCCCATGTATGGGGATCCTCAAGATCCTCCATACATCCTCTAGAGTGGGAGCCATCTCCCCTGTTGGTAGTCGGAAGCAGGATGATCCCGGATACCATCTCTCTACTAGGGCTATCAGTAGCCCCATGTCTATAGGAATTTGTGGCATCTCTGCCACATGTTGTAGTCCAACCTCTCCTAGTATGTCCCGCTTAGCCTGATCGAGCGTGGCTACATCGTCTCTGAGCCCCCCGTATTTCCATTCTCGACTCTTTAGTAATCCCCTCTGCAAAATAAACAATAAAACAACCAAAAAAAAAAATCATTAGTACATAATCATTAAAATCAATTTCATCTCATAAAAAATGATATCGTCCATTATTGGACGATATCGTACTAAATTTAGTAAAATCGTCCTTGGTAGGACGAAATCGTCTCCCTTTTGTTCAATTTAGGGATCGTCCTTCATTGGATGAAATCGCCCCTATTTCTCCAATTTTGTCCTTAGACGAAATCGGTGATATAGGGACGATTTTGACGAAATTGGGACGATTTTGTCCCGACGTCGTCGACGGCCTAAAAACGGCCACGATGACCAAAAACAATTAAAATTTAAAGTAAAAAATTAAACAAATTAAGTTAAAAACATAATGTATCAGGTTTATATCCTTACCCGCAACCCGCGTCGGACCTTTGTCGATCTGTGTGCTGGTTCCACCATTTCGCCTGTAGAGCTCTGAAACAGTGAAAGTGAACAGTAAAAATGAATTAGTGTTTTACCCTATTTTTTTAATTTTATTTAAAAACAATGACATTTTTTAAATTTTTTAAATTTTTAAATTTTTTCTTTTCCGCACTTTTACCTCAAACGTTCGATTTGGGTAAAAACTCGGAAGAGCCACCATAGAAAGCAGTTGTACGATTCGACCTAGAATCGTCGTCTAAAAAATGGAAAAAAAAATTCTTTCTTGTAAAGCGTGAAGAACTCGTCTTTAACGCATTTTCTTTGGAAAATTCGTTAAAGAGGGGGCAAAATGTAGCACCCTAAAATTGGCGCAGTTAAACCATCAGTAAAAAGATTAAAAATTTGAATTTTAACCTCGAAACCGCCCATTAACCGCTCACCTCGTTTTTCATGCCATTTTTAGAATTTTTTTGATCATTGGACGATATCGTCGCCGATCTAACGATATCATCCCAAATCGAACGAATTCGTCTGGAACAGAACGTCCAGACGATTTTGTCCCAAAACCAAATTTTCATAATT
This sequence comes from Wollemia nobilis, assembly GCA_028583015.1. Lineage (NCBI taxonomy): Eukaryota > Viridiplantae > Streptophyta > Pinopsida > Araucariales > Araucariaceae > Wollemia > Wollemia nobilis. The sequence goes on along the minus strand of JAQPPZ010001629.1, from coordinate 3,066,217 downwards.
AGCCTCTGTTTTAACAACCTCTCCAACTCGGGCAGAAGCGTGTCTATGCGGTTGGAGATTTCTACGTTGGAGATCTCCCAGATTGGGATGATCCCCAACCTCCTAACCTTCCCCTAATCCTATATAAACTAGGATTTTCTCAGTTTATCGCCCTGCCTAGCTCCCTGGCTGATCATTTCCCTGTAATTTTAGTTTTTTCTATGTTAGAACATCCTCGCCCCCATAATTTGCATTTGTATTTTCAGGTTTTATTATAGGATTTTACTGTTTTTCAGTCGGAGGAAGCTCGGATCGTCGCAGGCGATCCAACATAATTTCGGACGATCCTGTCGAGATCGACAACGATCTCGTACGATTGCAGACGATTTTGACTGCAGTTTAGATTGGGGGAAACCAGAGCCCTGAGTTTGTGTTTTCTACCTTTCTTTCTTATTTAATTGTGCATTAGATTGATTTATTTATGTTCTGCATCCTAGAGTTCACCTCATTTAGCATATTTGCATGATAAAATTTAAAATAAGTTATTAAAATAGTGCATCCCATTTGATTTTCTATCTAGATTTATTATTTAAGCATCTATACTGTATTTCTATCATTTTGCATCATTCTTGCAATTACAATTTTGGTTTTTGGTGTCTATTTCCATGATTGCAGGTTTCTGACGAATTCGTCAGGTTGCCGACGATCTTATCTGATCTCAAACGATCGCCTGTGATTTAAGATGATTCTATATAATTACAGATGATCCTATCATATCCGGGACGATCTGGACTCCTACAAGCTTCAGAATCTTCATCAGACATCAAGAATCAGGTGTATTCCTCTCCATTTCACATAGGCTCTGTATTTAGGATTCATTCATGTTTTTTGTCTTCATATAAACCCAAAATTTCATATATAATAGCTTAGATTCATTTTTGCCAACCTAGGAATATGAATGATTGAATATAAAATGAACACATCAAACCCATTCTCAGCCTAGGCACGAAACTGCCACTCAAAGTTTCTTAGTGAACCCCACCATCCGTAAAAAATTCACCCTTATACCCCTCCCCCGAGAGGTGCGACCTTCAAAGGGCCTCTTCGTTCGAGGTATTGTCCCATCCTTCTTGCATCCCCCTTCCAGGGCACGGATCCTTTAGCCTGAAGGTAAGGGTGCGAAAAATTAGGGTGATACATCCATCCACACATAAAATCCATAATAACAATCCACACAATAAAACACAAATGTAGATAATTCCCTTGAGGTAGGGCAACACCAATAATACTCCTTAAGAAAGGAATTGCTCCACGTCTATTCCACGAGTCAATATTGTTACTAAGAATACTTGATATAAATTCTTTTGTTTACAATGACAATATCGCTTCTTTATATACCCATATTCCTAAACCCTTGTCTCACTCATTATTATAATATAGCCAACCTTGGTTATGTGTGGCCCATGCTAACTATCCATAATAACCATACATAATATAATATTGTATCCCCATATTCCTCTCCCTAGGTACCTAAGAAATATGTATTTATAAAAATAGCACTAGTGACTAACTTTGTAGGTGGTGGAGTCTTGTCCTCCTAGTATGGGATATGGGTGGACTAACTTTGTTAGTCCTTGGTATTAAAATGATGAGCCATGTTGGTTGATGGTTTTGATTTCCTTTCTTCGTCTAGTTTTCATATTTATGTTATCTTTTCTTGTCATTTGTGTACTAACTTTTCAAAAAAATTGAAATAAGGATAAATTTGCGATTAAGGGATGTGTCTAAACATGTCCCTCAAAGAGCACACCCTAAAAATCAATAGTGATAATATCACCACTTAAGTGGAAAACATAATTATTGATTATTTTTTATTTTTTTGATGTAGGGTCATGATCCCAACATGTTTTTATACCTAGAGTTAAGATAATATGTTGTTTGGACCGACAATTATGATTTTATAGCTCTAACAAGTGTAATCCAAATATCGGCTCTAAAAGGGAAAGTTATCCTTTTTATTTTCTATATTTAATATTCTCATTTATTCACCATAATACCATACATCTATTATGTGTGTGCTTATGATGTTGCTAACATTGCTTTCAACTTACATTTTACTACCTTTACTGCTTTTGTAGCATGTATCTTTTTTTTTCTCTCTATCTCTCTCTTATCCTTGCAAATACAACTAAAGCCTTCGATCATTTTTTTTGTTAAAGATCAAAGTTGTTGCTTGAGGATCAGTTTCTTGTTAGTAACTCAATGCAGTCCACATAAGATCTCACAATATATCAAGATAAAATAATCACTCAATATATTTAGTCCATGATAATAGCAATGAACAATAACTTGTAAATATTGTTGAGAAATATATCTACCTAAGAAATGCAAATACAATGTATTATAAAACTTGTGTGGTACCTATTACAATGCTTTGTCTTCAATATATACACATATGGATATGAGACTCTTCACATTCACAAGACTCTTGATATTTTTACTTACATAAACTTTTCATCTCCTCAAACACATGAGAGATCTAACACTTCATATTTCTCATATAATAATAAATCTATTATTGACTCCACATATCCACACAAGGACAAAGACTCTAATGATTGCACATACTAAAAGATAAACTCTTACATAACTCATAATTCCATATTTACATGACACCTACTATATACCTAGATATTAAACACACTTTAGACTAAACTATTTACATGGTACTTGCAATATTATTGCGAGGCACCAAATAATATAATACTTCCATCACCCCCCTCCCGTATTACATTATTTTTTATGAAGGTTTTTTGCTTTCATGAATTTTCAATCCTTTATTCTAGCCTTGGTCTTTTTGCTTTGACTCTAGTACTCTTTTAGGTTCTAGTTCTGAATCTATCCTTCTAGGTTGTTACCTATACTTATCACACTTCTGAGGAAGTCCTCATAATAATATAGTCCATCATTGATATCAATATTGTTTTTGATACCATTGTTATTTGAAGAACACAAGCTTATACTGAGAGGGAGCGGGTGAACAGTATAAGGTAAACTTTTACTTTTCTTTCCCAAATAATATTATCCAATGTTATCAATTGCAATGTCAATAGCAATAACAAAATAATGCACACATCGTCATACACATGAGAGATAGATTTAACGTGGTTCACCCAATGTAGGTTACATCCATGGAGAAAATATTTCTTATAAATTTTCTCAACAGATTTCTTGGGAACCAATTCTCTATTATAATGTTTATGGACCTCTGTCCAAAGGAGATCTCAATCCCCAATGCTCAAGTTCGTGGATCTCTATCCACTAGAGAACTCTATCCCCTCTATGGTTTGTGGATCTCTCTCCATAGGAGAACTTTGTCCCCTCTGCTCTAGTTTGTGGATCTCTCTCCATAGGAGAACTCTATCCCCTCTGCTATGGTTTATGGATCTCTCTCCACAAAATAACTCTTTCCCTTTGATTTTGTTTATGGATCTCTCTCCACAAGAGAACTTTATCCCCTCTGCTCTGGTTTGTGTATCTCTCTCCACAAGATAAATCTATCCCCTCTACTCTGGTTTGTGGATCTCTCTCCACTAGATAATTCTATCCCCTTTGCTTTGGTTTGTGGATATCTCTCCATAGGAGAACTCTATCCCCTCTACTCTGGTTTGTGGATCTCTCTTCATAAGAGAACTCTATCCCCTTTGCTCTAGTTTGTGGATCTCTCTCTATAGGAGAACTCTATCCCCTCTGCTCTGGTTTGCTCCAAATATAGCTTAATACTCAGCTCAAAACTGCTCCAAGCCTTCACACAAGGCTTGCTCAAATCTGTACCAAGATATGCTCAAATCACTTGCTCAACACTACCCCAAATCTGCACACATTACATGCATAATTATGCTCTCTATCTCTGTCCAAATCTACACCAAACCTCGTTACAAGGTTAGCACAAATCTGTCTCAAACATGCTCTCTATATCTACCCAAATCTGCACCAAACCTCATTACAAGGTTAGCACAAATCTATCTCAAATATACTCTTTATCTCTGCCCAAATCTGCACCAAAACCTTGTTACAAGGTTAGCACAAATCTATCACAAACCTACTTTAAGTCTTATCACAAGACTTGCTCAAATCTGCCTTAAACCTTCTACAAATTTACCTCAATGCTGCTCACAAAATATGCTCAAATTTTCTCAAAACTTACATACAAACAATGCTTATATCTCTTTCAAAAATGCTTTCTTTAACTAAGTAGTTCAGATATATTCTACTTAGAATTCGTTTAGCCTCTTGAACATATAGATAATGATATGTACTATCAAATACCCAATATATTATTCGCATTCACAAATATTGCATTCATCCAATCCAATCTCTACTTCTTGCAAATCCTCTTTTAAATCAAATCAAACTAGTGTATAAATTTGCTTCACAAAACTGGTTTATATTCCTTGTAAATTTATTCTCAATGATCAAACACAATAATGCACAAATTTCTTCACAAAACTGGTCTCTAACACTTGCCCATTCACATTCAATATCACTCACATCAATGCCCAAATTCTTCACTAATTCTTTCAACAAGAATGCACAATTTGTTCTTAAAAACCCTAACACAAGTGTTTCCAATTTCACCAATCAACCCTTTTAACTCCACCTTAAAATTACTTTCTCAAAGCACAACCACCTAGATAAAGAGTTGAACCACCATACCTCAAAATTCTTCGATGAAGATGTGCCATAAAAACTTGTTCCACATAAATTTCCTTTTTGCCACTTCAAGAGGTTAGCCAAACTTCTTTTCAAAACAATAAAAAACCTTTCCTCAAATATGTGTTTGATGATATTGTTTTACCACTTCTTTTAATTTCACAAGGCAAAGCTTTTTAATCAATAAACATCACCCTTCAAACACTTTCTTTCACCATGCAGGAATACACATAATTATTAAACCATTTAACACCTTATAACTCCTACTTATGAAAGCCACAATTAATTTTCAATAATAGCAACCCAAAAACTCTAAATACATATTAAAACCTTAAATTTCACTACCATACACCTTATACCTCCAATGTATCTAAATTATTTTAACCACACACAGAATCTGAGATATCACAATGCGCACAGTATTTTGGATCTGAATTAAACATGAAAAACCTCAACCTTATATCTCCCTAAATCAAACAACATGCACATCAACTAATGCAAAAATTAACCCTTATGTCTCCCTAGGTCAAGCACTATGCATACTATATTATTATAAAAAATTTACTTGCCTCAAGTGTTGTCATCGTAGATCGAACTTGCAACCTTTCGTTGGTCTACATCTTAGCCCAAGCTCGACTTCCACGTGGGCTAGCTGCCCTCTTGGAACAAAACGTGTGCTGCCTCCTAATTACTTCATTGTCCCACCTTGAAGTGTGTGAACTCTACCTTTTCTCCTTTCTCTGCCCACATAGGCTATCTCCAAATTTGGATATTAATCAATGTGCTCAACCTTAGCTTCTTTGCTCTTGAATGGTGCAAATAATTTGTCTTTTCTATGCCTCCACAATGTGCTCGAAAGGATATGCAATTTGTGCTTCCAACCTTGGTCTTTCTATCCACAAATGGCGCAAATAATTCATCTTTTCTCTACCTCCACGATGTGCTCGAACGGATCTGCAATTTGTGCTTCCAACCTTGGTCTCTTTGTCCTCAAAAGGTGCAATCAATTTAAATTTCCTCTGCCTCCACTATATGCTCGAGCGGATATATGAAATGTGCTCACCACCAACCTTAGGCCAAGCAAATATTAACCTTTATACATACATTTTATTGCCTTTGGAACTTTGACGTCGACGTTGCGCTTGGAGTAATATATTTTCAAATTTGAAACCTTTTTGGTGCCAATATTTTAAACCTTTAAATTAATTATAATATTTTAAATCTTAACATATTTAAATATTATAATTTACATTTTAAACCTTTGGGCTTCTTTCTCACAAAATTAAGTCTTATCATTTCTTTGCAAATGCTATCATGGAGAACAAATGCAACCATGGAGAACTAATTAAACCTTCACTTTTTCTTTGTAAAAACGACCACGGAGAATGCTTTTATCTTAACAATTATTGTCTCACTTGCACTTGGATATTTCAACTTTGAAGATCATTCTCACTTATCTTTCCTTTGACATCAATGACAACCAATGTACTCAATATTTCCAACACTATTTTCTAAATACCATGGCTTATTACCTTTGAAAGTATTAAACTTGTTATCATTGCTATCAAATGTAGGATTTAACCATTCATAATCTTTATTATTTTTATATCATGTTCTATCACATCCTTGTTTATTGTTTAAAGCTTTCAAACCAACACTTTCTATATCAACACATATGCTTTTTATACATTATTTGCCAATGCTCAAGTCCCTTTTGTCATATGTTCTATTTATTTTTGGAACAAGTTCTCTTGTATATGTTGTCTTGTGTCTCAAATTACAAGTATCACAACTTATATTTATCTTTTGAACAAGATCATTAGTATCATAACATATACTTGCTATCATAGGCCTTAAATCACTTGTGTCATAGCTTACATCATTTTTTTATAAGATCATTTGTACTACAACATGCATTCTTCATCATTGGTTTATTCTTCAAAATTTTAATTATTTCTTCTTACCTTTTATTCTTGTCTTTAAGGACTTCAAGAGTGAGTAATGTCATATACATTATCTTTCCTATATCAATAGGTAATGTAATAGCACCTTTAGAGTCTCCATTTGCTTCAATAAGTTTTGAACTTAGATAATTACCAAATGTTAAATTTTTCATCTTTACCTTCCCTGAAACTTAATTGTAATCCCCTCTTTAGTTTAATTGATATATCTTTTCATTATTTATCTTTCTCTATCATGTGTGGTTGCAAAGTTTGAGGTATCTCAACATTTTCTTACTTCTAGTGAATCATATTGAATGTTTGTTTCTCTATTTTGTTTGCTTTCTTTCTTTATTTGTCATATTGTGTTATAATAAATAATCTTCAAGTAATTTGTCCTTGATTTTGATCAATTTTCAATATCTTGTTTGTTCCTAAAACAAATCAAATAATTTTACAATCCTTTTGCTCACACAATTTTCTTCTTCAAAAAATAAATAATTTATTTTGTTGTTGAAATCCTTATTACTCCAAAATCAACTCCGGACAATTATCTTCTCTTAAATAATTTGTTCTTTAATCTTCAAATCAATTCAACTTTCTTATTATTTCTTCAATAATCAAATAAATCTCTTTCTTTAACTTCAATTTTCTACTTTAATTCATTTTTTTTTGTCTTTTGGGACACATTTATTTTCTTCAATATTCAACTTAGTATCATTAATTTATTTCTTCAATTTAATATTCTTCCTTCAAATAATTTCATTTCTCTATAATCTTCTTCTTCAATTTTTAATCTTTAACAATTATTTTCAATAATGTTTTCAAATAATATACTCTCCTTCATACATATTAACAATTTTATCTTCAATCAATAAATCAACTTCCCTTCTTAAATCTTCAATTTTATTTAACCTTTCTTCTTCAAATATATTAATTTATCCATATAACTCCTGTCAATTTTTAATTCTCCTTTCACTTTAATAAATGCCTCTTTAATTTTTTCTTTCTTAATAAATCAAATATGCTTAATATATTTATTTCTTCAATATTTCCTTTAATACTTTAAGTTTACTATGCACCTTTTTACTTATGTGATCACTATCATTTGAATAACAATTAGAGGTAAATTAAATGTATCTTAGGCAATTTTAATCTTTGAATGTGATGCTTCTCTTCCAATCTCTAAACTAGGGCACACTCCTCCCACACATTCTCCAACGTTTCTAGGATTTTCAATGTTTTTAGGCTTTTCATGTTTTGAATATGATTCCATGAACTTGAGCGTTATACGAACTTATGATATCTTTAACCATTTCATCTTTTTTGACTAATCTACTCTCTTCCCATTTGCTCCAATTTCCAATCCGACGTTCATTGTTGTCTTTGAGGTTTAGGCTTGCAATTATTTTTCATTCCATCATTAGCACCTTAGTTCGTTGTTTGACTTCTCTGGACTTTTGCTCTCACTACCTTAGCTTTTTAAAAGCATCCATTCTCTTCAACTTCAAAGTTGTTGGCTTTTTATATGTCCTCCTTTTGCTTGTTAGTGCACTTTTGACTTCTATCTTTTCAACATCAAACTTGTATGAATTATCCATGCTTCCTCTCTCCTCCAACTTTTGTTGTGTATTGCTTTATTTTACTGAATGGCGTTCTTATCACATTCTAGTCATCTTTACTTTGCCTCTCTAAGATACAAGCTTACCTGCTTCTTCTCCACTTTGGTTCTTCTCAAACCTCTCTCCAAACTTGCACACCGTTCTTCCAATGTTCTTTCTCAAGCACTATCACCTCTTCTTTCCTTTAGTTGTCTTGAAAACTTTCACTCTCATACTTCTACCGCTTTTACTTCTCTTCAAACATATAAACACTTCCTTATAATGTGGCTCTAATACCACTATTAGAAACTCAATGCAGTTCACATAGGATCTCATAATATATCAAGACAAAATAATCACACAATACATTCAATCCATGATAATAACAATGAACAATAACTCACTATAAATATTACTGAGAAATATATCTACTTAAGTAATGCAAATGCAATGTATTGCAAAACTATTTTGATACCTATTACAATGTTGTATCTTCAATATATACACATATGGATATAAGTCTCTTCACATTCACAAGACTTGTGACCTTTTTACCTACACAAACTTTTAATCTCTTCAAAGACAAGAGATCTAACATTTCACATTTCTCACATAATAATAAATATATTATCAACTCCACATATCTACACAAGGAAAAAGACTAATGATTGCACATACTAAAAGATAAACTCTTAATTACTCGTAACTCCACACTTACTAACATGACACCTCACTCACATGACACTATATACTCAAATATTAAACACACTCTAGACTAAACTATTTACATGGTGCTTGCAATATTAATGCAAGGTACCAAATAATGTAATACGTCCAACATTTCCAAGGCACTTCAAGTCCCCTACGCCAATTTAAGGGGTGATCTCTTCTTTTTATAATGATGACGCTGCGATCAAGATATAATAGAAGTGAGCTTTTTCTTATGCGTGTTTGCAGTTATGGTCTTTGATGCCCTAACTTATCAAGTAATTTGATTTTTACACCATGATTCAATATGATCTTAGTATAGTAAGTTTTTCATTATTATCCACTAATTTATGCTTAGATAAGGATAATTACAAATTTATTATTACATGATTATTGCTTCATTGTCTTGGTTTAAGTATTTTGGTATAACTTGTAGTAATTCTTGAAATTGTATGGGATCCCTTTTTTCCACAAATATTTGGATTGAATGATTTACAATTACTAAGTCTCTTCTTTATATAGTCATCCTCCAATGCTAATTTGGGAAAAGCATAACCCTATTCTTATCCCACTTATTATTAAAATATAATATCCTAGAAACAGACCTTGGATTATAAAGCATGCTAATTACATAATACACTTGAGTTGTTTATGGCTCATGCTAACTATACACTATGGAGGGGTTATTTATAGCTCATGGAAATTATACAACATAATATTATATTATTAGGTATTTATTCCTAGGCACACTAACAAAGTTTTACATAGAGCAATAATTAACGCAAGACTGTAAGGACATCTAATAAAAAAATAACAAATCTCAAAGCATCACTAAATCAAACGAGATTGCATACAATATCTTTTAAGAAGAACTTAGCCACCTATACAACGTCCTTTTACAAGTTGAACCACAAACAAAAACAAAGTTTTTATTTTTATACATAGGGGAGTTGGTTACATCCACACTATTTTCATTAATTACCAAGTATAGGGTTCAAACCACATAGGCTGCTCCCAAAAAACCTATACCACCTTGTTGTTGATGACTCGATATGAGAGAAACCACCAGTCGCTTGGGATTTATACCATCATTTTTAGGTTGATGCACACTCAAATAATTCAGATCATACTACTACCTTTGCAATAGGCATGCCCCCAAAATTTGAACCAAAATCTCTTTTTGGTAAATGCCAAACCAAATAAACAATTATTAATCTATCTAACCTTTTAAAAACAAAAAAATAAAACAAAATTTAATTCAACCTATACACAAGGGAAAAAAAAATCCCAAACAAATTCGAAAACCTAAAAATAGAATGACAAACCTTCTTTATAAAAGCTTAAAGACCTTTTCCTTTTCCTTGATTTTGTAATAAACAAGCCCCACCATAGTCTTGATGGCCTACTCACCGTTTCCACATTGGCCTTCAAAGGCCCCAAATTTTCCTTGGCATACTTATACAACAAAAGTGTCATAAAACAAGAAAAAGAAGGAAAAAAAGATCATCTCTATATATCTATTCTATCTCGACCATATGAAGCGAAGGTTTAAAACATAAGGCTCATTTGTAAAGAAGATCTTAAAACAAAAGGCTCACCTGGTAAAGAAGATCTCATAACATAAGAAAATGATTTAATTAAAAAAATTAACCGTATCAATTAACCACATTAATTTAAAAAAACATTAAAAATATTTAAGGTTTTGATTTTTTTTAAACATAAGGCTTTGTAAAGAATATCTTAAAACACAAGGTTCACCTTGTAAAGATCTCATAATATAAGAAAATGATTTAATTAAAAAATTTAACTGTATCAATTAACCACATTAATTTTAAAAAAACATTAAAAATATTTAAGGTTTTGATTTTTTTTAAAAGTATAAGATTTAAACTATAGTATGTTATGATTGAGAAACAATTTTTTAAAAGTTTTGATTAATAAAAAAAAATTAAAATAACCAATAATAAAAATAAATAAATAAATTATATATATATATATATATATATATATATATATATATATATATATAAATTAAATATATATTTTTTATTTGGTTATTGTGAGAAATTTTTATGATCGATGCATAGGGCTGAGCAGTCTTCTCCCAACCATGACCCCTCGTAAAGCCGAGAGCTATACTTATCAATAGAGAATTTAACACAAAGCCACCACACATCCACCCCCTCACACACTCACCCATGCCGTGGAAAATTAAACATATTTAAAAAAAAAAATTAACACTAAAAACAATTTAATTAAAAAAAAGCATACATATATGTATGTTTGATGCATAGGGAAGTTGGTTACATCTACACTATTTTTAGTAACTGCTTAGAGTTCAAATCATAGACGCTATTCCAACAAGCCTATACCACCTCGTTTTTTTAACCTGCATAAAGAGGACCACTAGTTGTTCAATTTTTCGTACCATCATTGTTGGTGTGGCGCACACTCAGAGGATTCGGATTAGACTACTACCTTTACAACAAACATGCCCCAAGGTTTGAACCTAAGTCTCTTCTTTGTAAGTGCTTGATTAGACAAACAATTACCAATCCACCTAGCCCATGGGAAAAAATCACACATATTAATATCATTAAAAAAATAATGGTAGTATATTATGAGTTTCCTGAAAAATGTCGTCCACAACTCCCTCTGCAACTACGGTCTCTGCGGGCGGGATTTCCCAGGCCCCCTCTGGGGATCTGGAGCAAGGCGAGATCCCCCTCGGAGGATGCTCCCACGAACCCCGACCCGGACCCGGGCGGGATGACCTACCTGGAGAAGGTAATGGGGACGACAAAACCCAGCCCCTCTGGTAACCCTAACCACCCCCCCGTGATCACTAATGGGGAAAACATGGTCCTTCCAGTCTCTCTTATGGCAGACAAACTCTCTTCTGAATCCCTCTCCCTGGTCGGCAAGTTTGTGGGAGGGAGACCTGACATGGAATCCATAAGAAGATGGGCCAGATTCAAATGGCGCACAACAGGGAGCCTCCAGATTGTGGCCCTCTCACGGGGTTTCTTCCTGATATGCTTAAATAACCAGAATGACTATGCCCGAATCCTCACCGAGGGACCCTGGTTCTATGGGAGGAAAAGTCTATTTGTGACAAAATGGAAGCAATATTTCAATCCCCAGACTCAGGATATCAATATTGCTCCAATCTGGGTTCGCCTCCCTGATCTCCCCATCCAGTTTTTCCATGAAGATATCCTAGGGTGGATTGGAACGTACATTGGGGACCTTGTCGCTCTTGACCCTGCAACTAAAGCCCGGTCCCGCATGGCCTATGCTCGAATTTGTGTCAATGCCAACCTTGCTTCCCAACTTCCTACCCGCCTAAACCTCATCTATGGGGATTTCCACTGGTGTCAAGCTATTGAGTACGAAAACAAACCAACATTCTGCATCGAATGCAAAACCCAGGGACACCTTCGAGCCCATTGTCCATCCCTCAAGCCCCAATAGGAAGCACCTAGCACAAAGGCTCCCCCCCTCCTCAGAAAAATCAGGTGGGAGAGCGCAACGACCGATCCAGAGGACCCGAGAACCGTAGATCGAACAACAAAAAAGGAAAACAGGTCGCTATCCAGGACCCTCCGTCCACCAACCCTTCTTCAGATGCAGATCAGGTATGCTCCATGTTTGCTTTTCCCAATATATTTGGGCCTTTAAATGGTTTTGATGATGAAGTTCTTCTCCCTGGATCCATCCCCGTGCATCAACCCTCCACCCTTCCCCACCCCCATCCCTCTCCCTCCAGATCTGGGCCTTCCATCCCTACCCCTGATGTCTCCTCCCCACCCCCCTTCCCAGCCCGATCCCCTTCTGGAACCCTTGTTGAAGGTGAACCCTCTTCCCCACTCTAGAGTTGCTTGCCCCTCGGAAGAACCCCTATCCCCAACTGAATCCAACCCCGAATCCCAGGAGGATGCTTTCAGTCCCACCCATTCTAGAATGGACATCAGCTCTATCATCACCAGAAGTAGGAGAGGCCCCATTGATACAGGGGGTGAAAGAAAAAGAGGTCGACCCACCAACTATGAACAAAGCAAGAAAGACACGGATGACCAGGTTGCCAATGGAGTGCAGCTAACCCTCAGTTCAGCCTTGTTCACTCAGGCAAAGGATGAGATGAAAAATCCCAAACCTCCCTCTATCTCAAGCAAGGGAGGCAAGAAACCTACCAAAATATCTAAATGAAGATCCTCTCCTGGAACATCAGAGGGCTTAACAGCATGAGCAAACAAAGGTTAGCTCAAACCACCAGGAAAGAGTACAAACCCTCTATACTCATCCTTCAAGAAACAAAAATTGACGCTGATAGAACTCACAACGTAGTCCAAAAAATTTGGAAGACTGGACAATGGGCCTCATCCCCAGTGGAGGGATCTGTAGGAGGTCTACTGTGTCTTTGGGACCCTGATAAGGTGGAAGGCAAGGTCATCTCCAGCTCCAGCAGAACCTTAAACATAATGTTCTATTGCAAAGAAAACAAATTCACGTGGGTGTTGTCTAACATCTACGCCCCAAATAATCCTATGGAAAGATTCAACATGTGGAAGTCCCTGTCCCTCATGAAGGATGCCTTTTCCCACCTCTCGTGGATGATAGTAGGGGATTTCAATTCTCCTCTCTTCCATTATGATAAGAAAGGGGGAGTATCCTCCCCCTCCAAAAGCATTGTAGACTTTCAGGCCTTTGTCACCGAAAATGAACTCATGGACATTCAAATTCATGGCCACCAGTTCACTTGGAGCAACAAGAGGGCGGGCTCTGAGCATATTCAGGTTAATCTGGACCGGTTTTTTCTCTCCCAATAGGCCATTCCCCTATTTGGAGACACATCCCTGATCCCCCTTCCCAGAATAGGCTCTGATCACTCCCCCCTCCTTCTGGAATCAAATAAGGCTCCATCCTTCTCAACCCCTTTCAGGTTCGAGAACATGTGGATCCATCATCCGGATTTGAAACAAAGGATTGAAGACTGGTGGTAGACCCCTGTATCTGGTTCAACTATTTTCAAAGTATCCCACAAACTCAAGATCATAAAAGAAAACTTGAAAACTTGGAACAGGGAAGTATTTGGGGATATTTTTGATCTCAAGGCAAAAACGTTAAGTAAACTCAAAGATCTAGAGCAACAAACTCAGCATGATCAGTGGACCCACCAGCTCAGGGAAGAAGAAAGGCAACTGCTCATCGAATATCATAACATCCTAGCCAAGGAAGAGACCTTCTGGCACCAAAAATCTCGAGCCCTTTGGCTCAAGGAGGGGGATGCCAATACTAGATTCTTCCATGCTTCTACTCTGCGAAATAGAAGCACAAACAAAATCAGAGAGCTCACCTTGAGGGATGGCTCTATCACTCAGGACATCATCAAGATCCGGGAAGAAGCCTCCACCTTTTTTAGCAACATTATGGGCACTAAAAATCCCTCCAATATTGCAGCCCAGGAAGCCCTGCTAGAAAATATCCCCCCTTGGTTACCCCTGAGATGAACAAATCCCTGATCCAACCCCTCTCTGAGAAAGAAATCAAAAGTGCTTTGTTCTCCATGAAAGCTGATAAGGCTCCTGGGCCTGATGGGTTTCCCCTAGGTTTTTTTAGACCTTCTGGGACATAGTTGGGAAGGAGGTGAGTGATGCCATCATGGAGCTTCAGAGAACCAAAACCATCCCTCGAGGAACTAACTCCACTTTCATTGCCCTGGTTCCTAAAAGCCCCCAATGCAAATCCATGAATGACTTCAGACCAATAAGCCTATGCAACATCCTTTACAAGATCCTAACCAAATCCCTAGCTCTCAGGCTTAAGAAGATCCTCCCCTCCATCATTGATCCATGCTAGGGAAGCTCTGTAGAAGGCAGATCAATCACTGATAGCATCATATCTCTTCATGAAACCCTCCACTCTTCCCAGTGCAACAAAAAAGTGGCCATGTTTCTGAAACTGGATATCAACAAAGCTTTTGATCGGGTGGATAGGGCTTTTCTCCTCAAAGTTCTAGCTCGATTCGGCTTCCACACAGAATGGGTTCATCTCATCAAAGGCTGCATCACCTCACCGTGGTTCTCAGTTTTAGTCAATGGGTCTGCTGCAGGTTATTTCCCTAGCCTCAGAGGGATCAGGCAGGGAGATCCCCTGTCCCCCTTTCTATTCATCATCTTGGCCGAGTCCCTGGGTAGAGCTTTCAAACAGGTCATGGCTTCGGGATGCATGTCAGGTATCAAAGCTTCTTCCGACTCTCCCCCTGTCTCACCAGCAGTTTGTTGATGATACTATTGTTGCAACATCGACCTCCGTTGTCCAAGCTAAATCCATCAAAGGGATCCTTGATACCTACGCATCTGTTGCAGGGCAAGAAATCAACTATCTTAAGAGTAAGTGTTATTTCCTGAACACACCAGGTAACAGACAGCAAAAAATTGCTCGAATCCTCCAATGTTGCATCGCTGCCCTCCCCACCTCCTACCTGGGACTCCCACTATTCACCATGAACCCGAAGGAATCTATGTGGGACAATGTCATTGAGAGGATCAACCGCAAGCTTGCTGCCTGGAAGGGCTCCCTCCTTTCCCAAGCAGCCAAAGCAACCCTCACCTTGGCAGTCCTCCAAAGCATCCCGGTCTATTTCATGTCAGTCTTCAAAGCTCCTGCCTCTGTTCATTCCAAAATCGAGCAAATTCAAAAAAGGTTTCTTTGGGCCGGCCCAAAAAACTCGAGAAAATTCCACCTTGTCAGTTGGGACAAAGTATGCCAGCCCAGGGACCAGGGGGGACTTGGTATGAGAAGATCAACAAACATAAATATTGCCTTACTGGAAAAATAGGCCTGGAAGTTGTTCACCAACTATAAAGCAGATTGGGTCACTATCGTCCAAAGCAAATATCTCAAAAACTTACCCCTAATGGACAACAACATCCCTACCAATGGATCAGCCTTCTGGCGGGGCGTAATCCAAGCGAAACCTCTTATCATGAGAGGGACACGATGGCAGCTAGGCATAGGTGCATCTATTAAATTTTGGGAAGACACGTGGTTGAAAGACAAACCCCTCAAGGATCTGCCTGAGGTGTCTAGACTTAGACCAAGTCTCGAAAGGAGATGGGGAAGCAAAGTGGTGAACTACATGGATAGAGGCAAATGGAAGATTCCCCCAGAAGACAATGAGCACCTCTTGCGGGCCGGCAAGATTCTGTCCAAGATGCTTAGAACCACCATTATCCCTACCATAGTCTCCCCAGATTACCCAGTCTGGGTGGGAACTGACAGTGGGGATTTCACAGTCAAGTCTGCCCACTCCATGTTAGTCAAATCCTGGGTTCCCACTATTCCATTCAAGTTAGCTTGGGTTAAGCACCTTGTCCCAAAAATTGGGTTCTTTGCCTGGACAACCATTCAAAACAAGGTCCTCACCACTGATAATCTTATGAAAAGAGGGATCCCTGTCCCCAACAGATGCCACCTCTGCCTGTCCAACTGGGAATCCGTTGACCACCTCCTTTTAGAGTGTGAGTTCACTAGGGATGGCTTAGATCACATGTTCACCACCTTTCAAATCCATTGGGCCCGCCCCAACTCCCTCCTGGACATGTTCATCCAATGGCCTGCTCCCTTCAGAAATCCCAAAGTAGCTTTCCTTTGGAAAATTTGCCTCCACCACTTCATTTGGCAGGTTTGGCTCGAACGCAATCATAGGGTCTTCTCAACCGCCTTTTACAACTCCACCTCCATAGCCATTAAAGCCATTTCATACGCTTCTAAAAACTCCCATCTTCTCCCATGGCCCAGATCCCCCTTAAGCAAGAGTGAGGCTGACATCATCAATTCCCTCAACATCCCCCTTCCCACCTTATCCCCCCTCGACCCATCCCAGGACCAAAGCTCACTGGATCCCCCCTCCTGAGGGATGGTTAAAGTTGAACTTCGATGGCGCATCGAAAGGGAATCCCGGTCTGGCCGAGGTAGGGGGAGTGATCAGGGATCACAGAGGAAAGATGGTTATGGCTTTTGCAGAGAATCTTCATCATCAAACCAACAATATGGCCGAGGCGTGGGCCCTGTGGCGAAGTCTTCACCTCATCAAGGGGTCATGTGTCAAGATCCATGTTGAAGGGGACTCTCTTAATATCATTGGTTACCTAATCTCCAACAAAGCCCCTCCGTGGAATATCAGATCCCTTATCCAAGAAAGTAGGAAGTTGTTAAATCAACATTGCCAGGTGGAAGCCAGTCATACATACAGGGAAGCCAATCGGCTTGCGGATAGATTGGCCAACATGGGCTTAGGGCAAACACCCATCACCGTGTGGCATGACTCATTCCCGCCAGATGTCCTCCAATTTGTGGCGTCGAACAGTCATGATAGGTACTCCAAATCCATCCACGCTAACCAATGATTTATTTTTTCAATATTGTGTAGGATCTGCTTCGGGCGTCCCATTGTCCGAGAGCCTTGCGATGTGTGCTCCAACACCCCGTGGTGATTGGCTGCTCCGTCGTAATCCATCAAAGTCATCATGCAAAGTCAAAATGCGGGTTTCCATCCGTGGTGTCCCAACGCTCTTTGCCAACTCCCATTGCCATGTTTTCAGCCGCACCTCCTTTCCCTTCCACGCCCCTACCCACGTCTGCAGACCTTGCCCAAGTAATCACCTCCGCCCGTACGGATATGGTCCCTAGGCTTCCCCTCAATCCTCGCCATCCTCGGCTTGGCATCCCCCCATCCACCTGTCACCCATCCGCGAGGCTCGGCATGAGCTGCTCGCCTCCCCCGATCTATTTAATTCCCCACTCTAGCCTAGTCCATGACACTCCCCTCTGCAAGTCTATTCTGTGGGCCTCCTCCATCACCTCTCTTCCTGTCCCCACCACCGCCACCATGGCCTACCTTGAACCGAGCTCTCTCCAGCTGGACACCCTAGCGTCTGCTTACCTGCAGGGCGCCCAACTCACCACCCTGTTATCAAAATTTCATGGAGCTGAGGAAGACATCACTAAGGACTTTGTTTGTACGTGGTCGAACGACCATGTCTGCGTCAAGAACCTACGCTTTAAGGTCACTCCGGAGCTGATTGGCGAGATTGCAGAGCTGCCGGTCGGTGGGCGTCTTGTCCGCCATGACAAACACTGCTGGGAACCTGAATTGGAAGGTTTCCCCAACTACCAAAACTTCTTGTGGGATGGCCATGCCCTGGACCGTCAATCCCTTCCTCCCTCGTTCCCCACAGTTGCCATTCCCCTCATTCAGTACTTGGCCTACGATGATCCCAACAAGCCTATGGCCAGCTTCCACCTTGCCCTTGTCAACCATGTCTAGGGATACAAACCCATGAACATTCTTGGGTTCCTTTATCGATCCATGCGTCTCTCTATAGCCGCTGCTCGCAAGAAAAGTGCCCCCCCTACCCACCAGGGGTTGTTCACTATTATTTACTATCACGTTCTGGCTAATCCCCCCATTGCGGCTACCCCCTTGCAATCCTCCCCCCCTTCTCCCAACCCCCCAAAGCCCTGCTCACTCTATGTCTAGTGAGCTTATGGCCAACGATGGAGTTCCCAACACCCCGGCCTCCGAGAAAGGCGTTGTTGCAGCTTCCCCGTCCATACCATCCCCTTCCCCTTCCAAACCCATCCCCTCCCCTCCTGCCCCCACTCCTTCCCCATCCAAACCAACCCCTTCCCCATCCAAACCCATCCCGTCCCCATCCAAACCCACCCCTCCCGCCAGCAAGAAGCCTTCTTTGGGAAAATGTAAAGCTAAAATTGAAGAAGCGGCCACCCCTGTTCGCAGGTCGTCCAGGGCCAAGAAGCCCAAAATGGAATCCAGTCAAAATTCTCCTCTGGAGATTGAAGACCTCAGCGGGGACTCGGCCCCCACATCTGGCATCTCCAACCGTCTCACCCGGATGTTTCTCCGGAGCTTCATCATCGCTTTCGAAAGCGCAAGCGCCGCCCTGAAGCACGCCCTCCAGCAGTGTGCTGACCAAGCTGAAGAGGATATCACGGAGGTCGACCCTTGATCTGCTCTGGGTCTGTCTATTTTTGTTCAGAGGTTTTATGGGGTTTATTGCTGCAATTTTTGGTGATGTCTATTTTTGTGTCTGGCTACCCGCTTGGTTGGGTCTCCCTGTGTCAGCCCCTACGAGGGCCCTAGCGATTATCTATGGGTTATTTTTGTTTAGTTTCAGCAGCCCCTGCGTGGGCAAGCACCACCTGTTTACCGACATTTACATCCCCTGCGAGGGAATTTTGGCAATAGTATCCCCTGCGCGGGATTGGTTAGAATGGTGTAGACTGATCCCTCATGACAGAGGATTATGCAACATGAATGCACTTCAACTTGATGAAGTTTTTGTATATCTGGGGTTGGGACCTAGTTAAAACCCTCTGAAACAAAACTCCAACTTACCAAAAAAAATAAAAATAAATAATGGTAGTAGAAAAGGACTATGGATACCCGCAAGGGTTAGGTGGATTGGTAAGTGCAGGTGTGGTTGGTAACTTACCAAGAAGAGACCTAGGTTCAAACTTGGAAGAAACCAATCCTTTGCAAAGGTAGTAGTCTGCTCTGAATCTTCTGAGTACGTGTCAGACTGACAACGATGGTACGAACCTTGAGCGATTGATGGTCCCCATCTCACATCGGGTCAACAAGAACGAGACGAATAAGTTTGTTGGGAGCAGTCCCTGTGGTTTGAACCTTGCACTGGCCAGTTACTAAAAATAGAGGCTATAAGCCTCTAACCAACTCTCCTATGTAATAAAAAAAAAGACTGGATTTAACCAACTTCCCTATGTATACAACGCAATGGTTAGGCTCTTCTTCAAGAGGTGGCGTGTGGTTTGAACCTTACACTGGCCAGTTACTAAAAATAGTGGTTGTAAGCTTGTAACCAACTCTCCTATGTAATAAAAAAAAGATTGGATGTAACCAACTTTCCTGTGTATGCAACGCAATGGTTCTGGCTCTTCTTAAGGAGGTTCAAGGTTCAAACCGCAGCGTGGGCGAGTGTGTGAGGGAGTGTGTATATGGCTATGTATTTGACCCTATTGATAAGTTCAGCTCTCTCCATTATAAAAAAATCGTGGTTGAGATGAGAATGACCGATCTAAAGGTTTCTTGCACTAACATAATTAATTAATTAATTAATTAATAAATAAATATATATATTTATATTTATATGATCGGATCAAATGCATCAATTCAATGATATTTTTTTTTTATCAATTATTATTTTATTTATTTATTTTTGTTGTATAAAAGAATTGATACAATGCTACCACTATAAACTTTAACTTGTTGGATAAAGATAAAATCAAGAAAACCTACGTCCAAGATATCAAACCAACCAACCCACAAAAATTGATGATTATTTTATAATACATAGATGGACCTCAAAATTATGTTTTATAAAAAATAAAATAGTTTTTACGAGGACATTTTTATAATATGTTGTTTGTGTTTCTCTTCACCTGTGTTACAAGAAAGGAGGACCCTTTTACTATACCTATAAAAAAATATGATCTAATTATACTACCATCCATTATACTTTACATTATTTAAAAAAAAAAAAAAAAACCAGCAAACGGCATCTATCGTAACGTTCACCTTCTAAAAATGGCTAAAGTCGGCCGTGAACCGTTGGAAGACCATTTGAAAGTTTATAGTGGCAGGATCCCTTTTCAAAAACAATATCGCAGTAGGGTTTTAGAAACATTGTGTATGTGCACCTTTGTGGATTTGACAAGGAATCCTGACCTCATTAGCAGAAGGGAATAAGGGAATAGAATCATGAATGCCCGTAACTCATCCTTGTGTTGCTACCGCGTGAGGAGCACGCAAGAAGAAAACAGAATAACGGTCCAACCAGCAAACGGCATCTATCGTAAGGTTCATAGTACCAGGATCCCTTTTCGAAAAGGAAAAAAACTAAGACAAAATCGCAGTAGGGTTTTAAAGGGTTTTAAAAACATTTTGCATATACAACTTTGTGGATTTGACAAGGAATCCTGACCTGATTAGCAGAAGGGAATAGGGGAATAGAATGATTAATGTCCGAGACACATCCATGTGTTGCTACCGCGTGAGGAGCACGCAAGAGCCACTTTTTTCAGTCCAAGCTCTCTTCTTGTGCTATAATTTTCTCATCCAACGAATCGTACCAAGTAGGAAGTTCAATTCTCGACATGGCCGCGGTAAGCTGTCTTCCCCACTCGCAATTGCTGTTTTCTCTACTAGGAATGTTATTAATCTAAAACGGTCACAAATGGCAGACGGAGGAAACCCCGCAAGTTGATGGAGCCAAGGAAGAAGATCTGGAGAAGAAGAAGATGAAGGAGGAAAAGGTACCCAAATGCTGCAATGCCTGCTTTTCGTTTTATTGTGCATCTCAAAATTTTGTCCATAAGGAATTTTCAGATAAATTTGCGATTCAAACGTAATACCCATTAAAGGTGTTCTTTAGGACCCTGGGTTCATGATCATTAAAGGAGTCTTCTAGGACCCTGGTTTCATGAGAATGAAGTCCCCGCATTTCTGTATTCTGCAACTAGAGCAGATGTGTTTTTTTTAATTGATTATATGGGATTGAACTGCACCACCCTTATTACATCATGACCGCTTACCACAGTATTAGGTGGAATGACGCTAACATTTTAGCAAAAACCCTGCTCTCTGCCTTGAAGTCGATGTATTAAACCGATTGAGCTCCTGCAGTGGATGATTCTCTGTGTTTTCTTTGCCCTGTTATTTATGTTCCTTTAGGAGGATGTGGTTTTGGAGAAAAGAATTAATTGTTTTACATTTTATTATTTATTTAGTTTTTAGAGAGTTGAGTAAAGTTTGGATGTTACTTTCTTCAGTTCTGTCTTGGATCATGTGGAAGAAGTCGGGAAGCAATGCTGTCATATCTGGACCCATGAAATTTGTGTTTTAACTAGACCATTTCCAATGGTAACGGCTACTGTATGACCTACACTTCTGAGCTATAAGCACTTAAGAGGACTGGTAGAAGAAGAAAGGGAGTAAGTGCATATATAGAAAATAGACCAGTAAAAAGAACATGTTAGGGCCCTTTTTTTAATTCTCCAAAGCTGGCTCGCATTTGACTTTCCACTATCGGTGTACCGGTTTTGACGGCAAATATTGCACAAGGTTTGAACGCTATCGAGAAGATGCGTTATCCCTGGCTCCGTTGGCGTTTTAGCTCTGGTGCTCCATAAAAAGTCATTTTGAAGATTATGTCAAAAAGCTCAGATTTTCTTAGCCATGCACCCTAGGGTTGCAGAAACGTTGCAGATGGGACGTTTCCTTTGCGTATCCGTATTTGCCTGGGAAAACACAAAACACAGCTTCTACGTTGTAATTCTTGCACCCATGGGTGGAATATATACCTTTTGGACACTGCCTCTAACCCAAATTTATATAAGCTTTATAGTGCTTTAACTTGGTGGATAAGACAATTTGCTCAACCTAAAAATAGTCTGGTCAGCAGGGTTTCACATTTGGATATATTAATCCATTCCTCAATCAGATCCCACGCTTGTGTCCAGTGTCATTATTTTCTTGGGCCTTCTGTTACACGATGGCAGTCCAGCAGAGTAAAGATTAGTGATAGAGATCTTCATTTGATACCAGCAGACCATGCAGCTGAATTATGAACTACAACTGTTATCAAGAGTCAAGACTAACATAGTTGCAAAATCTGCTGGTCTGTTGTTGGAGAGTTCTGCAGAAAGGGAACTAGTACTTTGAAAGTACTATATAGAGTTCAATAAATTGATAAAAATTGGACACAACCTAAAAATGGAACTTGGTTCAACTCATTCTTGACCATCTTAATTAGTTTTATTTTCATAAGGCATTGAAACCCCAAGTGATTGTGCAGATTAATTCCCAAATAATTGTTTGTAATTATATTTCAAGATTGAGTATTCTCCATGAAAAGGTGAACAGTTGCTGATAATATGTTGCTGTCTATTGTATAGTATATTCCACAAATATTAAGATTTGGTTGGGGGCTTGTAGCATGCACTAGTCACAACTGTGGCATCAGGTCATTGACCAGTTTGAGATTGGTTCATGTGTGTATCACTGATGTTTCAAAATTGAAAATTATGCAGGCCAGGGAAAAGGGGATGAAGAAACTTAAAGCAGCGCAGAAAGCTGAAGCAGCAAAAGCTGAGGTTGGGAGACAACTACTTTATTCTGTTTCTGTAATGTTGACCATAAAAACTAGGCACTTGCTTTTATGAAAATGGTGATTTTACTGTTTAAAATTCTGTATATCGAATATATAAGTAGATTGCTTAAATAATGTTGAGGTATATTGCTATTTTTAAAATAGGTCATTTCTCTTGTTTCACACTATTTAAGCTTGTAAACAGGCTGAGAAGGCATCACAGCCATCAAAGAAAGCTGAGCAAAAATCTGCAAAGAAGGCTGTGGCAGATGAAAACCAAGAAGACTTTCAAGAGCCTCCAACTCCTATTGGTGAGAAGAAAATGCTTGCTCCCGAAATGGCAAAAGCATATAATCCAAGTGCCGTAGAAGCTTCGTAAGCGATGATTCCTGCTATTCTTAAAATGTTTCATAACTGTATGTATTAGTTTCTCTTATGATTTGTTCGACAATGCAACATTAATATTCATTTATGATCATTTCTTCTTTTATGCCAATTCTAATTTTTTTGTTCTCAGATGGTATCAATGGTGGGAGAAGTCTGGGTTCTTTGTAGCTGATGCTAATAGCAAAAAACCTCCATTTGTAATTGTAAGTGTTCTTTTCTTATAGGTTTTAGTGAGGAAAGTTTATTAAGATAAGGCTATTATATCAACAAATAAGTTGCCAACACCATACTCTTCCACCTGATCCTTTTTTTTTCCCTCTTTCATCACTTCAAGGTGAATGCCTGCAATTATGTGAACAGGTTATCTTGAATGTAACTACTTAATTTCCATTGGTTTTGTCCATTTATTACAAAATATTTGACATGGCTAGATGTTGATAGTCAGATATGGCTCTTATCTAGTAGATATCTTATGTCAGTTCAATATCCTATTAGTGATGGTGATATGATGAACACAAGATTCGTGTTGGACATTTATCATAAGATGTGTCACCTGAACCTAAATAAGCGTAAAACACAGGCCTTAAATATATACCGCAGAGTTAAGAAAAGAGTCATTCTAATTGGAATTTTTTTTTTTTTTCAGTTTTTTAGTTGAAAAAGTTGGGACTAAGTTGCCAACATCATACACTTCCACCTCGTCAATTTTATTTGCTCATCATAGGGGGGAAAAAAAATACTCCTGTTAATTTTACATGTTCCCTAATCAACAACCTATATTATTTCCCCAGGTCACCTCACTTTTGAGGTCCCATTGCAATAGAGTATCTTCAAAAGAATGTTTTAGAAACTAATGACTGATAAATTAACTGTCCTAGATACAAAACCAGTCTTGCATTCCATGCCAAGTAAGAACACAGCGGAGTGTAAAATTTTATAGTACTTGGAAAAACTCAGAGGACAAAATTGAAGCCATTATGGTTAGTAAATATGGAAATCCGCCTTAAGTGTGTAGATTGGCTTAATATATGTCAGAAAATTGAATAGTATTGCTTTATAATGTGTGAAAAAAAAACAAAAAATGATTTTTATATGCTAATCTTCATGAGTGACCAAAAGGGTCATGTGATTCAAAGCTATAACTAGGAGTAGTAGCTTTTAAAGGAGCGCTTAAACTTAAACCATATCTCATATAAGAAAAGCAATAGGAGTGTAGCATGTGAATAGAACACCCGATGAAAAAGTGATCCTTGTAGAACCCTATAGAATAGATGACATAAACAATATGCATATGAACTTGTAATGTAAAATTTCCTTACCAAAGTGAGGAGAGCATTGTCAACCGCTGCATCGTTACAACTAACGAGTGCCAAGGTGTCAACTACAGGATGAGAGAACTACAAATTGATTGAGAAGGGTGAGCATGAATGAACAACAAATAATTATAGAACTTTCTTACATCTGTGACATAACTAGCAGAGTAATTCTTCTCCTCCCATTTTGACTATTGGGAGGTTGTTGTTCTTAACATGAATAACTCTTCCCTGAGAGCAATGGAGTTAATTGAGTGCGTTAGTATGTTGGAATCTTGAAGCAACTCTTCCCTGAGAGCAATGGAGTTAAATGAGTGCAATAGTAAGTTGCAATCTTAAGTAATTTTCTGTATGGAAGAGGTATGGAAGAAAATTATCCTTGTTGGAACTTTCTGTTCCTATATACATAGTCATGGTTGTATACTGCAATTCTCTTGCTCGGATACCTGTATCCACGTGCAAATATGGATATCAGTACGATACTTTTTGGATATCGTATCCAAATGTATCCGAATACATGGGTACTGTATCTAGATGTATCCGAATACATGGGTACTGTATCTAGATGTATCCGAATACATACCTCTTTGGTCCATATCTAATACATCCTGATATGCCTAGGCATGTCTTGAGTTGTATTTGTGGCATGAGATTAAAAGAAGAATATGCAAATGTTAAAAAAATAAATTTGAAATTTAAAAAACAATGACAATCATCTTCTTAGTTAATAAAAATATCCTTTTCAAAACTTAAGTGTGTAAACATTCTTGTGTTATATATTTCTTTTCATCTATAAAACATATACACTTTTATTAATGTTGTACCCAGCTGTAACATTATTAAGATGTCTTGAAAATTTTGCTGTATCTGTATCTGATACCGTATTGGTATAATATATGGTATCCGTTTCCATGCAACATAGTTCACATTTGATCACCAATATAAAGCAAGTAGTTCTGATAAGAATTTCTGAAAAAATGTGGGGTATTGATCCCAACAATACCAAACCAAATTCAAGTGTGCAGCTTTTGAGAATTAGCAAATATCCTTGGTTGCCTATCAAACATGTGAAATGCATGGTAGTATAGAAATGTCATATTCCCAAACTTTGAAACTTGCATGAGATTGTGGCTGTGAAACTAGGATTCATAAACCCTAGGGTAGGGTACTTATTTCAGAGATATGTACTCTTATTGAAAAGAGAGTGAGCTGCACGTGATTGTCTTTACTAGGCAGGGGATTTCCTCTGGTCTGTCAGTGTGTGTCTTCTGCTAGAAAGGACAAAAAAAGAAGGTAAACGAAATAATTAGCAAAGCCATTTTTAACTCATCTAAAGCAGGAAAATCTGAGGGAAATTCAGATATCATCCAAAACGCATAAGCAGGTTTTGAAGAGAATAGATTTCCCAGAAAAATGAGAAGAGAATAGATTTCCAAGAAAAATGAATGAGAGAGAAACTAGGACTTTAATTACTAACTGAGGTAACTACCACAATAGGTGATGTTGGAACAAATAATCCAATTTTAGGATTATATTGTAAATTCACCTAAGTATAAAGGTGAATAGTAAAATTAGGTATCTAGGCTTTAATATAAATTAAATAAATAGGTAGTTAAATTATATTTATTGATATGTATATATACCTAGGTTAGACTAATAGGTATATTGATAAAATAAATATATACCTATATTTTTTTTTTATTTTTTTTATTTGGTTAGTGTGAGAAATCCCTATGACCAACGCATAGGGCTGAGTAGTCTCCTCCCAACCATGACCCCTCGTAAAGCCGAGAGCTATACTTATCAATAGGGAATTTAACACACAACCACCACACACCCACCCCCTCACACACTCGCCCACACCGCAGTTTGAACCTTGGACATTATTATTCTTACAATTACTAAATAAAAATAAGTCCAATATCTAGTCTAACTCTAGTCAACTCAAAGTCAAAGGTGACATGGCATGAGACTTGAGTGTGGTGGCATGTGTGGGGCACATAGTGTCATGTGGCATAGGTGTGGTGGCAAATGTTGTAGAGGTTTTCCTCCATGGTTATTTTCCAACGGGGGGATAGCCCAATCTATATATTTGGGCTAAACTCCTTGTGTTGATATAGTGCTAACTATACAGAGCAAAACAGTATGAGCCAACAATGTGAGCTAACTGTGAGACACTATTGTTTACTTGAGACATTGGTGATTTGCACCAATCACATTTGAGGAAAAGGCTTGTATATTTTGTTGAAAATAATACAAAAGTGGAGATACGATTTTAGTTGCGGTTTTTCCCTTTACAAGATTTTCCATGTAACATTAGTGTCTTTTATGTGGTTTGATTTATTTTTATCTTACCTTACATTTTAATTTAAATTTATTAAATTTTATACTATTTACTTTTGTGTAATATATATATATTATACTTGGCATACTAATAATTTGTTGTTTGAGTTTGTTTTAATCCACTGCATTTAGAGAAGAAAGTAAGCAAAATCCCCCAAATACAACGGATTAAAACAAACTCAAACAACAAATTATTCGTATGCCAACTGTATATATTACACAACTATAAATAGCATGGAAAACCACATTAAATTAAAATGTAAGGTATGATATAAATAAATCAAACCACATAAAAGACACCAATATTACGTGGAAAACCTTGTAAAGGGAAAAACCACGACCAAAATCGTATCTCCACTTTTGTATTATCTTCAACAAAATATACAAGCCTTTTTCCTCAAATGTGATTAATGCAAATCACCAATATCTCAAGTAAACAATAGTGTCTTCTATTTGGCTCATACTGTTTTGCTCTATATAGTTAGCACTATATCAACACAAAGAGTTTAGCCCAAATATATAGTTTGGGCTATCTTTCTGTTGGAAAATAGCCGTGGACGAAAACCTCCACAACATGTGCTACCACATCTATGCCACATGCCATTATGTTCCCCACACATGCCACCACACTCAAGTCTCATGCCATGTCACCTTTGACTTTGAATTGACTAGAGTTAGACTAGATATTGGAATTAATTTAATTTAGTCATTGTTGGAATAATAATATTTAGGTGTGGGATAAAATAAATATAGGTCCATATACTTTAATATATATTTGTCTAACCTAGGTATATATATAAATATTAATAAATATAAATTAAATACCTATCTATTTAATTTATATTAAAGCCTAGGTACCTAATTTTGTTATTCACCTTTATACTTGGGTGAATTTAGAATATAATCCCAAAATTGGATTATTTGATCCAACACTCCTTAATCTAATTTTGGGGTTATAATACAATTTTACAAGAGGTGAGGTTCCAAAGAACCAATTTACCAAGGAGCATACGTTTTGGCAAAGACTTCTTCAACAATGGCATAGTAGAGACTCCAAGTTGTGTGGCAATAGGCAAGGCACCATCCATCAACATGGATCTACAAAAGAAAAAAAATGACATAGAGTCAGTAATCATATATAAAATATGACATGTAAATAAGGTTTCCATCAACATGGAAAACATAACATCCATCAACATGGATAAACAAGTGGCATACATATTCCATCAACATGGAAAAATAGCATCCATTAACATGGATAAACAAGTGGCATACATATTCCATCAACATGGAAAAATAACATCCATCAACATGGATAAACAAGTGGCATACATATTCCATCAACATGGATAAATAAATGGTACACACACATTCCATAAAAATGGAAAGAATAACATCTATCAACAACATGGATAAATAAATGGCACACACACATATTCTATCAACATGGAAAAAAATAAGTGGCATACATCCATCAACATAGAATTCACAAAACCTTAAAAAAAACACTTAAAAGAATTGACATCACACAATATTATGCATTAACATCACACAATTTTATACGTTACTCCCCCTTGAGGGAAATTCTTTTAGGCCTAGTTTGCTTCTAAAGGAAGAAAATTTAGATTCTACTAATGGTTTTGTGAAAATATCAGAAATGTTCTTATTTGTGGGGCAATATATGAATTTAATTGTCCCATCTATACCTTCTCCCTAATGAATGTGCTTGAATCTCAATGTGTTTTGTCCTTTGATGCATAATAGAATCCTTTGCTAAAGTTATTGAAGATTGGTTATCAAAAGAGAAAATTTGTGATAGATTTATTGTTGTTGAACCCAATTTCTATTAGTAGTCTTTGAAGCCAAATGGCCTCTTGACATGCTAGAGTAACACTTCTATACTTAGTCTCAGTTGAGGAGAGTGCTATGTTTAGTTGTTTCTTACTACACCAAGAGATCACACTTGATCCCAAGGAGAAACAATATCCACTTGTGGATTTTCTTTCACCATTATCCATAGCGTAGTCACTATCACAATAACCCAAAAAAATATATATGAGAATTACTTAAATATTCCAAAGCTAAATTAGTAGTTTAAGTATTTGATGAACAACATTAAGATGAACATAATAAGGCTTATGCATAAACCTAGTAATATCAGGCCTAGAAATAATAAGATAGAGTAAACTACCTATAAGTTGCCTATATTGAGTTTTATCTACAAGCTTAGAATCTTTATTAATTTCAAATTTTATAAAAACCGTAGGAGTAGAAACACATTTGCAATTTTTCATTTAAGATCGTTGCAAGATTTCTAAATTGAGAAATCATAATCTTATGGGATTGTTGGTAGATTTGCAAGCCTAAATAGTAATGCAACAAACTCATGTCAGTCATTTCAAATATATTTAGTAATTGTTTTTTATATATTTCAATCATACATTCATTATTTCATTAAAAGTAAATCATCTACATATAAAACAATGATAGTAATGCTATTATTTTTCCTAGAAATATACAAATCTGGATCAGAATAACACTTATTAAAACCATTAGAAAAATACTTGGAAATCTTATCATACCAAGCTCTTGGAGCTTGCTTAAGTCCATATAGGGATTTCTTTAATCTACAAACATAATTTAGCTTTTCTAGGTTCTCAAAGCCTTGAGGTTGCTCCATATAAATATCAACATCTAAGTTGTTATTAAGAAATGCACTCTTTACATCTAATTGATAAATTTTCCAATTAAAAGTAGCAGCTAATGCTATCATTAATCTAAGGGTTGCCATCCTCCATTTTTAAATATTATTTTATTATTAAAAAAATAAAGGGCGTGGGGGAGGCTTGACACCCCCCCTCGCTACACCACGTAGCCTCAAGGGTTGTTGTCGACTAGCACAGTGTGTTGCCGACGGGTCTCCCGTGGCTGTTGTGTGGCTGCCATTGGGCCGCCACCTTGGTTGCCGTTGGCAGCTTGTTAGGCCATCGACGTGCAGGCTAGGGCTTGGCGTTGGCCAGTTGCGTGATCCGTCGTAAGGCGGGTCTTGTCAAAAAATAACTTTTAAATAAATTAACAACTTATTAAACTAAAAAAAAAACTTTAAAATTTAATACAATATTTAAATGAAGATCATTTAAATATATAAATAACAAGAACCCTTAACCCTCTTATATATATATTTAAAAAAAACATTATCATTAAAAAAAATAAAGGAAGGTTTTTCATTTAAATATATAAATAAAAATAACCTTTTTTCTTTCCCTCTTATATATAAAAAAAAACTTTATAATAAAAAGATCAATAAAGGAGGGTTTTAAAATAGAATCTAACATTAAATTTATACAAAAGATAAATGTTAGATTTAATTGTAACATAGTTTTTTTTTTAAATTACTAAAAGCTAAAATTAAAGAACTCACCAGAGATGAACCCGGGCTCTGATACCAAATGAAGGGGTAGTAAGTAAGCAAAATACTCCAAATACAGCGGATTAAAACAAACTCAAACAACAAATTATTAGTATATATTACACAAATGTAAATAGCATAAAATTTAATAAATTAAAATTAAAATGTAAGGTAAGATAGAAATAAATTATATCACATAAGACACTAATATTACGTAGAAAACCTTGTAAAGGGAAAAACCATGGCCAAAATCATTCTCCACTTTTGTATTATTTTCAACAAAATATACAAGCCTTTTTTCTCTAATGTGATTGGTGCAAATCATGAATGTCTCAAGTAAACAACAGTGTCTCACAGTTAGCTCACACAGTTTGCTCATATTGTTTTGCTCTATATAGTTAGCACTGTTTTAACACAAGGAGTTTAGTCCAATTATATAGTTTGGGCTATATTGGTATCGGAGTTAGCTCACATAGTTGGCTTGTACGGTTGGCTTATACTGTTTTGCTCTGTATAGTTAGTTAGCACTGTTTTAACACAAGGAGTTTAGCCCAAACATATAGTTTGGGCTATCCTCTCGTTGGAAAATAGCCGTGGAGGAAAACCTCCACAACATGTGCCACCATATGTAACAACCCTTGCTCTCGACCCAAGGGAGAGAGCTAATTTTTTTTTTCTACAAGGATTAACTAACTCATTAAGAAGACAAAATCATTTCATCAGTATAAGGCATAACCATCTCAAATTCATTGTCGTTGTAGACGACACTCAAGTGCACAGGAGTGGCCAACTTATGATGACCTTAGGGACCCTTTCCTTCGACAATGTGTGGACAACATTCAGGTTGTGTCATTGTGCTTGACTAAATATATATATATGACATGATCTTTTTTTTCTATATATTAATATGATAAAATCAATATACAATGTGCATGACTAAATTTTTTTTTTATACTTCAAGTTGTGCTTGACAACCAGCGTAGGGTGTGGAGGACCAAGGGTTGCACTATAATGTTTGATGGTTGGACAGATGGGAAGGGAAGAACCTTGCTTAATTTTTTGGTTGTATCTGTAGAAGGAACTGCATTCCTTAGGTCAGTAGATGCATCGACACATGTTAAGAGTGCCGAAATGCTTGCAAGGTTGTTGGAGGAGGTTGTCTTAGAGGTTGGGGAGGAGAATGTTGTCCAAATCATCACGGACAATGCAACAACATATAAGGCAAACAAGAGGATTTTTTTTTTGAAAAATTTGAAAAAACTTGTATTAAAACAAAGATCAATTACAATTTGGGAAGAGACTTTTCCTAGCCGAAGTCAGAGAAACGAGAGGATTTTGAAAGAGAGATTCCCCACCATTATTTGGACCCCATGTGCAGTCCATTGTCTCGATTTGCTCTTCAAGGACATTGGGAAATTACCTTGGGTGGCAGAGGTTGTAAGGAAGGCTAAGGCCATCACAAAATTCATTTACAACCATTCATGGGTCCTTAACCTCATGAGATGATTTACCAATGGGAGGGAGGGTAGTATGGCTTGGCATTACACGCTTCGCCACAAACTTTGTGACATTGCAAAGCATTTATGATGCAAGAGGGTCATTGAAGAAAATTTTTGTGAGTGATGAGTGGAATTTTGAACTAGCTGCAAGATACCAAACATCACTTGAGGGGCATAATGTTTATACTTATTTGTTTGAGGAGGACTTCTGGATGGCCATGGATGAGGCCATCAAGGTACAAGACTACGCTTATTAATTTGTTTTATATTATCTATGTTGTAAAATATATTTTTTTAAATTATTATTATTTTTTTTTAGGTCTCAGAGCCATTGGTGAAGATTCTTCGTCTTGTTGATGGAGAATAATCTCCAATGGGATTTGTACGAGGCTATGGATAGGGCAAAAGATGCAATTGCTGCATTTTATGAACATGGCCACACCAAATATGATGCCATTTGGACTATCATTGATAACAGATGGACATCACAACTCCATAGCCCTCTTCATGCAACAGGTTTTTATCTGAACCCTAGATTCTTTTATACCCCTACATTTTGTGTTGATTATGAGGTCAAGATTGCATTGACTGCGTGTTCTCAACGAGTAAAAAAGTGCACGATAAAACGCGTGCAGAGATACAAGTTTATAAGGCACACCGTGGTCGCCAATTCCCATCTGAGCAATGCATAAATGGTATTGAGATATTGAGGCCAGGTAAACCTCATTGAATTATTATTTATTGTCTTTTGATTTTGTTTTAAAATTTAAACTTTTAAGCTGTTACATGTGAAATATTTTTTTTTTGTTGTTTCTAGATTTATGGTGGGGGAGGACTTCGGTGATTTTATGCCCAATCTGCAGCACATGGCCGTTAGAATCTTATCTCAACCATGTATCTCTTCAGGTTGTGAGCGCAATTGGAGTATGTTTGAGCACATACACTCCAAAAAACACAACAGACTTAAACAAGAAAAGCTAGATAGCGGGGCCTATTGAGGCATTTTGACACATTTTTGTAATTTGTACCTTTTCATATTATAAGCAATATAGGATGTGTTTTGTCACTTTCATGTGTATTTAAAGCTTGAGCCTTGTATGATGTCTTGACTTGAATTGTTGCTTTTATTGCAATATTTGATTTGCATAATGTTAATTCATTGTAATATGCATGAAAAAATGTTTTTTCAATGAAAATTTTTGTTTTCTTCGTTTTTTTTGGCCAATTCTTTCCCCGATTTTTTGCTGATTCTTGATTTTTTTCGATTTTTAAAACTGCCAATTCTTTGCCGAATTCGATTTTCTCAAGAATGGTGCAAACT
The DNA here is from genome assembly GCA_028583015.1 of Wollemia nobilis. NCBI lineage: Eukaryota > Viridiplantae > Streptophyta > Pinopsida > Araucariales > Araucariaceae > Wollemia > Wollemia nobilis. The sequence goes on along the minus strand of JAQPPZ010001629.1, from coordinate 3,032,809 downwards.
ATAAAGAGCAAAACAATAAAAGCCAATTGTGTGAGCTAACTGTGAGACACTATTGTTTACTTAAGACATTGGTGATTTGCACCAACTACATTTGAGGAAAAAGGCTTGTATATTTTGTTGAAGATAATACAAAACCGGAGATACGATTTTGGTCGTGGTTTTTCCTTTTATAGGGTTTTCCACTTAATATTGGTGTCTTTTATGTGGTTTGATTATTTTTTATCTTATCTTACCTTACATTTTAATTTAAATTTATTAAATTGTATGCTATTTACATTTGTGTAATATATATACTTGACATACTAATAATTTGTTGTTTGAGTTTGTAACTTTGTTGTAATCTGTTGCATTTGAGGGATTTTGCTTACTTCCTCCGCCTTCATCTGGTATATGAGGGTTGCTTTTTTTTTAGAGAAAAAAGTTTTTTTTTTTATTTCTATAATATTATATAAATAAAAAGGTACTGAATGCTGTGTACGATATACTCTTCGCAAAATAAAAAGAACCTTACGACAGGTCGCATGGCTGGCCAATGTGACCCAACTTACGGCAAGCTGCATGGCTAGCCAACGCTAGGCCCTAGCTTGCTTGTTGGCGGCCTGACAGTCTGCCAACGACAACCAGGGTGGTGGCCCTATGGTAGCCAAGTGGCGGCCTGTTGGTAGCACAGTGTATTGGCTGACAACAACCCTTGAGGCTACGTGGTGTGGCAAGGGGACCTCGAGACTCCCCCACGCCCATTATTTTTTTAATAATAAAATAATATTTAAAAAGGGAGGATGGCAGGCGTATGAGCGCCCCCGTCCCCCATTTTTAAAATTTTTTTAATTTGGTGGTGGTGTCCACAAAACCCTTTTTTTTTTTTTAATTTTTAAAATTAAAGGTATTTGAATATTTTTTAATAAGTTGTAGTTTATTCTTATGTTTTGCAAAAATACTTCTACAATCATACCAACATGTTTGTGCTTTCTATCATGGCCTCTAACAATATTGCTAGCTTTACCCCTAAACATATTCTTGAAGGAATAAACTACCGTATTTGGGAGCCTAGGATGAAGGCAAAATACCAAGCGAGGCAACTTTGGAAGATCGTGAACAAGGTGGAGCCACAACCCCAAAATGGAAGAGCACTTGAATCATGGAATGTAAAAAATCAACAAGCCCTTTCTATGTTATTTAGGGCTGTAAGTGATGACATATTAGTGTATATTTCTAATTTTTCTTTTGTATATGAAGCATGGAATGAGTTAAAAACCATGTTCACAAGATCATGTGAAGAATTTGTTTTAATATACCTAGCTAAAATGAGGGAAATTAAGACACAACTACTTGCATGCTTAGTTATCAAATTCGTTGAATTTTTTAGATAAATTTGGAAATTCGTCGAACTTAAAACCCTAGTGCATAAATTCGACGAACAAATCCTAAATTCGGCATGAAAAAAATTAGACTGAAACAGGTGCAAAAAACGCCCGTAGGGAGGGGAAAACGCATGCAGAGAATTTTTATTAAATATTTTACCGCAAGAGATGGAGATCGGGTGGTCTTTTCTCTCGTAAGTTGCACTCTAACGAAACAACAAATCATCCTCCTCGCCATCGTTGTTAGGTTGGGGAGGTGCCATGACCTATGCGAGGCACTGAGCGACAGCCTTGGCAACGTAATTATACAAATGCTTGATGTTCGATAAGCCCGTGGGCCATCCGATGCGGGAATGGTGGGCATTGATGGCGGCGTCAGTGGGATGAGCAGCGACATCGTAGGGAAGGCGGAGGCGTTGCCGCTATTTGTGGTCGTGCCGCTCCTTTGCCGACCGTACACGGGGCTCCCCCTCAACCTCTCCTCTTCCGGCTCTTATGGGGGCCGCCTCTCCTCTTCCAGCTCCTGAGGGCAAAAGAGATTAGCAAAGGCAATTGGTAAGTTGCAGTGCTTATCGGATGCCGAAGAATGGGTCGATGAAGATCGAGGTTTTATGGGAAAGGTAGGATGAAATGGGAGTAGTCGTACGTAGCAAATGGTACTTTGGGTAGGTTATGGGTAGACGTTTTTAATAAAATTTTAAAAATATTTAATTATAAATGTTTTAAATATTAATTTAAATTATTATAATTAAAATATAATAATTTTGTATTTTTTAATAATTATTTAAAAATTGATTTAATTATAGGTGAAATTTATTACATGTGTAAGTAAGTTTAAAATAGCATTAACAAAGAAGACTGTGGCCATCCTACTATTTTGAATTGGAAGGAACAAATTTTTTTCTAATCAAGTTAAATGGTGAGCTTGTTAATTAAGTGTAATATACATAATATTGAATGGTGAGCCTGTTAATTAAGTGTAATATACATAATATTGAAAATGGATAGATGTACATTTATAATATATCGAATTTTATGTCGAATTTTTGAACATATTGAATTTTTTTCGAACTTCAATAATGTCGAACGCGATCACGAACTCGAACTTGATAACTAAGCTTGCATGTAGTTGTGAATGGGTGAATGAAAAGCTCTTATGCTTCATTGTATTTAGAAATCGCACTGAAAAGTTGAAGCTCTTTGTAAATGTCCTCAATACGAGATTTGATCAAAAAGACAATCTACCTATACTAGCGGAGCTCTTCAACCTACTTGTTCAACATGAAGAAACCATCAAGCTAAAAGAAGGTACAAGGGGAAGTGAAGGTAAGGCCCTAATTCTACTTCTATTGCCTTGAATGTTCATAAAGGTAATAAACCTAAAAAGTGGAACAAAGGCAACTACTTTAAAGGTAAGAATCAAACTAGTTCTTCAAAACCTAAGTTTGAGAAGAAATCAAAGAGCAATAATCTTAAATTTAATGGTAATTATAACTTTTGTGGCATTTTTGGCTACAAAGAAAATGATTGTTACAAGAAGAAGGCATCCTCCAAAAATATAAAGAGCAAGAAGGGAGGTAAACAAACTAATAATGTTGCTTTCGTTGATGCATTGTCTTCCATTCATGATAAAATAGACCATAATTCTTGGATTATTGACTCAGGATTCACTAATCATATGACTAATTGTAAGTCATCTTTGACTTCATCAAACTTAGATTACAATGATGTAGTTACTATTGGGGACAATTTCCAAATTGTTGTAGAGGGAATTGACAATGTTGAGATGATACAAAATTATATAATGATGTTTTGTTTGTTCCTAATCTTGCAACTAACCTACTTTTTGTAAGGCAATTAGCTTCTCAAGGAAGAAACATTCAATTTTGTGACAATAGGTGCATCATCAAAAACAATGTGGGAGAGATTGTTGGAGAAGGTATGCTTTCCAACAACTTGTATGTATTCTCTCCACATCAAATTTCAGGTAAACATTGCCTTGCCATGTATGTTGATAATAATTCTAAATTGTGGCATAATAGATTAGGACATCTGAACTACAAAAGGATGATTGATATGTTTAACAAAAACATGGTAATTTGTCTTCCTAAAATTGAAGCTAATGGAGGACTTTGTGAGGCTTGCATTTTATCTAGGCAACCTAGGACTAAGTTTGGCGAAACTTCTTTTAAATCTTCTTATAGATTGCTATTAGTCCATTTTGACTTTATGGGTCCATTTCAAGTTAAATCATTAAGAGGATTTTTATATTCTTTAACTTTTATTGATGATTTTTTAAGGTACACTTGGATTTACTTTTTGAAAAACAAGTCTTAAGTAATTGAATATTTCAAAAATTTTAACTCTTTTTGTCTTGAAATGGGCGTTTCAAGACAATTCAAATGCCCATATTCACCCCAACATAATGGGGTTGCTGAGAGGAAAAATAGATCCATTGCAAATATGGCAAGGACTTTCCTCCAAAACTTACCTAATTTCTTATTGGTTGAATGTTGTTTTACTTTTGTATATTTGCTTAATAGGTGTGCCACTAGGGCACTAAATGAGGTTACCCCAAAAACTGAGGCACTAAATGAGGTTAACTAAATAGGTAAATCTCATTTTGGAGCTTGAAGAGTTTTTGGAAGAGAGGCCAATAGTTGAAAACCATCATAAACTAGATGTCCTCCCTGCTAAAGAACCACATCAATAGTATACTAAGAAGGATTTGTCTCAAGGATGAACAATTGTATTAGGTGAGGTGGATCAAGCATAGGAGCAATGCAATGAGCATCTTCTTGAAGGGTACAAAGAGTAAGAAATTTGTGCAAATTGACTTGTTTCATTGCAGGTCTACCAAAAAGCAAAGGATTAACAAAAGAAGTGAATTTATACACTTTACCATCCTTGTGCAATAGGTAGGTCTTGAGAAACCCGTCAAAAACCCATCATATTGATATGGTGCTTCAAAGAGCAAATTGTGTTAGTCCATTGGAGTGATATTGCATACCGTCATGTCCTGGAATGGCTCAATGGCAAATCTCATACAACATTTGCGAGTGACAAGAGTAGGCTATCGTTCCTTCTTGACCCATCTCAATGGGTATGGGTATGGACATGGAAGCTTTGTAGTTGGCAAAAAATGATCATTCACTAATTTTTGTGAAATCAGATTTTTTCGACCACCATTATCAAGAATCAGCTCGACCAATGTGTCCTTAATTTTATTTTGTGTGAACAAAACTACCCAATTTTTTGCATCATAATTGTTAACCATGAGAACGAGTTGAGGATTTGAAGTGTTGGGATCGGTTACCTCAATTGTTGAATCTTCATGTTGCAGCTGCAACTCAGCTAAAAGGGCCTTTTGGCCGTCATGGATTGCAAGACATGTCATTCTTTGGTAGAATGTTTGACGTGCTTATGATAAGCACAAAAACTATTCTTCTTATTACCAAAACCCTTAGAGAAGCCACTTTGAGAAGAATTTCCATTCTTGGAAAGGGTGGCAGGGTTTGAGAAGTTGGCTGGGGTAGAAGTGCTCTTTTCATAAGAGGCAAAAGAATCATTGGTGTTCTTCTTTTGCTGCCTAGCTTTCACCTTTAGAGCAAGTTGGTAAGCATGCTCTAAAGAAGTAATGGTGATAAGCTCTATCTCCTCTCGAAGATGAGAAAACAATCCATTGACAAATTTAATATGAAGGACATTGCCAGGTCCAACCACGTCCACCTTGATATAGATTCGATTGAATTCCTCAATGTACTGCTTGACTGATTGGCTAGATTTTTGATGAATATGAAGATAACCAGCACATCCTCTGCATATCCAAAGGGATAAAAGCACAACCAAAGAGTGGTTTGTAACTCTTTTCATGTAGCAGATTCCAGTTGCTTTGTTGCTTGCAAAAGCTTGACGTGCAATTGCCACTAAGCGAGAGCTTGAATATGAACCTCAGCCACCATGATCTTGTGTGCCTCCGTGACCTGGAGTTGTGCCTTGAAATATGCCTCTGGACTGCAATCTAATCATCCAATTTATCCCCGTTGATTGTGCCATTGAAATGAGGAATTGAGATCGTGGTGTCCAATTTGAAGGCAGGTTGGACAATTGAGACAACTGGAGAGGGAGAATTGACATATTCTTGTCACATGAGAAGTTGGAACATATTGGCCATTTGGTCCATGAGTTTCAGCTGAAATTCCTTCTGTTGCTGTTGCCGATCATTCAACTCTTAGGTCAAAAACTGAATTGAATTAAAGTTAGGTGCAGAGCTGCCTGAACTAACCATGACAGTGTCTTTTTGTTTGCTGGCAGAATTAGCAAAGGCTACTAAAAATCAGTAATTTTCAGGAAACAGATGAAAAAGATTCCTTTTAAAAAAAGGAGAATGCTGATTTCTGGGTGGGGGGGAACAGACAGCAGCCTGGAGCAGCAAATGCAGAAGCAATAATGTGAACAGCAGGGCAGGGTGCTGCGACTAATTTCAACTTGAGGCTGAGCAAACACAGCAAGGATGTATCGATCTCAATGAGTCTCTGATACAAAATGTTATGTCCCTTCAGTAAAATTATAGCAGCAGCATATACTCACTGTCATACAAACAGCAGAATGCATACACTAGAGAGCAAATGGGAGAAGATATCTGCCAAAACTGGCGATGTCCACTCTTCATTAATGAGGTATAAATAGATTTATAAAGATGAGGTTGAAGAGTTGCAAACTTCCCTTGAATTAGGCATGCATAGGCATCTCAATTAGTCTGACTTAATTTACTTAGTGATCTGTACATAGTCATGGTCAGTGCATTCAATTTGGTCCAACTTAGATGAACTGGACATGCAATCGAGGACTTTAGCCACTAACGGATAAAATTACAAGGAAGAGAGAGATAGTTATAAGGAATAAGATAATTAAGAATAAATCTCATCAATTGATTTACAAGAAAAAGGTTGGGGAGCATCGATTTACAAGAAAAATTATTGAGAGAGAGAGAGGCATTTGTTGCAACATGATGATACAAATTTTTTAAGTTTACCATGTACAAGAGTGGGTGGGTATCTTAAAGAAGTTTTTGAACATCACAATTCAAAACTCTGTTGCAATATAATGATACAAGTTTTTAAGTTTACCACATACAAGAGTGGGGGAATATCTTAAGGAGGTTTTTGAACATCACAAAATGAACACAGACAAGATCTTTTTGGATTAATATTGTGACAATATTGAAGTGAAATGCGTATAAACTCCATAAAAAGGAAAAACTTACTTTTGTAATATATTTTTATCTTTTATTTTTCATTCAATGGGTCTCAATTGGGTCTTTCGTGGGTGAAATAAAATATATTTCATGTCATTTTGTTTACTATAAGCTTGGTCAAAGATTCAAAACAAATAGGTACACAATTCAACTAATAATATAGGGTAAAGCTAAATCTTCCTTTTGTCACAAGGGGGTCTCATACCCCCAAAATATGTGCTGGCTTGGTTGTGACTTAAAAAAATAAAAGCACTTGAAAAATAACTTTTCCATGCCCATGTTTTATGATGACTATGGATTGTGGAGATACGGGGACTTATCATCTCACATAATTATTGCAGAATGATTGGACAATTATATATTGTTTCTGCCTTCACATCATGTGTGGCACTAGGGGATCTGTCGTATTTCAATGATATAACTGATATACATGCTATTTTCCTTAATAAAAATGATTTTCTTGTAAACTTCTATGGAAATGTCTTACATCTACTTCTAAATTCTAAATTCTAAATTCTTAAAATGCATTTTCTTTTTAATCTCGTACCATGTTTCGTACATTCGAACACATTTTTACCTAGTAAAATCTCTTTATTCCTTTCTTAAACCTTGGATGGTTATTTGTTTCAGGTTTTGCCCCCACCAAATGTTACTGGTGCACTACATATCGGGCATGGTCTTACCTCTTCTATAGAGGTATTACTGTAACTGTGCTTTTTATTTTTGGTGTCATTGCTCATCTCTCATTGTTTTTTGTTTTTGTGTTCAGTTAGCATTTTGTGTTGTCATGTTGTTTGTTGTGTTCTATCATATTGTTTGTTTTGTGTCCAGGACACCATAATTAGGTGGCGAAGAATGAGTGGTTATAATACTCTTTGGGTCCCTGGCACGGACCATGCTGGAATAGCAACACAGGTTAAAATGATTACTGATTTTGTAATGGATATTAATTCTCTTGTATCAAATTGTTTTTTTAGAAACTAGTTTTGATCACTGGTGCTTGTTGCTGCTTTCGTTCATTGTCAAATAGCTGTGGTGTATTTAATTGTTATTTTTTGTATGGTTTGCATTGTTATGAGAGATATAGTCTTTATAGGAAAAGTTTTTTTATCATAAATGTGGGTATACAAAATTGCAATTCAAAGTAGATAGCTTGAAATGTGCTGTGATATAGCCCTAGTTAAAGTACATATGAAGTTTGTTTTAAATATTTTTTTTTTTTGGACATTGGAGACTAGAATGCATGTAAAGATGACACAACAAAGTTAAAATTTAACTAGATAGTACATGATTAAAATAAAATTGTTTGTGGAATTATATGCTAGGATTCAAGACTATTGAAATATGATGAAAAAATTTCCAACTTTTTTTTTTTTCATGTTCATTTTGGTATTCAATAAATTCATTTTCCATTTTTTTTTGCTTTAAGCTGTTTTTCCAGTCTCTCTAAGCAAATCAAATATGTTTTTAGCTTGTTGTACTACATGCTTTATTTGCCAGGTTGTGGTGGAAAAGAAGATAATGCGTGAAAGAGGATTAACAAGACATGATCTTGGACGTGAGCGATTTGTGGCTGAGGTGATGCATCATATGATTCCTACATGGACATTCCATGCCTGATATCAGGATGTTTTAGTTTTTTTTTGAATAATTTACACTCTGTTTGCAGGTCTGGAAGTGGAAAGAGGAATATGGAGGGAGAATTTTGAATCAGGAGCGTCGCCTTGGAGCCTCACTTGATTGGTCACGTGAGGTTAGAAATTGAACTATTCTCTAGATGTCTAGTTCCTTAAATGTTGCAGCTTGGACTTCATGCACAGATATTTTCTCACAGTTCCTTCAGAAGTAGTTTGGTTATATTTGTTTCTAATTTAAATATTAATGCAGTGCTTCACTATGGATGAGAAAAGATCAAAGGCTGTGACAGAGGCATTTGTTTGCCTTTATAAAGAGAGTCTTATTTACAGGTAACTAATTTAGTTATCTCAATTTCTTGATGTCTATCTATTAGAGCAGAAAATTGCATTTTGTGTTGTGGCTGTTATATAAGATACTCAATATGACATCAATGTAAATTATGTCCTTCAGTTCTTCAGGAATCCGTTAATTTCTTTGTTCATTCCAATCGGTTAAGCCAAACTCATTGTGGAGGGTCTATAGGAAACAATTGTTTCCTGTTTCTATAGTATAAGCTGTTGATATGGTGCAATTTCTCATCAGTTTATTTTATTGTTCTGTGATGTAATTTGCTGTTGATGGTGCTGGGATCATCTTCTGTTTGTAATAGTTCTTTCATTTGATTAATGTATTATGTAATAATTCTCACTCATTATAGGAACAACAGATTTCTGGAGGCTTCATTATCAGAAATCTCTGTTATGGTCTGCTTTACTAAGTAGTCCATATTGATGGATGATGGTTATATTTCGTGGCTGAGAAACTTTCCAAGGTTTAGAAAGGTTTCAAAAGTGATATATGCTTAGGTGAGTGGGCTGTATGATATAAAAGTCTAATATTATCAAGGTTCCATGAGCCTGGGGGACGGGGGACAGGGGACGCGTTTCGGTGACGACGGGGGATGACAGGCTGATTTTAGGGGACGACTGGGGGATGGCTAGGGGGACGGCTGGTATAATACTATGAAATTTTTTAGAAATTTTGAATAATCTACAAATTCTACACACAACAAAAATGAAAAATACTAAAAAGTAAAAACTTAATAAGTATGCATGTTAAAACTTATAAACATATTTCAATCTGAAATGAACTCAGCTATTAGCCTATTACTAAGTGCAATCATTTCAACAAATGTAACTTGAAGGTTCAGCCAAAGATATCAAGTGCAATCTCTAATAGTTAATACTGTTTTTTCATTTTTGTTTTTCAGCCATCAATGGTCAATCAAGACAGTCATCAGTTTACAACTTTACAACCAAATAGTGAAATCATAAATTCAAATACTCATAGTCTCAATGCTCATTCACAAATTACAACAAAAAGAGTTTACATTATAAAATAAAATAGTAAATACTCTCATTCCTTTGGAACTTCTGCTGGGCCATCACTATTAGAATCTATATCCGATGAGCTTCCCTCATCATCTGACTGAAGAGCCTCCAATGGAATTCCAACCAACCCGCCTTGATCCTCATCCTCATCTATCTGTCTTGGATCTTCTGGATCAACATCCCATCGTGTAGCTGGAGATTGCCTGTATTCTAGCCTAACTCTCTCACGAAGGTGAAGAGAGCTATGCACTGCAATTAGCTTCTCCGCTTTGCGAGAGGTAAGCCTGTTCCTCCTCACACCGTGGATGCAACTGTGTGTGGACCAATTTCTCTCAGCAGCAGAGGAACTAGCAACCTGTGAAAGAACCCTAATTGCAAAATGTTGCAAGTTGGGTACATCATCACCATATAGTATCCACCATCCAATGGGATATTTTTGGGCAATGGTAGCCCTATCCTATTTACACTCTGGTTGGCCAAAGTAAGGGCCCCTAAGATTCACAAACTGGAGAAAGTCATCTTTAAGTGTTGAGGCCTCCTTCGTATATAACTTTTTAAGGGCATTCAAATACCCTTGTCTCACCTCTGGATCACGATAGGGAGTCACTCTCCCAGGCCTAGGCACATACCACTTTGGGTTTACTGCATAAGCTACCATATGAAGGGGGGTGTTCATCCTATCCCACCTCCTTTGTATGATAGGTCTAATGCTGACCTCATACAATAACAATGATGGATCTCTAGCACCAATGACTTTTTTGATCTCCCCAAGCATGCTGTAAAAAGTCTCATAGATCTCTCCTAGACTAGGAGAATCTGTATTATGTAATGTCCCTTTCTTGGCTTTTTGTTAGTATGGGAGCATTCAGAGGAGGTTGGAGGATTACCAGGTTGATGTATGCTTTTTTGGATGCCTGTTTTCCGGAGTTATACTGAGCTCAGATGATGGACTTACTATGTATAGTAAGTCAGTTATGAGGGTTTCTGGCCGAGCAGACAGCAGGATGTTACTCTACGCCATATTGGGTATCGAGATATATATTCTTTTGATAGACTTCGGTCCGTTTGGTCACTGGTGTAGAAGACTTACTATTTTTAGTAAGTTAGTTAGGGTTGGTATTTTGGGAAACGGAAAAGGTACGTTTGTCATCTACGGCGAAAAGGGTATCCGTTTCTATCTTTTGTTTGGTGATTGGATGTTGGGAGCTTGATTATTTTAATGCCCGAAGTTAATTAATATTATAATTAAATGTAATGTTTAAATATATTATAGTTGGGCTTATATTTTTGCAACTTTGGATAAGCCCAACTTTGGGCTTATATTATATTTGGGCTTATATTACAGTTGGGCTCTGATACCACTGTAATGTCCCACCCCAACTGAGACTACCATAATACTGCTCCTCTTGTGTATTTGTTTGAATTTGCAACTTTGTTTTGCTGATTTGGATAATATGAATTCGTTTTTTGGTGTAGAAATATCATATGTTGTTTCAATATGCTAACCCCATCCTTTGAATGATCTTAAAAACTTATGATATTCAAGCAAGACATTTTTACAAACACTTGTTATCAGTGTTCTATGGGGACGCGTCCCCCCGTTTCCCGCGTCCCCCAGCACGGGGGGATGGCAAGGGGGACGTTTCCCCCCGTCCCCAAGGGGGACGACTGGGAAACGTCCTCGGGACGGCTGGGAAACGTCCTCGGGACGGCTGAGGCCTGTGGCCTCCCGTCCTCGGGACGACTGGGCCCCATCGGGGACGCTCAGACTGTCCCCGATGGGGCCCAGTTGTCCTCGGGATGGTTGAATGGGGCTTGGTCGGCCCCGGGGACGCCCGGCAGCGTCCCCGATGGGGCCCAGTTGTCCTCGGGACGGCTGAATGGGGCCTGGTCGGCCCCGGGGACGCCCGGCCGTCCTCGAGGACAGTCTGAGCGTCCCCCATGGGGCCCAGCCGTCCCCCACGGTTGGGCATCCTCACCCAAGGGGAAAAAAAAAAAAAATTAACTTAAAAAATGGTAAGGGGTGGGACCCATTTTGAGTCTCACCCCCCATCAAACCCTAAACCTAACAAAACAAGGAGTGAAAATAGAAGACTTCACTTATTTCCACAACAACATGAAAAACTCTTTCTACACAGGTTTTTTCCATCTCAACATGAATGGTAAACAAATAATTTAACCAAGGATAGTACCTGGTTCTATTTGCAAGAAAACCCTAAATGTCCCGGGACGGTCTGAGCGTCCCCCATGGGGCCCAGCCGTCCCCCACGGCTGGGCGTCCTCACCCAAGGGGGAAAAAAAAAAAAAATTAACTTAAAAAATGGTAAGGGGTGGGACCCATTTTGAGTCTCACCCCCCATCAAACCCTAAACCTAACAAAACAAGGAGTGAAAATAGAAGACTTCACTTATTTCCACAGCAGCATGAAAAACTCTTTCTACACAGGTTTTTTCCATCTCAACATGAATGGTAAACAAATAATTTAACCAAGGATAGTACCTGGTTCTATTTGCAACAAAACCCTAGATGTTCTTGGCAAAATTTGCACAAGCTTTCTCTATTCACTGTCTCGCTTCCTCTTTTTTTTTGCCGGTGTCCCAAACCTCCGAGGGTTTACTGTTATAAGACCAAAAATGGTGCATTTCCAGCACCAAATCCATCTCATTCCATGTACCCCTCTCATTTCAATCAGAATCCACAAATGGGTTTTGCAAGAAGTCAGCAAAATCAGAGGTTTGATTAGGGCATGGCTTCCATGAGGCAGTGCCATTGCATCCTCTTGCTAGTTTGCAGTGATGGTTCAGACCTCCACTCTCTCTTTCACCAAAACTTAGGGTTCCAATATGAAGGCGTGCAAGAAAAGAGTTGCTTTATATTGATTTGTATAAGGTTAGCCCTAATTTGGTTCTTGCCCCTTACTTAAAATCAAACTTTCAGGCTTACAAAATTTCCCCACCAAAGCCAACACTAAACTAATTCACTTGTGGGGTCTAATCCCCAAGGACCTATGGTAAGGGTCTTTGGAATTATGCTATAATGCCATCATTACAAGACTAAAAGGAGGTTTATTTAAACAATACCAATTCTTTTGGTATAGTGACTGAAAATTTGAACAGTTAGTGACAGTTAGTGACTGAAATTTTTTAAAAATGACAGTCTTTGTTTGAACATTGGTGGCTGAAAAAATGATGACTGTTATTACTTAAAATGATGACTGTTTGAACATTGTTTGCACTTGATATCCTTGGCTGAACCTTCAAGTTATAGTTGTTGAACTTGAAACAATTAAATGGCTGCAAATTAGTAACTAATATGAATATGAAAATGTTAAATGACTCAATTATGGCTGCACTTATGTGTTAGTAACTAATCTGAATATGAATGGCTGCACTTACATAATTGATTAGTAATATGAAATATCATTTTTGTTGGGTGTAGAATTCTGAATGTGTAGATTATTCTAAATTTCTAAAAAAATTCAATTTTTATAGTATTATACTAGCCGTCCCCCCCAGCCGTCCCCGAGCCGTCCCCTAAAATCGGCCTGCCGTCCCCCACCGTCCCCGTCCCCCCGTCCCCCAGGCTCGTGGAACCTTGCTTGTTATGCATTCAATGAAAGAAGCTACAGCCAAGAAGTAATATCTCTCTAACTTCTAAAACACTTCTCCAATTGCAATGAAAATTGAGCACAATATTCTACCAACATAGTAAAGGAAACCCTCTAAAACATATCATGAAATAAGGAGATGTACCCGTGATTAGAAGGTCCTGATATAATTCTGAAGTTGCAAATCAGACTCAGAAAAAACATCATTTTCATTCATATGTCATCAAATACATGCTTCTTCATGAAACTCAAAGCACTTTCAGATACCCTTTATTGAGAGGAAGACTCAGCAATTGATAATCCTTCACAAGGAGGGGCGTTTAGAACCGTAAGGGAATCACGTCCTATCCAACTTGTATGACCAAGTGCAGGGCTTGGTACGTCTACAATGTACTTTGTTTTTTGCTCTTCCCAACACTCGAATTCCCTCAAATCTGATCACTGTCCTTAGAGTTTAAAGTGTTATGCTTCAACAATGCCACGATTGGGCTGCAATGGGCGAGTTGGATGAGATATAAACCTGCTGTAGAAATTTTGTGTTCTTCCTATAATCTTCCTCCAAGAAGCTCTTCCACAATGACCGAAATAGATGCTCTTATTGTTGCAAATTGCCAATCTCCAACTGCTGGACCTGCTCAAATACCATGAAGGTAATCTTCCAATATGATCTTCAATCGATGCAACCTGTCCTCAAACCCAATAATCTTGTTGGCTGATAAGAATGCTTAGATAACTCTTTTTAAACCCTTCCAATCTGCCGTAAAGAACCAGCAATATTTTCTCCAATTAGCTCAAAGTCATTCCCAAGGATTGAGAATGCAACTGCCAAAGTGAGGAGATTTTCCACTCCCGGCAATGGCATCCCTTGCTGTGGTTTTCGTCACAACAAAGCTGAAAGGTAACTCCTGCAATGTGCAAGAACTTCACCAAGTTCTCCAAGAGAAAAATATAATAACCAAAGATGTCTCCTTATGCCTCCTCAACGCCCTTTTATTCTTTCTTCAAGTTGGACGTTCCTCATGTTTGATGAATGTGGGATAAAGAAATACATTAATGAAGATGAGGTTAATTCATCCAGTGTGTTGGATATTGGAGAGGTATGCATTACTGAGCACGCTGATCTTGTGGTTGATGAATCAGTTGTTGATGTAGCTGTTGATTCAGAGGATGAGCACATATCTGCCACTGCAGAGTATGAGGTTAGTGAGTGCAGTGTTGTGAAAGAGGCTACATTCGATAAATGTGCATTGGAGGGTACATTTGCAGATTCGTTTTGGGATGTTGATTCCAATTTATTGCAGAATCAGTTACAGGTTACAGAGGAGCAGATTGTACACACATTGACTCACTTGGATAGCACACACAAGTTTGTTGAGTGCCTCTTTCAGATAGCCCAGTTTGGACATAGACAACACGAGTTGACAGTTGGAGCCACTGTTACGGATTTGCACGCCATCAAACAAGCATTAGAGGTGATCAAATCAGATTACTTGAGGCTACTGTCTGACAGGGATCATGCTATTCAGTTTGCAGAGAGGACTCTCCGAGAGCTCACTCGAAAAGATGAGGAAATTGATGAGCTTTGTCTTGAGTTGAGTTTAGCTCATCACTCACTTTACACAACGAGAAATCAGTCATCTGTTGTAGCCACTTCACAGGAGTTAGAGACTAGTTCGGTGACCATGGTGGTCAAGTAGTTGATTGAGGGGATCAATGAGATTGGGCATGAGGAAGGACTGATCAGTAATGATGATGATTCCACGCTCACTCAGTTAGGGAAGTATGAGTATGATCAGAGTGATGATGTATTTTCTTTTACAAATGCCCCTTCCTCATTTTGTGTTGTTTACGAGAATACACTTCCTGACTTTGGTCCTAATGACGATGATAAGAGTCATACTTCAGAGGATTGTTTGGAGCTTCACAGAAGGTTAGTTGGTGAAATCCTTATGGATGGTATAGTGAGGTATGCTAATCATTTTGATTTCAGCCTAAGTGGACCTTTTTTCGGATGACACATAGTGGTGGGTTAAAAGATGGTTATAGCGGGTTGTGTACTTTATTGGGGTATGAGATGCCTTCTTCATTAGAGGGTAAGGTGATTCATTGTTGGGATGATTGTTTGGTTTAGCATGATGGATGTAGTGCAGAGATAGAGTTATGGCTGAACAACTCTTCGCTTGTATGCAATTATGATATTTCGGTGCTAGATCTTGGATTTTTCCTTGGTTTGGGTGATATGGCAGGGGACCACATATGAATTTGGGATCCAGGTAGTTGTTAGTGGTTTAGTTGTTGTTTCACCGAGTTGGCAGTTGACATGACTGCTAGGATATTATTTGGCCCATGGGATCCGGGAGGTGTGTGCCCATGGAGGTCAGTGATCTGTGGAGATCATGCCTTGATGTCACTTCCGTTGGCTATTTGGTGGCGGGAGTTAGTTCAGACTCCCAGATGGGTTATTATTGTTCGGTTGTGGATTAGCAACCGATTAACTCCAATCTTATGTCAACAGAAAGATTGGAGAGATTTTTTGGTCAAGGATCGGTTACTTTGGTTGTTGGGAGTTGTTGGGGGGTTGATTCCAGCATCTTCTCAACTTACCATCCTTGATTTACTTGTCCTCTCACACCGGTTTTTCAGTCTAGTTTGGGCTGTTGTCATTCTGGGAATACAGATGAGGTGTGTGCGACTGTGTTACTATGCGCTTCTGGTTTTGATCAGAGTGGCACAGTGTCAGCGTGTTAGTTCTGGCAGGATGTTGATTTGGGACTTAGATGATATGCTCGGTTTCAGTGTGGTGACAGAGCTTGACCGGGATTGTGGAGAGCAGTTTACTTGTGAGTTGGTTGAACTATTTCGAGAGCGATTGCACTTCGGATAAAGGACTACACGAGATGACACTTGCGAGAGGGTCAGCAATGCGAGATTTATCTCGATTGGAGATATGAAGCTCATCGGTTCATCTCGGGATCCAGGGATTGCATGGCAATTATTTTTGAGATTGTCATGTTTTGAGATTGGATTGCTTGAGGACAAGCAATCTCGAGGAGGGAGGACTGTAATGTCCCTTTCTTGGCTTGTTTTTAGTATGGGAGCATTCAGAGGAGGTTGGAGGATTAATAGGTTGATGTATGCTTTTGGATGCCTGTTTTCCGGAGTTATATTGAGCTTAGATGATGGACTTACTATTTATAGTAAGTCAGTTATGAGGGTTTCTGGCCGAGCAGATAGCAGGATGTTACTCTACGCCATATTGGGTATCCAGATATATATTCTTTTGATAGACTTCGGTCCGTTTGGTCACTGGTGTAGAAGACTTACTATTTTTAGTAAGTCAGTTAGGGTTGACATTTTGGGAAACGGAAAAGGTACGTTTGCCATCTACGGCGAAAAGGGTATCCGTTTCTATCTTTTTTTTGGTGATTGGATGTTGGGAGCCTGATTATTTTAATGCCCAAAGTTAATTAATATTATAATTAAATGTAATGTTTAAATATATTACAGTTGGGCTTATATTTTTGATTAAAAGGGGCCTTGTGAGTACTCGTTTTAAAGAGGATGAAATAAATATTTGATTGGGATGATTATTTTATCATTTTTAATTACTTTTGTCACCTTGGGAAGTGGGATGCCCCTTTTTGGCTCTTAAGTTATGAAATTAATGTATTTCTTTATCCCACATTCATCAAACATGAGGAACGTCCAACTTGAAGAAAGAATAAAAGGGCGTTGAGGAGGCATAAGGAGACATCTTTGGTTATCATATTTTTCTCTTGGAGAACTTGGTGAAGTTCTTGCACATTGCAGGAGTTACCTTTCAGCTTTGTTGTGACGAAAACCACAGCAAGGGACGCCATTGCCGGGAGTGGAAAATCTCCTCACTTTGGCAGTTGCATTCTCAATCCTTGGGAATGACTTTGAGCTAATTGGAGAAAATATTGCAGGTTCTTTACGGCAGATTGGAAGGGTTTAAAAAGAGTTATCTGAGCATTCTTATCAGCCAACAAGATTATTGGGTTTGAAAACAAGTTGCATCGATTGAAGATCATATTGGAAGATTCCCTTCATGGTATTTGAGCAGGTCCAACAGTTGGAGATTGGCAATTTGCAACAATAAGAGCATCTATTTCGGTCATTGTGGAAGAGCTTCTTGGAGGAAGATTATAGGAAGAACACCGAATTTCTACAACAGGTTTATATCTCATCCAACTCGCCCATTGCAGCCCAATCGTGGCATTTTTGAAGCATAACACTTTAAACTCTAAGGACAGTGATCATATTTGAGGGAATTCGAGTGTTGGGAAGAGCAGAAAACAAAGTACATTGCAGACGTACCAAGCCCTGCACCTGGCCGTACAAGCTGGGTAGGACGTGATTCCCTTAGGGTTCTAAACGTCCCTCCTTGTGAAGGATTATCAATTGTTGAGTCTTCCTCTCAGTAAAGGGTATCTGAAAGTGCTTTGAGTTTCATGAAGAAGCATGTATTTGATGACATATGAATGAAAATGATGTTTTTTCTGAGTCTGATTTGCAACTTCAGAATTATATCAGGACCTTCTAATCACGGGTACATCTCCTTATTTCATGATATGTTTTAGAGGGTTTCCTTTACTATGTTGGTAGAATATTGTGCTCAATTTTCATTGCAATTGGAGAAGTGTTTTAGAAGTTAGAGAGAGATTACTTCTTGGTTGTAGCTTCTTTCATTGAATGCATAACAAGTGTTTGTAAAAATGTCTTGCTTGAATATCATAAGTTTTTAAGATCATTCAAAGGATGGGGTTGACATATTGAAACAACATATGATATTTCTACACCAAGAAACAAATTCATATTATCCAAATCAGCAAAACAAAGTTGCAAATTCAAACAATTACACAAGAGGAGCAGTATTCTGGTAGTCTCAGTTGGGGTGGGACATTACATATTAGCATATCTAAAGACTGCAACAATTGGGGCAATGAAAGACACAATGTACCAACAAGAAATGGAAAAAAATAAATAAAAATCTTATATAGATAAACTATATGAGCAATCCAATTTGAAACTAAAAATGAACAATCATAAACCATAAACTAATTTGAAAATTTCTTACTTGGCTTGAGCCCACGAACTATCATCCAATACTTTGTCTCTTATTTTCAATCCCTCCTCTATATTTTATTCCGACCACCTCTTTCACTCTGTGCATACTACCATGGATTGTAAAGCATCGTGCACCTCAATCATCCTCTCCAATAAAATGTAGAAGGTGGCGTATCTGGTTTCTGTTGGTTTGATGAATGCCTTCTTTGAGAAGGACCGAAAGAGGGCTAAAGAAGTATGATGGTTGCAAATGAACATTTGCAACTCTCTAGCTTCTGCAATCATAGCCCTCACCCAATCTATCTTCCCAATGTCCTTCAATGCATTGTTCAATGCATGAACACAACATGGGGTCAAAAAAATATTTTTATATTTTTGTTCTAT
This sequence comes from Wollemia nobilis, assembly GCA_028583015.1. NCBI lineage: Eukaryota > Viridiplantae > Streptophyta > Pinopsida > Araucariales > Araucariaceae > Wollemia > Wollemia nobilis. The sequence goes on along the minus strand of JAQPPZ010001629.1, from coordinate 3,014,104 downwards.
CATTTTCCCCGCAAGTTTGCAAATAGGGGCTTGCATCTGTAATCACCTGTAGTGCACAACAAAAATATTTAGAATAGTTTACACAACAAAAATAGTGTCATTTACATAACCATATAGATTTTGATTTTCATAAGAAAAATGAAAAATTGTCAAATTCAAATTGATTACCTGTACAACATTGGAGGCCCCAACCTCCTCAATAGCCTCCTTCAACAGGATGTACTAGTACTCAACATCATTTTTTTTCCCGTGCAATCTTTGGCTCGAAGAAAATAAGGAGTTGTTGAACATGTGACAATAATATTGATGAGTGGACGATGACAAATGTCAGTCCACCCATCCATGACAATGGAACATCCACTCGTCAACCATGTGTCCCTCATCTCCTTCATAACCAAACTACATTTGGAATACTGCTTGTCCAAGAGAGAGGTACGAAGCTTAGTTTCTCCAAGCGGTGCCTATGAAGTCCCTGCCTTGGCTATTTTTTTTACTGCATCCTTAAAATAGGGGGAACGTGTAATATGAAAAGGAAGCCTTCTCTCTTGCTTGCACATTAAACATGTCACTTACATTTCCTTTGGCATTTTTCCTTGAGGGCAGCGGTGGCATATTGATATTAGAGGTTTGGGTTGATGCTTTTGGCTGTTTTGAGGAGCTCCCACAGTCACTTTTAGTTTTGGCTCTAGATGATTGGCCATCTTTAGACGAAGGTGTGTTTAAACTAGGTAAACCTCTAAGTCTGGTTTGTTGCACAAACTTATTGGTTTCATTCACTTGTAGCTTATTAATTTTTTTACATCCCCTAACCCCTGTTCCTGCTTTATCAATTAGATGTGATTCAACCCTTGTATAGCTGCCTTTAAACTCAGTTTTACAGAAGTTACACAGCCATGTTCTTGAGCCCCCTGAATTTTTTTTGCCTTGGTCAAGGTTGGTTACAAACTGCAGTAGAGGTTTTTTCATATCAAAAGGACCCTTGGCAAATTCTTGCAACAATGGTGATGGGCAGCCAAAACTAGAATTAGACTTAGTGCTGCCCCCTTTGAAAGTTTGAGGTTGAGGTGGGACAGTAGAGGCAACATCCTTAGAAGTTTGAGTAATGTCATTTTCATTTTCAGTGTCACTTGGGTTTCCAATCTCCATATGAATATCAAAATTCAAAGAATCTGATTCAAATCCCTCACTGCTGCTCATGTTGAATTTTGAAAAAATAATATGCAAATTTTAAAATAGATTGAGATGAGGAAATAAAAACTGGAAAACAAACTTGGATCTCAGATCTGCCTACTGTTGCTGCCTGCTGTTGCTCCCTGCTGCCTGTTTTTGTTATCCCTCTTCACTGCTGCCTGTTGTTGTTATCCCTCTTCACTGCTGCCTGCTATTGCTGCCTGTTGTTGTTGCTTGCTATTGTGAACAGTGCGCATGAACAGTGCACGTGAACAGTGTTGCCTTCCCTCTTCACTGCTGCTCTTTTTTTTTTTCAGTGCTGTTGCTATCCCTCTTCACTGCTACTACTGCTCTTTTCTTTTTCACCTTTGCTTGTGTGTGCACTGCTGTGTTTTTTTCCTTTTTACTTTTACTTTTAGGGTTTGGGACCTGGGTCTTTTTAGGGTTGGGGGGTGGAGACTTCCATGGGTCCCACCCCCCATACCTTTTTTTATTTATTTTAAGTTTGAGCTTTTTTTTTTCTTTTAAGTTTTACTGTTTTAACTTTTAAACCTGTTTTTTTTGTTTTTTTGAAGTTGGGCATGAGACGCCCAACCGTGGGGGACGATTGGGCTTCTTTGGGGATGCCTTAGGGACTGTTGGGTGTCCCCGGGGACGCCCAGTTGTCCCTAGGGACGTCCCGAGCATCCCTTGGGACAGGGGGATGGGTTTGGCCGTCCCCGGGGACGTCCTTGGACGTCCCGGGGATGGCCAGCCATCCCGGGGACGGCTGCCCTGTCGTCCCTCAAAAGGGGGACGGGAGGAAAACATCTCCCATGCAGTCCCCTGTCCCCGAGGACGTAGGGGACAGGGGAACGCGTCCCCGTGGAACCCAGAATATTATAGACTATATATATATGTCTGTATGCATATATTTTAATAAGCTATGTTTGGCTTCTGTTGGAGGTGACTCCCATCAAAATAACAAAAGATTATATTGTTCTAATTACATTGCTGTTAGATTAATTAATCCATATCTGGCTTGTCTTTTTATTAAAGATATTCTTCATTTTGCCTTTCTATCAAAAATATTCATAATCTTTCTCTAAATGCTATGTCTCCGCAATCATTTCCTTGATATCATATTCATTAAGAGATAAAATCTCACTTGGTCAGTTGCCTTCAAAAAGTTGAATTTTGCCAAGATAAAGATCAACACTCCAAATGGCTAAAAGATTTGCTATCTGGTTTCCTTGTATATAAATACCTATAAATATTCCAGTGGCATATTCCTATGATGGAATTTCGTTCCACGTCAATACTTGTTCTGTTCTATAAATATGCTGGTTATAACACCTGTCAATTCTTTGATACCTCTTTTTTAGCGTCTTATTCATACCCCTAATATTCCAAGATGTGATTTTGATCATCACTTCTGTTTTTATTTGTGGGCTTAGCCCACTTCTTGTTAACATTTCTGATATTTGCTTTTGTTTTCCCATATCAATATCAATATCCCTTGGAGTTTCTTATTCTTTTTCTTTGTGCTTCTTGGATCTTCCATCTCCTTTTTTTCATTTCCACCAATACTTTCATCTTCATCAATCTCTTCGATTTTTTCATATTGTTCATAGTGAGACTTATCATCTATAGATTTGTCTTGCTTTGAAGGATCTACAGTGTAGGAATAACCTCAAAAGCACTTTCTTCTTTATGTTGCCCTAGAAACCCTAAAGTTCAAGGATGTTCCTTCATACCACTTACCTTCTTATACTGCCCTAAAAATCCTAAATTGCTATGGATATCCTCTATCCTCATTTCTTTATTATGTTGCTCTTGAAACCATAAAGTGCAAGGGATAACATCTACACTACTTTCATTTCTATTGCAAGGAGAGGATTTTATACTATTTGAGGAAAATGAAGACGATTTACTTAGAATAAACTTGACCTCTTTCGCCTTCTTTGTTTCAAATTTTCCTCGACATTTTCCTTTATACCTTTTATTACTTTTGAATTTGAACTTGTATATTGTACTTCATCATTCCGTGTATCCTTCTTTGTTTCCTCTAATAGTTGATCCGAGTAAAACTATGATGGCCTTTTTCCTAAGATGCTGTAGATAGGTTTTCTTTGCCTCTTGTTTGAGAGTGGAATAATCTTGATCTAATCCAACTTCTACTAGAGTATGATCTCCTTGCTTCATCTTGAAGTTTTTGTTATGGCCAAAATTTTCTGTATCTCCCCATAGTTTTCACTTTGCAATCTCTTGCCATGTGTCCACTCTTATAACATTTGTGGCATCAAAATGCAATGTTTTCATAATCCATTGGTTGATTCCATTGTGGCAAAGGTTTTGAAATATCTATAGCAACAAATACCCCGATATTTACAACATGCTTTCTCTCCTTAGGAGTGGGTCCCTCTTGGATGAACTTCCCAAGGGAGAGTTCATCCAAGAGGAAAAGCTAGGTATTGTAGCATCGGTTGTATGATATTCAGTACTTTATTCTTAATTGAACATCTTTAGCTTCAGTATAAATTATAAAACATATAATATTTTAGCAATATGAGGAGAGACAATCATTGTTATCGCTGATTTTGTATTGTTGAAACTTGAAAGTATAATCTGACTTATGGCCAAGGCCGACAATGTATGATGTAATCTTGTAGAGGCCTATGGACAATCATTGTACAATTGTATTTAATTTATTATAATATTTTATTATGTAAGCCCTATGGGTCGCAATTAACCTTGTTATGGTTAAACCTAACTTATAATGTATAATTAACCTTAAGCCCTCTTGCTATGTTGGCTTAGGTTAAACTCATTTATGTAATTGGGGTTTTGGTATTGATATAAATACCCCCTCCACTCCATCCATTTTATCGGAGTGTTGTGATTCTTATCTACGGATAATATAGTGATTATTTATGGCGCCTACGGGTACCCACTATATCTTTTTCTTTTTTGTCCCGTTTTATGCTTTCTGAATAAGATTTGAGTGGATGGATTGCTTTTGTTTGTTTTTGGAAATAGGCATGAATTTTAATATGGTATTAGAGCGGGTATGGAGCAACGTCACTTGGTCATGAAAGAAGTTAACTTGGAGCCTCCAATTTTTTTTCCAAGATCTAGGACAAATTGTAATATACACCCCTTGATGTATATTGGTTTGAGTTTGATGTGTTTGTTTGATTTGTTTTGAAAATGATGTCTTGCTGGTATTTATGAATTGCAATAGATTTTTGAAACATAAACCATGAAATACAACGCTAAACTAATTGCAAAACATATACAAGGGAAGATAGAGCAACTGCAACACTTTATTAATCACCAAATGAAATAATTACAAGTTCTGATTTTTAATTTTCAGACCTGGTATACTTTGTCTTCAGACTTGTAAGAGTGTGCAAACAATGCTCAAACGCTCCCAAAATCACTCTAGGTATTATATGTGGAGTCCACTATAAATGGCCAATGAATGGAGACCACGGTGAAGCCAAACTGTTGAAGATGCAAGGTCTGATCTGAGAAGTCTGCGGACTGTTATGTGTACTTCAGACTTGATAAGATGCACAAAATGATGTCAAACTGCCATCCAAATGCTCCAATATGATCACCAATTTAAGTGCTATGAAGTGAGGAAGTTCTCCTTGAAGTTCGGTCCACAAATCACCCTTGGATGCCAAGAAATAAAGGTCTGATCTGAAGTTATGACAGTCTGATATGAGTGCTTCAGACTTGTTCACACATTCCCCTTTGTCCAAGAAATAGTCCCAATGGAGGCGCCAAGTTTGGAGGATGTCAAGGACAAATTTGGAGGTTGAATGGCCTCCAAATTGAACAATAAAGAAGTCTGAAGTATGACTGGATCAGATTGTCTTCAGACTTGTTAGGTGTAGCAAATGATGGAGTAGCCACCCAAGTTGCAACCATAAGACCTCCAAATCGCCCCTTCTAACATGCCCAAAGTGTCTCAAAAGGGTGGCGGACCTGTAGGTAGTTATTCCTCTTCCAATAAATAATATCTCAACTGAAATCCTTCAAATTTATATTTGTTCTCTTTGTCTTTAATAGGAAATTCATTTGGTGAAGTACCTACAAAATTCTACCTCAAAAATCTGAAGTTGTGAATGAAATTGTTACCATGGCAAGATATGACCAGCAAACCCTACGACCTACAAATTAAAATAATTCCTCCTCCAAAGTATCCCAAATTGGTGCTTGAAATGATTGTCAAGTCACAAGGAACCCAATGCAAAAATACCCATAATCATATGATGCCAAAATCTGAAGTTATGAGTGAAAATATGGATCAGCTGTAGGAAAACCAGTCATGAATGAAAGTCTGAAATTACCTCAATAGGTCCTTAGTTCTCCAAAATAACTATGGATTCTTGTATGGCTGATGAAGGTCAACAAAATCCAGAAATGGTTTGCCAAATGATTGACCCTCCAAAATATGCAAACCCTAGATGAAATCTCTGAAACACAAATGAGAGTTCTGAAGTAAACTCTCCTCAATAATGGCTAGGCGTGATCTTTCACACACGAAACCACCGTTACTTATGAAGGTGTACGTCGCCACAAGCCTCAACAATGCAATCTTCAACAAGACCTGCAATGTCTTCAGAAAATAGACTCAAATTATAGAAAAAATGGATGCTACAAATGTCCCATCTCACCTCTATTTATCTTTTTTGCTCCACAAGGTCGACCAAGGTTTATTTTATTTTTAATCCTTATCTCTCCAAAAGTGGACCACCATGTCCTAGTAGCCACAACGTTGTTTTAAAACACTTTTGGCCTTTTTTTAAACTTTATATTATAATTTCCCTTTATATTTTAATATTATAAAATTACATTATAATAAAGGGAAAATAAACTCATACTTAGCCAAATTATGCATCCACACAAGAATATGACATTGCAACTGAAAACTCCATGCTAAAGCTCACCAAATTATTACCTCCATAGCATAATGAGACCCTTAACAACTGGATGATCAATCTACAGGGACTCTGAATAGGTTATCATCATCTAACTCATCTCCATCACCGAAGAGGGGACATTACAGTCCTCCCTTCCCAAGATTGCTTGTCCTCAAGCAATCGCTCAACAAGTCCCAATGCAATTCTTGGGTCCCATATAAATCCGAGTAAAATCTAGTGTGAGGAGGAACAGGCTTACAACAAGTCCCAATGCAATTCCTGGATCCCAATGCAACTTCATCCACAATGTGAGGAGGAACAGGCTTACCTCTCGCAGAGCGGAGAAACTAGTTGCAGTGCATAGCTCTCTTCGCCTTCGTAAGAGAGTTAGGCCAGAATACAGGCAATCTCTAGCTACACGATGGGATGTTGATCCAGAGGATCCAGGACAGATAGATGAGGATGAGGATCAAGGGGGGTTGGTTGGAATTCCATTGGAGGCTCTTCAGTCAGAGGATGAGGGCAACTCATCAGATACAAATTCTAATAGTGATGGCCCAACATAAGTTTTTAGAGGAATGAGAGTATTTACTATTTTATTTTATGATATAAACTCTTTTTGTTGTAATTTGTGAATGAGCATTGAGACTATGAGTATTTGAATTTATGATTTCACTATTTGGTTGTAAAGTTGTAAACTGATGACTGTCTTGATCGACCATTGATGGCTGAAAAACAAAAATGAAAAAACAGTCTTATCTTTTGCTGAACCTTCAAGTTACATTTGTTGAAATGGTTGCACTTAGTAATAGGCTAATAGCTGAGTTCATTTCAGATTGAAATATGTTTATAAGTTTTAACATGCATACTTATTAAGTTTTTACTTTTTAGTATTTTTCATTTTTGCTGTGTAGAATTTGTAGATTATTCAAAATTTCTAAAAAATTTCATAGTATTATACCAGCCGTCCCCTAAAATCGGCCTGCCGTCCCCCGCCGTCCCCGAAACGCGTCTCCCCGTCCCCTCGTCCCCCAGGCTCGTGGAACCTTTCTCTTGGCCTATTTTTCTTGTTGATTGAACTAGAATTGCTTTTCCACATCAAAGAGAAGAGTGAACCTATTAAGGTATGGTCAAAATTGCATGAGTTATTTGGAAAAGTTAATACTACTGAAGTAAGTCGCTTGGAATTAGAGCCTTCTTCCCTCAATCTGGCTGAGTTTGATAACGTTGAGGACTATTTTTGTGAGATTCAAGGTATTAAGGGCAAATATTGCATTTTTTGGGGACAAAAGAAAGATTATGCCAGATGCGTGAAGATTGTGCATGCTAATCTCTCCCCTTATTTTTATATGTTAGACCTCATGGTTCATACGATTCCTATGTTTTAATCTCAAAAAACTCTTACTCTTGATCAACTTTTCTCTCTTCTAGTTCATTTTCAGGTGGCGATGAGGAATTATGGTGGCACTTGACAAATAAAGGCTCAAACAAAGGAATTCAAACCTAAGGAGGCTAAAGACCCAGGGGCCCAAGGTCTAGGCTAAGTCTTCAAAGAAGTTCAAATCCATTTGCGGAAATTGCAAGAGGAAAGGACATCCAATGAAGAATTGCTTACTGAAATTACAAAGGATTAAAGCTGAGTTCTTGAAGATGAATGGATGTCTTCTAGATGATGAGGGGTATTCTGAAGGATCTGCCTCAACTACAAAGGCCCACTAGAGCATCCATTAGGGGGGGGGTGAGATGTTATTGTCACTAATGTCTTCTCTTCTTCGCCCCTCAATTTAGATTATGAGGGGGTGTTAAATGTGTAGTATGACTTATGGCCAAGGCCGACAATGTATGATATAATCTTGTCTAGGCCTATTGGCAATCATTGTATTTAATTTATTCTAATATTTTATTATGTAAGCCCTATGGGCTGTAGTTAACCTTGTTATGGTTAAACCCATCTTATAACTTGTAATTAACCTTTAATCTCTCTTGTTATGTCAGCTTAGGTTAAACTCATTTATGTGACTAGGGTTTTGGTATTGGTATAAATACATCCCTCCACTTTATCCATTGTATTCGAGTGTTGTGATTCTTATCTACAAATAATATAATGATTATTTATGGTGCCTACGGGTGCCCACTATATCGTTTACTCTTTCATCCGTTTTTATGCTTTCTATATAAGGTTTGAGTGGATGGATTGCTTCTGTTCATTTCTGGTAATAGGTATGAATTCCAACACTTATCTAATCTTGTTGATTGTTTTGTTATGCTGCTTGGATTTCTTCTTGAGGTGGTCATGTAAGTTCTTTTATATTTGCTTGGGTATTATGTGTCAACTATTAGACTTAATTTTTTCCTCTTTTGTTGGTTGCATTGCCTTGAGGTTTATTATGAGAATGTCTATATTTCTCAGGGATTATCGACTTGTGAATTGGGACTGTGTTCTGCGAACAGCAATTTCTGATATTGAGGTATGCTTATATTTTGAACATCCTTTTTATGTCATCACGACTTTTCTGTCTTATGTAGTTTCTTTTTGAACCACTATTTAGGTTATACTTAAATAATGTGTTGTGTTTATTATTCTGTTGTACAGGTAGACTACATTGACATCAAAGGGCGGACACTACTTAAAGTTCCTGGGTATAAAAGTCCAGTTGAGTTTGGAGTCTTGACATCCTTTGCTTATCCACTGGAGGAATGTTTGGGGGAGATTGTTGTGGCAACAACAAGGCCTGAAACTATGCTAGGTGACACTGCCATTGCGGTGCACCCTAGTGATCAGAGGTACATGCATTTGCATAAGAAGTTTGCTGTTCATCCTTTCAATGAAAGAAGACTTCTTATCATCTGCGATGCAGAGCTTGTTGATCCAAACTTTGGAACTGGTGCTGTTAAGGTAATGCACTATACTTCTCATGATTCTATCCAATTGTGTAATATTTTTTGCCTGAGGGGAAATCTTTTTCCTTTATTCACTTGTCTTTTGGTTACCTTATGTTGCTTGAGTCATAAATCCAAATTCTTTAGTGAGAAATTTGAATTTAAATATATATTTCATTTGGATCATCGATATCCATGGTATGCAATACAAGATTCTTATTTTAATTGTATGGTGTTTTTCATGTCTTTTGCAGATAACTCCAGCTCATGATCCAAACGATTTTGCTGTAGGCAAGCGTCACAATCTGGATTTTATAAATATATTCACCGATGATGGCATGATTAATAGCAATGGTGGAAAGGAGTTTGAAGGAATGAAGCGTTTTGATGCTCGAGTGGCAATAATAGAAGCTTTGAAAAGCAAGGCAAGTGCAATGCATTCTTGTCAAAATTATGGGGCAAAAATTGGAAAACATAATGTGGTGTGGTATAGCTGATAAGATTACAAGTGAGTGTAAGCTGTGTCTGTCTATCTATCTATCTATCTATCTATACAGATAGATAAAACGGGTTATATGGGATGGGAATGGGTCCTGTCCGTATTAGGTCATAACTGTGTTACCATGGTATTTCAACAAACCACATAGTGTTATTAATATAATAACATTTAGGCAATTATGCATATATCACCTGACAAGATTTGAACCTGGATTTCTACATTGAAAGTCAACACATTTGTAACCACCTATGCACATGCCATATGATAAATGTTAAGGTTCATTGATGGGATTTGAATTTTGGTTTATAGTGTGAAACTTTTCCCTCCACATCATTTACGCCAAACATACAGGTTTGTAAAGTGCAATATTGTTCTTCAAATTAACATATTTGAAAGGATAGAAACTTGTTATTGCAATAAATATGTCAAATATACATTGTTTGTAGAACATTGTTCTTACCTTGCATATCCCTACTTGGCAGGAATCTTGATTTAATTTATTTTTTATTTTTATTTTTTTTGCAGTTAGGCTTTTATTATATGTTCTAACTTTCTGTGCCTAAAGTGCCAGTTAGTATTATTCTTATCTTCCGTATGTGAAAATTCATAATGTTTTCTAAGTGTTTCTAATAATTGAGCAAGAATAAATCACCTGCACTTAATATCTTAAGAGTCTTAATGATTTGGATAGTGTGAGGGATTTTCATGCCACTTAGTAGAAAAAGAATTTGACAAATTTAGGAGACTTGAACTTTTGCCATTTGTTCTTCTGTAAAAGGAGTTACTATTCGTGAGATATCATAGACACCTTTTGAACACAATTCACAATTAAGATTTCTTCCAATTCATTATGTGTCACTGCTTTCATAGTTTGTATATCTGTCTTTTTTGGATTTAAATTAGCTTCTTTTCAGGTTAATGTTGTCTATAGCTATATCTAGTGGAAGTCTCAACACATTTACGTGCATTTCTTCTTTTATTTCTATGTTAGGCATCAGTCTCTCAGGTAGCATGTGACAGGTAGGTACTAAGAGATGATGTACAAGCCTCTGATAGGAATTCTTTACCTTTTCAACCCATCATACATGCAATATGAAATGTTGAGCATGGTAGTAATGCTACTTAACACACATTCATGTTAACTTCAGAGGCAACAAGAGACATATTGGTTTTGACTGATTATTCTAAACCATTTTTTAGTTGGGTCAACAGTGTTATTTCAGTTTGACTTCAATTGATCAGTTTGACCATCAGATCGGTAAATAAGCTATCTGGGGGATTTAACAGTGATATTGAGTACTTAATGAAATTACAGAAATATCCTTGGCTTTTTTTGGCGTACAAAACTTTGAAATACTGTTGCAAGGGATTTGTGCATGGAGGAGCTTCGGTTTGTCACCAAAGGGGCTAGTTCATGATGGCCATGTTGCTGGATTTGTTTCTGTAGGTATAAGCTTTGGACATGGGTATCATAGTTAAAGCAAGAATGACTCCGGATGCTTTAAATAATCTCAAACGCCCTAGAGCACTTAGTTTAGCAACTCTAGAGCTTCTAATGAGGCTCAATGAGAACCTTAGTTCACAAACACTCGATCTTGACTATTTGATTGCTTCACAATACTTGTCCTAAACAAGATGTATCTTGCTGCGCTATGCTTGTCCGAGATGCTGAATATTATAGTTGTTTGAATTTGCAATAATTTCCAGAAACGTTCCAAAAGATGCATTTGCCATGATCATATCCAAAAAGATGTACAAGCTAATTAGAGATAGCATAGAAGACAAAAGGAATAAACAAAGAGAGAGACAACAAGAATTCAAAGGTGGGCGCTTGTGGGCACCCCAATTTATCACATTTTATTCACACTTCTATTACAAATGGATCCTCATTGAGGGGTATTTATAGTGATACCAAATCCCCAATGAACTTAACCTCAAGCCGACATAAACTTAACCTTGAGGTTAACCTTACAATAAAATAATAATAAATTACCCTTTTAAGTGAGGTTATCCATAAAGGTGGATTAACCAATACCACTAAGGGTGAAATATGAAAGGGGCTTGTAGGCTTACATGAACATGCTCGTAGGCTTACATAAATGAAGAATTTCCGTAGGCTTACATAATCACATGCCCATAGGCTACATAAATGACACTCATAAGCACCTCATCACACTTTTGGCCTTGGCCTAAACAAGATCAGATTACACAAATTTCAATACCCCCTCATAATTTGAGCTGAGAGGGCCAAGGAGAGAAGGCATTAGAGGTAACACCTCTCCCCTCGTAATGGATGCTCTAGTGGGCCTTTGATGTTCCTTTTTTGTCTGCAATTGCATCATTAGGAAGCTTGTGTCCAGGCCACAAGAATTGTATCTCAATCTTATTCAGCCTTGTAATGCAAATCTTGATTTAGTGTCCTTCCCTTTTACAATACTCGCAAATGTTTGACTTATTTGAAATCTTAGACTTGCCCTTAGGCACTTGAGCCTTAGATTCCATTGACTTGAAGTCTTTTGGATGAGCTTGTGTATGAGAAAGAGCTCCACAATTCTTCATTGCCACTTCATAATGGATTAGAAGCTTGAAAAGTCCTTCAAGAGAGATGGGTTGTGGTTCTTTGATAGTCATAGCATTCACATAAAGAACCAATCCAATTGTATGAAAAAGAGGAGAAAGATTGGAAGTAATAGATTTGACATACTCTTCATCACTCTTTACCTTGCCTCTTGCTTTTGAAGCTTTGAAGTGAGATATATAGTCTTTGACATTACTGAAATCTAAAATTTTGAGATTGAAGAGCTCAATTTCTATTTTATTAACTTCACTAGCACTTACTTTTCCATAGAGATCTTTCAAAGTAGTCCATATGTCAACAAGATCAGTTTTCTCTTTGATGTGGAAAAGTACATCTAGTTCCACCAACATGAAGAGTAGTCCAAGTGGTTCCTCTGTTCTCTTACGGAGTTCATGATCACTGAGACCTTCTGATTCATTATTGAAGATGAACTAGAGATTTTTGCTTCTGAGTAATCCTGCCATTTGAACTGACCAAGTGCTATAATTTCGCCCATTAAGGTGGGTAACATACCCTAAGGAATCCATTTTGAAAAAAAAAAACTAAAAAGATCTGTAATAGGTTAGTAAACTAATGTCACCAATGTGTAGAGGTCGAAAAATCGTACAATTTGGAAAAAAAGAGGCTCAAAATGCTTTTGAATGCAAAAGTTATGGCCTCCAGAAGATTTGGTTAAATGAGCATTCAAATTAGAAAAAAATTGAACACCAAATCTTAAAATATTTTTTGCCAAATCAGCATCTGTGAATTGTTTCCACTGGATTGAGTGTTGCGCCTGTGAATCTGAGTTTGACACGTTGCTGAATGTGATTGGCGGATTGATTTTCCTCGTATGTATAGAAAATGTTTGATTTGAGTGGATTTGGAGCTGATGGGGCTTGAACCCAAGACCTCTTGTCAACAAAAAAGGGCACTGACCATTGCGCCACATGCACACGTTGAAACCAAAGGGAGATGAAGATAAAATTAAGCTTGCTACATACCTTAAAGAAGTGAGAAAAGGGCAGTGTTGAGGCTCGACCTCGGAACCTGCCACCCACAATCCAGCCAACCAACCACTGCACCATAGCCGTTGCTAGGTAAGAAAGGAAACATAGTTGCTCTTTGTGTGTATGCCATCATCAAACACTTGCCCCTTAAAAAAGTTGCCTGTAGGTTTCGAACTCGAACAATCATCCTTACTGCTAGAAGTGAACAAACTAACCGCTATGCCATAGAGCACAAGAGACAAGAAGGAACTTGCCATTGCATTTAAAGCAAGCATATCCAAAGAGAGAAGCCCAGTGATCGAACTGACAATCTCTGCTGAGCAGAGGGGACGTCCAACCAAGACACTACACTACTGAATGTAGATTAGGAGCTAATATCCCTGTGTTAGGTTCAGGGGGAGTGCGCACGCCTCTCGAGCGTTGCCCGTGGACAATGCGCTAAACACCAACCGTTGCAAAAAGGTTCTTACCTGGAATTGAATAGGAGATGTTTCTTGAGAAAACCACTTGCCATTCCATCATGGTACTCTCTCTATTGTAGACTAGAAGCGGGGTAGAAATAGCAAATGGAAAATGATCGGAAGGATAGAAAAAACCAATTCTTCGGACCTGCGATGCCCATGCAGTATAACGACCTCACCGGTGCATTGCTGTCTCCAATAGGTCACTTTTTTGTCAGCATTAGACAAGCAACTTTGTGGGGTGCTATGCGTGTGAAGTGCACCAAAATTTTTAAGATTGGCGTGTGAGGGATATGGTGCCAAATTTGAAGTTCCCTCCAAAATGGCTTTAAAGTAATTTTGCTTCTTTATTCACCAAGAACGAGTCTTTTTGGGAATCAAGTGATGTAGCCTTGGTCTTCGCTCTAATGCCATGTTCAAATTTGCAATAATTTTTTTAAACTTTCCAAAACATGCATTCACCATGATCATATCTAAAAAGATGTACAAGCGAATTAATGATAGCATAGAAGAGATGAAAGGAATAATTGAAAAGAGAGACCAAGAATTAGAAGGTGGGTGACCGTGGGCATCTCAATATATCATATTTTACTCACAATTCTATTACAAACGGATCCTCATTGAGGCTTTTTTATAGTGATACCAAATCCCCAATGAGAGGTTAACCTTAGGTCGACATAGACTTAACCTTGCAATTAAATAATAATAAATTAACTTTTTAAGTGAGTTTATCCATAAAGGTGGATTAACCAATACCACTAAGGGTGAAATATGAAAGGGGCCTGTAGGCTTACATAATCACAAGCCTACTACATAAATGGCGCTCATAAGCACCTCATCACACTTTTGGCCTTTGGGCTAAACAAGATCATATTACACAAATATCAACAATATTTAATGCTATGCCATGATCTATTTCTCCTTTCTCAATTGATTACAAGTAAAGAATATAGGTTCAAGATTGGTGGTATCAAAATGTTGGAATTCATAATACTTTCCATAAACATTCTGAAACATACATTTGCCACAATCATATGCAGAAAAAGGAAGAAGAGCAAAATAGAAGAGCATATAGATGAAAATAGAGAAAGAGATAAATGACACAAATAGAGAAGGAGATAAATGATCTCACTTATTACAAACTGATACAAAGGATCAATCACAGTGGGGGGGCGAGGGATATTTATAGTGATACCGAATTTCCAATTACATGTTAACCTCAAGCTCACATGACTTAAGGTTAAATTACAATGTAATTACTGTATTAAAAACTTTAACCAAGGTTAACCATAGAGGTGGATCAATCAATTTCGTTAAGGATGAATACATTAAAACTACCTGTAGGCTTACATCAAGATGGCCATACGCTTACATCAAGATGCCCATAGGCTTACATAGAAGAAATCCTGTAGGCTTACATAGAAAGATGGCTGTAGGCTTGCATAGAGAGCGCTCCAAGGCTTACATAGCACTTACCCGTAGGCTACATCAAGAGTATCGTAGGTACTACATCATTGTCGGCCTTGGCCTAATAAAGTCAGATTACAAATATTTCAACACAAAGTTGTGTATTTGCTAGTCTGCTTTGAAAGATCTTTAGGAAAGTTTTCACCCTATGGAAATCCTTATTTGCAACTTTGACAGTGCTTACATATGTTGTGCTAATTTTTATTGGCTTGGCTATATATTTGAAAACCTCCTAAAAAGTATTAGAATTACTATGTTTTGGAACACACGCTTTGGAATCTGTTCATGTTGACACTTGTTTATTTTCTGTGGCAGGGACTTTACAGAAGTTCAGAAAATAATGACATGCGTCTTGGCACCTGTTCACGAAGTGATGACATTATAGAACCAATGATTAAGCCACAGTGGTTTGTCAACTGCAGTGACATGGGTAGGGAGGCCTGTGAAGCTGTTGAAGATGGTAGGCTTGAGATAATTCCTAAACAATACGAAGCGGTTTGGTTCAGGTGTCTTTCATGTTCATGTTTATTTGAGCTTTTGGTTTAGAAGTTTATTCATGAATGCGTGCTTTCAATATATAGAGAGATGGTTGTTTTATGCTCTTCTTTGAATTTTCTACATTTTGCAGATGGTTAAGAAACATCCGAGATTGGTGTATATCAAGACAATTATGGTGGGGTCATCGTGTCCCGGCATGGTATATTACCTTAGAGGATGATGCCTACACAGAGTTTGGGTTTTATAATGATCACTGGGTAGTGGGAAGAAATGAAGAAGAGGCTCTGGCTGAAGCACGTGCAAAATTTCCTGGAAGAAAATATCGTATAGAGCAAGACCTAGATGTATTAGACACATGGTTCTCTTCAGGGATTTTCCCATTCTCTGTGATGGGTTGGCCTGAGGATACTATTGATATGAAGACATTTTATCCAACAATGCTGCTTGAAACGGGACATGATATTCTTTTCTTCTGGGTAGCTCGTATGGTAACTCTAGGAATGAAGATCACAGGGAAAGTTCCATTTAAACAGGTCATTTCAAATGTGAAATTTACTTTTGGATAGTTTGTATTTAAGAAATAGACTAGGAGTAAAGTGCAACTGCATTCATTGTAGTTTTTATTGAAGGTTCATCTAACCAAGTAGTGCATAGAAAACGTATCATTTCTTATGAGTACATGGCTTTGCAAGGGTTCTTAGAAACATTGCATGTATAATGTTTTTATGGGTACTGAAAAGCTAATCTTAAGGGGATTTAAATTAAGACTGATATTTCTGTTTATGATATTCGACTTTTGCTTTCTTTAATGTTTTACTTAATACATGGAATGATGCCATGAAAAAGGTCCCTTTACTATTTAGGGTTAATGAAGGCTAGCTTTATTAGCAATGTGCTTAGTATTTAGGGCTATTTATGACCCAATCAATGCGTTTAAGGTTCCCAATCAATTTATGACCCACTTTATGGCCCAATCAATGCGTTTAGGGCTATTTAGGGCTTTGAGCAACATACAAAGAGTAATCCTTGTAACTATATAACCATATATATATATATATATATATATATATATATATATATATATATATATATATATTATTAAAGTATAATGCCCAAAAGTAACCAATTCTTCGAGGAACATCCAAAGAATTCATTCTTACTCCAATTTCTTGGAATTTTTTAGTCATTGGACTTGTCTAACTTTTAAGATCTATAATGGGACCTTAAAATTTTTCAGTTCAAGTGTAGAGTAATGTCGAAATGACTATTAAAGTTTGTTGCAACAGTTCATTGCTATTAGAGTTGTCACTCAAATATTGTGAGTACAGAGATTGTTCCTTGTTCTTCAGAGTTCCAAAGCACCAGAAGTCGGAACTTATGCATTGATACCACCTGCATGGAGTCCAGACCTCTTATGTGAGTGGATAAAATTCAAAAGCATGTTTTACAAATCAAGTACAAACATGATATATTACTTGGTGGGAATAGAGTAATTGGTGCTCACTGCTAGGTTATATTATCATTCATTGCTGTAAGCTTTTAACAAATAAAACTTGACCTATGTCAAAAGAAAACATTCAAAGTAAAATGAGGTACGCAACAGTGGGAAGTGACTGCTCTCCCAACATATGCTTCTAAAAGTAAAATATCAGCAAACTGGTGATCGCATTTATAACCTTCTTCCTGATATGTTGATGTGTGGCATTCAAGTGATCTGCCAAAGCTGAACTGTTATTTTTGTTGCATTTCAAATGGCTGCAGTGCTCCTTTATTCTTGTCTGGATTGATCTTCCCATTTAACTAATCTAAGCTTTGTCACAACACTTTATGAGATGAGGTATGCTTCACATTTTTTGGGATCGACTTTGTCCTTTTCCATTTTTAGAAAGCTTTTGACCTTCCTCTTGGGAGGTAAAAGGTAAAACCGTGCAAACATTGTATGCCTGGAAGATTCTTCTTATTCTATCGGATATTCCTGTCCCTTTCCTTCCCTTGTTATTACTCAAAGCTTTGGATATCCAGGTTCCACAGGGACATGTCCCCAAAGGCTCTATACCCATGGGGATGCGTATGCTTGAGGATGGGAAGAAGGGATGCGATGGGGATGCACCCCACGAATCACTCATCCCAACCATGCCCCTCTTACCCTTTGTTGATGTGTGGATGCACAAGGTGATGCCTAGGCATCCCTTGCATCAGTCCTAGAAGGGAAAAATGAAACAAAGAAAGACTAACCCTTGAGCAGATGCTGATGACAGGCACAGTTGTGCATCCTGTCCAAGCGAGCAGATAGCAGAGGAGAAAAAAGAAGACAGATCTCCTCTGAGGAATAACATGGGGGGAGTTACTAAGGGCAAGAAGGTAGGAGGACCAATTGAAAGGAAGGGCCCCATCTCCAGGAAGAAGTTCATCAGCTAATCACTCAAGGTGGGTTCCCTGTTTGTTGCTTTGACTGATACCTCTAGAAGGGCAGATATGTTAAGCGTTTTGGTGCTGGGAGTGCTGTTTACTTGGCTTCTGTAATAGTATATCTCGCTATTGAGGTCTTGGAGTTGGCCAACAATGCTGCCTGTGGTAATAAAAAGGTGACAAGGTGGGAAAGCTTCTAACAAGGTGATGATTGCCAGAAGGGGCAGGCTGCCCAATATTTGCTGGGAGAGGGCTGGAAAGGCTGCCACTCCCAAGTCACCTGTAGACAGTTATCTCTCTTCTAATTCCATTTTTTAATTCTAATGGTGCAACACTGTCTGTCTGAGATTGGAAATATTAGCTTTTCTGTGTGTAAGAGGAT
This sequence comes from Wollemia nobilis, assembly GCA_028583015.1. Classification (NCBI taxonomy): domain Eukaryota; kingdom Viridiplantae; phylum Streptophyta; class Pinopsida; order Araucariales; family Araucariaceae; genus Wollemia; species Wollemia nobilis. Next base: position 2,995,858 of record JAQPPZ010001629.1, on the reverse strand, counting down.
ATTGTTAGCTTCATTGAAATTAGATGATTTTATTGACAAAATGTCTCCTTGAAACTATGAATAAGATATGTTGCATGGGATGCATCCCAAGCTTCGAGGGTCATCTCGAAGACACATCTTGATGTCTTTAAAAGCCATCCCGATTTCTTGGAAACATGTGTTGCCATCTTAGAAACCTGTCCAGCTGTCTTGTGCTGCCCCCATCCTAGAAAATTCATGGTACATAGGTTGTTTTTTTTTTTTTTTTTTAAAGTAGGGTTTTGAAAGGGTTGCCCTTTCCCTTTTACATCAATTTAGTCATATTGAGCTATTTGGTGCTGCTGAGATTTGAACCTTGGTGTGGGCTACATCAACTATTTGTTCCAACCATTGAACCAAAGACCCGTTGGCAACTTTAGAGCTTGATGGTACATACTACATAGTAAATAAGAGAAAAAAACATGATTCCTTGGAAGGCTTCCACTCCCATTTCGACGTCCCACTTAAAATATTTTATCATTTGCAGTCTTTTGAAAAAAATATTTTCATAACTATTTAAAAATATTTAATTATTTGGCATATATATATTTTTAATATGTATATATTTTAAACATTTTTATATGCCATTAATTTTTGCTGCCAATATTTGGGGGCGGCTTTTTAGTGTTCCCATATTTCCCTGCACCCACCTAAAGTGGGAATGGTGGGACATATCTTCTTTGTAAGCTTGAAAACCTTCTCGAGATGTTCCAACTATCAGAAACATCTCGAAGTTGAGTTTCTTGAAAATGCCATGTTCAATTTCTCATAATGATGGTTCTCTCATATACCTGCGAGGTTCTCCTTAGATCAAGTCATGGTTTCCAGAAGGCTGTATTCATGTTCTCTGACAGCCTCAGTGCTATCGGTCACTTATTTTGATTGGTTGGATTGTAAAATTTCCATGAAGTCTGGATCAAGTATGCTTTTGGATCTTGCAGTTGAGATGTAGCACGTATTTTATGTTTAAAATTTCTTTTCTAGCCATCAGTGCTGGATTTTAGCTGCTGTTTAATTTAATTTCACAATCAATTTTTATATTTGTATGTTGAGCTTCTTCAAATGCCAAGTTCTAAAATAATACTTACTGTACTTGGAGCTTTCTTGCAACTTTTGTAGCATAGATTTCTACATTCACGTTTACTTTCAATGCTGATGTTAAACAAACATTGTTCTCTGGTACAGGTTTATTAAACAAACATTGTTCTCTGGTACAGGTTTATTTGCATCCTATGGTACGTGATGCACATGGCCGTAAAATGTCTAAGTCATTAGGTAATGTGATCGACCCTTTAGAAGTTATAAATGGTGTAAGTTTGGAGGGCCTTCATGGAAGGCTGGAGCAAGGCAATCTAGATAGAAATGAACTTGAGATTGCAAAAGCGGGACAAGCAAAAGACTTCCCGAATGGTATACCAGAGTGTGGGACAGACGCTCTCCGTTTTGCACTTGTTGCCTACACTGCTCAGGTAGGACACCTTTAATCTTGAGTTCTGAAGTACATCTATGGTATAACTTGTTGTATCTAACTTGCTGTGTATGCCTTAATTTTATTGCACAGTCAGATAAGATAAATTTGGATATTCAGCGTGTGGTTGGTTATCGACATTGGTGCAATAAACTGTGGAATGCTATCCGCTTTGCAATGCTTAATCTGGGAAAAGATTTTATACCCTCTGAGAAATTGGATGTCAAATCTCTGCCGTTGGGCTGCAAGTGGATACTTTCTGTTCTAAATAAAGCTATCGCAAAGACTGTCACAGCCATGGAAGCATATGAGTTTTCTGATGCAACAAGTGCAGTTTATTCATGGTGGCAATACCAATTATGTGATGTTTTTATTGAGATAATCAAGCCCATCATGTCAGCAGATGAAACTCGACATCTGTCTTAATAAAAAGGGCTACTAGGGATGCATTATGGATATGCTTGGATAATGGATTGCGGTTGTTACATCCGTTCATGCCTTTTGTTACTGAAGAGTTGTGGCAACGTCTTCAACAAAGGCCAGGTGATACTGCAAGGAAAGAGTCAATCATGATTTCTGATTATCCTGCCGTTGTGGAGGTTTGTAATGCAAAATTATATATGGTGTTGAACATTAGAAGAAAACTGTTGTGGTTCAAATTTTTAGCTGTACTCAGGTTACTACATTCACTGTTATGAACTGTTTGTTTTATTTAGCCGGTGTCACTAGTAATCATTGTTTTTGATTTGTTTATGGTGTGTAGTTTGTGCCTTCAACTTTTTATTTTTTTGTGTTGCAGGAATGGACAGATGATGAAATTGAATCTCAGATGGCTCTTATTGAAACAACAGTAAGGTCAATAAGGTCTCTTCGTATGGCGTACAAATTACAACCAAAGCAAAGGTTGGGAATAAATTTCCTTATAGACCATACAATTTTTCGTTCATGTGACCATATAATTATTTTTTGGACTAGCAACTCTTTTTATCGAATATTTGTCTCCTGACATGAGATTACAATTCCAGGCCAGAGTCTTTCCTTCTATGTAAAACTGATGAAGTGGCTGCAATACTTGAGAGTTGCACTACAGAGATTTGCATGCTTGCAACGTTGGCAGCATTGAAGGTAGGGATCAGCTGAATGTTTTGTGCTTTTGGACAGTCCCAGTGAGTTTGTAAATTTTTTATTTGCTAACTTCATCTTATGAATTCCCTAAGCAATGAAATTTTCTGTGGAGGTATCTTCATTAATAATCTTTATATTTTATTTATTTATTTCCTCTTTTACTGGTTAGGGGTTTTGGTTTTCTCTGAAGTAACTTTGATCTTATTTAATCTCCCTATGATACTGAAACCATGATTGTAAACACCCAATTGTGGGAACCACGATAGCGTGATTTTCATAGAAAGTCTTTGCTATGTTGATACTTGATTGATTTATTATTTTACTTGTTTAATATAATTTGTAAAATCTTGAGAATACCAGAACTAAATTTATCTCATAACTTTCTTCTAATTTTAAAACAAATCCAATTTCTGCTTGTCACAACTTAGATTTTTGTGAGAAGCAGGAGGAAAAGGAAACTATAAAGGACTATTTAATTGCAGGGAATCCAGGAATGTGAGAATGACTAGGAAAAGATTTAAACGAATGGCAAATGCTATTAAATGAATAAGAAAGAAATAAATGGACAATTTCTTAGGCAGATAAGAGGAGGATTAAATAATGTCCAAGTAGCAAATGCTATTAAATGAATAAGAAGAAATAAATGGACAATTTCTTAGGCAGATAAGAGGAGGATAAAATAATGTCCAAGTAGCAGGTGGCATGTCCTTGTAACATGTGCTCATGTCTGGTGGTTAATGTCCAAGTAGCAGGTGGCATGCCCTTGACACGAGCTTAAATATTTTTGAATGGCGATAGGCCAGTGTTATCTGGGTGCATGTCCAAATGGATTTGGCCTCATCCTGGGCATGCACACCTGCACTGGGGCCTGGGTGTGTGCACTGCACTCTAAATATGCACCAAATGAATCAATCATGCATCGAGAGCATTTTGGCAATGCATAAGTGATTTTGACATGTGCTTCAACCTTCCACATACTAATACCCGTGCACCCTGCATATCGCTGCACCTCACAACCCCATACCCTAACTTTGGAGCCTGTCATGGTACTCTCTATCCACACATTTTGTACCCCTGCACCTGTGCATTCATACGACCTTGCACTAGGCCAAGCATGAATGTCAAATTTGTATGCTTCCAAAAATCTATCAAGTGGGGTTGTTAGAGTAAATTAAGCATTCAGGTATGATATGCAAATCAATATATCAGATTAGTTGTGGTGTTGATACTGCCAGTTAAAATTAGTCTGATCGGCAGTTATCTCTCTAGGTATGTAATGTGATATATATTCATGTGAAACTGTAATACGAATGTGTGCAAGCGTTGAAATTTTATATGGTATCAAAGCTATCTTATATTGACCAACTGATGGGTTGGTGAGGACAACCTCTCACCCAATTCTATGTAAGGTATTTTCCAGCCGTGTTCGACGTGCCCAACCTGTGTTTCCCAGCTTGATCATCTTTGTCACAGAACCTGTAGTGCAGAGAAAAGCTGTGAGCCACTTTGCAATCCTGGATCTCTTGGTCCAGTTCGTGGAACGGTTCATGAGATGTGGCTCATGGTTCTGTGTGAAGTGGTGGAGCAGACGAACAGTCTGTTGTGCTGTGTGGGTCCGAGCAACATAGAGAACCAACGATTGAAGACAGTGAACTCTCATGCCAAAGGATGATTATTTCAAAATAATCCCCCAAACAAATAGAAACAGATCTAGATTTACAGGTGCCTATCATGTGAGTACGGGAAGGTAGACAAATGTAGGCCTCTCCATCAAGCATTTGGAGGAATTTGGCTCAGCTCAGGAACAAATTATTTGCTGAAATTCTTTGATACTTTTAATTTTTTTTATTTAAATTCTGCAGTGAAATCTTTGTTTTTGTGTCGAATCTTTCAGTAAAAGCTCTAAGTTATTTGAAGGCAATAGGATCTAAGATTCCTGTGGCGAACGGGAGGCTTTTCATTGTATTGTTGATAATTTTGTGGTATTCTTCAAACATCGGGGTTTTGTGCTGAATAAGAACCTGCTGAGCAATTATGGGTTCAAGTACCCGATATTTCTTACTATGTATCACATGACAGTGTGCATGCTGATGAGTTAACATTGGAATCACGTGGTTGAAGATGATGGTGCTGCTGGAGGTGATTCTATCATGAACTCAATTTGTTAAGATTTCTGCTCTGAGTGTCATATTTTCCGTGTCGGTGATGAGTGGAAACCTTTAGCTGCAATTTTTACTGGTTTCCTTCAACCAGGTGGTGGTAGCTAGGACGCTGTTTTTCACTGCACTTTTTGCCTATTTGATCTCCTTTAAGCGCGAGGCGTGGGTGACATATGCCATGTTTGTGCCTGTCATAGCAGGAGTTGTGATTGCTAGCAGGCGGAACCAAGTTTCCATTTATATGGATTTATTATGTGTATAAGTGGGTGACATATGCCATGTTTGTGCCTGTCATGGCAGGAGTTGTGATTGCCAGCAGGGGGGAACCAAGTTTCCATTTATATGGATTTATTATCTGTATAAGTACAACTGCTGCTCGGGCTGTAAGACCTGTTCTCCAAGGGACACTGCTTTCTTCTGGAAGGGAAAACTTGAACTCAATAACATTGCTGCTGCATATGGCCCCAATACCTGTTTAGGTTTTCCTGCCTGCTGCACAAAGGCAAAGACACTACAAGACGTGGGTAAGAGAGTTCTTTTTAAGGATATATATATATATATATACATAGAGGAATCGACAACTACCTTTCCTTTTAACAACTGGTCACAGGGTCAAGTCGCATTGCCTCCGATCGTAGCGTCCAATATATATATTATTTAAGTTCTCTGTTAAATAATATAAAAAGGGAGAAAGATTTAACCAAAAATAAAAAGCAAAGACATTGTACGTCTAGGTAGTTGTCTGCCATTGTAAGGCTATGTGTAAGTTCAATCAAGTTCAAGAATCTTGATATCGTGTGTGGTGATCCTTCTAGTTATTAATCTAAGGGGTAAGGTTATGAAGGAGATAGAGAAGATATTTCAGAACCTAAACGTTGTTGATGAAATACACTTTTGGTCGATGGATCTTTGACATTACGATTGTTGTTTGACATTTCAAGATCTGAGCAAGACTCTAGTTTGGCTTGCCAGATTGGGTGAAGCTTGTTGCTTGGATGGTTCGGAGTTTGAAGTCAGGAGATCGGTCCAGTTTGTGGACTACACAATTTAGAGTTCGGTCAAGATTTTGGTTAGCTTGGTTCGTTGCTTGGACAGTTCAGAGTTGTGCATTGGAGTCACAGAATCTGGAGTTTGGTCTGGATTTTAGGTTTACCGAGTTTTTGTGGTCGCGTACAACTTGCTTCTTGTCGAAGTCTCGAAGGCATTTCAGCATTTATTGTTTCAGGTATAGGAGTTTCAGAGTTGCCTTCAGCATTTATTGTTTCAGGTATAGGAGTTTCAGAGTTGTATCTCCAGTCGCATTATTGTATTTGTTTAAGTGTGACATTAACTCCTCTGCGATGGCAGTAAGACCTTATAAGGGCATGCTTGTGTGTGTGTTAATGACTAAACCTTGTGGAGTATTCTGTTAGAATAAATTAAGCATTAAGGTATGATATGCAAATCAGCATATCAAATCAGTTATGGTGTTTAAAATTAGTATGATCGACAATTTATCTATTCTGGGTATGTAAAGTGCTAGCTATATATTCATGTGATACTGTAATACGAATTCTGCAACTGTCGAAATCTTTCAGGGGTAAATTAGTAACAAATATATTAATTTGCATCTTGGACAATAAAACGGCTTGGGCCATGCTTAGTGCCTGCAAGAATCAGGGCTTCTTTTTTAACGGTAGGCTGATGACAGATTAGCCTTTTGTTGTTACGAATCTTATTCTGTGGTAGGTTCTGGGCATGAGAAATGGAGATTACAACAAATGTGGGCTGTCCAGCTACTTTTTTTTTTTTCGGTTATTGTTAAGCATTTTACACTTTAATTTTATGTATTTCATTTGTATTTGTTGGACAAACTGATATTTTCTCAGTTTTGGCCCCTTTGACTTTTCAAAATTCAATTATCGATTGTTAAATCCCATAAGGCATTAGAGAAAGAGACAATTTACCATAAATTTGCTCTCATCTTTGGCTTTTGTCCGTCTTGATGTTTTTCTCTCTATTTAGTGCTTGATTGTTTAGGTGATGCATTCTACATTTTACTTTCCAGTGATAAGTAGTTGTTATATACTATCAACTGATATCTCTACTTGACATCTATTTTTCCAGGTTCTAAGGGAAAGTGATGCGCCTCCCATTGGATGTGCAGTGAATATTGTAAACGAGCACGTCTCTGCATTCGTGTTGCTTCAAGGCATAGTAGATGCAGAGGTTGAACTTTCAAAACTGAACAAAAAGAAAGAAGAACTTACCAGGTAAGTTAAGGATTGGGATTTATACGCTTTGCCATGCAATTTCTTTGAGCTGACAATTTTTGTGGTACCAGGCAACAGGAAACATTATCGAAGAAAATGAACATTCCTGGCTATAAAGAAAAAGTACCAGCCAACATACAAGAAGAAAATCTTGACAAGTTAAATAAACTCATGGCTGAAATGAGCATAATTGAGGAGGCAAAAGCAAATTTTCAAAAACTTTTGCATGATGGCAAATAAAAGCAGTTCTTAAAATATTTGATTTTTAAAATCAAGATCAATTTTTGAGTAAAGATGGAACAGTATTTGTAGCTGTAAAATGTTATACCTCTAATTCTGTTAACTAGAAAATTTAAACACTTTTTGTATGAAGGCCTCTGGGAATTGAATTTTACATAAAGGGCTGTTTTGATTCTGTCTTGAGCATGAAAATTCAGTTAAAGTGTAATTCACTCGTCACAATTCTTAAAATGCACTTGTCTTCTTTTTTAATATGCATCTCTTTCTAAATGGTTGGGGCTAAAATGTTTGGATGCTAAAAAGAGGAGAAAGGGACATTATATATTTGTCTTTCTGGTGGAGCTTTGCCGAGATTTTAAATTTAGGGTGTTTAGGTGCATGCTAACTACATAGGGATGCATCGGCTGGAATATAGAAAATGGTTGTGGAATCTCAATTTAACCAAGGCCAGGAATATACTGCATTTTTTTGGTACCCATTAAAATTGCATTTTTAGCTCATAATTCCTTTGTCAACCAATTGAATATGGCACAAAATGAAGAAGGCACTCTGGTTTAAGAAAGGCTTTAACATGGTGTATAATACAATGGGAACATGGGTCGAGATACAACACATGTAATTCATCACATTAATAAATACAATATGATAGTAACATCAATATTAAAGGACACTGATTAAAATAACAATGGTATATTTCAAGCTAATACTTTTTCTAACATTGTGGTGACAATATTATGAAAAAATCTACAAATTAATGGTTAGAAAGGTTTCAAGTTTTTGGTTGTATGGGATTGAAATGGTTCTCACCATATTGTATCATATCATGACCACATTGTGGTATTACAATAGTTTGACAATTATGTATGTATTGCTTAGCAAGTTTTAAACCTGGGTCTCCTCTTTAAAAGCTGAGGAATATAACTGGTTGAACTAATCCCATTTATATGATGTACACCCTCTTATGTATTTCAAAATGCAATGAAGATTGATTTTGTTTTTTCTGAGTTTGTTTTCAGTCTGATATGTTTTTTTTGTTTGAGTTGCTAATATGTTTGATTTGCAATGCCGAAAAAAAATAATAACATACACAGAGTCTGAACTAGTTGCCAAATGAAAGATACGACAAATTATTGCAATTTCAACAATTTATTTGCTTCCAAATAAGATTACAAAGTTTTGATTCAGAATTTCCAGACTTGGGATATTTATCTTCAGACTTGCAAAGGAGTACCAAACAATGCTCAAAGGCTGCCAAGATGTCCCTGGATGTTGTAGACAATATTCACTATCCTTTGCCAAAGAGATGGAGTCAATATGATGTTGGAGTGATGAAATATAGAGGTATGATCTGCAACAGTAATGTTGTGCTTCAGATTTTGTAGATGCCACGATTTGCTCCAATGAAGCCTCCAAAGTAGGCGCTAGGCACTAGGGATGATAACTATAAAGTTTGGTTGCCAACACCTCCAAGTGAAAGTTATCAAGGTCTGAAATAAAGTGCGGCAGACTTCATAAAATGCTGATAACTCCTTATGGTTGACAAATTGGACCTCCAAACTCAATATCTAATGTGTACACTCAATGCCAAACAAGATAACACCAAAGTGATGACTGAAAATGGTCTCCAAACACAAACAACTGTAGAAATGGACAACCTCCCTAGAAGTTCGACCCACTATTAAAAATAATCCCAAGCCTCAACAATTGCAAATGAATCTTTGAAATGATGGCCTTGCCAAGGGCTTTCCAATGAACTAACACCCACAAAACTATACCTCCAAAATCCGAAGTTATGAACAAATATGTGTGGCTGCCATGAAAATACCAGTCAAAAATAAAATAAATTCCTCTCCCAAGGGGACCAAATTTGTACTTGAAATGATTGTTGGGACGAGAGCAATCCAATGATCTAATACCCACAAAAAGATAGTCCTCCAATCTGCAACTATGAATGAAAATGCATGGTTGCCATAAAAATATAGTCAACTTAAACCCTTGAAAAATACCTCAAAATGTCTTCCAATTCACAAAATAATCATAGAATCATGAATGGCCGATGTAGAGGAACAGAACCCATGTATTCGTTTGCCCAAATAATGATCTTCCAAAAATCTGCAAACCCTAATGTCAAAAATTTGAAGCACAATGGATTTCCGGAAGTAGAAATCCCTCAAATGGCTAGGTATGATCTCTCACATACGAAACCAATAACAATAATGGAGGTGTTCGTCTCCAAAACCCTTAACCTGCAAATCTCCAATTTTGAATTATGCAAAGTCTCCAAAGAGCTCAAAATGTGACTGTAACCCTCGATGCCCAATGGCTGTAACTTTTCTTTACTTATTTGCCTTCTTTTTTCTCATTAGGATTTTCAAAAATAAAATAATATTTTATTCTCTTAAGCCTCCAAAAGTGGACACCCCTTTGTCCTAGTAACATAACATTGTTTTTAAAAATGTTATAATTACTTTTAATAATTTTACTTTATAAAGTCATAATATAACTTAATATTATAAAGTAACTCTCTCACCAATGAAATATAACATCATACTTAGGCAAATAACATATTAGCTCCTCAAATGATGATGCACAACCACAGCTCCAAACTGAAGCTCACCAAAACTGTTGCGGACAAGACCTCCATTAAACCTGAGTCCCTTAACACTGCACTGATCAACCTACAAGGATTCTGAATAGGCTATCAGGATCACAAACACTGCTAATCACAAAAGAGAGGACATTACAATTTAATAAAAATGTTGTCAATGAGATTTGAACCTTGGTTAAGGGTGAAACTTTTCATTCCCTAACAATTGCTTTAAACCTTATGGGCAATATTTTGTTCTAAATTCCAATGTTAATGTTCACCTATGAGATTTGAACCTTGGTTTAAGGTTTCAAACTCTTCACTTCTAACCAATTGCTCTAAACCCCATAGGCTTAGAATGGTTTTAAGTTTATTACAGATCAATATTATAAATTAATATAGATGTTGCATAGACCTAACTGGATTATATACAACTGTTAAGGAATAAAAAATTGTAAATTTATACCATCAATGTTGAATCTAGGTGCAAGCAAACATTTATAAATTATTGGTGCTGGAGTTGTAAATTCATACCATCAACAATGAATCTAGGTGCAGGCATTTATAAATGATTGGTTTTTATACATTGGTAAATTTGCAAAGTAGCCACACCAAATCTAGGTGTATGTAGACATATGTAAAATTATTGGTCATAGTTATACATCCAATTTTAATAAGATTTTTATTATGTTCTTAAACCTTAATTCGAAATCGAAGTTATAATTGATGTATGTTGAAGTATGGTTTTCTATGGAAACAATGTTTTTTTTCTATACTATTCCATCTGTATAATACATCATTATTTGAGTTGATTATTTGGACTAATATGTTCTTTATTAGTGAAATCATCTTGGTTTTGTCATAGTTAATCATCAACTTCACCTTGTATAATGTCTTATTGCATAATCATTTACTTCTCCATTGTTTGCAACTTATAGCAGGTTAAATGTTCAAGAAGTTTTGTTAAATTGACACTCAAATTTGATAATAATATAGATGTGGTCAATCTGTCGACTTTTTGTTTTCATTGTATGAAATACTTGGTGCTTTGGTCTTCCCTTTCCCTTTGTTTTGGTCTTCCCTATATATATAAGACTTTTGCTTGTTAATGATAATCTTTTGTGTGCATATGTGCACTTGTGCATGCATGTGTGGGGTCTTTGATGACTTAACTCTTTTTAGTTGTAAATTTGATCAATTAAGCAAAATTGATAATGGTTCCTTACTCTTTTTTTTTTAGTATTGATGTGTTTTATAATTCTCTTTTATTCCTCAATGACCTATGAGAGCTTGACATAACCAACTAGCTTGATAAAAACAGGAGACAAGTGTATGAATTGTAAATTTTTTATATCATTTTCTTTTGTTTGGTCTTTTTTTCAACAAGTTTACATAGGTTTTTATGAGGGGTCCCAATCCCGTCATACTAAGTGGGGTTTGAAGGCCAAAGCCCTTACCACTGCAGTAAGCTTGCAACTTTTTGTTTGGTCTTTTAAACATGCATTGAAATTGTTTATTCTAAATGAACTTGTATTTTTTTTTGGTTTAAGATTCCATCATATGTTAAGAAAATGCAACAAATTCAAAATCAAATGATATTTTTTCATTTGATGTTGAGTCATGCAAAAAATGTAGTTGAAGTATTTTAGAGCTATCAAATATGAAGAAAATAAATAAAACATTAACCAAGAAAATCTTGATACATTTTTATACACCTACCAAAAATAAGTTCAATAGCCTATTTGATACTCAAACAAAATAAAATAAAAGACTATTTTTGATACTCCCAAGTCACAAAAATTTAAACATAGTGTATTTTGAGAAATTAAAAAATAAGATATGAAAAGTAGAAGCCAAATTGAAACCCAAAATGTCAAATGAATTTGAGAAATAAATTTTACATAATTTTAGAAGATTAAATGCTTGAGTTGAAAGAAAGAGTGTTCATTGGGCCAATCTAGTAATGTATTTGCTTCATTTGATACATAATAGAAAATTATCTCTTGTACTTATGTTTATCAAATTGCTTTGCACACCACATTAAGTTCATATATTGACTCAAATTTTACATATTATCTTGCATATTTTTAAGCATGTAAGTTGGGTTTCCACTATAGCTTACAATAAGGAGAATAAACAATAAATATTTTTAAAGTAGGCTTTATTAAAGTCTTTAAGCACTATATTATTTGTTCTCTTATTGATCATAGGAAAAAATATTTCGTAAATAAGATCATAGACTAAATATTACACTCTCAAAGGAGAAGAGAGCGGGAATATTTATCTATGGTTACTATATATGGTTTTAGACAAGAAATTTATTTTATTGTTGGAGAAACTTGCATTCTCGGCTAGTCTTGGTTTATAGAGATCCTTAATCATAAACAATACAATGACTTGCTAAATCGGCATGTTGCACCTAGCTTAATCCTAACATTGTAAGGGAGTAGGCAAGGTGACAAGGGTTTTAGGGTTGTTTTGCTACATAACTACTCCACAACTTGGACTATTTGTGTGATTCTTAATTCCATGTTATGAAGTTTATGGTGGGATGCCATGATTGATCATAGAATAGTGGACATGAAGACCTTGAGATAAGTTACTAATATTGAATAATAGATCTAATGCCTTTAATAGGTCTTTGTTATTGTCAACAATCAATTTAGAAGTAGGTGATTTTGCCTACTCAAAATTTAAGGAGAGGTTCATTCAAGTATAGTGCATCATTGATCACCATACTTGGCTCAAACAAAGGCTAAATATAATTCAAGTATACAACCATGTCAAATCTATGTTCAGTGCAACCTACTATGGATTTGCATGTGCTACAACTAGTGGCATGAAAAAAAGGGCTTATGCATGCTACAACCAATACAAAGACTAATAAAGTATGTTTTAACTTTATCAAGCCTAAATTTACAACTTATGCTTTAGGGTATTTTTGAGAAGTATCATTCAAAAACCAATGAAAATAACCTTCATCGAATGCATAACCCAAATAACTTGGTGGTATTCTCATAAGGAAACACACCCATTCCTTTACGATCATTTTGCTTAACTTTAACAACATGAAAGAAAGTTTTTGACATAGAAAATGTCTTGGTTTCTCACCTTTGTAAAATTGATAAAATATAAAAAATATACTTGAATAGTCCTTGCAGCGAATCTATACCTAAATAATAAATGTTCTCTCGTAAACCTTGAGGAATTTAATATTGCTTCCATCATTGTGTCATTCTTTTCTATATAGATTTTTTCCTTTTTATTTCATAATGTATATAAAAGAAGATAAAACTAGAAATAATAAAAATGTAAGTTAAAAATACAAATAAAAAAATAACCATCAAAATTTTGAAGAAAAGGTAAATTCTTTGTCTTTAAAAATATCTTCATGATCTCAAAGATTAAACAAATATTAAGCTGTAAATTTCCAAAAGAATATTTCTTTGTATATTATGATCACACTAATTCTTGGAGTGACAATATTCTATATGAAAGAAAAAGGTAACATAAATTCTAAATAATTTTAAATAGTTAATAAAACAAATCTAATTTTTTGTTAAGTTTGACCAAGTTATAACCATCAATAATACATTTCATCAAATAAAGACACTTGTTTAAAGTATACTATTTATATCTTCATGCTTATGAAGAATGTACATATTTTTGAAGCGAACAATGAAAGAAAGAGGGATTGACCACCCAACCACCCTCCAATTCCCATTGCATACTAAGATACACCAAGTGCCATATCATTAAATTTTGCCAATAATAAATTTTTATAATTTTGTAACCCTATTTTTTTCCTTTCTTGATCGAGGCCTCCTTGAGTTCTTATAGGACAGAGGATTTTATTAGAAAGCTACAACTTGACCTTGTAACCTCATCGAAGCTTCAACTTAACTATAGAAATTCAATGTTTCATCGAGAAGGATTCAACTTGATCCTAAGCAAAATTAGCAATTTTAGAGGGAAAGCTCCAACTTAATCCCTTGAAGATACAATTGATATAAAGTCCATACTTCTTAGCTCCTTGAACTCCACTTGGTAAGCCCCAAATAAGATTCTTTAACAAGCATTTACAGAATTTTAAGTACCCTTGAACATATAATGGAAGGAAAGTCCATATTTTCGAACTCCTCGAACTCCACTTGATAAACCCCAAATAAGATTCTAAAAAAGCATTTACAAACTTTCAAATACTTAAATTCATTGCTTATCATAGATGCAAACATGCTTTTATTATATATATAATATTATCTACATAAGCTTCTAAATTAATTCTTCATTCAACTTGAATTGATGTTATTTAGGGTATTTTGATTTCAATTTCTTACTCTAAGAGTGAGGCACGTTTGGAAAGCCTTCATTTTTTCCTTTAGTTCCCACTTTATATCTCTTTCCCATTTTTTGTGATTCTTTCTCCTATTTATTTTACCTCTAAATTCATTGCTCATCATAGATGCAAACATGCTTTTATTATATAGGCAATATTTTTTGCTACACATGCTTCTAAATTAATTCTTCATTCAACTTACATAAATGTTACTTATGGCATTTTGGTTCCAAAATCTTACTTTATGAGTAGTGCACTTTTGGAAATCCTTCATTTTTCTTCCTTAAGTTCCCACTTCATAACGTCCCATATTCTTCGTGATTGTTCCCCCTTCCTTGTATTTTGCCCCCCATCCCAACCCCCTTTTGCATTTTACCTTGTTCTTTCTCCATATGCTTCCTCCTTACTTTCTATTTTTCCATCCTCTTTTTGGTCTTCTCATATTTCTTTTTATTCTTTTACAACCTTTTCCCTCTCTTTCTACTGTTCCTCCCCACTTTTCTCCTTGCCATCATCCTCTTTCATTACACCATAACATATATATTTTAAAACTATCTATTACATCATCACCACAAAGTGGTATTACATCAAGTTGGCTATTTTAAGCATGTATCCTTGGCAAGAGTTGAACCTCGGTCTCCTCTTTCAAATTTGAGGAATCTAATGTCTATTTTCGGTTGAGCCAATGCCTTGGATATTTAATAATTATTTTTTGCTTGATAATAAGGGGTTTTACTCGGGCCCCCCACCCTTGACAAATTACATCTCTCTTCTTTAAAGCTTGAGAGTTTACAAATAGATACACTTCTCATCTTAATTGAGATGCTATAGCTAGAAACCTACATTATTTTATATAAAATGTCTGAATTCTTGATTTTTATTTTCTAGATCTTTTCAAATTTTTGTATGAATACAATTACTCCAGAATTTAGCATCTTTCTTGATATTTTCCTATAGCAGCCTTCACAATTCCAAAACTTCACCTCTACTATATATGCCTTACATCTTAGTAGAGTAATATTTCCAAAACATCACACTATCATAGTCCGCTTTACCAAATATGAATTGCTAGTTTCCTTCCTCACTAAAGTCATAGCCCTTCATTGCTCTTCCCATCGTTCAAACCCTAGTTGGAAAATATTTGCAATTTTATTTTTCGCCACTTGAAAAATCATCACTGCCCTTATTTCGAATGGTTGACTTCATAGGGTCGTATCTCCCTCAATAATGCTTAGATTTTTGCATATGACCACTCATTTTAAAGCTATTCAATTTTTGCACAAGTTGGTCAAAGAATCAATTGAATCAGATAACTATTCACGAAGATATGGCTCCTAAAAGATGAGATATATTTTTTAGGAAAAAACCCTAATTATTCTCACTTTGCAATTTCGTTTTTCGCGACTTGAAAAATCGTCACTGCCCTTATTTCGAATGGTTGACTTCACAGGGTTGTATCTCCCTCAATATTGCTTGGAATTTTGTATAAAACCACTCATTTTAAAGCTATTCAAATTCTACACAAGTTGGTCTAAGAATCAGTTGAATTGGATAACTCTTCACAAAGATATGGCTCCTAAAATATGAGATATTTTTCAAGAAAAAACCTAATCCTTCACACTTTGCAATTTTAATTTTCTCATTGTAAGCAACCTTCCACACTCCTTCAGCCTTCTCAGCGATACACTCAGCATCCCAACCTTCCATTGCATCTCCTTCAGTTGACCTAGCCTTCCACTCTCCTTCAGCCTTATCAGCTTTCCACGTTCCTTCAACCATCCCAACCTTTCACAGTAGCTCCTTCAACTAGTCCAACCTTCTACGCTCCTTCAACCAATCTAGCCTTCCACACTCCTTTAGCCTTGACACTCCAAAGATCAACTCATCATTTAGCCTTCCACGCTCCTTCAACCTCTAGCCTTCCACGCTCCTTCAACCTCCAACCTTCCACACTCCTTTAGCCTTCAAATTTGTTGATCGTTAAAGCACTAGACCATTTGCTAGGCCCCTTAGGGGGCAACCCCCTGGATGAAGTAAAGTATATTTAATTTATTTTTATTATAATAATTATTTAAACTTTATTTTTCCCACGAGGTTTGGAGCAATGGTAAGGAATGAAGAATTTCATATTGTAAGCTAATGTTAAAATAGTATAGGTGATCCATAACATTTATTAAATAATATGAGCCTAACCAATTGAATATGATGACTTCAAGGAGGATACCTGGGTTTGAATCTTGCCAAGTTATACATGCATAATTGCCAAAAATGATGATATAAACCATTATGTGGCCACAATGTAATATATATAGGGCCCATTTCAATCCCACATAACCAATTAAAATTAGTCTAAACTTCACTTTATTCATAGTAGTTTACATATTCCCCTTATTTAAATTATACATTTTGATTACCCCTAAAGGCATCAAGGTTTGGTGACATGGCATTCTATGGACTTAGATTGCAACTTGGCTCTTTTCAATGTCTTAAGTTCCTACACTACCAACATAATACTCACACAACTTTGTTTAAGTTTTAGTACTTCAATATTGAAATATGTTTATTTCATTCATTTAATTTTAATCATAGATTGCCTCTATCATCAACATATAAAACATGATCAAGGGTAAATTAATTGGTTAGCATAAAAACATACACACTCAATTCTTGGATAGAAGCAAAATTTTTAACTAGTATATTTCATAAATTTCTTATAATGACTTTTTGACCTTCAAGACACCTAGCTACATACTTATCGATATCTTTTATTTTTTTAAAGCGAGGCCAAAACAATTCTACTCGTCTTTGCATTTATACATTTAAATTCTTATGTGGGCAACATTTGATACTTTGTGGGTTCCATCTAAAACCAACCTTCTCAAATAACATGCCATGTGTATATATTGATAAAACCATTAAATCTAAGCATCTCATCACTATTAATAATTTACCCTCCATAAAGTTCAATCTTTTTGGATCCTTTGATAGGAAGATCTCTTTGAATTTATTTGTACAATACATTTCTTTGCAAGTAATTTTTGTTGTAATCTCTCAACATTTACTTATATTGATGCATAATTTTTTTTTAATTTTCTACTAAGAATATTTGCAACTTTTATTCTCTTTTTCTTAAGTAGCACATTATCCTACTCTTTCACGGTGGCATATAGATACAGAAAAAAGATTCAAATATTATTCCATTTAATGTCTACTGTTACAACATAGGCTTTGATACAAAGTGTGAGAACTCTTATTTACTCAAACCAAGTGTGAAATATCTTAGTTATTAAACCTAAAACACATCTAATGCTACTATTTTTAAAAAATAAAGATTTTGACTCTTATATACCCTGATATAGCCATTGACTATCTTTATTATTAGCTTAGGCCCTAGGTTAGAATAATCGATCCTTGAGTATTAGGGTTATTTTTGTTAGTTTATAAATCGATGAATTACGATGAAGTTGGATCACTATTTTTACTTCTAATCTTCTCTCACCTCTAGTGCACATAAGAGACTTTTTTTTTCTCTAAGTGGCCAAGAGATTTTATCCTCTATGAGTGGATAGGATTGTTTTGACACTTGGAATTTGGATCTATTTTATTCAAACATTATTTTATTTTTCTAGAATCTAAATTTTATTGTGAATATTTTGGTAAATGTGTTCATAATATTGTACTTATTAAACTCATTGCTATATTTGCCATTTTTGGAAGTTGTTTGCTTACAAGTAGTCTTAGAGCCATGGTTTTGACTTTGACAATACAAAAAGGTAATTGAGGGGTGAACATGCTATTTTAAAACCTCTTTTGAATAGATTCATATTTTTCAATTGGGTAATTTTTGTCAAATTTTTTTCCTGTTCCCAATATTTTAGTGCAATTTTACTGTATATTATTGTGACTTAGGCAAAACTGTTCATGTTTCTTGAACTAGAAAAAGAGTATTAGATTTATTGGGACCCTTATGGGATATTTATATCATGTTGATCATATTATCGAGTCAATCAAAGCAAGATATATCTATAGTAATATTTTTTTTGTATGCGACCTATAAAATCCTAGGGTTTCATATCCAAATAGTGGTGTATATGTGACCTTTGACTTCTTTGGTTGGGAGCCAATAAAATGAAGAACATAAGCTTATACTGAGAGGGGGGGTGAACAATATAAGATAATTTTTTTTACTTTTCAATCCAAATGATAACAACAATAATATCAAAGCAGTAAACAATGCACACATCATCACACACATGAGAGACATGATTTAACGTGGTTCACCCAATGTGGATTACGTCCATGGAGAAAATTTTCCTTATAATTTTTCTCAATGAACCTTTTGGGAATCAAATCCCTATTACAATGTTTATGGACCTCTATCCAAAGGAGATACCAATCCCCTATGCTCAAGTTTGTGGATCTCTATCCACAAGAGACCTCTGTCCCTATTGCTCTAGTTTGTGGATCTCTTTCCATAGGAAAACTCTATCCCCTCTACTCTGGTTTGTGGATCTCTCTCCATAGAACTCTATCACCTCTGCTCTGATCAACTCTGATCAAATATTCTCACAACTATGATCCAATCTGCTCACAACACTGATCTAGTCTGGTCACAAATACTGTCTTAAACCTACTCACAAGTCTACCTCAAATCTGCTCACAAGTCTACCTCTAAGCTGCTCACAAGTCTTCCTCTAACCTACTCACAATATTGTATTAAACATGCTCACAAGTTTACCTCAAACCTGCTCACAAGTTTACCTCAAACCTTCTCACAAGTCTACCTCAAACCTGCTCACAAGTTTACCTCTAACCTGCCCATAAGTTTGATCCAATCTGCTCACAACACTGTCTTAAATATGCTCTATGTCTCTGCTCAATTTTGTTCTAATACATGTTCATAACTGCTCATAACACATGCTCAAAAATATTTCACAAAGATGCAAAAAATTATCTTCAAACCTAGCACAAGTAGTTCACAATCTCTAGCACAAATGTCTCAATCTCTTTCAATAATAGAAGCACACTTGTTCTCAAACTCTATCCCAAATATTTCCAAAACCATTCAAAAATAAAGTACAAGAAGATCTTCACACTCTAATGCAATTGTTTCAACTTTCTCTCAACAATTGATGCACATGTAGGTCTCAAACCCTAACTCAAATATTTTCAACAATGCTTACTAAACAACCCTTTTATCTCCAACTTATGTTTTAGAAACATTTACTCAACAAAACACCTTAAATAAGGAATGATGTGCCCATACCTCTTAATTTGCTCTTGTGGAGATATGTCTTCAAAAACCTGTCTCACAAATGATTGATTTTTCTAGTGCCACTTTAAGGGTTAGATAGAAAAATACTTTATCAAAAAGATATGCTCAATTTATTCCAAACCAATGCTCTATAACACCCTTGTTTTTTCAAAATAAAACATCAAATCATGAACCAAATTCTTCAAATTTAATGCAAATATTACAAACAATCAAGACATATTTTACACCTTTTATCTCCCACTTTCATAAAATAATTTCCAAACCACTTAATGACCCATAACACAAATTTACAATATTAAATCAATCATTTACACCTTATCACTCCTAATTTTGCATATATAAAAATAAAATTTAATGACAACGATATATTCAAAATATTTGATAAAAATAAATCACCCTTATACCTCCTATATGCCAAAAACCTTTACACCAGAGCACACCCCTCAAACTCCATGCAAAGCAAATTTAATAAACCTTGGTACATATCTTTTACCAAAAATAATATTGCTGGCATAGACAAGAATCGACCCTCCGACCTCAACCTCCCAACGTAGTGCTTGATCGCTTGTACTAGCCAAGCGGTTTGAGACCTAACGTGTAGGCCTCCACCTTTATTCCCTTGGTGCATTTTCCGAAAAGAATAAAAACTTCAAAACTGGCGCTAGGGATAATTGAACCGCAAACCTCTGCCTAGTAAACGCCTTAGCCCAAATATAACCACCGCTAGGCCACCTTGGTGGATGATGTCAAGGAGAAAATGAAATTTACTTATTTCATTCTCCTTTTATGCTTCGAAATCAATGTTGTCCTATTTTCTTTATTCGTTGTCACCACTTGCACGATTGCACGAAAATCGAATATCAAGCCCACCTTTTATTTCCAAAGTCTTAGGGTATTTATATGCTTTTCATGCATGTTTTAGACATCGGCCCTCTTTCAAATTTATTTAAAATTAATTTGAATTATCTTTGGTGCATTGAACCTTATACTTAGGGATTATAATATTTTTAAAAAAATATTATAATAAAACCTTTTACCTTGGGTCTTTTTCCACCAATGAGAAGTCTTATTTTTTATTTGCAATTTAGAATCTCCCTTTGTTTTTTATTTACCAAATGAAGCCCTTGTTACTTTCAAATTCTCTTAATAATATTTAAATTTAAAATTTAAATATTATAATCCTTTTCTTCAAAATTCTCTTTGCTTTCTTTCACAACCATGAAAAATTCCTTTGCGTTTATTATTTCAACCTTGAAGACAAAAATTAACCTCTTCACCTTTGACATCAATGACAACCAATGAATTCAAATCTTTGACATCAATGACAACACTATACTCAAAATTTCCAACAATATCCCCCTTTGTCATTGATGGCAACCCTTTCTAAAAAATTTCTTTTCCTACCATTGGATTCTAAATCTTCTCCCCCTGAGGAACTGCTCCCCCTGACTGAATGCTCTCCCCCTTACTCAAATCTATCCCCATTTAACATAAATGGCAAAGGGACTCCTTTGGGGATAAATATAAGACTCTTAGCTCAGCCCTCTTCCCACCTCCTCTCCTTAAGGTGATTAATTTTGGGGTGGGAGTAAGACTACTCCTAATTTCCTTATAAGATACTCAAAATTTTCCTTTGGCAATGGCTTAGTAAATATGTCCGCAAGCTATTCCTTTGTATTAACATACTCCAATTTGACTTGCTTATCCATCACTTGTTGTCTCAGAAAATGATATTTGTTCGAAATGTGTTTGGTCCTTGAGTACATTGCTGGATTCTTTGAAATGTTTATGGCACTTGTATTATCACATAGTATGGAGATGGGATGATCATGATCTATCTTGAAGTCCTTTAAAGTTTACTTCATCCATAAAACTTGTGTACAACAAGCAACCACTGCAATGTACTCTGCATCTACTATGGATAAGGATACTGATGCTTGTTTCTTGCTTAGCCAAGAGACTAAACAATCTCCAAGAAAGAACGCTCCTCCACTTGTGCCTTTTCTGTCATCAATACTGCCTACCCAATCTACATCTGTATATGCTATGAGAGTGAAATTATCACTTCTGGGATACCAGAGTCCAAAATCCATAGTTCCTTTTAAATACCTGAGAATTCTCTTTACAACTAGTACATGTGTTTCCTTTAGCGTTGCTTGAAATCTTGCCACTAATCCCACTATCTGCATTATATCTGGTCTTGTAGCTATAACATATAGTAAGCTACCAATCATAGATCTATACAATGTCTAATTTACCTAAGGAGATTCATCATATTTACTCAACTTATATCCTGTAACCATGGGGGTACTCACTAGTTTACAATCCTCCAATTTGAATTTCTTCAACATTTGTTTTATATACTTGGTTTGTGAGAGAAATACACCCTTTTCTAATTGTGAAATCTATAATCCAAGGAAGAAAGAAAACTCCCGAACATTGACATTTCAAATGCATTTTGCATACTCTTTGCAAATTTTTGACACATCCTATCATTATTGCCTCCAAAAATGATATCATCCACATAGACAACCACAATTAATAAGTCATTTCCTTCATTTTTGATGTATAGATTACTATTAACTATTCCTTTTTTGAAACCTTGTTCTTGAAGATACTTATCCAACCTTGAATACCAAGCTCTAGGATATTTCTTTAGTCCATAAAGAGCCTTCTTTAATCTACATACATAATCTGGCTTATCAGTTAGGTTGAACCCCTCAGGTTGCTCAATGTAGATCTCTTCTTCCAAGATGCCATTGAGAAAAGTTGATTTTACATCCATTTGATATGCTTTGAAGTTTTTGAAACTTGAGAAAGCTAAAAATATCCTTATAGCCTCAAATCGTGCAACAAGAGAAAACGTTTCATCAAAATCAATCCCTTCAACCTGTGCATAACCTTTGCATACCAGTATTCCTTTATTCTTGACTACTTGACCATCTTCATTTAACTTATTTATGTAAACCTATTTAGTGCCAATTAAATTCTTGTCTTTTGGACATGGGAAAAGTTACCAAGTCTCACTTTTTTCTATTTGATCCAACTCCTCATCCATTGCCTTGACACAAAATTTATCTTCTCTCGCCTCATTGAAATCCTTGGGCTCAATTTTAGACAACAAAGAAAGATTTACATGTTCACTTGTTCCTATTATCTTTCTCCTTGTTTGTATTTCATATGGATTTCCAATAATCAAATCTCTTGTATGATTATTTTGCACATACCTGGATGGAGTCTTAGGTGGTGTTATTTGTGTTTCCTCTTCTTCTGATTCTTCACCTATTTCTTCTTGGCAACTTTCTCCTTCTTGATATACAATTTCTTGAGTTGGTTCTTTTGACCCCGTCTATTCATAAACTATCACATTTATACTTTTCATAATTGTACATGTCATATTATTATAGCATTTATATACTTTGCTCTTAGTGGAATATCCAAGGAAGATGTCTTCATCACACCTTGATTCAAACTTGCCCAAATTTTTCTCTTCCCGTCTAATGTAGCATTTACTTCCAAAAATTCTGAAGTACTTCATAGTAGTTGGTCTTTCCTTCCAAATATCATAAGGAGTTTTATGATGATTTACCCTCACATGATCTCTATTTATGATATACACAGCTGTATGAACTACCCCTCTCCAAAACCCATCTAAATTCTTGGATTCATTTAGCATAGCTTTGGCTATATTCTCAACAGTTATGTTTTTCCTTTCAACTACTCCATTTTTTGTGGGGTTCTTGCTGTTGAATACTCTCTTTTGATCCCATATTGTTCATAAAATTCTATGTATTATCTTGAAGTAAATTCTCCTCCTCTATCTGATCTTAGAAACTTTATCCTTTTACCTGTTTCATTTTCTACTAACTCTTTGAATACCTTGAACTTCTCAAAGGCTTCTGACTTTTCTTTCAAGAAATCTACCCAAGTCATTCTGGAGAAATCATCTATAAATAACTTGAAGTAACTTTCACCTTGTAAACTCTTTGTCCTTGTAGGACCACATAAATCAATATGAACTAGTTTCAGTGGTTCGAATGAAGTAAATTCTTTCAACTTGAAACTTATTTTTGTTTGCTTTCCATGCTGACAATATGCACAAATTGTGCTTTGTGGCATTTTTATCTTGGGTAAATATTTGACTACCTATTTGTTGCTTATATTCACTATGTTGTCAAAGTTCAGATGACCCATTATTCTATGCCACACCCAACTCTCATCTTCTTGTGATAAGAAATTTTTTTCTCCCTTAATTTCACTTAGCATGTAGAGATTGTTTGTAGTTCTACTAGCATCTACAATGAGCTTTCCTGTTTTGGATTTTATGATTTCACATCTATTTGGATGAAAAGTGACTGTGTGCCCCTGATAAAAAAGTTGACTTACACTTAATAAATTGTGCCTCAATCATTTAATATACAATACATTTTAAATCTTTGATTTTCCATTATCTAAACTCAAAGTCCCTTTTCCACAAATTTTTGCTGAACCATTTTCACCAAATTTTACTGATCCTTCATTGATTTCTTTAAGATCAAGAAATTTACTTTTATCACTTGTCATATGACTCGAACAACCACTATCAATAAACCATTGATTTCATTTATCTTGTAATGAAGAGCTGTTTGTACCAACATTGAATTTTCCTTTTCTTGCTCTTTTCTATCTTTCCAAACTTTTGAGGTTGTATTATTTTGGTCCTTGTGATCCTCCGTTTTGCTTAATTCAGAAAATACTATTTTACACCATTTGGCCTTGTGCCCAAAGTTATTACATTTGTAACAGATGATATTGTTATCCATAAGAGGTGCAAATAAATTGAAATTTCTATCAACATTATTTCTTACACGAACAATGCAATGTACAAATCTATGACCATATTTGTTACACGAAAGATAATAACCATGGAAGAAATTTTGTTACCTGTTAGATTGTCTTGAATAATATGGTCGCATGCTTCTTCCTTTGTTGTTTCTATAATTGACTTTTGTCCATGAAGCTTCTATGCTTTCTTCCTTCTTGGTGCTTTTGCCTTTCAATACATTAGCATAAGTCATGGGTTCTTCTTCCTTTGATATATTTGTTCCTTTGGATCTTGACTCCTCTTTCTGTTTCCCTAGCTTTATATCTTGCTATAACTTGTCTTTAGACTTTTCAACTTCCTTTCTTAGAGAGACAATTTTAGATTCCAACCCTTCACATTCTAACTCTTTCACCTTTAATTTTTCTGCCATATCCTATTCAATTTTCCTTACCTCTTCAAATTTTACCTTGAGCTCTGTGATATTTTGTAGAAGTTTCATCTTTGCTTCCTCATCCTCTTGGATTTGAGCCTTCAAACTTAAATTATTCCTTCTAATTTTTTCCAAGTTTTTAAGAGCAACAATAAATTTCTCTTTTATGTCGATCAAAGATTCTTCTCCATTTTCTGAGGTCATGTATGTTCTTGTGGGATATTCCTTCAAGATGTTAGGCTTTTCATGAAGGAACCCACTTTGATACCAATTGAAGAACATAAGATTATACTGAGAGGGGGGTTGAACAGTATAAGATAAAACTTTTTACTTTTCAATCCAAATGATAACAACAATAATATCAAAGCAGTAAAAAATGCACACATCATCACACACATGAGAGACATGATTTAACATGGTTCACCCAATGTGGGTTACATCCACGAAGAAAATATTCCTTATAAATTTTCTCAATGAATATTTTGGGAATCAAATCCCTATTACAATGTTTATGGACCTCTGTCCAAAGGAGACACCAATCCCCTATGCTCAAGTTTGTGGATATCTATTCATAGGATGCCTCTGTTCCCACTGCTTTGGTTTATGGATCTCTTTCCATAGAAGAACTCTATCCCCTATGCTCTGGTTTGTGGATATCTCTCCATAGGAGAACTCTATCCCCTATGCTCTGCTCAACTCTAATCAAATCTGCTTACAACTCTGATCCAATATGCTCACAAAACTGATCCAATCTGCTCACAAATACTGTCTTAAACTTACTCATAATTATACCTCAAATTTGATCACAAGTCTACCTCTAACATACTCACAATTCTATCTCTAACCTGCTCACAACACTATCTTAAACCTACTCATAAGTTTACCTCAAACCTGCTCATAAGTCTACCTCAAATCTGCTCACAAGTCTGCCTCTAACCTATTCATATTCTGATCCAATCTACTCACAACACTGTCTTAAACCTGCTCTCTATATTTGCTCAATTCAATTCTAATACATGTTCATAAATAGTCATAACACATGCTCAAAAATATTTCACAAAGATGCAAAAACTTGTCTTCAAATCTAGCACAAGTAGTTCACAATCTCTAGCACAAATGTCTCAATATATTTCAACAATAGAAGCACACTTGTTCTCAAAATCTATCCCAAATATTTCCAAAACCATTCAACAATAAAGTACATAAAGATCTTCACACTCTAATGCAATTGTTTCAACTTTCTCTCAATAATTGATGCACATGTAGGTCTCAAACCCTAACTCAAATATTTTCAACAATGCTTACCAAACAACCCTTTTATCTCCACCTTATATTTCAAAAAAATTTACTCAACAAAACACCTTAAATAAGGAATTATGTGCCCATACCTCTTAATTTGCTCTTGTGGAGATATGTCTTCAAAAACATGTCTCACAAACAACTAATTTTTCTAGTGCCACTTCAAGGGTTAGATAGCAAAATACTTTCTCAAAAAGATATGCTCAATTTATTTGAAACCAATGCTCTATAACTGCCTTGGTTTTTCAAAATAAAGCATCAAATCATGAACCAAGTCCTTCAAATTTAATGTAAATATTACAAACAATCAAGACACATTTTACACCTTTTATCTCCCACTTTCATAAAATAATTTCCAAACCATTTAATAACCCATAACACAAATTTACAATATTAAATCAATCCTTTACACCTTATCTCTCATACTTTTGCATATATAAATATAAAATTTAATGACAATAATATGTTCAAAATATTTGGCAAAAATAAATCACCCTTATACCTCCTATATGCCACAAAACCTTTACACCATAGCACACCCATCAAACTCCATGCAAAACAAATTTAATAAACCTTGGCACATACCTTTTACCAAAAATAATATTGCTGGCACGGATGGGAATCTACCCTCCGACCTCAACCTCCTAACGCAATGCTTGACCACTTGTGCTAGCCAAGCGGTTGAGACCTAACGTGTAGGCCTCCACCTTTATTCCCTTGGTGCGTTCGCCAAAAAGAATAAATTCCTTCAAAAATAGCGCTAGGGAGAATTGAACCGCAAACCTCTGCCTTGCAAACGCCTTAGCTCAAATCTAGCCACTACTAGGTCACCCTGGCAAATGACATCAAGGAGCAATTTTTTTTTACTTATTTTTTTCTCCTTCTACGCTTTGAAATCAACGCTGTCCTCTTTTCTTTATTCATTGTCACCACTTGCACGATTGCACAAAAATTGAATATCGAGCCCCCCTTTTATTTCCAAAGTCTTAGGGTATTTATATGGTTTTCATGCACGTTTTAGACGTCGACCCTCTTTCAAATTTATTTATTAATTAATTTGAATTATCTTTGGCACCATGTAACCTTATACTTAGGGATTATAATATTTTAAAAAAAATATTATAATAAAACCTTTTGCCTTGGGTCTTTTTCTACTAATGATAAGTCTTATTTTTTCTTTGTAATTTAAAATCTCCCTTTGTTTTTTATTTACCAAATGGAGTCCTTGTTACTTTCAAACTCTCTTAATAATATTTAAATTTAAAATTTAAATATTATAATCCTTTTCTTCAAAATTATCTTTGCTCGCTTTCGCAACCATGGAAAATTCCTTTGCATTTATTATTTCAACCTTGAAGATAAAACTCAATCTTTTCACTTTTGACATCAATGAAAACCAATGACATCAAACCTTTGACATCAATGACAACACTATACTCAAAATTTCTAACATAAACATGTATTTGTGACATACAAACTTGCCTAACAATGCTTGCATGAGATGAAAGAATCACCAACCAAGAAATTAAAACAAGCATCACAATATCCTAGAACACATTAATAGTTTTGATCCTCTTTCTTGCTTTGCTATCAACCTTATGAGTTCCCTTCCCACTTTCCTTGTAGAAAAACATTATGCCCATGAACCTCACTTAAGCCACCCATTTGAGGTTCATGATTATTTATAGTATAAGCACCATATATTGGATGGGCACATCTTTACTATTAATGAAACTCAAATAAGATGCTCTAATACTCTCAACCACACCAAGGCATGTTAAATAAGTTTTTAGAGAAACACGATAGGGATATTTCACCAATAGAATGAGCATTTGAGAGCAAATTCCAATAGATTTTCTTAAAGTAATGCAAAGATAAGCAAGAGGGACCTAATATTATAATGGATGACCCTCCATTTGATAGGAGTTTCCAGTATTAGGATTGAGGGTACTTATAAAGTATGACCTACAAGTTAGATCTCAGGTACTTCGAACATCAAGATACAAAGTTCTACCAATGCACAATCTTCAAGTAGGTTTCACGACACTTCTAATAATCACCTTTTAGACAAGATCTTGGTTTCTCCCTTATTTCCCAAATGCATTCCCAACCCTCTAGGGGAACTCCTACAAGTATGAGTGAGGTTAATTTATAGTTTGCTTATGCTTTAAATTCCACTATAGGTGGTGCTATATTTTTGCTTGAATGACCTCATGATATTTTGATTTCTAGAATCAATATCCAAACGTTTGAGGATGATGATCCTCATGATTAGATTTTTTAGATGGATTACCTCATACTCTTGTGTTGAGTTCTTGAACAAGACATAATCACCATTAGTCACTTCTATGGCTTCTTTTAGAAATATGGTATCGTGGTTATCATATTTTTTGACCAATTTTTAAGAAAATGTTGCTGCTTATGTTTGACAAGGGTTCCTCTACCTCTTATGTTTGTGTAAGAAGGGGAATGGAGAAAGTGTTACGAAGGACTTGCTTGTAATGCTTGTCACTCTTCTCCTCACCTTGAGGAAAGGGGGTTTTGTCAGCTTAGAGTCTACAGTTTGATGACTTTGTTGAAGAACACCAATGTTTTTCCTAAGATATTCTTTGGTGAAGCCTAACCTTAATTCAATTCTAATGCACCATACAAATGCAACAAACAAGACCGAAAACTAAATTATTTTTGATTTGATAAAAGCAAAGATGATTTTATATTTTAAAGGAAAGGGTCCAAGAGATATACAACAAACAACCTAGATGCAATTATACATGATGTTGATTTTTTATGATAACAAGATTAGAGATTTAGTTGGTCCCCTAAATGATCAAGATGCTATCTAGTTCCCTTTTTTCTTTCTTTCTTTTAATAAATAAATAGAAAAAGAGAAACTAATTTTGGTAAACAAATAGATCTCAAGCATAAATGCAAAAATGAAAGAGACAAGAGTTAGAAAGAACTTGGTTCTTCCATAGAGGTAGTAGCGCTATCAATATCATAGTGGCATTACCAATGTTATTACATCCTGATGATGCTTTCACTTTCTTGCCAAAACAAATTGTTTTAAAGGAAACTACCTGAGTTGGAGGAGAATATTAGGCTTCCTTGATCAACATTGAATTCTTGTTAAAATAGGAGATAAAAAGTAATAAAATAATTAAATCATAGATTAAATGACTAGTGATAGAAGCACAACTAGGATAGTGATAGTATTGTTAACACTTTTGCCTAACAAATGGTGCTTTAACTCTTTGTGACTATGTTAGAAATAGAGAGCAAAATCACCACCAGAATTGCAATCTAACAACACTTTCACTTTAAAATTTAATAAAGTGAAAATAAATGCAATAAATCATTGCCTACCATTTTTCCCAAACCATCAGGTCTTCCCTCTTCTTCGTTGTTGGTATTTCCTAGGTTCCTTATTTTATTTTGAGCGACTTGTGTGTTCAATGGTCCAATATTTTCAAGGATTTTTGGTTAAAAATTTTTTGGTCCTTTGAAGTTAAATTTTGATGGAGTGACAAATGGAAACCCTAGGCCAGCTGGTGCTGGGGGTATATTCAGAGATCACATAGAGAAGATCCTCCTAGATTTTACAGAGAATATGTGTTTCCAATCAAGCCATTTTGCTGAAGCTTGAGCCCTCTTCCAAGGTATTGTTCTTTCACACAGTCTCTAGTACTCTAATTTAATTGTTGAAGGGGATTCCAAAATCATTATCCAGAGCATTACAAGGACCCAATCTATATCCTAGAATATTTCCAACTTGATTGCTGAAGTGAAAAGTTCTCTAAGATATTCCACAAATGTCACCTTCCAACATGTATTTTGTGAAGGGAACCGTACTGCAAATGTTCTTGTGAACATGGGTGTGTCTGAGCCCAGTCTCACCATTTGGAGTGATAATTTCTCTCCTTTCTTGATGGTAATCCTCTACCTATTTCTTTCCTTTAATTCCCTTGTGCTTGGCTAGGATTTTTGGTGGAGCATCCCAGTTGCTTTTCTCTCATGGAATATAGACAATAACGTCATCTTATGGACTCTCCATGTACCTAATTCTCTGTTATCTTTGTATCTCATGAGGGGTGAGCTTCGAGTTTTTTCCACATGCAACCCTCTTGGCCATGTGGATGTCATGTGTGGAGGACCCACTATCATGAGAATATCACAAGTATATTTTAATTATCATCCAAATGGGTATGTCATTGGTGGATTTTTGCATTTTTCAGCTAATGTCACGCATGCCAATTCTTCTCCAATGCAACCTTTAGCATACAATAACATTTTTTTTGTGTGAATGCCAATTCATGATGCAATTGGCACTAGATAAATCATCATAAAAGGTGGTCATATTAGAAATAATATATCAAGGATCCCGTGCCTTGTGTGTAATCTCCTACATAGCCTCCACCTTAGCATTTATCCTAGTCACATGTGGTAGTTGGACTCCTAGTGGAAGACTCAAATATTTGATCCTCTAGCTTGGCATTCTATTCTTAGTCCTCAGCCTTACATGGAGTTGCAAGAGGCTATCTTCATGATGACCACTCACCACATCACTCATCACATTGCATGGATGGTTATTGCTATTTTCTATGGTGGTAATATTTCCAACATTTCCAACTCCAGTTATCTTGTTAGATGTGCCGATAATATAGAGAATCAATACCCCCATCAAACTATGACTAGTCACGGGTTGGATTTTCATAATCACCATTAAGAAATTTTTTTATAGTTTTTGATAAGGGTTTCTTCTAAATCAGGTGTTCTCTCCTTATTATCCCAAATCCTATTGATTTGAAATCCATAAAATTTGGTCCTGCTCCCCATTGGGCCCTTCATGCTCAAGTCCTCTCCCATGTGCTAAGTGATACTTTCCCGAGTGTAATTATGCTCCATGATTTTTAAGAGTGGGTTAGATGTCTTCTGCATCACCATGGTCTAATATGGGTTCTAGAATGCTCCTTTAGTTTTAAAATCACTAGCATTCCACCCTTCACTTCGTGCTCCATCCCTTATCCTATTTTTGAGTTGTCCTACTCGTTTGTTTCCCACTTACTTTTGAGTCCCACACATGGCCAAAATTGAACCTTTTGTTCTCCATATCACTCCATTGGTTGAGGATATCTTTCAGGATCATGGCCTCCATTTTTTGCAACTGTTCAATGGTAGTGATTCAGATCTATCCTCGAAGTTCATTCAAATGTGGGATGGGAGCCACGTTTTTCTCTATGAGTTGAGATTCACTGTTACAGTTGATCTTCTTGTAGAGATAATTGGACTTATGAACGACAATGAAATAATTAATAGGGAGAAGTATTCCCTTCAAAATGAGTTGGAATTTTTAAAAGATAGATATGAGACTTTGGGCAGGGACAAAGGAGGTATTATTAGAGAAACACTACCTAAGCCTTGGGACATTGTCATGGTGACTGTATTGTAGTACTTCACTTTGGACAGTCCTGGTGCGGTCCTAAGGAGCTTCCACCTGACGTTACTCAATAATTTACGGGGAAGAAGTCCATCAATATCCCAGTATATCTCTTTAGATCTATTGAGTGATCTGTGGTGAACGTAAATAAGGGAGTTTCTTCCTTCCCTCTTCACCAAGGTCTCCACATGGTTATCTATAGGTATGTTTAGGAGAGATAAATTTGAAGAGCTATGGTTTTCACTACTGGACCTTTGGATGATATTGGTGGAGATGTTTCTATGTCTTCCAAAATCAATTATGCCATGTATTTTGACATGAAGGTGGAAGGGACCCTAGGTTCCCTGAAATCTGAACCTCGACACTACACCACAAGAAGCAAAATGGGTAGCGGTAAGCACAAGATCCCTATTATCGTTGACAATTATAAATATTTTGATGATTCCTTATCATTTTAGGTTAGGTCGAAGAGTGCGTCTAAGAAAGGCTAACCCATGTAAGGAACCTTAAATCAACCTCCCTTGTTGGCCTCCCAGTTTTCTTGCTGGCAAAACCTCTCTGATCGAGGTCATCTCCAGGACCTCCATGAAATCATGAAAGCTCTTGAGAGGGCGGTCAAGATGACCTCTTTTATCATTTCTCAAGCGAAATATCTCATGGATGAGTACAAGGATAAATACAAAATCCTGGAGGAGTTCAAGAGCTTGGTGCACACAGATCACAATGCTTGCAGCCAAGACTCTAGACACCCTAGCAACGAACTGTGCAACATTGTATGTTGTGGTTTTTTACTTTTTGTTTTTGTAGTGTCTTATGTTTCTTTCTCTATTCCTTGTCTACCCCTGCATGGGCTACTTTTACATATTTTTGGGTTCATTTCCATTGCCCCTGTGTGGGCCTTTAAGTCTCTTTTTAGTGGTTTTCTTGATGACCCTTTGAGGGTTGGTTATGATATTTTATTTTTAGTAAGGAGAGTTTTCCTTAATTATCTCCATTTTGTAAAAGGTTACATGATCCTTTCAAAACCCTTTTTACCAATAAAAAAATGATAGAAGGTCCTTGACTAGGAGGTACAAGAACCCTACTAAGTGTAGTAAAGTAGAAAGATTGCTTATTCTAAATACAAAATAACAATGATAAAATATGAAATGTAAAGTTGAATGCAAGTATAATGACCGAATCAAATTAGTGTGCAATATGATTAAGGATTAGAGTTAGAAAAGCAAATATAGTGTCAAAAGCAAGGGGACAAAGCACAACCCTAAAGCACACTTGTTGCTCCAATATGTTAAGGTTGTTTCCCCCTTGTTGTGGAAGCTTGATTGAAGCCTTCTTGTTGCTTGAAGATAAATGAGATATTGAGAGTCTGAATGCTTGGATGCTTGAATATTTGAAGGAAATATTCATAATATTATGACAAGATTTTGGTATAATATTGTTATGTATGGAGATGAATTCTTATGATTCTAGTTGAAATTTGGTAGAATTTTATTGCTTTCAAATTCATTATTGATTGGGCACCCTAAGTGCTAGTTTTATTGGAAGCCATGGCTCATTGGGGGAAGGATTGCATTGAAGAAGGTAAGAATTTTTAATCAGATCAAGATTCCACTAATAAAGAAAGATTGTAAATGGTAATTTTTAGGCTTGGGATTTTTTTTGGGTATGTAAATCAGATCTTGGTGATTAGATCCATTAGTACTAGAAAGATAAAAGGTACTAACTATCATTTTTTTTTGTTTTGGTGTATGATAGTTAACTTTATTGGAGGGTGAGAGTGTTGGAAGTGTTAATGCTCTAACAATTTTGTTGAAATAACTGTTGCTAGTCAAATTTGGACGAGAAATAATAAAAAGTAAATTTTTTCAAAATTGCTATCTAGGAGGTAGTGCTTTCACTCATGCCCTAGCACTTCCACTCCTAGAGAAATCAATTCTCCCAATTTGAGCTTAAGTATGATTGATTTATTTTAGTTGGTTGATGAAGATATTGGCAAGCTTAAGGATTGATGATGCACTCAACATTGGGTACCTAAATTTACCCCTTTTTGATGCATTTATTGTATAATGAATGTGTTAAAAATTGACATAGATGCCCCAATTTTTGAACAAAATATTTGCTATTAATTAGGGTTAGTGATGCAAGATGATTGATAATTTTTATTGTTTGCTTAGAGGTGATGTTAAATTTTATGTTTTGAGCATTTAATGTTGTCATGCCTTAGTATGTCCACAAAGTTTTGGAGGGAAAATCAAGCTGGATCAAGAAAATTCAATTTGAGTATGATCCACAGTAGTACTATGATGAAGAATTAAGGATGAATAATAAACATAAATCAAGAAGTCTAGGGGTAAAAAGGTTGGGGGGTAAAATTGAATTCATTTTTGTTGTATAGAGGACGGAAAAGGATCTTTAGAGCTTGGATAACAACTAATATATTTAATGGCCCAATGCGTATGACCACCATATTGAGCCAACCAGTTGAAGGCACCTGCAACTAGAGAGGGATCATGAGCATAGCTACATATAGAAAAATTACCCATTTTTGGATAAATTTTCCTTGAAAAGTATACCCAAAGGAATGGCCAATGCTTTTATGCTATGACAACACTAGCATTACAATGATGCTTTTTCATGACAATGGGATTTTTGCACTTTGATGATGCTTTTATCATATGGTAATAATATTTTTAGCCAGGAAATGCTTTTTCTACCAAATGGTGCTTTCTTTACCCTATGACACTTTTGTGTTTGGGTGGTAATTTTTTTTGCTTTAAGTTTTTATTTGATTTTTATATTGATTTACAAGTTGTGAGGCTAACAAGTTACTAGTTTTAGATGCAGGAGCATTTATAGACACTAAATTGTAGGGAGTGGTGGCCTTATGTACTCAAGACCATTTAGAGTCTCTTAAGATTTATGTATCACACTTTATTGGTGATGTTAGGGCTATACCATATGGCCCTTATGTCAAAGAGTTCAACTAGTCACTCTTCATGACATTGGCAGTATGTTGGCATTGAAAAATGAGTACCTTCTAACTGCCATAGGGGAGATGATAGTCACATTAGAGGACATATGGAGGATCCTTAAGGTTCCCATTAGATGGGTGTAGGTCCACATAAACTAGGACTAGAGGCACTACTTGAAGAGATTTAATGGAATTGGATACTTCCCATTCATGAGGTTATGCATTGACATCAATGTTGCTTATGTTGGGGGCCATCTTGATAGACATACAATGCTCCTACATGCCTTGGTTTCTATTGTGCTCATTGGGGACACAAGTAGGAGTGTGGTCCATTGGGGCTATGAAGAGGCCATGGCTGACATGCACAACAAACAAATACTTTTAATGTGGAATTTTGGCACTGGGACAAATAAGAATTAACATTTTGAGGAAGGAAAAAATAGGTCCAATAGGCGCACATTGAACATTTCTAGGAGATCAAATGATAATATAAGGATAAAGTAGATATTGTAGTAACCATATAGACAAAACCTTGGCTTGCAAGATGATGTCTATAACTAGATCATGTTAGATGAGTCAGGTGGCTAGTAGAACCATAGGGACAATAAAAGCTTTCCTATTTTGATCACATGGTCTACCAATTCAATGCTAGGAAGGGGATCCTAGGAGGGCTAGTCTAGTATCAATGGTTCACCAAGGAGAAATAGTTCAAGCCATAATTAGATATTTATTCATACATGGAGCCTCATATAATCCAATAATATCAAACCTAGGTACCGATGATTATGGTACTAGTGATGGGTATTGGATATGGTACTAAACCATTAGGCCATAGAGGTTTATTATTATTGGGCTATAGTCAAGGAAGCAATGATCATCTAGTGGGGCATAATAGACAACACTAATTTTAGTTCGATGGTATAAAAAGTATCATAGACAGAGGGAGGCATAGGCAAAAACGATGACAATAGTTGGACCACCACTGTTAGAACTATTGATGAATATGGTAAGTGAGATAGGACAAAGTAGATCACCTCTTTTTCCATAGAGAAAAGTGAGATACCCCAACTAGGAAAGTGGTATGTTTGAAGGCTATGCTAGTAGTCGCTCAAGCATAGGCAATGACATGAGTGGTGAAGAGAGACTAAATTGTAGTATGAGTCATAAGGATGCGATAAACCATTAAATATTTGTCTGTGGAGTGGGATGTAGTGCTAGTAAGGGTTGTAGCAACAATAGGAGAGGATCCAACAATAACCAACTAATTTAAATATTCCTAGACTAGATAACACAAGTATAAAGGGACTTGTAATGAGAGATTGAGTGGATGAATCACTATAGAGTAGAATATCATGTAGCCATCCTAACAAATAGGTGCCTACCATTATTGACATGGATACAATCATAAAACCATGCTTGATCTGTAGTATGCTAATCATAACAATTGATTAGGATGCAATCGTTTGTAGTAGGACTTTAGCTTATATAAATGAAATATGTATATATAGATATGTACAACTAGATATACAAATTTTCTTAGAGATTTGTCTAGGGAGAATTTAGTTGGTTAGAATTCATAATATTTTATAGAAATGAACAAAAGCAATCCATCCACTCAAATCTTATATAAAAAGAACTAAGGGACAAAATAAAGGGAAAGAGAGACAAAGATTTAGATTGTATTTTTATGCACCATAAATAATCATTGCATCCATAGATAAGATTACATAATACTTTGATAAGAAAATTAGGAGTAAGAGGGGGGTATTAATACCAATACCAAAATCCTAATTACATAATAAAGTTTAATCTAAAATGACATAGTAAGAGGGCTTTAGGATATTAAGTGGTATTAGCTCAATCGGTTAGATTCCTCAATATTTCAAGGATAAGACCCAGGTTAAAATTTTACCAAATGATACATGGATAATATCCAAGATTTGTTGTAATACCACTATATGGTGATGATGTAATATGGGTGAGGTCCATTTCAATCCCATATAAATCATTGAAAAAACAAGAGAGATTTAGGTTAATTATAAGTTATAAATATGATTTAATCATAACAAGGTTAACCACAAACCATAGGGATTACATAATAAAATATTATAAATAATACCCTCAGGTCTATCTAATGCATCATACAATGTTGTCCTTGGCCATGAGTAATACTCCAATTTCAACACCCCCCATAATCTGAACTAAGGGCCAAGAAGAGAAGATATTAGTGATAATAATATCTTCCCCTATAATGGATGCTCTGATGGGTCTCTATTATTGAAGTGGATCCTTATAAATCTCCCTCATCATTTAGAAGATGTCCATTGATCTTCAAGAACTCAAATTCAATCCTTTGTAGTTTTCGCAAGTAAATTTTCATTGGATGTTCGTCCTTATAGTATTCAAAATTTGTTTTTGTTTTCTTTGAAGAATTAGCCTCCTTAGATTTGATTTCATTTTTGTGATCTTATATTTGTGGAGTCCCACCACAATTTTACATTTTCACCTAAAAATGAATTAGGATAGACTGATCAAGATTAAGAGTCTTTTAAGATTCCAAGAACATAGAAATCATATGAACCATTAGGTTTAACATCTAAAATGAGGTGGATAAATTAGCAATGATAATTCTAACGAATTCTGCATAATCTTTAATTTTACCTTCATAAGATGCAATATTTACCCTTAAAGTCTTGAATCTCATAATATAGTCTTCAATATTATCAAAATCAACTAGTTTAAGAGAGGTACGCTCCAAT
Source organism: Wollemia nobilis (assembly GCA_028583015.1). Taxonomy (NCBI): domain Eukaryota; kingdom Viridiplantae; phylum Streptophyta; class Pinopsida; order Araucariales; family Araucariaceae; genus Wollemia; species Wollemia nobilis. The sequence goes on along the minus strand of JAQPPZ010001629.1, from coordinate 2,958,701 downwards.
TCCAAGTAACTTAATTTAGAAGTAATAAATTTCCCAAAAATGCTCATGCAATTTTAACCATATCTTGATAGGGTCACTCTCCTCTTTGATGTGGAAACGTAACTTTGGTTCAATCAACAAGAAAAATAGACCACAATCTTCTTCTCTTTGATGGCAAGTTTTTTCATCAAGAATAACTACTTTATCCTCTTAAAATATGCACTAGGGATTCTTACTTTATAATAGGCCAATCATCTAGGTTGGCCAAATACTATAATTTTTTCCATTAAGATGAGTAACTAGGGATTTATGATCCATCATATACAATTTGATTGTTATACCATAGTATGATACAAATTATTGGCTAAGACTCCATATTGCATTTGTATTGATAAAACATGTAATTTATAGGCACAAAGTGCCTTTACAATACCATGGTATGAGCCAAACCATGGGCTCATTACCATGTGTGGGCAAGAGATAAGTATAAGAGTGCATTAAATATGCACATGTGATATGCTTGCCACACTATGCCTTTCATTAATAATTTACAACAAATGCCTTTAAGGCATATTATTTAATATTATATGCCATACCATATCATGGGATCCATATATCTAGAAGGTAATTATTTAATTATATAGATCCCTATCATTCCTCCAAACTAAAGAAGCATTAGACTCCAATTCGTACAAACGTGGAGGAGAAAGATAGGAATGCAGAGAAGTGTCAGGTACAATAAAAAATACACTCTGATACAAAAAAAGAAGATTTAAGATGAACTAGAGTAGGTCTTAATAAAATAGAAAAAGAATACTGACATTGAGTCAGGTTTGGAAAGAGCTTTTTGGTGACTGTAAACACGCCTATGCTTGTGGACGACTGAAGAGTCCTTCGATTGGGCATGAGAAGAAGAGCGTAACATGTGGTTTAACACAAGGAATATTTCCACAAAACATTCCTTGAAATATTTTGCCAAAGGTTCCTCGGAATATGCTTGCAAAATAGTCCTCGAAATATGCTCGCAAAATATTTCTCAGAATAGTCTAATTTTAAATAAAATAAAATATAATTTATTTATTTATTTTTTAAATTGATGTATGTAATTTATTATTTAATTTAACGCACAATTATTGTTTTAATAAAATATGCACAATTTATTTTATTTAATAAAATACGCGCAATTTATTTTATTTAATAAAATACACGCAATTTATTTTATTTAATAAAATATGAGAAATTTATTTTATTTAATAAAATATGCACAATTTATTTTATTCAATAAAATATACATAGAGTAATCGTAGTGCCCATGCATGGAAGATTGCACAAATATTGGAAAATGGTTGTACAAGAGAAAGGGACATGAATTGGAAGGAGTGGCAACGTAGGAATGAGCATGGTAGAATGAAACCCTTGAGCATCCACAACAAACATATTTGCAAGTTGAGGGAGTAGGAAATGGCCATGGCAAGGGGCACGAGGAAGGAAATATGGGATGAAGGGCATGACCCGACTCAATTTTTTTTTTACATGAAAATGTATTCCCCAAGGGAAGGGTGCACATAGATCACATGAAAAAGAGTAAGTGTGTGGTGGCCCTAAGGGATATGCCAGCATGGAAGATCCATTGCATGTAAAGGTTAACAAGGATGGCTAGGGTGGAAGACAACGACAAAGAGGAGCAATATCTGGGAGGCCATGGTAGGGATAAAATAACAAGAGCTGAATAAGAGAGATCCAGTGATGATGTGGCCAAGGGTTGGGACAACTAGAAAGTTGTGCTATGAAAAATAGTGAAGAGGCTATGAAACGTTTTGCTTCGTGGACTACAAATTCATCAAATTCAACAAAGGGGTGTTCATATGTCATATCTGTAGCACAAAAAATAATAATATTGATAGGAAGATCAACAAGAGGTAGTAAATCCTCTATTTTTAAATCATTAGATTCATGAATGGGGTCTTCATGTGCATCATGAGACAAATTGACAACTGCTTTAAGGGGACTATTTTAATCAGTAAGGTTTTCCATGTCCAGATATGCAACCTCTATGTTGATCGAAAGGTCTTCTTCAGGTAGATCTATAAATTCTTTCTTGGAGTCTGCATATAGACCATCAAATTTGGTCATTGATTCGACAACAACAACATCACTTTCATTTTCAATGTGAGCAACAATATAGTCTAGTGGAAGGATGATAGGTTGTGTTCCTATAAACCCTGGTTCGATTCCAAGTGCTACTACATGATCTTCAACAATTTTTTTTCAAGAAGAATTTCTTTTTTAATAATTTTTTCCATGTTAGCAGGAAGAACTTCATCCACAGGTTCCATTTCTTCTACCAATATGGAAGTGTATATTTTTTGGAGAGCATCAGTAATATCTTTGCATCATTGAGATATTTCCTCGAGGGAGTGATTTGGTATTGGAAATATTGTGCCTAACACAAAAGCAAAAATGAAGAGCAAAACCCATGACGGATCAGGGTGCTCTGATGCTAAACTGATATGGATTATAGGCTAAGACTTCATATTGCATTTGTATTGATAAAACATGCAATTTATAGGCACCAATTACCTTTACAATACCATGGTATGAGCCAAACCATGGGATCATTACCATGTGCGGGAAAAATATAAGGATAAGAGTGCATTAAATATGCACATGTGATATGTTTACCTTTACCTTTTTTACACTATGCCTTTCATTAATAATTTACAACAAATGCCTTTAAGGCATATTGTTTAATTTTATATGCCATACCATATCATGGATTCCTATATCTAGAAGGCAATTATTTAATTATACAGATCCCTATCATAGTAGGTCTATAAACTAATACCACTAGTTTTTAGAGCTAAAAAAATCACACAATTTAAAAAAGAGCTTAAAATGCTTCTATATGCAAAAGTTATAGCCACTAGAAGTTTTTCCCTAACGAACCACAAAAATTTAAAATTAAAGCTCCAAACCTTAGAAAAAGGAGATTCAACCACCTGCTGCCACTTGGAAATCCATGATTTTCTAGTACCTTCCACTTTTTTTTTCCACATCAATTCTTTTAAACCATGATGACTATGACATTTGGCTATTTCTAATTAGATAAAGGTATTTAAATAGGAAAAAAATAAGGTTTGATGGTAAACAATAGTGCCATGTCAGTTGCCTAGTCAACTCAATTTCTTTAAGAATATGAAAGCACAAAATAAAGCCTCCACATGATTCTAACCTAAACCATAATCCACTTAGGACCTTTGGCCTAGCCAAGGCACCACTTGAGGTGTTGAAGCCACCATCCAAAAGAATACTTCAACCCTAAAGCATAGAGGGTGAGAAATAAAGGGGCAAGATTTGACCCCATGACCTCCAACCTCCAAGACATATTGTGTATCTAACTATGTTCATGCCCCTCCTATAATAAAGCTAGTTGTTTTTTTTTAAATTTACATGGTGGAATCGGTAGCTGCCATAAATCTGATCAAGCTATCAGGATTTTATGGCCACCACAGTATTCTGTGCTGTCCACCTCGAAAGCTGCCACACAATTTTTAATGTAGTATGTCATTTTAAACCTTTTACGCTGCTAAAAGCACCAGGAAAGGGATAAGCACTCATTTTGATGAGGCCCAAGATTTGAACCTTGGACCTCCACCCCGTTATGGGGTTTGGTCGAACCAATAGGTCTACACCTATGACCTAAAAAAGCTAGTTGTTATTATGTAAAAAAGGTAGGAATAATCCCTCTCTATGAAAAGGGTCACCATGGAGGCTTGAACACAAGACCTCACCCCTATCATGCTACAACAAACCTTGTGTACAATGCTATGACATACAAGTCACTAGTGATTGAGGAGACATGACCCACTTGTTCCTTTATTTTTGTCAAGGTAGACAACCAATAAGACTACACATGGTTTCAAATTATAAATGTCCCAATAGCATAATACCCAATGTAGTAACCATCTTACCATAGATCCATCACAAGCAAAAAGAGCTAGTTCTACCATGAGAGCACAACTAAGCTACTGCAAACCATGGAAAATGGATGGCTTTGTGCATATGTGCTTGTACACAAGGATAGAAAGACACCAAAACATATGAATTTGAATTTAAAAATTTCTTGCCAATCTTACCCACTCCTACTATAGCTAGGGGAAAGAAGAATGGAATATCAATTGAAACCCAAATTTAATTTTCTAAATAGGAAAATAGAGAAACTTCGATAACAACAAAGTAAGAAGGATTTTTGACAAATAAATTTTAGGATTCTCAATGAATTAGATATATTTTTTATATTTTGCCCTAATTTAAGAGAAGGATCAAAGGCTTTGAAAAAGCTTCTACGTGATCAAGAAATGTTGATCCATACCTGTTTTGATATTCACAATATTTTATAGAAATAAATAGAAGCAATCTATCCACACAAAAATTATATACAAAGCATAAAGGGATGAAAGAAAGGAACAAAGAGATAGAGATATGAGGGGAACCCGTAGGAACCATAAATAATCATTGTATTCATAGATAAGATTACACAACACTTTGATAAGAAAATTAGAATTGGGAGGGGGGTATTTATATCAATACCAAAACCTCAATTTTATAATAAAGTTTAACCTAATTTGACATAACAAGAGGGAGTTAGGCTAATTGCAAGTTATAAAGAGGGTTTAACCATAACAAGATTAACCACAACCCATAGGGCTTACATAGTAAAATATTACAAATATTTAATACATTGTATAATGAAATGCCTTAGGCCTATCTAATAAATCATACACTTTGGACTTAGGCATGAATAAAATTACAATTTTAACATAGTTAGGAGTTTTGGTTAGGTTGCTATGATACAAAGTATATACAAACACATGTATAAAGACTAAATATTTACCTTTAAACAATTACTTAAAGGACTTCTACTTGGACCTTAGGACTTTTAATTTAGCTTTGCTTGGAGGATTTCTAATTTTACTTTTCCCATAGGAATTTTAATTTAGATTAGATATTTACCTTTAAACAAATGCTTAAAGAAATTTTTCTTGGAGTGATTTGCATTATAGATAAGTGTCTTAGAGGACTCACGATTGGAGATTGATAATGAATTATACCCCCAATTGGGAGATAAATAAAGTGTCAATATGTTGCCTTCATGCTTCATGGTACATAGGAGATAAGGGATGCTATTTATTGATCTTGCTATCAACACCTATGAATATCATAGTATTCATCATGTGACAAGAGCTTGATAAGATAGAAGAGCTCAATTTGATTGATATTTCTATTAGTAGTTGCAAACCTCATAGTATTCTTCATGTGGAAAGAGATTGATGATTTGGAAGAATAGATGAAGATAAATATCGAGGTAAATCAAGTTAGAGATATAGATTGATGTTGTATGGACCTTGATTAATTTACAAAGTGGGTTTGGAAGGATTTGTTTGCATTAGTCACCTAGTGAATGAAAGTGATCAATCTTGACTAGGATCATCATTTTCATGTCATCATAGATCTATAAATCGATATATAATAGGTAAATTAAGAAAAAAAAAAGGCACGTACATGCAGATAAATATAAAATTAGGTAGATGCAAGCAAGCAGTGACAAGCAAATAAAAGCAAATAGAAAACCTTTATAGACTTAGATGTAATATCATTTAAGATGAATTATGTTCATTGGTTATTTAAGTTTTTTGCCATAAAGTAGGATGAAGCAATAAGCACTTGAGTCATGCTTGGTGATTATGATGTATGGAACTAGCCAATTTGTCTCAATTTGTCTCAATTTACATTTGTTCTCAATTTTGGTATTGGAGTTATTCTGATTATCTTTAAGGATAAGATCACTAAATTTGCATGAATGGAATTGTATCTTCTTGATATAGGTATATTTAAGTCTTTGATGATAGAACCATAGATTTTATAGGGTATGGATTTGCTTTTTGTCAAGCATTTCTAGCTAGCTAAGATGGGAAAAATGTTATTTGTCTCCAATAGAGAAACCTTGCAACAAAATGTAAATGGAAGCACCTCTATCTCAAAAGGTAAGACTAGTTTAGTTGCATAAATAAAAGCATAGGATGTCATGTTAGTGGTAGTTTTAACACTAGTGTGATAGGCCCACAGGGTGCAATACAATTGGAGATGCTAATATGTACCAATTTTACTAATGAGCTTCTTCAGGATTCTGACAAGAGTCTTTTTAGAATTCAACTTGGTCATTGCCTTGAGGAAAGTAAGGCATAAACGATTTGTGTTGAATCTAGTATTTAGCATATTTTTTCTAAACATTCTTATTATTGAAGGTGTTCCATTGTTATATATTAGCAAATAAGGGATTCCATAAAGACTAAGGTTATAGTTGAGGCTAAATATATGGCTTTAACGCACTTGGTGAAGTACCCAATAGCTATGATAATGAACTTGTGTCCATAAAATAATATTGGGTTTATCTTACCAATGATGTTTAAGCCTCCAATGGAGAATGACCAAGGATAAGTCAAGGTTTAGAGAGTTTGGGATGAAGTATGTATAATATTATCATATTTTTGAAACTTATCACACCTCCTAATATAATCATAGGATTTATATTTTATAGAGGGACAATAATAACCCATTCATATATTTTTATTAGCAATGGTGACACCATTTAAGTGACCACCACATGATCCATCATGCACCTCTTTGAAAATTGTTTGGGCTTTGATCAAGGCTAAGCATATAAGTAATATGCTAATAAGAGTGTGATGGTATAAGGTATCACCAATGATGACATACCTATAGGTATGTTTCTTGAGGTTCTTATTCTTATTATGGTTCAAACGATCAAGAAAAGTACCATCCTTAAAGTAAGCAAATATATACTTGTACCAAGGATCAAGGGAGGAAGCTACTTATAGGGAAAACACCCCTAAAGAAAGATAATTAGATTATAGCGTTGAAGTCCTCCTAATTTTCCAAATTATTATTATAGCTTGTTCATCATATAGATCTAAGGGGATAAGGGATGCAACCAAGGCCATAACATGGCATAACAATTGCTAGACCTAGGGATAACTTCAATGGTGATTTTATTAAAAGTAGCCACTAGTTTATTGATAATGTCTTTATATACATTTAGCTTATCATATTTAATTTTATAAACACCACTACTAATTGAGAGTCACAAAATATAGAAATAATTCTAACCTAGTGTAGATACCTAAAATTGAACCACTTAGGTAGACTAATTTTGTCATAAATACACAAAATGATCAATTAAACTATATTACCTACCTCAACCCCAAATTTATAGCCAAAATTTATTATTGATGAATTCATTGGCCATAATATCTACCACCTCAATTGGAAGATTCACATAACCTCCTATTCCTACCCAATTTTTGATTTTCCTTGCTATATTTGACCTGCAATAGTCAAAAGTGAGAATTTATTAGTCAAAAGTATGTTGGTGGTATATTTACAGGTGGTATATTTACTTTAGGAATCTAGACAATGTTATAGTCCCCATGCAACTACTTGTTAGGGTAGTTACCTCCCTAATCCACCTCCAATCACCTTAGGTAACTACCAATAAGAGCAATTAACTCCCTAGTCCACTTCCCAAATAACCTATTGTGACTTCCAATCAGGGCAATTGATAGCTGAATCAACCAAGTTAACTGGTCTAAACTAGACACCTCACCCTCATTATGGATATTCTAAAGTTGATCATTTTATATAATTGGACCCTTGGGATAGCCTTTGAATAAATTCTCTTAGACATCAAAATACTGCTAGATTTTTCTCAAGACTCTTGGTTAAGAAGAGATAAATTTTTGATATTGAAGTTATACTGCATTTTATGTAGGCCTTCAAGCTCTCATGGTTATTGATATTCAAGCATTTGGTGAGCTTTCCAAGGAAAGAATAGACAACTAGAATATGTGGCTTTGGTTGTATCACTCTTGTATTCTCCTTCAAACTCATGCTCATGATCATTTTATTTTCTTAAGTCATTTGTTCATGCTTACATTATTCTTATTCATATTTGCATCTAACAAATCCATTCACATCAAACATTAGTGATATTTTGTAGGCCATTTCAAGACATACACAAGGTATCAAACCTCCAACAAGACCCTCTTGGATTCCCACATAGTGGCATATAATATTTTCTATTTTATCCTTTGAATTCATCTGTTAGAGATGAATTTCCATCTATACCCTATTTAGATGGCATATTTGTTGCTTGTACATTCATCCTTAGGTTTTGTAAGTGAAACCATATTTCCCTTAGCCTAGCCATCCTTGCACAAATTCTCATCACCATAAAGAATTAAAACACCCACTCTTGGGTTCTCTATCATTATGTTTTTGCTATAGAAGAAAATATTTTTCCTATACCCTATTTATGTGGTAAATTGTTTGTCTGCACACTTAACCTTATATTTATTAGGCAACCAAATATTTTCCCTTAGCCTAGCTTCCCTACACAAAGTTTTATCACCATATAGATTCTATACACATGATTTTGGGTTCTCTATCATCTCTGTTATAGGAGAAAATATTCTATTGATAAAGCTTTTAAGTGGTGGATTCATCACAAGTATTGTTGCATTCCTTTTTAAGGTCAATTTCAAAAAAGGGCCAAACTATGCAAACCAGGAAATCTGTTATTTCTCACTATTTGGTAGGCCCCAAAATATTGACCATCATTTGTAGTCTATTTGTTTTTATAGGTTGAGAAAATTCATTGGCTAGAAAGTCTACAAGCAATGGATTCATCAAGCAATGATTTCATCTATAGGTGGTAGATTCAATATAGTCACAAAACTAGGTAGGTTTGATCTCTATTCTCTATTTTTTTGTAACTTATTTGCTATTTGCTATTTGTATATTCTTTTGTTTATTTTTAGAACACATTAAAAGGAAAAATAAAGGAATATCTTAGGTTACACTTTCATTTTTCTTTTAAGACATTTAAAGAAAAGGAGAAAAGTTAAAGAACCTCTAACTTAGCTTTTCTTACAATTTCTTTATCTTCTTTAACTTAGGCATTGAAGTTCAAACTACAAGTAGCCTTGCATTAGGCTAGTTTTGTATGTTGCATTCCTCTTGAGCCCTTGCCTTAAAAAAAGTTTACTCTCATGCAAAATTATGGATAGTATTAATTAAATCGAAAATCATACATAGGATAGCTCTTTTTTGCGTGCATATTTGTTTGATGTACTTTTATCGAAACTTTACATTATTAGTAACACACCTTGTTAGGAACATAAATACATAAGAAGGAATCAAATAACTTTCAACTTAGTTTACCCTTTAATTTATTTTTCTCCTTTTTTATTTAGGCATTCAAACTAAAATTACATGTAGTCTTGCATTAAGCTAGTTTTTGTTTGTGCATCTTTCTTTGTACCCTTGCTAAAAAAAAGGAAAAAATAATTTTCTCAAGTTTGTAATTATTTATATTAATTATTATAGTTAGTGCAACAAATCAAAATCACACACAGGATATCATCTTGTCTTATGCATAATTGTTTTCACATGCATTTCATCATCATCATTTTTGCATATTAGTCACTAGGATAGAACAAAAACCTTAGGTGTATGAAAATTGAACACATAAAATTAGATTTAGGATAATATTTAAAAAACCATGGTGAACCCAAAAACTCCTTACCAAATATAAAGCTCAAATATGAAAAATGACAAGGTTTCAACAAATATCTCTCATCTGAGTGTGGGAAAACCCTTAGGGAATGTAGAGGCTAGCATCATCGATTCCTTCTAGTGCCCCACATCTTTGTTAAACCTAACATGAATTCCATGTGGGTCCAAAAACCCTTTTGACCAAGCCTTGGACTTAATCAATATAAAAGTTAGCACATATTAATCAAGACCAATTAATTTATTTTCATAGAATAAAACACATTAATCAAAGATAACATGAACATAACCAATTGTTAGTCCTATTGGGGGAAGGATAACGACCCCTTGAGTAAATTGATGTACAATCCTTGAGGGTTATCTCTCTTGGTAAGTATATATCAATGGGCTAACGAGAGTCATAAGGTAGGTTGTTCTCTTTTGTGATATAAGGATTATTGAAATTTTTTATTTTTAATCTATAAGTAACTCTTAAAATAAAACCATAATAAAATTAAATCTCCCTTGCTATGGTTGAACCCACTTACCTTAGAATATTGCATGTTAGTTAGAAAAAAATTCGAATGCATTACCAACACTACGTAATATTCAAGAGAAGAAAAATATATTTGAAAACTCTACTTATAAGGAAGAAGAGGAAGAAAATCCTCCTTCAGGAACCCTCTCCCCAATTCATAATGAACAAGGAGAAGTAGTTTTCAAATACTTTGATTTCCTAGCGGTTTTCCTTTGAGAAAATAGAGAAATCATGTAAAATATTTTGAGGGTTGATGAAGAACCCTTGACCACCACTGCTATGAACATATCCCTTTTGGATCTTCCCCAATAACCTAGGCCAAATTCTATGAGTTCTCATAAAAGAGACCCATCCCATGGGTCTTTGCATGTAGATTTCAACCCTTCCAACCTAAACTAAACAAGATCTAATCCCTATTATCACATGTCTAGAAGGTAGCCCCTCTAGTATTCCTTCTCTAGAAAATCAAGGGTCTTTACCTCTAAGAACAAAACCATTAAGAAGAAATATAAGTCACCTTGTATCTCAATGAACAAGCATCCACCCAGTTCAAAATGTGGATGTGCTCCCTAGTTTTCTAAATCGTACAAATATAATTTCTCCTAATCCCTTTTTCAAAATGTTTTCTTCCCAAGTTCCAATTCCTCTCAATACTCCCTCCACTAATCCATTTCTTCTAACTAAACTAGGATCAAACAATATGATTACTCCTTTTGGGTCAATCCCTATAAATTCCTAAAATTACCCATTGGTTAGTTCACAACCATAGTTTGTTACACCACAAACTCCATTTAATTTTCCTTACCTTGGTTTTCATTATATAAAATCTAAATTAGAATAGTTGGTTAAGGAAAACTATGAATTTAAACAATAATTGGATTCTCTCAAAGGAGCCTTAGGACAAAAATATTCCTATAAGTATTATTGTAACCAACCCTTATATCCTTTCCTTGCTATTTTACCCTATCCTCTAAGCTTAGTGGCTCCATAATTTTGAATATATAAGGGAGAAGGTAACCCAAAAAATCACCTTAGGATTTTTCAAGATGTCTGCCATGACATTGATTATGAAAAAACACTTCTATTGAAACTATTTCCCAAAAGTATTGGTGGAGAATATTTAGAATGGTATTTTCAAATACCATGCCATTCGATTAAGAACTTTGGAGATTCAGAAAAAATTTTTATGCAACAATTTTCTATGTATATTACAAAGAAGTGCACTATATATGATCTTCACCAACTAAAAAAAATAAAGGTGTCTTTTATCGAGTTATTAACTCAATGACATACCTTAGAAAATTTTCCTTTACCCCACAACAAAAATATCTCTAGCATATTTTCATACACAATTTATAAAAGCAACTTTCTTATCCATTAGAAATGATCCACTTATATTCTTTTGAAGATGCAGTATACTTAGCCAAACAAGTGGAAGCTACCCTTCAACGTAGAAGGAAATTAAAAATGGATGAAGAAAAATCCTCTTCCTCTAATTCTAAAGTATAATATAAGAATAAACATGTTGTGGGTAATGGGGTAACCAACTTCCACCCCGTCAATAATGTTAAGGTAGGTAATGTTGATACTGCCATTGTATTACAAAAACTTGTCTTACTCAAAGCTCAAGAAAATTCTAAGATAAAGTTCACTTGATTTCATCAATCCATATCATCTATTCTAGGATAAATTTTACATGCTAAAATGATAGAGTTACCTTCCATAAGATTGGCTGACCATGAAAGGGAGAAGCTCCATTGGTTTAAGGCCAATAAGCATTATGCTTTCCATCACATAAATGGTCCTCATACTAAAAAGTGTAGAATCCTTATGCATCTTGTATAGGATTTTATTGATGGTTGTCTAATTGTTGGAAGTATTGAACAAGCAACATATTCTAATCAAGACATGGCAATATTTTAGGATGATGTGGGAAACACTCTTAATAGATGACACGAAATGACACAAATGAAAACTGTTAATTGCATTAAAAAAATATATTTATAGGCATGTCTGCCTTTACAAGGAGACATTTAATATGCACGATTTGTATCAATATTAAATGCAATACATGATCTATATCAATATTAAATGCAATATAATACTAATCCCTATCATTCCTCCCCACCGTAGAAGCATTAGACTCCAATGTGCGCAAAAGAGAAGGAAGCTGGTGATGTGGAAAAAAAAATATCAATGCAAAAATTAAGTGCAATGGAGTGGAAGTTGAGGCAACGGGCAATGCGAAAAGCCGAGGGCAATGGTCAACACGGGGTGCAAAATTCAATGATGAAAGTTATGGATTAAATTAAATTGAATAAAATTTACTTTTTTTTTAATTATGGGTTTATGTATGATGTTAATGGGAAACAATCAATGGAGACGAAAGTGATGGATTAAATTAAATTAAAAAAAATTAAAATAGTTTTAATTTTGGGTTTATGGATGATGTGAATGGGCAACGATCAACGAAGAATATTTAATTTAATGCATAATTATGGTATTTAAAAATAAGTGCGATATTAAATATTGTAATTTTAAATTAAATTAAATAAAATTTAATTTAATTTAAAAATTTCTCCAAGGGAAAGGGAGCAACGACTATTGTGGAATGACAATGACTAATTTGATGGTAACACGGGCAAGTGGTAGGCATGTTTGACTGGTGATAATGTATAGCAACCAACATGGGTGAGAGAGGTAGGCCATGGGGGTGCACGGGTTGAGGAAGGAAGATTGAAAATATAATGAAAACCAATGGCCAGAAGGATGGAAATAGGGCCTGAAAATGGGCAGTTGGTGCTGAAAATAGAAATCCATTGCTGGAATACAAGAAAGACAAATGAGTGCCATGGGGAAGGATCTTGACACTATGGAATCTTGTCAAAAAATAACAGATCGGTGGAATCTTGAGAACAATGTTGAAAATGTAGATCCAAATACCGAACAAGAGATGCATCGAGAGCAACAACGATGGATGGAGCTTCATTGTTTGAAAAATTTTGTGACTGTTATCAAGAATAGAGAACCAATGTTTGAGAGAAGAATCGTTGATCAAGAAAATGACAGTAGGCACGATGACAGTAGCATAGGAGCTTCATTTTTTGAAAAATTTTGTGATTGTTATCGAGAATAGAGAACCAATGTTTGAGAGAAGAACCGTTGATCAAGAAAATGTAGATCCAAATACTGAATAAGAGATGCATCGAGAGCAACAACAATGGATGGAGCTCATTATTTGAAAATTTTTGTGATTGTTATCGAGAATAGAGAACCAATGTTTGAGAGAAGAACCAATGCTATGGATTTATTGGTAGGACATGAGATGCAGTAGGCACGATGATAGTAGCATAGGGAGTAGCTTGTTATTCAAATGCAATGGCTTCTAGGGAGCTTGGATCTACCATGTTTGGAGGGGCCTGATCTACAATAGAAATATCTTCAAGAGAAACATTATCTAATGGTAAGATGCTGGGCATGTCACCCAGAGACCCTGTTCAATTCCAGGTGTTGCTATAGATTCTTCAATATCTGGAACCTATTCAGGATCTGGTTCTTTATTGGTGATATCTTCATCAACAGTGGCAGTGATTTCATCTTGAAGCTGCTAAAAATTGGTAATCATTTTTGCATGGAATTGTTGAAGTTTCATGATGAAGTTGATAAGAAAAATGGTAAAACTCAAAATCATACTGTCAGATACGAAAATGAATGATGGTCATAAAAAAATAAGGTCAATAAATGACAAATCCAAGATGAATGCTCGGATCAAGAGCTGAGGGTCGGGAGTTAGAGGGACCCAAGTTGAGAGTTTTCAAAAATAGGAGTGCTCAAAAGTGTTCATGGTAGGGAAAGAGCATTCACCCATCAAGATCCAGGGGTTGGATTTCTCATTCCTTTCTGAATCAATATAGTCTCAGGAAGAGGATACTTTCCAAAAACCCTTGCACCTTGCTCTGATACCGATGATGTGTGAAATATTCTTAATAGAAGATACAAAATGACACAAATGAAAACTGTTAATTGCATTCAAAAATATATATTTATAGGTATGTCTACCTTTACAAGGAGGTATTTAATATGCACGATCCATGTCAATATTAAATGCAATACAATACTAATACCTATCATAGAACCCTTTACTAAACATGAGCAACATGTTACCAATCATGTTCAATATAGAAACATTCTACCACTAGATCAAAACATGATAGGGATGATTCAAATTAGTGCCATTACTAGACAACGATCTAAGGAAAATGGTCAATTCTTAAAACTTCTCTCCAATCCTCCTTTGGTCTTGCAACCTAGGAACACCTCTACCTTTGAAGAACTATCCCTAGTTTTGAAATCTCAAGATAAAGGAAAGAAGGCCTTTGAACTTTGATAATAACTTGAGGATACCCAACAAATATCTCTATACTCAACTTGTCATAGGGAAAACATTATTAAACTTCTAAGTGAGAAAATTGTCCAAAAAAATGTTAGCCCTAATGATCTTGCTAACATGGTAGGGTCCCTTAGTGTAAATCATGCAACCATATCCTTTTATAAGGATGATGTTCCACCTACTTCCATGCTTGGAGAACTCCCTTTGTACATCACATGTCACATTGGTGAGCAATGCATCAAAAGGGTCCTTGTCGACAATGGCTCAACCATAAATGTATGTAGCCTTAAGTTCATTAATAGGATAGTGCTAAATAAACATGACTTAGAAAATCTAATATTGCTATTGAAGCCTATGATAATGAGGACCATGGGGCCACTGGGACTATAGTTCTTCCATTAAAAGTAGAGCCTCACATTCTCAACACTTTATTTTATGTATTGCCTTGTGACCTTATCTATAATATCCTTCTAGGTAAACCTTGGATCCATGTCATGCAAGTTGTCCCTTCAACTTACCATCAATTTTTAAAGTTTAAATACCAAGGCAAGTTATATAGCATTATGGAAAATAATGTACCCTTTGCATATTATCAATCCATTCAGGTAGAAAACCCAAAGGCTAGTCTTTGTCCTTCACTGAATGCTTCTTGAACCTTCATCGATGGTACCCTAAAACCTCTTCCATCTAAGAAGATAGGTTCTAGCCAAGAAGCTGGGACTAGTATTGATCCCACAACAAAGGATAAAGATCAAGTAAAACCTCAAGATATTAATCACATAAACCTCAATGAATAACATAATAAATTACTAGCTCTAGACTTAGCTATATTACCCTTATCACCTCACACTTTGGGGCTACCCTTAAAAAAAATAATGATTATATAGATATGAAGTAACAACTTTATTTCTATTGGGATAACCAATGAGGAAAGAATCTATGAAATCCATTCATGTCCAATTGTATGAAGATATTATTCATGCTACTTATTGAACCATTATATTATACCTAAGCATATCCTTTGTAACTTTGGTTATCAAGGAAAAGGGATAGGACCTCACAAACAAGGTATCAAATAACCTCTGGAGTCTAAATCTTGGCTAGGACATTAGGGAATAGGATATA
Organism: Wollemia nobilis; assembly: GCA_028583015.1. Lineage (NCBI taxonomy): Eukaryota > Viridiplantae > Streptophyta > Pinopsida > Araucariales > Araucariaceae > Wollemia > Wollemia nobilis. The sequence goes on along the minus strand of JAQPPZ010001629.1, from coordinate 2,943,039 downwards.
TACCCAACCCTAATGAAAGGTTACCCTAATATTTGGATAGTAGTGATGATGAGGTATGACTTTAATCCCATGAATCCCAAAGGGAGGTTACTTTAACAAAAGGATTGAATGAGGAGGAGGATATGAACCCTGCATTTTCAAATTTTTAACCAATTATTGCAATATGATCATATAGATACCTTAATAATTGTTCACCCTAGAATTATCAGTGAAAATAGAAAAGGATCCATGGAACCCCTGAAAGCAACCCTGTAAATATGAATAAGTCAAGTCTGCCTCAAGCAGACAATGATAACACTCCTTTACAACCAATAGAAATCATCTTATCAATTTTTTATGTGAATGACTATGAGGTGAAATTTTTACCATGTAGCCCTTATAAGGATACCCACACTCACTATCTTTATCAAGAAGACAACCTAGTGAAGGGTATTTCTTACCAATTACCCATCCCTCATAGTCATTGGACCTTGAAAAATGGACTTTAGATCCTTAAGAACTTGAAAGTTTAGGGTTTTTACCCACCCCTCCATAGTTAGAGGATGAATACCACATAATAATATAAGAAACAATTGATATCAACATAGGTTCTTAGGATGATCCTAAAATTATAAAGTTAGCAAAGGTCCTAAATCTCGAGAAGCATGAAGAATACATCTAAATTTTGATCAAATTATATGACATATTTGCATGGTCTTATGTAGACATGCTAGAATTGGATTCATTTCTAGTAGTCCACCATTTGGATGTGGAGCTAGATGCCAAACTAGTAAATCAAGAATTGAGGAAAATACAAGTGTTTTTTGCTTTACTTGTCAAAAAACTCCAAAATATCCTAGAATTTAATTTTATCAAAGCAATCGATTACATCAATTATATTTCCAAAATAGTATCCATAGCTAAAAAAGAAGGTGTTGTTCATGTTTACACTAAGTTTTGGGATATAAAAAAAGCTTGTCCTAAAGAATTCCCTTTGCCAAACATAGATATGATTGTTAATTTCACCATATTATGTGGGATGCTATCTCTAATGTATGGATTTTATGGATATAACCAAATTTGAATTATGCTAGAAGACCAAGACAACCTTCATTACCCCTTGGGGAACCTTGTGCTACCAGGTCACACATTTTGGTTTGAAGAATACTGGGGCAACCTATCAACAATTAATGACATATATATTTCATGATATGATGTATGATATTGTTGAAGACTATTTCAATAATCTTCTTGGATGATCTATTAGATGAGATCATGTTAGAGACTTGAGACACATCTTTGAGCAACTAAGAGAATATAGGATCCATTTGAAACCTTCCAAATGAATATTTGGAATTATCTTAGGAAAATTGCTAGGTTTTATAGTCTCTCAACATGACATCAAAGTAGATTTGAATAATATATCTTCCATAATTAAGATACCACCTCCTAAAACTATGATTGACCTTCAAAGCCTACAAGGTAGATTACAAGCCATAAGGAGGTTTATTTATCAATTGGATGACAAATGTAAACCCTTTTTCAAAATTTTGAGAAAAAGGACTAAGTTCAATTGGTATGAAGAATTTAAAAATGCTTTTGATGCCTTAAAACATATATTCTATCTTCCCCACACCTTGGGTGCCATGTTGGAACGACCATCCAAACCTTGGGTGCCATGTTGGAAAAGTATGATGAACAACATAGGGAAACGTCTATGTACTATATTAGTAGAACCTTTGTTAGTTATGAAACTTAGTACACACATTTAGAAAAACATTTTTTGGAAGTATTCTTTGTTTCTCAAAAGCTAAAAAATTATATGTTAAGCCACAAAACTTATGTTATAGCCAAAGTAGATTCTTTAAGATATATTATATCCAAACCCTATATATTAGGTAGGACAACTAAATGGGTAATGAATCTTAATAAATTTTATCTCGAGTTCATTAGTTAAAAAACAATAAAAGGATAAGTGATAGTTGATCAATTTGCAACACCACCTTTACTTGATAGTCACCTTAGTCATAGAATATCTCGATGAAATACAATGTAGCCTTTAAGTGACCCAACAAGATTCTTGGACCATTTACTTTAATGATACACAATGTTTCAAGGGTGGAGGGACAAGAATCATCCTAGTATTGCCCCAACATATTGTTATCCCTCTATCCTTTAAGTCCTATTTTTTGTATACCAATAATATGATTGAATATGAAGCAAATATCCTTGGGCTTCGAGCATCCCTAGCCTTAAAGGTGATAACTATTTTTATTTTGGGAGATTTACAACTAACTATTAATAAAATTAATGGATTTTATAAAACTAAATATGAAAAGCTCAAACCATATAAGGAAATTATGGAAAAATTAGTGGTTACTTTTGACATGGCCACCATTGACACCATCCCACACCCTAGTAATCATAAATTAGATGCTATAGCTACAATTGAATCTCTCATACCTCTAGAACTAAATAATGAACAAACCATAATTGTTATCCAACAAATAAAGTAGCCTACAACTTTGAAGTCTAGTCAAGAACCATTAGAAATATTTGCTACTAAACAAGCCCCTATCCTTGACCCTTGGTACAAGGATATTTACACCTTCCTTAAGAGTGGCACTTTATCAAAAGGTCTAAATCATAACAAATGAAAGAACTTGAGACAACAAGCTTGTAGGTTTGTAATAATCAGAGATATCCCATACAAATGATCTTTTAATGGTATCCTTCTTAGGTGCCTAAAATTGGATGAATCTAATTGATTCATTCAAGATTCTTATGGGGGAATGTGCGAAGGTCACTTCAAAAAAAATGCCATTGCCAATAATATCCTTTTATTAGGATATTACTGGCTCTCCATAAAAAAGGATGCCTATTACTATGTATGAAAGTGTGAAAAGTTACAAAAACATGACGATATTACCCATGCACTATCTCAAGACCTTCAATATATGATAACCCCTTGGTCCCTCTCCACTTAGGGGCTGGAAATCATTGGCAAGATAAACCCTATTTCATCCAATGGACACAAGTTTATCATTACTACAATTGAATATTTCACAAAGTGGGTAGAGACTATGAACTTATCCTCTTGCACTGGAGTTTGGGTATCAAAATTTATCCTAAAATAGATCCTATCTCACTATGGTATCCCTAACATGATCATATCCAATAATGGAATATCATTTAAGAACAAAGATATTGCTAAAATTTATGTAAAGTTTAAAATTCAACATGAACGGTCTATATCACTCCCAATGTAATGGCCAAGCTTATGAATCTAATAAAACTATAGTAAAAAAATTAAAAAACTCATTAGAAAAATAGGTTGGGATTGTCATCTATAGTTGTATCATGCCTTATGGACATAATACTAGTGTCCAAGTCCCAACTGGTGCTATTCCCTATTCCTTGGTTTATGGAACTGAGGACATCTTCCATTTTGAACTGGAAATCCTATTTTTTAAAATCATCTTAAAATATGCTACTATTGGTGATGAATACTATAATGCATGCCTTAGCCAATTAGAATTGCTCAATGAAAATAAAATGCATGCTTTAAAGCACCTACAATTTTATCACCAATGACTTAAAAGAGCTTATGGGAAAAGAGTGCAACCTCATTCCTTTGAAGTGGGAAATTAATCCTTAAAGAAAACAAAAAAATACTAACACAAAATAATAATAAAAGGTAAATTTAAACCTAATTGTCTAGGCACATTAACCACTAAATATAGATCAAGCACATATCACCTAGCTACACTAGATGGTAAATAACAAAAAAAATCCATAAATATAATGCAACTAAAAAAATATTTTCTAGATCTGCATTGCCTTCCTGGTCATGTGCTTGTCAACATCAACTATTTTTTGTATGATGGAATGATAATTAATTTGCTTGTGACTCATGTGCATGTTGCTACTTGGCTATCTATTGCATGCAGAGTCAAAAAAGATACCATAACCCATGATGATCTTAGTTAGTATATTGCATTGCATTTTAGCTAGGTGGCTAAGGTAATGAATATCTCCAAACACTCTACTTTTGTCATGACCCTCCCTGAAGGACTTTGTGACATGGGAAAACAATGTATTAATTAAGGAAGTTTTAATACTTGGTTTTGTGCAATTGAGCTATTGTGTGATGTTAGTTGATATTGAAGGACATGATATTGCTAACAAGTTGCCAATGTGTAGGATCAAGTGCACTTGTAGGTGGAAGAGGTTGAGTCATCCACCAAAGACGAGGTTACTTGAGGTTGAGGAAGTGATGATAAGGCAACTTAGGGGTAACATGGATGGATACCTTCATATAGGCATGCATAATTGATTAGGGATAATCATCAACAACTAGTCACTTTGAGCCCTAGATTGATAGCCTAGTAGCTATCATAAGTTCCAGAGGCTGAGACAAGTGACTAGGTTGATGGAAAGATTCCCTCTTTGTCTATTGTTTGTGTTTAAATTATCTTTTACTTCATCACTATCTGCCTATTGGGTTTTTGAAACAAAAAAAGATGAATGAAAAAGATGCCTTTGATAGCTTCTTGTTTAATTGGAAAACCTCTTACTCTCTACTCTTAAATAAATAGAAAGATTCCATTTTGAAATAATAATGGAAATTCATTTTAAAAAGGAAGTGTATTATTTTGGAAGGATAATAGAATTTCATTTCTAAAATAAATTGTATTATTTTAATGATAATAGAATTTCATTAAAGTAATAGTTTTGTATTATTTTAATGAAAATAGAATTTCATTAAAGTAATAGTTTTAAATTATTTTGATGATAATGGAATTTCATTAAAAAGTAATAGTTTTAAATTATTTTGATGGAACTTCATTATAAATAATATTATAACTATTCTAATGGATAAAGAGATTCATTTGTAAATGAAGGCTTAATTATTTAAAAAATATATATTTTAATAGAGTTACTTTTAGGAACATTATAGTTCTTTAAATGGAAGCATTTCTTTATTTAAAATAAGGATCTCATTAAAAGAATGGATAAAATCTTGAAGAGACATTCTATTAAAATAAAATATAGCTCTAAGATCTAAACGATGAGAAGACTCCCATCAGAGCTCGGCCAATGACCTCACATTAATGTAGAAGCTTCGATCCAAGGCAAAAATGATTAAAAGAATGGAAAATATCGCTTGGATGGGAAGTTGCGGGTGAGGAGTTATGGCGAGCAGATGTGAAGGGATGGGTGTGCAGTGGAAGCTTCCCATTATCGTCAGTAGGAGGAGAAAATCTTGTTGGTAAGCTTCTAAGTAAGCAAACAAGAGTAATACCTTGCTTGGATGAGGGTGAATTAAATGGAGGTTGGTAAGAGCTACGGTGGAGGGAAGCACATCAAAAGATGTGGCAATGAAATATCCTTCCTTATAAGGAGAAAGGTAAGATGAAATGAGGGTTGGATTTTCTTGGAAATAAAAAAAAGAAACTAGAGAGAAGTAGAAATGAATTTTAGAGGATAGATCATTTGAAGGAAGAGAGCGCTCTGGATTGACAACTCGCAGCTCGAAAGGATATTCAGGTTGGTGTGAGATTACACTTACCCCCTTAGCTGGTTTAAATCATTTATTGGACGCTCTATCAAGGCTCCTTATGCATGTACACCTATTTATTTTTTTACTCCCTTAGCATAGTTGTTGCTTGCCCTTTGATTAGGATTATCCCTTTAAGGACAATGAGCCATGAGCTCTAAACTCTTGCTATCCCACTGATGGTGCCATAGAGTGTAGAAGTTGGTGTTATGTTTAGCACTACACTAGTTGGGCACTATGTTAGTATGCCAAGTCAAGTAGCATTGCACCTTAGAGTGCCATGACTCCCGAGGGGTACTTATTGCTGTGTAATCTCTTTGCAACCTCACACCAGCAAGTTGACTTTTGCATCAGTGTTAAAACCTATAGCCACCCCATCAAGTCGGGTAGTATGGCTTTAGCGTAACTCTGTAAAGATATCATTGGGTTATCATGAGTTTATAAAACTTTATCTTCTTCATTCTTGGCTATGTTCAACCTTGTCCATGGGAAATGTTGTAGAGAGCTTAGTGTTAGGAAGTCTCGTAGCGATAGGTGTGTTGGTTTCACCTTAGATTTAGGTGGTTGTTGGTCGCGGTCATTGTGCTTCTTTGGCAACTCCCCCTCTGTGTAATTCCATAGTTCAACCTAGAAATCTTCTTTATAGTTTTGTGGGGGTCATGGGTTTCTTTATTAAATCAATTATGTCATTGTTTGGTTAAAAGGGAAACAAAGAACTTTGGGGTTACGTAAGTGAATACTTTGCTATTTGATTAATGAAAGTAAGGGACTTTGAGTTATTTAAATAGATTAAGGAAGAGTCTTTGATTTATGAAATGAAAAGAAAAGGGTTTATTTATGAATTGAAGTAGTTGAATTTAATTTAATAAATAAATATAAAATTAGTTTGTTTTGTAAATTAAGGGTATGGGTCTTTAATTTATGAAATGAAAAGAAAGGGTTTATTTATGAATTGAAGTAGTTGAATTTAATTTAATAAATAAATATAAAATTAGTTTATTTTGTAAATTAAGGGTATGGGTATTTAATTTATGAAAAATAAAGGGTTTATTTATGAATTGAAGTAGTTGAATTTAATTTAATAAATAAATATGAAATTGGTTTGTTTTGTAAATTAAGGGTATGGGTCTTTAATTTATGAAATGAAAAGAAAGGGTTTACTTATGAATTGAAGTAGTTGAATTTAATTTAATAAATAAATATAAAATTGGTTTGTTTTGTAAATTAAGGGTATGGGTCTTTAATTTATGAAATGAAAGAAAGGGTTTATTTATGGATTAAAGTAGTTGTCTTTGATTCTATGAATAAATATGAACCTAGATTGTTTGGCAATTAAGGGTATGGGACTTTAATTGTTGAATAAGGGTTGAGTAATTTATTTCAAGTAAAGTTTGTAATCTAGATGCATTGTTGAAAGAATCTCATAGGATGATGAGAGGGGAAATAGAAAGAGTAGTTTCTATGAGATCAACTATGCAATAGATGGTTAGATTACTTGATTTGATTGTATAGTTGCAATTTGACAATGAAATGAGTAAATGCATTTAGAGGCATGCCTATCCTGAACTATGAGTGCCCTGATCCCCTACTATCCTCAAATGATCAATGGAAGAGTAGGAGGACCAAAGTTACAGATGGACCAATGCACCAGTTTGCTCTCTACTTACATCTTGTTTACTTATGCACAAATAGACTAGATTTATGGGGATATTTCCTTGATGAAATTGATGTAATGTATTATTTAAGGGTATGGAGGTTTTACCATACATGCTTATGTAATAAATGATTAATGTTGGTAGATGCACCTTTATATTCTATTTGATTCATTATGATTGTATCTAAATATTTTCTAGTTCATGTCTATCCTTTAAATATTGCTCTATGTTTCTAGTTATCTTTTGCATGTTTGTTGAGTTATGTTTTGTTAGATTTAGTATCTAGATCTATCTTTTATTTTCATGCTTGAATAACATTTTATGAAATTTAGTGGCAAGTTCTAGGGTGAACTTAGAGGATAACCTAAGGGCTTGAGACCCCCTTAGGGTGAACATAGTGGACCTAAGGGATTAAGACCCCTTAGGGAGAATGGTAACTAGGTTTATGGAAGACTGTACCTAAGTTAAGATAGCTTGTCAAAATATGAGATTGATAGCTTAACTCATAGTACATGTAGCATACCTATGCATAATGGCTAGTGTAGAGTATGGAGATGCGTGTACACCTTATAATGATTGAAGGTGATAAGTATAGCTCATCAATAATAATGAGATGGATGGACTTATGTGTGTAACATGATATATGCCTACGCAGATGGACTTGCATGAGGGAAATCTTGTGAGGTGTAGATCTTTGAGAAACTTAGAGGATTTGTTAAACATTAAGTTAATCTAAGGTTGGTTAGGGGTTTATGAATCCCTCTCCTTAGTCAAAAAAAATTTCTTTATCTTTCTATGTGTTTCTTGTTTCTTGATTTTAGGGTTGTTACAAATTTCATGTAAGGACAATCAACCAATCAATTTTGTATACCAAAATCTGGTCATTCCTCACAACTTGCTAGCACCTTTATGATGATCTTAAAAGAGAAAATTCTATTCATTGTATTTAAAAGAATTTGAGCTAGCAAGTTCCCTCTCAAAAGGTTCTCTTTCATTTCAACTATCTTGCATCATCAATATTCCTTGTTATCTTACAAACAATTGGGAGGTGGTCACATTATGTCCATTGGTCAATATTTGTGTAAACAAGTATATGTCCATCACTAGATGACAATGGGGTACATTTATTGATTATTTTTAAGATAGATGGTATAAACCAAATCATATAAAGATCAAACTTAAATCATAAATCATTTCTCTTTCTTTAGTTCCATCAAGAAATGTTACTTTTTTTCATCATTCCATCATATGTACTATAGCTTATTTATTAGACCACTCTAGAGGGTTAGTCTTAAAGATATAATGACTAGCAATCTTGTCATTATTTGCATGTATAGTTAGTCATTGGATCTATAGGATTAACACATACCAATTGGTTTAGTATGACAAGCATGAGATAAATAAAATATCATCAAGCACACTTTATTAATCCAAAATCCTTGATAAAAACTTGTGGATCACCTAAGACACCTTTTTCGTACATCCTAAATCAACAACCTTGCATTTACTTTTCATAATTTGCAATACTTAATGATTTTATGCATCCTTATACCAAATAAGAATGAGTGGTATAATTATTTGATGATTGGAAAATATCTATCATATCTACACATCAAATAACATGGGATAATTCTATCAAACATCCTTCCTCGGGATAAGAGTCTATGAAAATCCTAAGTTATGACAAAACACTCTATCACTTGTTATTGAATTTTTTCTTATGCCTAAGAAGGATGAATGAAAGGATTACCCAATACCTAGAAAGTGTCTTATATACCCAACAATATTGGACAACTAAGTTAGACATCATACCTTGGTATAAGTATCTCTCAAAATTATCATACAACCTTGTTTTTCTACTAAAATAGGGCAATATGATGAGTGTAACTACTTATAGCCCTATATTAGCAATTCTTAATCAAAAAATGAACACAAGCACAAAGTCCCTTTCCCAAAGTAGATTAGTTACCTAGTTAACTTCAAATTTTTTATGAAAGTTTGTAAACTTGCCAAGTAAGTTGACTAGGTAATTCTACTCTCTTTGATGATTGACAAAGTGCTCCAAAATAAAATTTTTACAATCAAAACCTACATTGAATCACCCAATCATTGGATAATGAGAATTATTATTTTAATAGTGTAAGCAAATAAAATGACAAAAAAATACAAGAAATAAACACAAGCGATTGTAATGAAATGAATTTGTATTGAACTTTGTGGAGCCTTGATCTCCTTTTTATAGTGCTTTACCCCGAGTGCGCAGGGGTATGATTACAATGCTTTTGTTTATTTATTGAGATTACAATGAGAAAAAAGGGGGAAGATGCCCCTTTTGCAAATAGAAATTAATAGTAGTGCCAAATATCTTCTTTGATTCAATCAATTTTGTGGATGGGCTTTCGTTATCCTTGCGGATCATCCATTGCTTCAACAGCTTCGAATGACTTGTCACCTACACCTGAAAGAATATAAACAACATAAAAGGATCAATAGCATATGCAATACCTCCATTATATGAGGCCCTATTTGATATAAATAGAAATCTACAAACCCTAATATGAAATATCGCAGAGTATAGCAAAAGATATAAAACAAATAAACCAAAACTGCCTTGCTTATACCTAATTTCAATATGTATCTTTTGGGGATGAAAGTATCATCGAGTAGATGTGTATCCATGTTTGAGAATTTATCTAGGGGAAGTCCTATACCTATTAGATGTAGACCCACATATGGGACTATGTAGATGCTCTACCGCATCTAGCTTTAACTTACAAAATAGATGCGATTCAATTCAAAACTTTGGTGAATCAATCTCCAAGCTTTGGTTAGGATTACTCTTGCGATGTCAGTTTGGATTTTTGGCACTTTTTTGGGGTCCATATTTACACAAGTGAATCATGTTTTATAGCCTTCTAGAAGTCTAGGGTTAGGGTTTGGGAGTGGTGCCCTAGCATTTCCAAGTGACAAGCTAGGATTGAGATTTGGCTAATGGTTTAAATTGCCACATGGCAAGCTAGGATTACAATTTGATGAATGGTTGTGATTTAGCATCATGATGAGAAGCAAATATTTATTTATATATATATATATAATATTTATATATTTATATATAAATATATATATATAGAAAATGGTTAGGATTTGGTGTCTATAGATGCCCCTTTTTGTATCACGTTGTGTAGAACACAATGTGGTGCAAAAACAAGAGACACCTGGTTTTATTGGATGGAGAAATGGACTCTTTCCTCAACGCACAAGAAGAATGATTTTGAAAATTTTAATTTTAGCTTACCCCCTCAATTGGTGAATGGGTGAAGAATGAAACCCATGAGTCAATTGACCAAATGTGGATGATGAAAAGGGGTGGATGTGATGGATGCAAATGTTGAAAATCAAGATCAAGTTGGTTGCCCCAAGTTTGGTTTGGGCATGTGTTGTTGAAACTTTGCTTTTGGTAGAATGATGAGCAATTTCATTGTGGTAAATGAACTAGCCATTAAGGGTATACGTATGATTTTAAAATTTTTTCATTCATCACATTTCAACCCATTTCATGGCATAGTGCATACCAATTTGTATTTTTTAAAAGGTTTCCACTTTTGCGACCCTACGGAGAGGGTTTAATGATAACCTTGGGCAAATTTTCTTGAACGCAGGTGCATTCCAAAATTGAGGGACCAAACTGATTTGATTTCAAGCATGATGATATGGGATGATGTTTTGGATGCATTGATGAGCTGATTTGATGATTTTGTGAAATTTTGGATTATTTTGGGATGTTTTGAAGCATTTTGGGGCATTTTGTGACTTTTGGTCGCATTCAAAAATTAAGCACCCAAATCAATCCAATTTGCCATAAAATGAGATGGAATGATGTGATTAATGCTTAGATGAGCTGATTTGATGATTTTGTGGGGTTTTGCAATGTTTTGGAGCCTTTTGAAGCCTTCTACAACATTTTGAGAACAAATTAGGGACCGCGTCTCTGTATTTCTAGACGTAGAGGTGTGTCTAGTCATATACAAAAAAAAGAATATGCATCTTCATGCACCCTCTAAATGTAGGGCCACATCTGGATGCACTTTCTATATGTGGAGGTGTATCTACAAGCTCAATTTAACATATAAAAGGGATATAGGGGTCATTTTCACTTCATTCTTGTGTTTGAGAGCTTGTGAGTCAGCATTTGAGAGGAGAAGAGTGAAAGAGCTTGGTGATGGCAATGGAAGGAGCTGGTGTACTGGTTGGAGCTTGTTTATGGGTGGCTAAGGTAAGTCCTTTTAACCTTATCATTTATTTGTGTAATTATTTTTTAAATTATTTATTTTATGTTTTTTGGATGAATGGATGGTCTGTAAAAAAAGGTTTTTTACTTTTTATGATGTAATGAGGGAAGGTAAAAAGTTTTTTCAAATGTATGAAATGTGAAATCATTATTTACATATGTATGATATATTTATGTACATTTTTTTTTTTTTGTGCTATAATTGAATATTTTGGAGGCTCAACATCGATTTTCACCTATCTTGCCTGGGGTGAAGAAGGTATTAATGGAGGTTGATTGGGAGTGGTTGGGGAAGGTGGGATTGGATGGGTGTATGTAGATTGAGGTGGTGAGGGATAGATGAGAGGTACCTCTCTACCTTAGTAGAGAGGTGGGATCTAAATAGGGGGACCTTCCAACTTCCTATAAGGGAGATGATGGTGACACTCAAGGATATCTACCACATCTTCCATGTACCTATGGAGGGATTATATGTATGAGTTGGATGGGATAAGGTATATGAGCTCAGTTACATTTATGGTGATGCTTGGGAGGATGTGGATATTGGGAGTGACATCGAGTATTTGGAGATGTACTCGAGGAAGGAGTTGGAGGTATTACCAACCTATGTGATGTTCATTTTAGCCAATATGTTATTGCCAAACAACATAGGATGTAGGTTCCCTTGGAACCTGATTAGGTTGGTGTATGATATGATTGATGAGCCTTAGGTGTATGCTTGGGTGCCTACCTTACTAGCTTAGGTGTACATGGAGTTGTATGAGGTGAAGAGGTAAGGGTAAAAGGGATTGGGTTGTAGTCTACTTCTTCAGATCTAGGGTTAGGAGCACTTTAGTGTAGCTCATCCTATGGGTTTACCTTGTGAGTGGGATATGGCACATCCCTATGCACTCAGGTGGTGAGTAGTCGAGGAGATATGATCGAGTCATCCCAATATCAGTGATTAGGAGTACAAGGACTTATGGGTGATATTGACACTTGATTAGGTGTATTGGTGGTCATGGTGAGGGGCTATATGGGGTATGGATGGGGAGCAACTATGGTAGACTAGATGGGTCAGATGGGTTGTTGAGTGCCATGATAATGAGATAGAGTTGATCTAATTCTTGCATGTTCTATGATAGTTTGGGATATGATAGGGGGTTCTTGATGCCCTAGTGATCTATAGGCATCATGGTGATGAGTTGGGCTTACCTTATGCTGATGATTGGGTGGTGGAGTTAGAGGATGATGTTGATATGGATATCTTGGATGTGGATGATGTCGGGACTATAGTTGACTATGATGCTTGGTTTATCTCTTAGCCTCCATGGGCATCGAGTTAGGTGGTGGATGAGGTTAGTGGTGATGATGGGGAGACTATGATCGATATAGAGGAGACTCCTTGATGATAGAGATATCATCGAGCTAGTGGTGGGAGATAGTTTAGGGTTGAGGTGGATCAACCTCTTAAGATTGGAGGTGATGGTGAGGTTGGAGGTGATGGTGGGGGTGATATGGGGGAGGTTTTAGAGAGACCTCCAACATGGAGTGAGGAGGAGTGGGTATGCTCTAGGTTGAGTGAGATAGCCTAGCTGAGGAGTAAGATCAACTCCTATAGGTTGTGGTGAAGCAAGATTCATGGGAGGTAAGGCTATAAGTAGAGATGGATGCTTAGGATGCTGAGATTGCATGAATATGGAGGGAGGTGGAGGGACTATGGAGTTCCTTGAGTGGAGGTGATGATGTAGCTATGATACTATTTCTTAGGTATAGTAGGATGAGATGATCTATGACTTATGATAGGAGGATATACATATGGATTTTTAGAGGATACATATTGATGGAGGGTATCTCACTACCTTTTGTGCCCTCTTATTTGAGATCTAGCACTAGTGGTAGAGTGAGTCTAGGCATAGTAGTTCTCGCTCTAGAGCTCCATGATATCCTGATCCATCAGTGTCATAGGGTTCTAGCCATGGGCCTCATTTTGTACCTCCTAGGGATCATGGTGGTGCTAGCTAGTAGTGCTTATTTTGTATTTTTGTATATGAGCCTCAATGCTCTATTGTATATAACCTTCGGGCATACTTTGTACTTGTGATTCATATATATACATGGATTTTCTTTTGTGTATCATTTTGTGTTGCACTTTTTGTGTTCCTTTTATTATGGATGTATGTATGAATGCATATGTATATGGTGGTATGAATGCATTATGAATGATGTGCATACTTTATTATGATGATGTAATGAACTAATGGTATCATGCTCTAATGATCATTCATAGAGATTTTAGACTCTTGCTTGACCAATTTTATCTTTGTTGCTTAATCAGGGACACTAACATATAATGGTGAAATATGAAGTGGATTATGAAACTTATGTAATGATGTGATGATGATATGGAATGTAAGCTTACTTATGACTTGGTTTGCCTTAGGGATAAAGAATCTAGAGTTGTTTTGTAGAGACTCAAACATCCTAGTGATTTCAAACAAACTCATCTATTAATTTGGTAAAGCAGAGTCAAATTTCTCAAGGACCAATTGTGTGTGCAATGGATGTTCATTTACCAATCATGAGCATGGTAATGACTCAAGCCAATTAAGAACCACTGTGTGTGCAAATGAATTCATTTACCCATCTTGAGTAAGGTGAGATTAAACCAGTCATGGAGAGAACCAGAAAGCTAGCTTGTCCTTATGTGCGTTCAGAGGTCTCTTGAAGAGAGATGTGTCACCACGCATGAGCATAGTCCAATATTAGGGTCTTCAAGTTTTGGGGAATCAGATTCTCAACCACTCGAATCGAGTCCTGATGAGAATTAAACCCTATCCTTACTACTTGAAGGCCTATTATTATTACTTTGTGTTTATAAAGAGAGAGCTTTGGGGAATCGGATTCTCAACCACTCGAATCGAGTCTTGATGAGAATTTTACCCTATCCTTACTACTCACTCTATGATGATATTTTTGTTGTGACAAGAATTAGAGCTTTGGGGAATCATATTCTCAACCACTCGAATCGAGTCCTGATGAGAATTTTACCCTTATCCTTACTACTCTTTCTATCATTTTTGTAAATTGAGCAAAGATGTATATTTAAAGTGGTGAAAACCATTGTTTTCATTGTTTTTTTGGACTATGTGCATAATGGGACAAGCAAGAAGAATTTTTCACTTCAAGGTTCAACCCAATCATGGCATCATCCCTCTCTAACACAAGATGTTATTAATAAGTGTGATATGTGTTTGGTTCAATAATGGTAGAGTCAACTCCCAGAACTCAAAATTTTCTTAGTGAAAAGTGTGTTTTGGTCCAAGAGGAAACTTGACGTTCAATGGAGGTTGCTTGAAACACTAGGAGTGGCTGAGTGACTAAAAATATCTAGGGTGATTTATTTTGGATTGTGAAATGGGACTGATGCTAGACTGAAGGTGCCCCTGATTAAGGTGACAAGACTTGTTGGACTAAGAATTATCTAAATTGATCGAATGATAACTAATATGGTAGGTGACTTGAATGGATGCAACTGATACAAATGTATGTATGCAATGTAGGTGGAATGCATGAATGGATGCATGAAATGCAATGTGTATGATTGAGTGGTAATGAAAATATTTTTTTAAAGCCATGTATATATGTACATATATAATTCACATTAAGCATAGAATGCTCTCAAGTGGATAATATTCAATGGCTCAGGCTCTTCTATTCCCTCAAGATTGGCAAGCCTATATGTTCTTGGACCCAATTTCTGTTTGACAATATATGGACCCAACCAATTAGCTATAAATTTATCGTGAAGATGTGATAATGCATTGGTGTTTTGTTGATTCTCTTTAAGTATGAGATCTCCTACTTGGAATTCATGTGGATGGACTTTTGCATTGTAAGCATGCTTGAGATGATCTTGATACACTTGTAAGTGCTCCAAAGCATTGATTCACCTTTCATCGAGGAGCGTGAGTTGGTCAAAATGTGCTTGTCTAGTGGTGTTGTCATCCATGAATTCTTGTAATGAAATGTGTAGTGAGGGGATCTCAAGCTCAAGAGGTATGATTGCCTCAACACCATAGACCAATGAGAATGGAGTTGCCCCTGTAGGCGTATAAATGCTCATTCGATAAGCCCATAATGCCAAGGGGATTTGAGTATGCCAATCTCGATGATTTTCTTTGACTAGTTTCTTTAGAATGGCTATCAATGTCTTATTGGTTGCCTCAGCTTGTCCATTTTCTTGTGGGTAGTAAGGAGTCAAGAAACTATGTTGGATATTATATTTCTCGCACAGTGCTCGAACATCCTTATTTTTAAAATACTTACCATTATCAAAGATTATCTTCGAGGGAATGCCAAAATGATAGATAATATGTTGGAGTATGAACTCCATAATTTGAGGTCCTATCGTGTTGGTCATAGGAATTGCTTCGACCCACTTCGTGAAGTACTCTATGGTAGTGATGATAAATTTGTGTTGCCCCAATGAGGGAGGTAAGATTTTTCCAATCAAATCAAGGCCCCATTGTGAGAAGGGCCAAAGACTTTGGATGGGTTGTAATGCTTGTGATGGTACATGAGTTAAATTAGCATGTTGTTGATATTTTTGATATTTCTTGACATAATTGCAATAGTCACTTTCCATGGTGGGCCAATAGTAACCCATGTGCAAGATGCACTTTGTGATGGCCATTCCACTAAAGTGGCCACCACAAGTACCATCATGAGCCTCAGATATGGCTCATTGTGCCTCTGTAGGCTCAAGACAATGAAGTAGGACTCCATCATAACCACGTCTATACAACACGTCCCCCAAGAGAGTGAAACGAGCTACCTTCTATTTGAAAGTTTGTTTGGTAGTGCATGATAGATCTGGTGGGAGCATACCAAACTTGAGAAAGTCTTTCACCTGATTAAGCCAAGGCTCGTATGGCTCTACTTGAATAAAACAAACATCCTTCTCATCCTTAGACTCAGCTCGTGAGATTGCATATTTAGAGATTGTCATGATAATCAATGGTTGGACCTCCCCTATGGAGTTCTTTGGAATCAATGATCCTAGGGAGGCCATCACATCTGCAAATCTATTAGTCGAATGAGGCAAGTTGTCAATCTCGTACTAGTCAAATTTTTCTAGCAATTTCATTGCTACTTCATTGTAAAGTTTTAAGACTGGTTCTCTACATTGGTATGATCCCTTCACTTGATAAACAACAAGCTGAGAATCACCAAATATTCTTATATGCTTTATGCCCATAGCTATAGCTACCTGAAGTCCTAAGATTAGGGCTTCATATTCTACATTATTGTTTGTGCATGGGAAGTCAAGTTTGAATGATAAAGGGATGGGTATCCCTTGTGGTGTATGAAACACGACTCCTGCACCTTGTCCTTTCTCGCACTTGGAACCATCAAAGAATAAGGTGATATCAACATCATCTTTAGGGAGGACATCTTCCTCCTATGTAGTGATATTGAATATCGAATCATCTGGTAGCTCAATAAATAAAGGTTGATCATTAGGAAGTGGAGCTTCCATGAGTTGATCGACTATCACCTGACCTTTAATGGACTTTTGGCTAATGAATTCAAGGTCAAATTCTATTAAAAGCATTATCCATTTTGTGGTATGGGTGTTGTTGTATGTGTGAGTCATCATATAGCACAGAGGATTTTCTTGAGCTATGACATAAGTGGTGTGACTTAGCATATAATGTCTAAGTTTCTTAGTGGTGAAAACCATTGCTAGACATAATTTTTCCACATACGCATATCTGGTTTCATAACTTACCAATGTTCGACTAATATAATAAATTGCTTGCTCTTGATTGTTTTCATTCTTCTGTGCAAGCATTGTCCCTAATGCAAAATCTATTGCTGAGATATAAATATGAAAAGGGACCCCTGAGTAAGGTAGTGTTAGGATTGGTGGAGAGGCTAAATATTATTTGATATCATCAAAAGCCTCCTAATATTCCTTGGTCCATGAAAATGTGACCCCCTTTTGTAGTAGGTGATTGAATGACCTACATTTGTCTGAGAGTTGTGCGATGAAGCGATGGATTGATTGGATCTTTCCTTGTAAGCTATGCAACTCCTTCAAGTTTTTTGGGGGAGGCATTTCCATAATGACCTTGACCTTGTTTGGGTCCACTTCAATGCCATGCTTGGACACAATGAACCCTAGAAGTTTACCTGATGTAACTCCAAAAACATATTTCTTAGGGTTCAACCTCATGTTATGCTCAAGAAGTTAGTCAAAAATTTTTCCAATACATCGATGTGATCCAGACATGTTTTAGATTTAGCTATCAAATCATCTACATAGTCTTCAATGATCTTATGCATATAATCATGGAAGATGTACGTCATGGCATGTTGGTATGTAGCTCCTACATTTTTGAGGCCAAATGGCATCACCTTGTAGCAGAAAGTCCCCCAAGGTATTGTGAATGTTGTTTTGTGTTGGTCATCAGGATTAATTCAAATTTGGTTATATCCTAAAAAACCATCCATTAAAGAAAGCATTTCATGGCCTATAGTAGAGTCTACGAGAGTGTCGATGTTTGGTAAAGGAAAGTCATCCTTAGGACACACTTTATTGAGATCTCAAAAGTTGGTGCAAATGTGAATCACCCCGTTAGACTTATGAATGGGTACCATATTTGAAAGCCACTCAGGGTAGTCAATGGGTTGAATGAAACCCACATCTAATAACTTTTGAAGTTCTTCCTTGACCATGAGGGCTATGGTAGGATGTAACTTTCTTAACTTTTGCTTAATCGACTTAGCGTCAGGACCCAAGGTGAGGTTGTGAACTACCAAATTAGGATCAAGGCTAGGCATGTATTTATAGGACCATGCAAATATGCCCTTCTTTCTCATGTGAGTATGTCTATGAATCACTCTTTCTCTTTGATAGATAGACTTTCTCCAAGTTTTACAATTTATGGGTTGTCTGCATCTGTGCTTAGGTTCACATCTATAGTATCTTCAATTGCCATGTGTGAACCCTCTTCTAGTTGATGGGGCATCAAGATTAAATGAATATCATCAATGACATTATCAAACTCTACTAGCATAGTCTCTTCTATTTTAGCGTGAAAGATAGAAGAAGTGGAGGTTGAAGCTGAAGGTGAAGGCTACAAAGGAATGTAAGCGGTAGAAGCTCTTAACAATTCCTCTGAAAGGATGAATTCAAAAATGGATGGGGGTGATGAGATCTGATCCATGTCGATGAGGCTTATGTCAATAGGAATTGGTTTTTCCAAATCATATGGATTGCAGAGGGGTGTCATCAAGTCAACATAAATCATGTTAACTTGGTGGAAAAATGGTGGCTGTGATGTGGAGGGTGGGTTTTCCCATTCCCACTCTCGAGGGAGTAGCTACCCTAGAATTGATGAATGAATCTTATGAACTTTGAGATCAGAAAGCAACATGTATGAATGCAAAAGACAAGAATACATAAATGCAATGTGTAAGGAAATGATAATGAAATGTATGCGGATGCATAAATGGATGTACAAAATGAAATGTTAATGGCTATGCTATTTTTTTTAAAAATTATATGTACATAGTTTACATCAAGTTTATAAATGTGACCAAGGTGACAGTGGTGGTTGAATAGGAGACTCAGGGCACTATGAAAGAACCTCATATGGATGATGAGTGAACTTAGGATCTATGTATTCATCCTCACTATCATTGTTATCTTCATCCTCCTCACCATCCTCTTTAGGATCTATAGTGAGTTATTGAAATGCTTGTTCGAAGGAGGAAGTGGAGGATTATGGCCTATATCCTAAGCTAGAGCGATCATGCACCTCTCGATAGTGAGGTTCAATGATATCATGAATACCCTGTTTATGTCATCCTAAGCCATATCCCTACTAGTTAACCCATCAAAAGTATCTCATTGAGAAATCTAGGTTGGACATATTTTCTATATTGGTAAAAATTTGTTGTTGGGGTTCATCGAGAGGAGGTTGATTAGATGAAGAATATACTCCCCTATATACAAAGTTAATTCTATTTGAAGTTGAACCCATGTTATATACCACACCTATAGCTAAAGGTGGGTCATATGGGTGATCATAGTCTCTAATAGTCTCGATAGTAGGTGGGTTTATTTTGACATTCTCAACTATGTACTCACCAATGTTGGGATTGGTGAGATGGACTACAACTTGGGTGGGTGTTGACGTGGATGATGTGTGTTATAAGGTGGAGGCTTCAAGAGAAACCTATGGCTCAACTAGTGGGTATGGATGAAGATCTGGGTAAGTGGTGTGGCTAATGGGTTGAGGCTTCGAATAAGGTGGGGTGAAGATGGGTGTTGATTGAATTGGATTGGGTGGTTGAGTTTGTGATGTGGAGGCTTGTCCCTCTTATGTGATAGTTATAGGGGTGACAAGTTGATTGGGTGGTTGATGTGATGATATTTGGCTTGATGAAGGTCTGGGTTGGTTTATGGGATGATGTGATATGATTGGAAAATGATATGAGGTTGAGGTGGATGCCTAATTTGGGTGGATGGTTTGGGATGTGGATGGATGATCAACTATGGGAAGAGCCTCTAGGATGGGTGCTTTGGATGAAGTGTTTTGGTGTGGGACTAATGGAGTGGTGATGGGAGTGATGGATAAATGGGTGGATGGTATAGATGGTGCATATGGATTTGAGATGAAGTTGTAGTACTTGAATGGCTTTGTGTCAGCTGGTATACAATGGATCTTTCCCTCATGCACATATTTCAAGCATTGGTGTAATATTGAGGGAACACTTTTCATTTCCCTAATCTAGGGGCACCCAAGAAGT
Source organism: Wollemia nobilis (assembly GCA_028583015.1). NCBI lineage: Eukaryota > Viridiplantae > Streptophyta > Pinopsida > Araucariales > Araucariaceae > Wollemia > Wollemia nobilis. The sequence goes on along the minus strand of JAQPPZ010001629.1, from coordinate 2,922,755 downwards.
ATGTTATAAGCCATGGCCCCCTCTAGAATATGGAACATAGCGTGTATGATTTTGATCCCCACTATCATAGGTAGGACTATAGTTCCTATTGTGGAACATAAAGCATCATTGAATGCTCACAAGGTGAAGGTGGATTTTGTGATATGGGATGATGGTAAGTTGATGTAGTGCAAAGTGTAGAAATAGAATTTCACATACTCACAATAATTCCATTTCCACTTAAATAGTTCTATAGATCTGCAGTCATTGTAGAATAGCAATAACAAAGCACAGAAATCTGCAACAACAATAGAGACAACAATGGCAATAGCAATAGCAATAGAAGATGACAATAATTACAGGTAGATTTGTATTAACAATGGTATTTACAATACAATATTACATCTTTAGCATTATGATCTTAGCCTATAAACCCTAGGTTGAATATCCTTCATAGTTGTATATAATATTAGACTGCATCAACATGTACATAGACATCAATCCTCACACGTACCAATATGAAGCAATGCCAATGAATGAGGGGGGCTTATTTATACACCCAAAAGTAGTTATGTCCTCCAAATACCTTGTAACTATCCTTAAATTACATTTCATATTCATTTTCTTTGCATTTGCATTTCATTTCCACTATAGGATGAAATAGCTTATAACTCTAATTTAGCCAAAATAATTGACTTATATGACTTTATTATTATATAAAATATTAAATTACACTTTACAACATTAATAAATATATGCACACACATTTTTTGAAACACTTTGCGTACATTTACAAAATAACACATAATAGCAAAACTGATCCAGCAAATAAGGACATATCAATTTGCCTGTCTACATCTATATACTCCTCTAAACTGGTCATTGTCCTCAATGATATGAGCTAAACACTAGAAATATAAGTATTGAGCAGTGTAATAGGATCTATTATCATGCTCCTTCCTCTTTATCTTGTTCCACAAATATTTGACAATAGAATTTACTTGAGACTGCTTGTAACATTTGATTCTCTGATTGTGCACTCCCCTTGCTACAAGCATGTGTAACATCAATATGATCAAAATTATCTGAATAGACACTTCAATTTTTATAATAAGAAATATCATGAACATGAGAAACATCATCAACATCATGAACATGATGGGCAACGCCCGTCGCCACCTATGTTCGGGGTCAAGGGATAGCGTCCCTTGCAGGGTTGAGGGGCAGTATCCTTCTCATGAACCATTTGGAATATTTCACTCAACTCATTGAACCTAATTCCTCTCATCTCTAATTCACTACTTTATTGATCCAATTGACTAATTATCAACCTCTGATAGACATATCCCATGTTCAATTGTACTTATGAAGGCAACTCCTTTGACTACACTCCTTAGACGATGACATTTTAGGTGATAATATATGATGGCTTAGTCTCTAATGAATTAGACTAAATAGATCGAGAAGTCTATTAGGTATAATGTCTAGATATCTAGGATAATAAGTTAGACGACTCAGATGGTTAGATGTCTCAGATAGATAGACTAGAAATCTAGACAGGTTGCTAGACATCTGGGATGGACGACCAGGCATATGGCCGGACATATGGGTAGAAGTTTGGGTTGGATGGCTAGATGTCTATACTGACGGATGGCTAAACATCTAGGATAGATGAATAGATGTCTGGGCTGGTCGACCAGACATCTGGAATGATGTATGGCTAGAAATCTAGGATGAACAGGTAGACATATGGGCTAGAAGGCTAGATGTCTAGACTAACGAATGGCAAAATTTCTAGGATAGATGGGAAGATTTTTGGGCTAGTAAAAAAAACATCGAATGGCTAGATGTCTGGGATAGACAGGTAGATGTCTGGGTAGGTTGACCAAACATCTAGATTTATGGATGGCCAAAATTTTGGAACAAATAGGTAGATTTCTGGGTAGGTTATCCAGATGTCTAGATTGATGGATGTTTAGACATCTGGAACAAACATGTAGATATCTGGGTAGGTTGTCCAGACATCTATACTGATGAATGACTAGACATCTAGGATAGATAGGTAGACATCTGGACTAGATGACCAGACATCTATACTAATGTATGGCTAGATGTCTAGGAAAAATAGGTAGACATCTTGGCAGGTTGGCCAGATGTCTATAATGACAGATGGCCAGACATCTGGAACAAATAGGTAGACGTTTGGGTAGGTTGGCCAAATGTCTGGACTGACGGATAGCTAAACTTCTAGAATAAATATGTAGATATCTAGGTAGGTTGGCCAGACATCTAGAATGATATATGACTACCAAATGAGTAATTTTCTAGATTTCTAACATCCTCAGATGGGTATGCTTTAGATGGATCCATCTCAAACTTATCTTTTTTAGCTAGGTCTTCCTTCAACATATGCACTTCAGATATCTCCACCTCATATGGCTGCATCTCTGACATATTCTTCTCAGATGACTGCACCTCATATGTATTCTACTTAGTCGTCTCCTATACCGCCATCTGACTGCATTATCTAGTCATCTGAGTCTCTTTTATTGGTGAGGTTTTTACAACATTTTACCAAGTCAAGGCATAATCCAAAGTTTCTTGGTATGATCTTGGAGAAAATATCTTCATCTTCTTTTCATACATAGGGAGAAGTCCATCTATGAACCACGTAGTCTTTGATTCCTCTGAGTGGCCTTTCTCCACATAGTCAAACAACCTACTCAACCTTTGATTGTAAGAACGAATAGGCTCTTCTATCCTTGTATGTTATAATTTTCATCAGTCTCATATTCTCAAAATTATTCCACAAATGCATCATGCAACTCTTTCCATATATTGTACTTATCTTGTGGTAAGTATATATATCAGTCCATTGCAAATTCTTGAAACGTTGTAGCAAACCACCTCCTCCAATCTTCTTCATTGTTTTTCCCAATCACTTTCCACTCCATGCGGTAAATTCTCCAATACCTAATTGGGTCTTCATTCCCTTATCCTATGAAAAGTGGTAAATTCTCTAATTATTTGGTGGTTACATTATCCATTGGTGGGGTTCCTACTATACTGCTCCTCATTGGATGTTTTTAGCCTAGGTATCTTATTCTCACCAAATAATCTTCTCCAATTTCTTGTGCATTCTTACTTCACGATCTCCTTCACTAAAATATTGATTGTGGCCCTCGTATTCCTTCTTGAGATATAACATACTATTTATCTATGCTTGACTCCCATTATTTGCACTCTTTTGCAACCTTCCTATCGCTTATTCAGGTGTTACCATCCACTCAACATCTTAATGTCTTCCTTACATCAATGTTTTCCTTGAATTTTGGTGATCCTTGTACCCATTCTTCTATTCCTATAAACAATGTGTAATTCACCTCATTCTTGCTCTGCTCTTGGACTCTACTCTTCCAAACAACTGATTGATCTACCTATTCTGCTATTGTAGACATCAAGAAAACTAGACATCAAGTCAAACTGCAAGGTAGACATTATAATGTAGACATCCAGACTATAGATATCCATAATGCAGATATCAGATTGTAGATGTCAAACTACAAATGTCAAACTACAGATATCAAACTACAAACATCTAGACTATAGACGTCTCTCAAACTACAAATTCTTCACTTGCATTGTTTTCCTCCAGTTTGGGTGCGCGTTCCTTTTGACAACCCTTCATTCACATCACAAAAAAAAATTTGGTGCATCTTCACCTCCATCTTTGCACTACGTTGTTTTTGTTTGCCTGTCTTTCCAAGGGTTTCATATTTTAGAACTTCATATCACCAATATTGGACCCAAATTCGATCAAAAATGGTTCCAGAATGTAGAAATAGAATTTCACATACTCACAATAGTTCCATTTCCACTTAAATAGTTTTACAAATCTGCAGTCATTGTAGAATATCAATAACAAAGCACAAAAATCTACAATAATAATAACAATAATAGAGACAATAATGGCAATAGTAGCAACAATAGAAGATAATAATTACAGATAGATTTATATTAATAATGGTATTTACAGTACAATATTACAACTTCAACATTATGATCTTTGCCTATAAACCCTAGGCTGAATACCCTTCATGGCTATATACAATATTGAACTACATCAACCTGTACATAGACATCAATCCTCACACGTACCAATATGGAGCAACTTCAATGAATGAGAGGGGCTTATTTATACATCCAAAAGTAGTTATGTCCTCCAACTACCTTGTAACTACCCTCAAATTACATTTCATATGCATTTGCTTTGCATTTGCATTTCATTTCCACTACAGGATGAAATAGCTTATAACTCTAATTTGGCCGACATAATTGACTTACATGACTTTATTATTACGTACAATATTAAATTGCACTTTACAACATTATTAAATATATGCACGCACATTTCATCAAACACTTTGTGTACATTTATAAAATAACACATAATAGCAAAACTGATCCGACAAATAAGGACATATCAATTTGTCCGTCTACACTAAGATGGTGATAACATTGATAGAGGAGCATGTATCGATTAGAAATATTTTAAAAGGCTTTTGATCATTGTGAGAAATAATGTGTAATGGAGGATCTAGTGATTTTGATGGGACAATATTTATTTCAAAATTATAAAATGAAATTGAAGGTTCCACGCATGTCTGGACATTCCCCACAAAATTGGCAAAGACATTAGGATCTTGGGTTTGAACTTTGATGGATTTTAAAATTTCCATCAATACTTCATGATGCAGGGGATATTTTTGTATGAGATCATAGATTGGAAATTTGGTTGAATCTAACTTGAGGCCATGCATTTATCGACTCCTCAGTGTAATAGTGGGTCTTGGTGGATGATTTTGAAGATGAATTTGTTGAGTTACAGTAGATGTTGGTGCCATAGGAGGGAGTACTATTATTTATGGGTCATTTAACTACTGTATTCTATTCATATTTCTTTGAATTATGGTGACTATATGAATAACACCAAAAAAACCTTGGTAATTTTGAAGATTATGTATATGATTAACCTGATTGGAGGAACTATAGGATTTGATGTTCCCATTTTTTATTGTGTGCTCTCATGGTTAGGGAGAGGTGTGTGATAGATACCAAGGTTTTAATTTTTCTTTTCTAGAGGGTTATCAATTTTGATAGTCCCATTCTCAATGAAATATTGCACAATATCTTTAAATGAATAACATATATTGATATCATGACCCTTTTGGTGATGATAGGTACAATACTAGTGCTCCTTATATTTTCTACCCCATGGATTACTAGGGTATTATGGATTAATGTCTGGAAATGTAATCAATTGTACCTCATATAACCTTTAAAAAATGTTGGACAATGGTTCGGGTAACGAAGTATGATTGGGATCTAGCCGAGTATATTGTTAGCATTGATGATTGTCTATTATTTGAGTTTGAGTGTGCAATTTCTATGGGGGTGGTACCGCCTAATAAGTTTATTTTGTGGTGGTTGATGTTGTTGTAGGGGTTGTTGAAGTTAGACTTGAGATTTTTGGATTTGCTGTGTTTGTTGATTCAAGGCCACTTGATTGACTCAAACAGTTTTGGGTTGGCCTTGGTTATTCCCCCTTGAAATTTTATTCTACCATTCTTTCTTTTTAATTTTTATCTCACCCTCTTGAATTTTAATTTCTTCAATGACACGGGCTTGGGTGAGTGCTTCCTTGAATGTTCTATATTGTTGCAATTGTAGCAACAAGGTGATAGGTTTTGAATAGCTTTTGGTGAATATTCTTGTGAGTTTCACCATGGGGAGGGTGAATGGAAACTTAGTAATAATTACCCTCTAGTGGTTTCCAAAGTCATACACTGACTCATATTCAAATTTTTTATAAGTTGAATAAGTCGATGAGTGTAATTTTCTTTCTGACATTAAGATAGAAACGATCTAGTAATTTGTCTACCATTTTCTTGAAATTAAAAATACTATGGTATGGCAAATAGTTGTACCATTCTATAGCATCTCCTCCAAATGCTTAAGGGCAAGTTAAAAGCAGTAAGAGATCATTTTATTATATTCTGAAACATGCATGAATAAATCCACTTATATGCTCTCTGGAATATTCATCCCCTTTAAATTTGTCAAACTTTAGTAACATAAAATCTATTGGATAAGGCAGTGATGGTACTAAAGGATGAATAGGATGATTTTGTCACAATGTGGGTCTTTGATATAACATTCTCAAAGATTTCATGGCTAGGATGTCAATATGGTTATGCAAAAAATGGAACTTGGGATCTGCCAATGGTGCTTGGAAACCTTGGTTTGCTTGGTAAGTGTAGGTGGGTGGGGTTTGTTGAGTGATGAATTATTATAGTGAGATGAGATTCTGGTTGTCTAGGGAATTGATGTGAGTGGGTATCTGATGATGTTGAATGTTTTGTTGGAATTGATTATGGAGTGATTGATGTGGATGAGGTGGGGGTTGTTGATGATGTGTATGTTGAACTGGTGAGGTGATGATGTTGTTAAGTGGATGGATTGGTATAGTTATTGTGGGTGGTCAAGACACCCAAGATGAATCTTGAGTGACAGTGTTTGGGTTTGAAGTGGACTTATGATTGATATCTTCCACCTACGACTGATGCTATGGCATGGGGTGAAAAATATGATTAGAAACACATGCAAGAAAGTGCTATAAATGTTACAATAATTTTTGTATAGTAATTGTAGATGGATGCATGGCTGTAAATAGGGATTGCATGGTTGCATGGGTGGTAGAAGTTTGCATATGATGAGTGGTTGCAATATGAGCTATAGTTGGTATAGGTTAAGTTTACAAGGGGATCACAACCAATTGAGGAATGGGGTTAATGGATTAGGATGATGTAGGTGGGATAAAGGTTTGTGCTTGTAAAACAATATTGATCCCCACTTCATAAAGTGGGTTAGAACAAATGGTGGTGTTGGTGGATGGGATTGAGATATATGGGTTGGATGATGATGGTGGATTTTGGTTTAGAGATGTTGGATCGAAGAGGGGGTTACTAAAGTGATGGCTAGTTCTATTAGAGTATGAATGTATGGGTTCCTCCTGAAAAGTAGGAATAGGTGAGATGGTAAGGGATGGTAAAGATGAGAAAGTTGAGTTCACATAAGCTTTGATGATGTCAAAATCTATATAGGTGATGCAGTTATTAGTAGGTGAGAATTGTTCCATGTGGGGAATACCAAGAATAGAATTATGGATCACCCTATGTGTTATATCTACATGAGAAGGTCCAAAAGATACATTTGCTTGACCAGCCACAAAAATGGTTGGAGGATGGGAAGTTTGAGCAAAGTGCTCCATGGATGAATGTGATTAATTTATGGGCAATTTATCTAAAGCTCTGGCTTAAATTCAGGTCAATACCATAATCTAGGGAGATTTTACAGGATGTGTGTGTGAATATGTGAGATATACGTATAAATAATACAAAAAATCATACCAATTTGATTTTTTTTGTTTTTGATTCCTTTTTTTTTTAATTTTCTCTTTGGTTTTTATGTGTTTTATGCTAATCCTAGGTCTAGAAAACTATGCAATATGGATGATGGAATGAATATAAAAAGGTGTGTTTGCATCCACCCTTCTAACAAAGAATGAATTACGAACGACTGAAAAAGGTTTCCTAGATGAAGGCTTGGCAATGAGTGTAACCTAAGGAATCAATTTACCTCCCCAAAATGAGACCACATTGTATGAGTCTTGGTATTGATCAAAATGTGGCTTTCCCTTCATACTCGAGCATGATAAAATAATAATGATAGCTGAATTCCACTAATTATTTAGCCTCATGGTTAAAAGGCATCTAACCTAAAAAATTACCCTGAGCTAATCCCAAGGGTAACCAGTCTCTCGATTATGAAATCCAAGAGGCTATGCATGCTAACTATGGTTCTACTAGAGCTCGATTAATGGTTGGTGATGAAATACAACTCATTTAGAAGGTTTTCCTTGTACTTGTCATGCAATGGTGCAAAATATTTAAGACGTGCAAAGTGTGTGCAAAAAGGTTTATTTTTATGTTTTCATTTTGTTTTGTTTGTGCAATTTTTGTAAAGCAAATGTAGTATAATTTTACCAAAATGCAAAACTAGGATGCGACTCTAATTCAAAGCCTATAAATGCAATCAAGCAACACATAGTAGAAGACAAAAATATAAAATAGATAAAACCCTAGCTTAAATGCAACAAATAAGCTCCAAATAGGCCATAGAATGATTTTGAAATATAAATAAAAAAATAGAATATGGCAGATATGTAACCCTAATGTGATCTAAAATGTTCTCTAAAATGTAAATTTACCCCTAGATGCAATTATTATGATTTTTTTGCAACTTAAAAAAAATAAAGTAATGCCCTAAAACACCATTTTATTTTATTTTTGTAAAAATACCTAAAATGCTTCAAAAAAAATCCTAAAATGCTTACTAGATGCCTGATCTACTATCTATATTGAAAATAGAAATAAAACAACAAATATTAATTTTCCTTTGTCTTTTAAAAGTACAAAAATAGAGCTAGGGTTTCAAAAATGGCTTACCTAGAAGCCTTTCACTATCTTCTTCCAGTTCTCCAGATGCGGTTCCACATCTGTCCAAGATTCCAGATGTAGAGGGACATATGTTCAGGACACCAAATGTAGAAGTGCATCTGCTTAGATATCCTATATGTGGTTCTACATATGCTCAATTTCAAATGATGCCTAACCAAGCTTCGAAGTTCATGAATCAATTTTTTGTTTTTTTGTACGATAAGATTTAAAAACTTGCAACAAAGTAAATACAAATTAGTAAATCAGTAATAGCAAGGTAGATCTAAAATAGAACCCTCTGGGGGTCCCACCATGATCACCATTTTTTAAGCAAATAAAATGAGACAAAAAATACAATAAAGAAACACAAGCAATTGTAATGAAATGAATTTGTATTAAATTTTGTGGAGCCTTGATCTCCTTTTTACTATGCTTTACCTTAAGTGTGCAGGGGTATGATTAAAATGATATTTTTTTAATTTCTTAAGATTATAATGAGCAAAAGGGGGAATATTCCCATTTTACAATTATAAATGAATAGTAGTGCCAAATATCTTCTTTGCTACAATCGATTTGTGGATGGGATTTCGTTATCCTTGTGGACCATTCATCGCTTCAGCAACTTCCAATGACTCGTCACCTACACCTACAAGAATACAAACAACATAAAAGGATCAATAGCATATGAGGGAACTCCACTATGTAAGGCCATATTTGATATAAATAAAAATCTACAAACCCTAATTTGAATGCTTGTAGATTATAGCAGAAGACATAAAACAAATAAACCAAAACTGCCTTGCTTATACTGAATTTTGATGTCTTCTAGGGTTGAAAGTATTGCCAAGCAGACATGGTGCCATGTATGAGGATCTAGCTAGGTGTAGTACTACACTTTTTAGACACAGAGTTGCATCTAGGATTATGTAGATGTTTTATCACATTTGGCTTTGACTTACAAAATCAATGTGAATCGATTTAGAACTTTGGTGACTCAATATCCAAGCTTTGGTTAGGGTTACTCTCACAATGTCAATTCAAATTTTTGGTGCTTTTTTGGTGTCCATATTCACACAAGTGAATCATGTTTTATAACATTCTAAAAGGCTAGGGGTAGGGTTTGGGAGTGGCACCCTAGCTTTGCCAAGTAGCAAGCTAGGATTGAGAATAAAATAATGGCTTAGATTGCCACATGGCAAGCTAGGATTGTGATTTGATGAATGGCTATGATTTAGCATTGTGATGAGCGACTATTATTTATCTATATATATATATTTATATATTATATTTATCTATAAATAAATATGAAAAATATAAATAAATATCGTTAGGATTTTATGTCTACAAATATTTATACCATCCTTAGTTAATTGATAATGCCACCCCTCCTGGTTGACTTGTGAGACATTATCCTATGTCAATATTATGAAAATTTTCAAATATTCTTAATAATTAATAATCATATTCATCACAACACCTTAATTATACCAATAAATATATCATCTCACCTACATGATGGATTACCTGCATAAATACATGATTTTGTGGTACATGTTTGATTTCTTGCCTAATGCATTTAGAATTAGGGGATTTCACAAGGATGCAATCATGACAACTAGTCAAGAGAACTTACAATTGAATTACACTTGCACTAGGTCCCTGATGCTAGTGGATCCATACCATTAGGACTATGGGATGGTTTGAAGATCAATCAATTTTTATATTCATTGTCATGCACGATTGTTTTCTTGCATACTTGCATCATAAATACTGAATTATTCCATCAGTTTTATCCCTTGCAATAATTTTGATAAAGGTGACATAACATTAGTAACACATCCAAGATGATGGATAGCCAAGTCACATCCATAAAATCTTGGTACCATGTTTTTCTCTCAATAAAGTTGTTGCTAGGAGATAAAATTATGGTCTAAATCACTCCTCTTCAACCCATTTTCCTTAGGTATATTTTTTATGATAGTAACACGATAAGAAATTAGGGCAACATTTTTATATTCATAAAAAATCTTCCATGTTAGAAATTAGATAAAAGTATTGCAAGAATACAATGATAACACTAGCTTGCTTAGCTTATAATTGTATTGCATTTGTATTAGGTAATTAAGGCTTGTAGATTTCCTATGTAAAGCATTAATATTGTTGCATGATTCTCCTTAATACTTAATATGGTTTTCCTATGTACTCTTTGTTTGTGATAGTAGTGTCATAACATTGAAACAACCTTGATATTTTCACAAACAAAGACCACCATGGTGGGAAACCATAATCCCTATTCTTTCATACCTTCTCAAAAAGTTATCAGGATGCAATAAAGAACCATAATTAAGCATAAATTTAACCCGGTGTTGTAGGTGAGTTGGAGAGGAGAGGGAAATCCTCCAAGGGAGGTCCCAGGTTCAAATATCCACCCTACCAAAAAGCTGAATTGGGTATCCAAAATCCAATTGATAATGTTGGTGCGGGTAGGGTCGGGTGCGACCCCCGGGTGACTTTGACGGTGTAGAACCCCCTGTTTGTGGTCTCTTAGACCAAGGCGGCTCTGCAAGGGGTTTTTCGCTTAAAAAAAAAAATTAAGCATAAATTTATATGCATGGGGTATCAAAAGCTAGTGACACTTTACCAAACTTTATATTGTTTGCTTGTTATCATAATTGCATGGACTACTTGCAGTTTTTTTAAATTAGTTTATGTATGCATTGTATTCATATATTGTGAGTGAGAACTAGGATTGTTTTTAACCATTTATTAGCCAATGATTGACAGGTGCCTACCATTAGTTAAAATAACTCCATATTTCTTAAAAAAAATATTTTTATATGCTTCCATCATTGGAACCATTCTCTATAAATAATAATTAATCCCATTCTCCACATCCTTCTAAAACTATAGATTTATTGCTATATGATGCCTACCTCTTTCTATGAGTCATAAGACTGGATAATTATAACCTTTAATAAATCCCTAATTATCTTAAAAACCTTAATTTTAGGACTCTTATTAGTGCTTGTTAGGTGATGAGTTGATATATCCCATTTCCTTATAGACTCTAATAAAGACCTCAAGCAATGAAATCTAGGATGAATTTATCCCATCTACTTTGTCAACTCACAAGGTCATGGGCAAGGAGGTCTATTTTCTTAGGAATTGACAAAGAACTTAGAACAATCAATTTTAGAAATATTCTAGATGATAAATATCCTATGATATCTACACAACTAATGGTAAGAGCCTCCATAGAGGTATTACTACCAATGACCCACCTTAGCCATTATATCCCCCCAAACACCCTTGTGGGTATGAGAAGGAAACATGACAATAATAAGCCCTATAATTAGGGGCATTAGATGTAAGAACATAAAAAAATAATCATATAAAAATAGACTATCCAAAATAAAAGCAATATGGACATATACTATCCAATATTAAGCATTCAAATTTTAAGGGCATAGACTATCCAAAAAGAGAGTAAAGGCATAAAATACCCAAAAATAAAATAGTAACATAAACTGTCCAAAAATGTAATAAGGACACAGACTATCTGTGACCACCAAAAAGGCTCACACATATTGATGTCCTATGGTAATAATTGAAAAAAGCATAACATGGATACAAGAACAAGAAATTGACAATATATGAATCAATAAAACACGCTTTATTCCATTATATTCAAAGTCAAAATCAAATTACAAGTACATCCCTCTTAGGGATAATCATCTTGATACAATATTACAATAGGAGTGTGTAATTGTTTCCCTCTTAAGGGTAGGTGTGATCAAAATTCCCCTCAGGGTGACACGATATGCCTTAGGGTAAAGCTAACCCCCTTCTCCGCGATGTGGAAGGATTATGATATAGGCTCATTTCTGCACCCGTCTCCTTATGAACAAGAAACAACAATGCACGATTATATAGATTGATAGACTCTCGTGATGAGGCCCTTTAAAGGATTATACATGTAAATGCCATCAAACTAATAAAACAAGAAAGCATAAAGAAAGGTTCTATGCTATTCTAATTGTATCAAGAATTACACTACAATATACAAAACATGAATAAAACATGATGCATTAAAAAAATATTGAATTTAAAGCAATAAAGCATAAAAAATATTCAATAGACTTCTAACAACTACAACACATAAAATGCCTAATTCCTATGGTCAGAGTTTCTCTAAAAATGCAATTTAACCTATGAAAGAGCTAATCTGACTAACCTATGCAGTAAAAAGTAGATGGAGTAAGGTGATCTCTAACCTGTTGCAAATCGTAGCTGTGAGGGGCGGTCTGCACTGTAAACCATGGTTGACAACTGTGGTTTGACCTCTGATGTGTTTACCCTCAGAATTAGGGGAAGTGGGCTTGACATCCTTGTTCAAATTGATGTTCAAGGGTCACCTTTGTCGTCTTTCGACAGATTTGACGATCAAATCACTATGAAGGGCCTTCATTCATCCAGATTTGTGTTTCTTGATCCTCCTAGGAACCTAGGGCATCCATGGCTAATTTATTGTTGAATGGATAGAAAAGAGGATTTAAAATGCACAAGGTCATTATGCAATTTGATAGGGCTTCGCTGCTCTCTTGATCAACTAGTTTGCTCGATAATTTGACAGCGCTTCGCTATGCAAATTATCTCTTCTCAGTACTATCTTCCCCATTGAAAAAGGGGGATACTTATAGCATGCCCCTAGGGCTAGGGGTGGCTTCATGGAGAATCCAAGATCAAGAAGGTTGGTTAGATCATTTGGGATGGAAGCATTTGGAATATTTCATCCTCCAACTGCCTCCTTCTAGATATCTTGGTTGTTCTAACCAATTTGGCTCATATGGAAGGCCTAACTAAACTCCAGTTCAAATTGTAGGTCATAGCTATGGTCCATATTGGAGACTGCAGGTGTCAACCGCGGTTCAAACTAGAGACCGTAGGTCTAGGCTGTGGTTCAGATTGCTTAGGCCAGAATACCTAAATTGAGTGGTTAGAACCACTGCTCTATCTTAGAGTCTATTGAAGATCCTTCATATGGTTTTGTAGCATGTCCATATGAGTAGTCGCCCTCAACATGGCACATTTTAGGTGTCTACAGATGCCCATTTTGATATGCGTTGTGAGATTGAACAACGCTAAGAAAAATAGACCTCCTAAAATGATGCCGAAGGTTGTATGATGATCATTAATCTGATCAACATTAGATGCCCCTGGTCCAGCAAAAGGACGTGCATCCTGGAATCATTGCTTCCAACGTGGGAAGGCTTACATTTGAAAAGTCTACACTCGTCATCAAAAATTTGGGTAGCTTTGGTGCTACAATAGGAGTTAGGCCTATATAACCGACGGATGAGAGCTACAAATAAAATTTCATATTTGCTATTTACCCCAAGCAGAGGGGGAAGCTTATGATAGCTGTTAGCAATGATTCACAAGGACGAACACAATTTTGACAAGATCAAGGGATCTACGATCTTCGAGATCTTCTATTGATTTTTATTATGACATGAAAATATGACTACCCCCTCAATAATCGAGTCGATGAGGGTAATGACAGTGTCTGAAGCAACAAAATCGCTTGACCATAATGAATGAACCTAAACAACTTTAGATTTGAGACATTTAATGCCTTGGCTAGGCCTAGTTCAGCTTATGATTGTAACGCTTAGTAGTATTTGCATATCTCTCTCCCATGGAGCAGTCAGGCTATGATAGTCGTCTTAGAGAGTCAAGATAATACAAATTCAAGAAGACTTGTGTTGAATCATATTGTCGATGATTTGCTAAAAAATGTCATAAAAAAATGACAATTTTGCCCCAAATGTCCTTATTGTGATCTACTCATCTTGCCGGATTGCATGGATCGCAAGTCGCTACAACCACCAAGTTTATAGGATAAATCACTGAATACGAGGCGCATTTGGTTTTTCATTTGTTTGATTTTTTTTTGTGTTGAATTTTGTATTTATTGGATTAATCCTAGTGCTTTTAATGTCACCAAATTTGCAATTTTGATCATTTATTTTGATTTTTGTCCACTAGGAGTCATTAATTTACCTTTTTTGACCTTCCCACAATGGGTTTTGAGCACATTTATTACTATTTGTGGACTGTGTGTACGGCCGATGGTTTCCACTTCCAAATTTTGGGGACCATAGGTCAGACCTACGGGTGGAAAACCCTAGTTTGCGGACCGCGGGTGTCAGCTGCGGTCTGTAGAGACTAGGAGAACCTATAAATTGAAATTTTATTTGCAATTTATCATTATTTTCCTGCAACCTTGAGCAATTTGAGAGCTCTGAGAGAGAGAAGACATTCCCTGATAGGGAATGCTGTCCAAATCCACAACTTGTACACTCATTCTTCCCTGATGGCAGATCTTGATAAGCCGTCTACTAGTCGGGGGTAGGGTGCGAGCAAGGTAACTCGAAACCAAGACCTCACACTTAATAATAGTAAAATAAACCACACTTAATAAATGTGGAAATTGAACCTCATTAAACTTTCGGTAATGAACCCCACTAGTTTAGGCTAGATTAGGATTTTAATTTTATGCATGAGTGGTCTAGGAGGGTACCCTAAATGGGTGCCACTCCTAAAACACAGTTGGTAGCTGCAGTTCCCAGTTAGCAAAATGGGAACCGCAGGTTTTAGCTGTGGCCCCTAATTTGCAAATTGGGGACCATAAGTTGCAGCTGCGGTTCCTAATTTGTAAATTGGGGACCGCAAGTTGTAGTTGTAGGCTGCAATTGCTTGTGTTTTTTTTGCTTTTTTTTTTAGCACTTCTTAGCTAGATTTAGCTTATATATGTATTTTTTTCTTTTTAAAAGTTGACGTCTAGAGTGCGAGATCCTGACTTGATGAAGAATATCTATGAGGCCTTATCAGATTATGACCAAGCATGGTTCTGAGCCGTCAGGTTCAGTTATATCATGGATATAACCACCATTAGGGTAGATCAGGCCTATATTACTACGTTGGCCCAGTGCTGGAATGCATGAACCAACACATTTCACCTACCTCCTGGTGAGATGACTATCACATTGGAGGACATCTACAGGATCTTCAAGATCCTTATCGATGATGAGGCTGTCGTTTCCTTTGCCTACATGGTAAAGGATACCATATTTGCTACCATATTTGGTGATCAGAGCACCAATGCACAGGATGATGCAGACCATGGAGGGGTGCACATTGGGGACTAGTATCAGGATGATGTATTCTCTACTTGAGAGGCCATGTTCATGCACCTCATCATTCATATTGTCCTTCCAGACTCCTAGGGCATGAGGATTCCCTAGAACATGCTAGCCCCTGCTTGAAGGGTACTTCAGAGCTCGATAGAGGAGCCACTATTGCTAGCCTGGGGGAGCACTTTACTATGATAGCTCTACTAGGAGCTGTACCAGATCATGGAGCAGATCTGTAAGGACATCAGCTTAAGCATTTTGCTATAGATTTGGTGGTGGTAGCATATTCGAATTGAGTGTCCTACTGACCTAGCTCTATGCATCACTACCATAGATGTTGCTCATCAGTTCTACGCTGCCTACTAGCCTCGTGCTGAAGAGGGTATCCACAATAGGGCTCATGCTGGGGATACACATCAATATATCATCAGTTTTGTGGCACTTGGGCCAAGGGATGTCATTTTGTGCCACTACATGGATTGTATTGTATGGCCAAAGGTGGACGAGTGGCTATGACGAGCCTACAGAGACAGATGGATCATCTGGCATAAGTCAAAGGTGAGAGAGTATCAATTTTTCTCTCGCATCCTATGACAATTCGACATGGTGTAGGACCTACCAGATATGCCCCTCAGGTACATATGACTGGCTCTAGAGAGGGATCTCCTACTGATAGTTCCTCCGCCACTAGAGGAGCACCTAATGACTTCTAGGAGTTGAGGGTTGAGACTGCTGGGACCACACCCGACTAGGATGGGTGGTGGTCTCTTTTTAGATGGCATGGTATCGAGCCTCTAGGCTAAGAGCCAACATAGGCAGTGGCAGAGGTAGATCCTAATGAGTGCAGGGTGTGCCAGTGTACTAAGGGCGGTTGGGACACAAATGCCACCACTTAGGACCTACCAAAGATCAAACCTAAGGAGGATGCTCTAGAGGAGGGTGAGGTACCTCTTGATAGCGCAGAGGGATAGCTGCTAGCACAGGTTGCTAACTTGCAGATTTAGATTAGGAGATTCCATATGCAGTAACAGGAGCGAGATACTACCATCGCCACTCTAGAGGTGAAGGTGACTGACAGGGAGCAGTGCCTGACTAAGGCGTAGGGCCAGATACAGGAGCTCATGACTCAAGCTACTAATGTAGAGGCCTAGGTGTAGAGACTATAAACTACCCTAGAGTTGGCACAGGTGCAACAGACTACAACAGAGGCAAAAAATGATCTCTATTGAGCAGTGAGGGGAGATACTATAGGGCCTCCCTTGGCTATTATTGGGCCTCATATGGTATCGACAGTAGATACACTAGTGATGCAAGATCCGACTGCTGAGGTGACGCGACTGTGCAGTATGGTCATGAGGACCAATGAGATGCATGTAGCCTGGCTTGCCTGCATTTATTAGCTGGTCGAATATATAGATATGCAGGGGCTACCAGTTCTTGAGGATCATTTTTCCATAGATTCACAACATACCAGATCCAGGACTTTAGGGCAGTCCATAGCTAGCTCGAGTCATAGGACTCACAGGACTGAGAGGATGCATAGGTCCTCTAGCACGCATACAACAAAGTCGTAGGCCAGGGCTAGAGATTTAGGGAAAACATCAAGGGCCTCTAGCCAGAGGACTAGCCTACTACAGCTACCAGTTTCCCATGTGTTGGGTGCGTTAGGGTTTAGAGGCAGGCATGATCCACAGCAGGATCCACCACAGGTGCCAGGTCAGCCAAGAGAGCAGGCTCCAGAGCATAGTGCAGAGGGAGGCGACGAGAGCTCTAGTACAGGGGGAGCAGCCTAGATCTATTTTTTAGCACTTGCCTACTATAGTTTGATGTATCATTTTGTGTGTAAGGTCGAGGACCTACACAGTTGTAGCCTATGGGTATTTTGTACTCCCTATGTACTCATTTGGACACACACACACACACACACACACACACACACACATATATATATATATATGATATGATATTTCATGGCTCATTATGTGTAAATGTGTATTTATTAATTTTTGATTTTATGTTTATTTGATGCACATGGATGCAATGCATATTTAAATGCTATGTTTATATGATGCAATGTATGGATGTCATGCACTAGATAGCTATTATTTTTTATGATGATGATATGCAGTGATCTAGATGATTAGATGTGTGACATATGATGTATGTAGATGGATGCGATGCTTATTTTTTTAACGCATATTTATTTTTGCTTTGTGGGCATGCGTATATTTTATGTAGTTTATGATATGCTATGCAATGTATGGTAATGCATTATGTAAAAAATCATAATATAATGGTAATGAACCTGTATGCTTTAATCACTTAAAACATAAAGAATGAATGCAAATTGTGTATATCAATTTTCAAAATATGACACCACAAAATGTATAACAATCATGCAAAATAATTGATAATTCTCATTACAAGAACTTAATCAATTTGTATCGCCCAAATTTTTTGCACCCTTACCTTCAGGCTAAAGGATCCGTACCCGAAAGGGGGTGAGAAAAGGATGGAACAATACCTCGGACGGAGAGGCCCTTTGAAGGTCGCGCCTCTCGGGGGAGGGGTATAAAGGTGAATTTTTGACGGATGGTGGGGTTCACCAGGAAACTTTGAGTGGCAGTTTCCACGCCTAGGTTTGAAAATGGGTTTGATTTGTTCGTTTTATGTTCAATCATTCAGATTCCTAGGTTGGCCAAAATGAAGCTAAGCTATTCTATATGAAGATTCTGATTTATATGAAGACAAAAGACATAAATGAATCCTAATGTGATTGAATAGAGAGAATATATAAAATGGAGAAGAGTACACCTGATTTCTGATGTCTGATGAAGATTCTGAAGCTTGTAGGAGTCCAGATCATCCCGGATATGACAGGATCATCTGTAATTGTACAGAATCATCCCAAATCATAGGAGATCATCCGAGATCACCCAAGATCATCAGCGACCTGACGAATTCATCAGAAACCTGCAATCAAGAAAACAGACACCAAAAACCAAAAATACAATTGCAAGAATGATGCAAAATGATAGAAATAAGAGTATAGATGTTTGAATGATAAATCTAGATATCAAATTAAATGAGATGCACTATTTTGGAAACTTATTTTGAATTTTATCATGCAATTATGCTAAATGAGGTGAACTCCAAGATGCAAAATAGAAGTAAATTAATCTAATGCACCAATAAATAAGGAAAATGAGATAGAGAATGCAAACTCAGGGCTCTGATTGCCCCCAAGCTGAATTGCAGACCGGATCATCTGTAATCATACAAGATCATCGCCGATCTTGATAGGATCGTCTAGAATTGTAGTTGAATCACCTGCGACGATCCGAGCTACCTCCGACTGAAACACAGTGAAATCCTGCAACAAAACTTGAAAACACAAGTGCGAATGATAGGAGATCAGGTAGGGAGTCAGGGAGGGAGTCAGGGGGATAAACTAGAAAAATCCTAGTTTATATAGGATTAGGGGGAGGTTAGGAGGTTGGGGATCATCCCAATCTGGGAGATCCTCAATGTGGGAATCTCCAACCACGTAGACACGCTTCTGCCCAAGTTGGAGAGGTCGTTGGAATAGAAGCTAATTGCAAAAATTTGGTTTTGGGATGAAATCGTCTGGACGTTCTGTTCCAGATGAATTCATCCGATTTGGGATGATATCGTTAGATCGACGATGATATCGTCAGATCGACGATGATATCGTCCAACGGTCACAACAACCTCTAAAAATGGCATGAAAAATGAGGTAAGCGGTTAACGGGCGGTTTCAGGGTTAAAATTCAAATTTCTACTTTTTATTGATGGTTTAACTGCGCCAATTTTAGGGTGCTACATTTTGCCCCCTCTTTAGCGAATTTTCTAAAAAAATGCGTTAAAGACGAGTTCTTCATGCTTTATGAGAAAGCAAAAATTTATTCCATTTTTTAGACGACGATTCTAGGTCGAATCGTACGACTGTTTGCTATGGTGCCCCCTCCGAGTTTTTACCCAAATCGAACGTTTGAGGTAAAAGCATGAAAAAGCAAAAATTAAAAAAAATGTCATTTTTTGAATAAAAATAAGAAAAATAGGGTAAAACCC
The DNA here is from genome assembly GCA_028583015.1 of Wollemia nobilis. NCBI lineage: Eukaryota > Viridiplantae > Streptophyta > Pinopsida > Araucariales > Araucariaceae > Wollemia > Wollemia nobilis. The sequence continues at coordinate 2,902,930 of JAQPPZ010001629.1, read as the reverse complement.
TAATTCATTTTTACTATTCACTTTCATTGTTTCAGAGCTCTGCAGGCGAAATGGTGGAGACGACACACAGATCGACAGAGATCCGACGCGGGTTGCGGGTAAGGATCTAAACCTAGTTTTACTATGTTTTTAACTTGATTTACTTAATTTTTTGACTTGAATTTTAATTTTTTTGGGCGTCGCGGCCGTTTTTAGGCCGACGACGAAATCGTCTCTATATTGCCGATTTCGTCTAGGGACGAAATCGGAGAAATAGAGGCGATCCCATCCAATAAGGGGCGATCCCCAAATTGAAGAAGTGAGACGATTTCATCCCTTATTGGGTGATCCCGTCCAATAAGGGGTGATCCTATTAAGGATGATTTTATCTAAATTTGGTACGATATCGTCCAATAATGGGCGATATCAACTTTGATTTTAATTGATTTTTTAATGATTATGTACTAATGATTTTTGTTGTTTTATTGCTTATTTTGTAGAGGGGATTGCTAAAGATTCGGGAGTGGAAATACGGAGGTCTAAGAGATGATTTGGCTATGCTCGATCAGGTCGAGCGAGATAGATTGGTAGAGGTAGGACTGCAACATGTGGCAGAGATGCCACAAATTCCTATAGACATGGGGCTACTGACAGCCCTAGCAGAGAGATGGTATCCGGAGTCGTCCTGCTTCTGGCTACCGATAGGGGAGATGACTCCCACTCTAGAGGATGTATGGAGGATCTTGAGGATCCCCATACATGGTCGATTCATGATGCCTTCGGCCAATCAGGGCCACGCCATGATGAGATTGTGCATGGACCCAAGCTTCATCCTGGAGAAGGGCGGAGTGAACATCGAGGCTTTGAGGTGGATGCCTAGGGCATCTCGGTTGACTTAAGTTTTGGTAGGGGTGGTGGGTGGCCTTCTTCTATGCCACCAGAGTGGATGCAGATTACCATGGCTACTTTCAGATGTGGTCTGTGACATGAGAGACCATGGATACAGGTTTTCTTGGGGTAGCTTTGTACTGTGCCGCTTGTATAGGATCCTTTACGGGGTCGTATACAAGGGGGGTCGATGTCTGGTGCTGACATCGCTTCTACAGGTTTGGTGCTGGGAGCACATTGTGGTGCGGAGGTCGGTAGGGCTTCCATTGATAGGAGTTGATCGGGAGAGACCTTGAGTTTTCTACTGGTGGCTCTAGAGAGGGTCATAATGGTGGATAGATCTATCGACGTCTCGAAGGTTGTTGGATGACCTCACCCTAGATCGGATCACCTAGAGACCATGGAGAGAGCATCCAGGGTGGGTAGAGGATGGACAGGAGTTGGCTCACATCAGGCGAGTCATATGGTTGAGGACAGAGTGGGGAGAGGTAGAGCTCCATCGCTATGACCAAGTTTTGAGGTAGTTCGGTCTACAGTAGGGGATCCCTAGTCTTAGGGATTATGAGTACTCTCAGACTGTGTGGGATAGTACCACACTGAGTGGGGCTCCAGACATGCAGCGGTTCTAGAGTCAGGATGCTGATGATGCCCCCATTCAGCTAGTGGATGGGGATGATGTAGGGATAGCAGATGGATATGATGCCTGGTATGCAGGCATCCGCCCTCCTCGGATGATGAGGGCATAGGGTTCGATGCATGCTGTAGTGCAATGGATGGAGAGGCGGTGCCAGGCTACCATCGATGCAGTGAGGGGTCATGGAGGGAGGGATCAACGATGGCCTCCTCAGGAGAGATGTCGAAGAGCACCACAGGCTCTAGAGAGACAATAATAAAGAGGAGGGAGGAGAGGAGAGAGGAGAGGAGAGACAGACTCCCTCCTCAGTAGAGGGATAGGCCACCATCGCTTGATAGGGGCAAGGGTGTCGAGGTGGGGGAGAGCAGCGAGATGGCAGCTCTTCGGGCGGAGAATGCCCACCTACGAGCTCAGGTGCAGACTCTGCAGGATGAGGCTACATGGCTCAGGGCTCGAAGTGGAGGGGCGAGCATTCTGGAGCTGGCACGGTCGGTTGCTCAGATCATGTTCTATCAGGGAGTGTACTACCAGTTGGTTCTAGAGGGCCAGAGGATACAGTTGCCAGTCGGCATTGCGGAGCCGATCAGGATGGGGTCATCGAGGACATCATCACGATCGACGTCGAGGACCCATGACACAGGATGGGCTTCGATGGGACCACCTCCTCCACCTCAGGGTGGGAGAGGAGATGAGGTTGAGAGCTCGAGGTCTTCTCGAGGCTAGATGCACATTGTACATAGACTATTTTTGAGATGATTGAGTATGCCAGGGTATAGATTGTGGCATACCAATCCATTTTGATATGATGTATATACTTCTTGATATATATATGATGTTATTTTTGTGATATGACTTGTGCATATGTTTTATGATGCTTTAATATTTTAATTGTTGATTGACTATTCATGTAATTATGTCGTTGAAAATATTATAATTTTATGTCATGCTATAAAATTAAATGAAATAATCTGATGTAAACAAACTGGTTGTTGTGGTGTGTTTTGATGAAAATAAAGTGACTTCTAACAATAATTTCAAAGGACATTGTCGTTGTTACATGACCATTTCATGGAGTCGCCGCTCGCTAGGTCATCAAGCTAATCCCGGTATGAGAGAAATATTGCTAAAAGTAAAAGGGTGCTTAAGAGACTTTCTTAAGACTTTGTGTTGTGATGATGAAAAATGATGATAGTGATGATTTGTTTTCAGATTTCCATGAAAATATTATGCATGAAATATTAAAAATATGATTTTTTCTAGGCATAAAATTCCTAAGTATGATAGAAATTTGAACAATTCCCTAGGAATTATACCATCGTCGCAAAAAAAATGAATGTTGACATAATGAAATGAAATAGGAAAGTTTTCATTCTTTTTAAAGCACAATTGTGTAACATAATGATTTAAGCCATATGCTTTTATGGATTAAATAAATGGGAAATAAAATTAGAACGATGGTTTGCGCTAGGCATAGAATTTTAGGTATAGACTTATACCATCATCGCGAAATCCAAAGAAGAAATTGATATAATAGTTTTATTGCATAGTTGATTTTTGATTTTGAGATAAACAGAAAATATAAAAATGAGGACTTGCACTAGGCATAAAATTCCAATTTAGGTTTAGGAACTATACCATCGTCGCGAAAGTCGAAAATATATAAATGTGACTTTATTGCTAGATTTTTGAACATGTTTTGCAAGAAAATTTTGGATTTTTGAAAAAAATGTATTTAATTGATTTTACGCTAAGCAGATATTCTCAAGTAAGAAAGTCAAATTATTCCAGAAGATTTGAATAAATATTTTAAATTATCTCAAAGACAAAATTTAGATTTATAAGGAACCCCGTGTGCATACGTGAGTTCATTGCCGATCTTGATCTATCATAATGATACAAAATCTCTCAAACACAAATGTGTGTGCAATTGTAATGTTCATTTACCGATTTTGAGCAAGATAATTTGATACAAGTAATTTGAATTAACCAAATGAGTGTTCGTTGACCATGATTTATATGCATGTAACCGTACCAGACTACTATGTAAGTCGGGTCATCAAGAGCTAGCTGATCCATAAGCGGACATAGGTCTGTACAAAAGAAGGTCGCTAATGTGACAGACATGTCACCATGCTAGGAGTTACCCAATGCCAAGCAAGTTGGGCACAAATCACCTGTTATGGGGCTTACCTCACAGTTTTTGAATAATTGAGAATTCCAGGGATTCAAGCTCATTCACCCTTCTTTTCTTTCAAAGGGGGGGGGAATTTATTGCTTTTCTTTTTCTTTTCTTTTCTTTTTCTATTTTTTTTTTGTATTTTGTATTTTGCTTGACATTGAGATAATGCTGAAATATTGCTGAGATGGTACAAAATGATACTGCAATAATGCTTCTGAATAATTTCTCTTTTTCTCATGATTTTTCTTGATTTTCTTTTTCTTTTTCTTTTTCTTCCTATACTAGGGATACTTGCTCGGATTGGTTGTAGAGCAAGGGATTTTTATTCTGGGCAGGGGTGAGCTTGTCCTTTTGTCAATTCTCAAAGATTCTAGACCATGTGCATGATAGGATAGCAGGGGAAACTTTTCGCTCAAGAGACCACTTCTACTGTGTAGCATCATTTTGAATTTGCAATGAAATCATTTTAATGTGAAAAGGTGTACTTGGTTCAAGTAAATAACAAGATCAGTTCTCTATGCTCAAAAATTTATTTAATTCAACTGTGGACTTCGATATAAGAGAGATTAATAATCATACCAAATAAGATCAAGATATTTATTCATGTGAGTGTGAAAGTGAGGGATTCTAGATAAATGCTAATTTATCCAAAATAACTGAAAATATAATTGCAATACTTCAAGAATTGACAAGTGCAAAATAGAAGATGTTTTTGAGGATTTTGATGAATTTTGATTTTTATGATTTTAATTTATGAATTGAGAGAATACATAATATTACTATTTTTTGAAATTTTTATATGAATTACTAATATGAGACAATATGTATAATATATACAATGATGAAATTACTAGATTTATGCATAATAGCGCTTAAGATGCATAATGTTCATAGGTTCTTTAAGATCTTTACCATCTAAGGTAGCTAATCTGTATGCTCCCGATCCAAATTTAGCAGTGATAATATATGGCCCAAGCCAGTTAGGCTCGAATTTGCCTTTAAGGTCTTTAGTTGCATTAGTATTTTTTTGATTTTCTTTTAAGACGAGGTGCCGATCTCAAAGGATCGATTATGAACTTTCTTGAGATATGCTCGTTTGAGCTTGTTCTTGTAGGCACGAAGATGCTCCAAAGCATTAATGCGCTTCTCATCTAGGAGTTCTAGTTGACTAAATCTGCCGACATGATATTCATCTCCTACTTCAGTATCTTGAAGTAGCAGAGCCAAAGAAGGAACTTCTAGTTCAAAGGGAAAAACAACTTCAGCGCCATAAACCAAAACAAAAGGTGAAGTGCCCGTGGGAGTACGAATGCTAGTTCGATAAGCCCACAAAGCAGGATATAATTGAATGTGCCAATCACGGCCAGATTTATTGACCAGTCTCTTGAGGATTTTAATTAATGTTTTATTAGATGCTTATGCTTGGCCATTACCCTGAGGATAATAGGGAGTGGACCAACGATGTTGAATTTTATATTTTTGACATAGTTTCTTTACATATTTGTTTTTGAAACAAGTTCCATTATCCGAGATGAGATTTGCAGGAATTTCGAACCTACAAATAATTTGATTAAGAATAAACTTGGAAACTTGCGTTCTGAGTGCAAGAAGCTAAGGGCATAGCTTCGACCCACTTCGTAAAATACTCGGTGGTGGTTATGATGAATTTGTGTCCATCGGATGACACAGGATTGATTTTTTGATGATGTCTAAGCCCCATTTTGAAAAGGGCCAAGGAGATGAAATAGCCTGCAGTTCTTGTGCAGGCGCATGGACAAGGTCAACGTGTTTCTGGCACTTGTCGCAATGGCGCACGTAATCATGTGCATCATTCTCCATGGTAGGCCAAAAATATCCTATCCTAAGGAGCTTCTTAGCAATGGCGCTACCACTAAAGTGTCCCCCACAAGATCCATCATGGGCTTCACTCAAAGCTGATCTAGACTCTTCTAGATTCAAACATCTTAATAGGATACCTTCAAAAGATCTCCTATATAACGTATTGCCAATTATTACGAAGCGACTTGCTCGTCTACGTAATAACCGATGTTGGTTTCTATTAAAACCTTCAGGGAAGGTCCCATTTTGAAGAAAATTGAGGATGTCGGTGTACCAAAGTTCAGGAATAGTTTCATTGATTAGAAACACGTCCAAAGGTTCCAAGCATGATTTAGTTGAAGCGGGTTCCTGGAGTCGATGAATAATGATGGTAGCATATTCATCATCTAACTCCAAGGGTAAAAGAGATGCAATTGCGGCCATAGCGTCAACCGCACGATTGCTAGTTCTAGGAATAGCTTCCAAGGTAACTTGATCAAATAAAGATATTAATTGTAATACATATGCTTTATATGGGCACAATTTATCATCTCTGGTCTGATAAACATCATTAATTTGATTTATAACAAGTTGAGAATCATCGAAAACTAATAGATTTTTAATTTTTAGTGCCAGGGCAGCTCGTAATCCAAGGATTAGAGCCTCATATTCAGCAGTGTTATTAGTACAGGCAAACGTTAATTTAAAGGATAGAGGTATGAGATGTTTCTATGGAGATATCAAAATAATACCTGCACCAGCCCCACTCATGCATCGGGCTCCATCAAAGTATAGGGACCATTGCTCTGAATGATCCGCCTCTAGGTTAAGGCATTCATCAGGAAACTCAATGACGAGGGGATGGGTGGACTCTAAGGGTGCAACAACTAATTGATCTGCTATGATTTGACCCTTAACAGACTTTTGTCCTATAAATGTGAGTTCAAACTCGCTTAGAGCAAGAACCCACTTCGTTGTGCGACCAGATAAATAAGGTCGACTCATGAGATACCGCAAGGGATCAGATTTAGCAATAACGTATGTTTTTTGACTGAGCATATAATGGCGTAGTTTCTGTGTAGAAAATATGATTGCTAGACATAACTTCTCTAATGTTGTGTAGCGGGTTTCATAACTAATTAATGTTCTGCTAATGTAATAATTAGCACGCTCTCTTTTCTCATCATCAAGTTGAGCTAACATAGCTCCTAAAGCAAAATCTGAAGCAAAAATATACAAGATAAATGGGCGATCAGGTTTAGGTGGTGAAAGTACAGGTGGGTTAAGAAGATATTGTTTGAGGAGTTCAAATGCTTCCTTACATTCGTCGTCCCAATGGAAAGAGACATCCTTCTTAAGAAGCTTAAGAAAGGGTCCAGTTTTATCCGCCGACTTATCGATGAAGCGACGGATAGCTTGAAGCTTACCTTGTAGACTCCGTAATTCAGATATATTTGTAGGTGCGGGCATATCAGTGATAGCCGTAATCTTGAGAGGGTCAATTTTGATGCCACGTAAAGAAACTATAACCCCCAATAATTTACCTGACTTAACTCCGAATATACATTTGGTTGGATTCAATCGGATAAGATATTCCCTTAACCGATCAAATACTTTTCTCAAGTCATCTAAATGGTCATCTTCTTCAGTAGAACGAGCTATAATGTCATCTACATAATCATGTAGTATATCATGCATCATATCATGAAAGATATAAGTCATGGCTCGTTGATAGGTTGCACCTGCATTCTTCAAACCGAATGGCATCACTTTCCAACAGAAAGTCCCCCAAGGGGTAATAAAGGTTGTTTTAGCCTGATCTTCAGGAGCTATCTGATCTGATTATAACCAAAAAATCCATCCATTAAGGATATCATTCCACTCCCAATAGTAAAATCAATGATCTGATCCATATTGGGAAGGGGAAAATCATCTTTAGGGCATGCAACATTAATATCTCTAAAGTCTGTACAAACCCTAATCTTAGTAGCTTCTTTCTTAGTTATTGGAACTACATTCGAGATCCATTCAACATAATCAATGGCTTGTATAAAAATAACATTCAGGAGTTTTTCTAACTCCCCTTTGACTAGTAAGGCCACTTTAGGATGCATTTTTCTAAGCTTCTGCTTAACAGGTTTAGCATCCGGATGCACTACTAGGTGATGCATAACTACAGAAGGGTCTAAACCTGGCATATCTTCATATGTCCAAGCAAAAACATCTTCATATTCTTTAAGAAATGCAATGTATTTATCCTATTTTTCTTGACTCAATTCTGATCCAATGTTGATTATGTGAGGGTTATCGTTGGTTCCAATGTTAATTTTTATGACATTTTCTACTTCCATGTGTAGATCTCTCTCAAAATTAGGTGGGGTGGGTGAAACGCCCAATTCTTGTAATTCTTCCAAGGTTAGCTTGGATAATTCGTCTTGAGGAGTCGTGGCCTCAAGCTGGGCTATACTAGGTATAGAGCCATCAAAATAAAATCCATTATGTAATAATTCCTCAATGGAGACATCGTGAAAGATATCTCCCTCCAACTCATCGTCGGATTCAGCGATCATCTCAGGATAAGCTATAGATAGCATATTACATGTGAATGTCTTATTCATTAAATGCAAAGCATCGCGTTCATCTAAATAATCTTGGTAACATATAAGATGGTCATCATCCTCAAATGGGAATGGCTGACCCTTACTAGAAAATAGGCCCACACCACATCGGGCGGGCCACGCTTCTACCTCAAAAGGTTCTTTCATACCATTCTAGAAAGGTCCCAAACCTTTCCCTTTATATCCCAATTTAAGCATTATAGGTTTGGCTTTAATATACTCATTAGTAAAATAACATCGAGCATATCCATCATAATGAGTTCTGATGTTTCTAGGTATTCTACCCCAGTCATATCCCTTATAAATAAAGGCACAACTCCCGACTTGGTAAATACTTCCCATAGGCTGTGGGAGGCCCAAGGTATGAGGAGATGGTGGCAAATTATTTAAAATAAGGGAATCTTGCATAGAAGCATTCGTTTCTTCTGATATAAGAATTTTAGATAGATCGGGTAAGAGCTCGTCAGTAAGAGCATAAGAGGTAGAAGGAACATTCCCTACGTCTTTCGATGTGGAAAATATGAATTTGGTGGATGTAGACGGTGTAGAGGTTTCGATAGATGGGTCTATTAAAGGTATGGAAGTTATAGGAGTAGAACAAGAGACATTGGTTGTGGGATTAGGATCTTTCTTAGGTCCTAATGCGGTTTGTTCGAGAAGATGGTTGAGCTATATGTGGAGGTGCAACTGATGGAGAAGAAGTAGATGACGTTGTGGGTGTGAGTTTCACACGTTTAGATGGATAATGAGAATTAGGATGTGTGGATGACAGAGCGGGGCAAAATTGAACTCCAATAGGTTCTGCCAAAGCACACATATCAAAGGGTCTTGGATCACCATGAATGGTAACCAAACTGATTCTTAAATTCGAACTTAACACATTGATGTAAAGTTGAGGGAACAGCTCGCATCGCGTTGATCCAAGGATGACCCAAGAGTATATTGTACGATGCAGGGCAATGTACAATAAACACAGTCGTATCCAAGGTTCTTGGACCAACTTGCAATGGAATGGTAATAACTCCACACGTTTCTTGTGTTTCGTCATTGAAAGCTTTTATGATCATATCAGTTCTTTTCATTTCATCACTTCTAAACCCAAATATTTGGTAGAAGTCAAAAGTGCAGATATTTAAAGATGAACCATTATCAATCAAAACTCGTTTGATTGCTACATCTCCAATTAAGGCGAGTAATATACAAGGGGTTATCTTTATGTAAACTATGTTGCGGTATGTCTCTATCTCGAAAGTCAATACAATCAACTTCACGAGTTATTATAGTATCGGCCATGGCTTGAGGTTGAATGTCTTGTGGTACCATCATCTGACTTAATGTGAGCATTAATTCATCTCTATGTGTAGGAGAAGATCTTAAAAGGTCCAAGAGAGAAATTCTAGCTGTAATATTTGATAATTGTTCATTAATATTATAAGGAGGTTTAGGTTGAACATTAGGTGAATGATTCCCTTTATTAGGAACCTTCAAAACAAATGGAGCTGATCCACCATTCTGAATTTGATCTTGTTGAGAATTTTGAGCCTGTTGTCTAGTAACAACTCCGATGGTACCCACAATATTATTCTGCGGATGATGAATGGGTCTTGGTCTAGCGTTTATAGCTAGCTCATTAGAAAGTAATCGGTGAGACGATGGTCTAGTAGTGACTCTTCTTGGAAATGGCTCTTCTGGAACCATATAACTTGTGATAGGGTGAATAGGATCCGATTCATCTTTAGAACTATTCGATTGATTTGATGTGATTTCCATATCACTCTCAGTCTCGTATTCTGTATCACTAAGATCAGGTATCTGAATATTATATAGAGGCCTGGTTGTAACCACGGATAAAGTTGTGTCAAATATTTCCAGATCATGAACAGGTAAATGCCCACTAATAGTTCCTACATATCGGGCAGGAGGAGGGACATTATGATGTTCAACTTGATTAGCCACCTCCTTACCATGTTTTGGTAAGGGATGTTGAAATATGTCCAATGACTGATTGGCATTCTGATTCTGGTTTTGTGGGGTGTTCTTTTGAACATTATTAGGAGGATTTTGCTTAGGTTGAAAGGCTTGCACCTCCATCTCATTGTTATCAATCAAGTCCTGTATTTTATGTTTTAATATTTTACAAGAGTTGGTAGTGTGTCCAGGTCCTCTATGGAAGTCACAGTGTAAATCTGCTCTGTATCCGGGTATAGTTGGATCAGGTTCCCGAATATTTGGTAATTGAATCAAACCTCGTTCTAATAATTGTGGTAGAATAGTTGATAAAGGTTGATTTAACCTAGTAAATTCTCGAGGAGGTCTATCAGGAGGTTTCAGTACAAACTTCTCCGTTGTCTTCGCAGCATTAACATTAGCAATATTTTTGCTATCGGTGACTCCATCACCCACAACTTGTTTATTCTTATATTGATTTTTGGATGTTTTCTCATCGTCTCTCTTTTTAAGTTGGCCTCTCCTAATGAGAGCATCTTCCACTCTTCGGGCTAAGTCTATAGCCTTGATCGAAGGTGGTCAAGGTAGCAGTTGATAATTCGTAAGATAGTTGCTCTTGCAAATTATTAATAAAGATGTCCAACATCTCCCTATAAGGTAACACAAAGTGCAATTTTCCTATCAACTGTCTCCACCTAGCTAGGAAATCAGCAAAGCATTCCTCTTTGCCCTGTTTTAAGTTATACAAATCTTTAATGGTCACATCTCTTTCGATGTAGGCACTAAATTGATGAACAAAAGACTCGACAGTTTCTTCGAAATTCCTCAAAGAATTAGTGGGTAATTGATAATACCACTCTAATGCCATTCCTCCCAAGATTTTCGGGAACATTTTTAGTAATAACAAGTCATCATGTGATATATCATGACATGCTATCCTAAACATATGAAGATGCTCTATGGGATCTTCGGTTCCTTTATATATGGGAAGAACAGGCATAGGAAAATGTTTAGGATACGGCTGTGCTACGACTATAGGATCTAAAGGCTGACTACACATCTCTCGATAATTGTACGAGGGATGGTAGGGATCTATCTGGTCCATGCGGGAAACTAACTATTTCACCACGGCTTCCAGATTGCTAGTTTGTCCACCATATTGGTTCGGTGGCACATAGGTATGGGATCTATGAGCGTATGATGGTGTGACACAAGGATTAGATGTTATATTGCTATTATGCAAAGTGTTGGTAGGAAGAGTATTATGAAGGGGATTTGTAATAGTATTATGTTGTACCTTAGATTGTTGGTAATTGGTGTTCGGTTTTGTTTTGGGTTTTTGTTGATTTGAGGTATGTTGATCAAGAGCTTGGCGAAATAGAGCAGTAAATGATGGTTTCTTTTGTGCGGGAATGACTCTAGGCTTGTTAACAGGCACTTTAGATCGTTGGGTAACCTGTTGTTGTTGCATGCTCTGGATCGTAGCTACTATATCCAAATTGGATGGTCCAGCTTGATCACTCTCTTGTTCAATAAAGGACAAGGGATTAGTGTGTGTTTGAAATACTTCTTCTAGAGTTGCTTGAGTGTCACTAATTCGATCCTTGTCCATATGGGCTGCTCTATTAAAAACACCAATATTAGTGTTAATGAACTTCCAAAATTGTTCCATGTTCTCAAAAGTGATAGCTCCTCCCAGAGACATTTTAGGGGATGAGGATCCTTCCTCTCTAATAGTTTCTTCTTGTTCATTTCCTACAACAAGCTCTTCTTCTTGTTGGTCTAGGGTTTCTTCTTCCTGAACTTGGTCCTCAGGAGGGACATTTTGGTCAGTTAATGGTCTTCCTAACCAATCTTCATCTTCTTCGGTTTGTTTTCCATTCCTAAGTCTAGGCATTGTGCTAAACTTAGGTTTTAGCAAATATATATACTTATATATATATATGCGATAGGGTTGAGAGGTATATATTTTAACTATATACCTACTATAATATTTTAAAAGGAAATGTTTTGTTATTTTTGTTTTTTTTTTTTGTGTGATTTTATTATATTATTATTTTGCGAGAATAAAAATAACAAACAACATGCTAGTTGTAAGAAACAATAGTAGAAAGAATCACTTAGCTTTCTATGAATAGTTTATGGATATCATTGATAGGGTCAAGTTCATCAGGAGTCATGAAATGCTCCTCTTCAAATTGGAAGTTGTTTTTCAAGAACTTGACAAAGTGTGCTATGGTAATATGATCTATTTCAGACTACTGACATGTAAAAATAAAGTTCATGGCAATACTCTCGATACAACACAGCTCTAGGAACTCTATTCCATCTCTTTCTATCCGTAAGAATGACTTCTTGATCCTCTACACGAGATAGAAATTTATGTACTACAACTGCGTTCTCAAGGTATTCCTCAAAGGTGTATAATTCAGAAGACACAAGTGCTCTTTTATCGGCTAACCACCTATGGCAAGCTCTCTGAAGTTCATGATACAAAGTCACCTGATCAGGATCCAGGATTCTATCTAGGACAAACCTCTTAATTTGCCTAAGTTCTATAGATCTAGATTCAATAATACCCAATCTCCTATCAAGTTCGTCCCACAAAGGTTGGGCTCTATATGTTTGAGGTACTCTAAGCACATAAGTAATCTCTATGGCCGTTAATTGATTTTCAACATTTATGGAGACAACTCGTCTTCTATTATAATCTACCATCTAAGTATGATATGCAAATTTAATAGTTTTCTAATGATTCTAGATGTTCTTAATAATGTGTTTTTTTTTTGGATTGTTTTCAAAAGGTGTTTTTAGTTTCACGTCGGGTTCACCAAAATGTATCGCCCAAATTTTTTGCACCCTTACCTTCAGGCTAAAGGATCCGTACCCGAAAGGGGGTGAGAAAAGGATGGAACAATACCTCGGACGGAGAGGCCCTTTGAAGGTCGCGCCTCTCGGGGGAGGGGTATAAAGGTGAATTTTTGATGGATGGTGGGGTTCACCAAGAAACTTTGAGTGGCAGTTTCCATGCCTAGGTTGAGAATGGGTTTGATTTGTTCGTTTTATGTTCAATCATTCAGATTCCTAGGTTGGCCAAAATGAAGCTAAGCTATTCTATATGAAGATTCTGATTTATATGAAGATAGAAGACATAAATGAATCCTAATGTGATTGAATATAGAGAATATATAAAATGGAGAAGAGTACACCTGATTTCTGATGTCTGATGAAGATTCTGAAGCTTGTAGGAGTCCAGATCATCTCGGATATGACAGGATCATCTGTAATTGTACAGAATCATCCCAAATCATAGGAGATCATCCGAGATCACCCAAGATCATCAGTGACCTAACGAATTCATCAGGTGAATTCGTCAGAAACCTACAATCAAGAAAATAGACACCAAAAACCAAAAATACAATTGCAAGAATGATGCAAAATGATAGAAATAAGAGTATAGATGTTTGAATGATAAATCTAGATATCAAATTAAATGAGATGCACTATTTTGGAAACTTATTTTGAATTTTATCATGCAATTATGCTAAATGAGGTGAACTCCAAGATGCAAAATAGAAGTAAATTAATCTAATGCACCAATAAATAAGGAAAATGAGATAGAGAATGCAAACTCAGGGCTCTGATTGCCCCCAAGCTGAATTGCAGACCGGATCATCTGTAATCGTACAAGATCATCGCCGATCTTGACAGGATCATCTAGAATTGTAGTTGAATCACTTGCGATGATCCGAGCTACCTCCAGCTGAAACACAGTGAAATCCTACAACAAAACTTGAAAACACAAGTGCGAATGATGGGAGATAAGGGGAGGAAGGTAGGGAGTCAAGGAGGGAATCAGGGGATAAACTGGAAAAATCCTAGTTTATATAGGATTAGGGGGAGGTTAGGAGGTTGGGGATCATCCCAATCTGGGAGATCCTCAATGTGGGAATCTCCAACCATGCAGACACGCTTCTGCCCAAGTTGGAGAGGTCGTTGGAACAGAAGCTAATTGCAAAAATTTGGTTTTGGGATGAAATCGTCTGGACGTTCTGTTCTAGATGAATTCGTCCGATTTGGGATGATATCGTCAGATCGACGATGATATCGTCCAACGGTCACAACAACCTCTAAAAATGGCATAAAAAATGAGGTAAGCGGTTAACGGGCGGTTTCGGGGTTAAAATTCAAATTTCTACTTTTTACTGATGGTTTAACTGTGCCAATTTTAGGGTGCTGTAGAATTAATCACCCATATATGAAATGCAGTGAAATGGATTGGTAAAATGCTAATGAATGATTATGTTATTTCGTACTATATAATCAGTGGCCGTCTAAACATAATTTCTGATCTTCAAGCGGTATCTATCTTATATATTTGATTGTACTTTGTAAAATACATTTTGATTAATGAATGACTCATATTTTTGCAATCTAATGATATTTGATATTTTGTTGCTATTGGAGCACCTTTTTGGGTTTTTCCTTGAGGCTCACACACCCTAGTAGACCTCTCCAAAAATCACATACTAACTATACCAGGCTTATATTGGACAAGGCTTTTGCCGTGACAGACCGAACTATTCATAATCCCTATGTGTGCATGTGAGTATTTTTAGATAGATCGTAAGCATACCCCGTATGTTAGTCGGGACTCTTTCAACCCATATGTGAGATAGGGTTCCTCATATGATCGTATCATCCTTATTTCAGCTTTTATTAGACTTATACATCTAGACAATCCTAAGTACCTAAAGCTAGCTCATCTTGCAAATTTATCAGGGCTACCCCTCCAAATGCAGGCGAGACTCTTTCAACCCATTGCTACATTTGAGGATCACCCAATAGAACTACCCCTTCGATTGTAGGTGGGACTCTTCCAACCCATTGCTACGATCAGGGATAACTCTATGGCTTTCAAAAGGTGTACAATCCAGGGATTCAAGTTCTCACCCTTATTACTTGCTCAGATGTAGTGATAAAAATCACTGTTAGTCCACATGTTATCGCTTTCTTTGAGCAAGGGATTTTTATAGTGCTTTTGATTCACACTGTCACTTTATATTTTGAACTTGAAATTTGTATTTTTTTTTTTGCACTTTGTAACTTGGGATTTAACTTTTATGACTTTGGGATGTATAGGGGAAATTCTTGTCCTTTTGCCAAAGTACACCTTTCTAGACCAAGTATTTGCAAGATAAGCAGGTCGTGAGACCCATCTCTCTAGAGACCTAAGACTACTTTCACAGATTTCATCCTCTCTCGTCTTAGCATAATTTTATATTGTTTTGCTTAGTGACGAGATTTTGATATGTCGAGGCACTATCCCAACTAATGACCTTGTCTATAACAACAAAGCAAACTTTCTACAATATATGAAGAACCCACTAGGTATGGCTGAGTGACAGGAAAACTTAATACACATAGGTCTCCACAACAGGTATCATGTACGAATGCAATGAATTATGATAAATGCAAGGGTGCATGATTGTCATACAAACGTGTGATCATTTGTAATACTTTGATAAACGCACTATACTCTACTACATAATGCAACAGATGACAAATGCATAAATGCAATATGATGAAGTGAATGCATGTGTGAATGCAAATGAAAATGCAAATGCAAATATTTTTGAATTTTAAGCTTTATCAAATGTTTTGGACTTTTATATATTTTTCTTCATTTTTATAGGTTTTTGAGCTTTCATATTTGACCAAATGACGAGTACATGTCCTTGGAGCTTTTTAGGTTGACCAAGCAATTTTTAGAAATCCTTGGAGCCTTTTGACTTGACCAAAGGTTTTACAACTACCTTTGGAACCTTTTAGTTGACCAAACTCTTAGCAAGAGGGCATGGAGCCTTTTGGGATGACCGAGAAGTTATAGGAACTCTCGGAGCCTTTGGGTTGACCAAGCAATTTTTGGGAATCCTTGGTGCCTTTTCTTGATCAGTCTTCTTAATAAGATAGCTTGGGGCCTTTTGAGATGACCGAGTAGTTTAGAAAAAACCTCTTGGGGCTTTTGGATTGACCAAAGGGCTTGTAGATGCCTTTGGTACCTTTACTTGACCAAGCTTCTTAATTAGATAGCTTAGGGCCTTTTGGGGTGACCGAGCGGTTTAGACAAAAACCTCGGGGCTTTTGGGTTGACCAAAGGGCTTGCAGATGACTTTGGTGCCTTTACTAAACTCTTAAGCATAGAATGCATTAATATAGATGATATTGAGAGGTTCAAGCTCGTCCACACCCTCTAGTGATGTTAGGTGATAGGTACCTGGACCAATATTTTTAGATATGATGTAAGGCCCTAGCCAGTTAACCACGAATTTGTCTCGCATGTCAGGCAAAAAATTTGAGTTCTGTTGGTTTTATTTTAGCATAATATCCCCAACTTCAAAGTCTCTCTGGTGGACTTTGATATTGTAAGCTCATTTTAATCATTCCTGATAAAAATGGAGATGCTCGAGGGCATTCACGCGATGTTCATCAAGCAACGTCAATTGATCGATACAAGCTTGCCGTGTGGTGTCATCATCGATGAACTCTTTCAATGCGACATGCAACGTTGGAATTTATAACTCTAAGGGCATAATGGCCTCAATGCCATATACTAGTGAAAATGGTGTTGTACCAATCGACGTTCGAATGCTAGTCCTGTAAGCCCATAGTGCAAGGGGTAGCTGTATATGCCAATCCTTGTGGTGTTCTTGCACTATCTTTTTCAAGATGGCTAGCACAGTGTTGTTTGAGGCCTCAGCTTGCCCGTTTGCTTGCAGATAATATGGAGTTGCAAAACTATGTTTAATGCGATATTTAGACGTTAAAGCCCTCACAATTTTGTTCTTAAAAGAAGTTCCATTATCCAAAATTATTTTGGATGGTATACCAAAATAACATATGATATACTCAAGAATAAATTCTACGATGCGAGCTCCAATGGTCATTGTAAGGGGAATGGCTTCCACCCACTTTGTAAAATACTTAGTAGCCATGATAATGAATGTATGTCGGCATGACGATGGAGGGGAAATCTTGCCAATTAGATCTAATATCGACTGAGCAAATGGCCAAGCCGCTTGAATGGGTTGTAAGGCATGTGATGGCAAGTGCGTAATATTAGCATGATGCTAACATTTAACGCATTTCTTAACATACACATTGTAATACTTCTCCATAGTGGGCCAATAATAACCCATGCGAAGGATGCGTTTGATGATAACCATGCCTATGAAATGGCCATTGCACGTACCATCGTGAGCTTCTTAAATTGCCCAAGATGAATCTTGGGGCTCAGACATCGAAGGACTCCTTCATAACTATGTCGGTACAAAATATCTCCTACCAAGACATACTTAGTCACTTTCTATTTAAATGTGCATGTTGCGGCACACGATAATTCTTCTGGAATCATACCAAGTTTTAGGAATTCTTGGATTTGCAACATCCAGCTTTGACAAGCCTCAACTTCGACTGCTAAGAGGACCTGCTCCCCCTGCATATTTAGCTTTGCAAATATAGATTGGGAAACAACCTTGTGGTGAATGGTAGTACCACTCCCTAAAGGACTATGAGAAGTCAATGACTCCCAGGGTGCCTATTTAAGAAAGTCCTTTGCTCTACAAAACCAATCAGCTATTGGTTCCACAACAATCATGTTGATTGAATTTTTGTTATTAAAGGCTACACGCTCTGCTGATGGGTGTGAGAGCATTCTAACATGGATGGTAGTAAACTTGGCAGATGGATTATGAGGGATCAAGGACTCCAAATATGCCATGGTGTCTACAAACCTATTTGATGAATAAGGGATTACCTCTATGTCATACCATTCAAGTTTAGCCAGATAAGTGGCAACAAGATCTCTGTAGGCTTTCAGCATAGGATATTTCCACTAAAAGAGCCCCTTAACCTAGTTAACTATGAGCAAAGAATCACCAAAAATGTTTAGTCTTTTAATACCCATGGCGATGGCTGTGTGGAGACCCAGAAGTAGGGCTTCGTATTCAACATTATTGTTGGTACACGAAAAGTTTAACTTGAAGAACAATGTCATATCAACATTATTCTCTGGTTCCTCAGGTTTGGGAGCTTCAAATATTACGAAGACCGCATCATTTGGAATCTCAATGGTTAGAGGTCTATTGTTGGACAGTGGTGCCTTAGCCAGTTGATCAGCTATGACTTGTCCCTTGATGGAATTTTTGCCGATGAATTGCAAATCGAATTCTATCAATAGCATGATCCACTTTGCAGTACGTGTGTTATTATATGTCTTACTCATCATGTACTGCAAAGGATTCTATTTTGATATAACATATGTTGTATGACTTAGCATGTAATGCGGTATTTTCCTGGTAGCGAACACTACTGCTAAAGAAATTTTTTCAACATATGCATATCCTAACTCATAACTCACCAAGTTGCAATTGATGTAATATATGGCTTACTCTTTGCCTTGCATGTTATTTTGGGCTAACATTATCCCTAATGCAAAGTTGGTTGTCGATATGTATAGCAGAAAAGGCTCATCCAGCCTTGGTGGAGCTAGTACTGGTGGCATTGCCAGGTATTGCTTAATCTCAGCAAAGATTGCTTGGTAGTCCTTGTCCCAATAAAATGGAACCCCTTGTGTAGCAGTCTATTCATGGGTCAACACTTATCTAATAATTGAGCGATGAATCACTTTATGGATGATACTTTGCCCTGAAGGTTTCTTAATTCTCTGATATTAGTGGGAGGATGCATCTCTAGAATAGTTGTGACCTTTGCTGGGTCTACTTCGAAGCCTCAATTAGAAATGATGAATCCCAAGAGTTTACCTAAAGTTATGCCAAATACGCACTTCTTAGGATTCAACCTGACATTGTGCTCTATCAGGTGATCAAAGACCTTCCTTAAGACCTCCACATGCTCTGCTCGCAACAACGACTTAGCTAGTAAGTCATCGATATAATATTCTAAGATTTTATGCATATAGTCATGAAAAATATACATCATAGCCCGTTGATATGTGACACCAGCATTTTTAAGACCGAATGACATAAATTTGTAGCAAAATATCCCCCATGGTATTATGAACATGGTTTTATGATGATCTTCGGGTTTAATCTGAATCTGGTTATATCCAAAAAACCATCCATAAGGGAGAACATTTTGTGACCTGTAGTGGCATCTACCAAAGCATCGATATTTGGCAACAAAAATGAATCTTTGGGTGTTGCCTTGTTGAGATCTCTAAAATCCATACAAATACGAACCCTTCCATCTATGGGAACCATATTGGAAACCCACTGCAGATAGTCAATGGAGATGATAAAATCTACATCCAAAAACTTTTGCAACTCATATTTTACCATTAAGGCTACTGTTGGATGCATCTTTTTGAGTTTTTTATTGACTGGCTTCTTCGATAGATCTAGCGAAAGGTTATGAGTAACCAATTTTGGATCTAGACCCGGCATGTCTTTGTAAGTCCAAGCAAAGATATCAAGTCTCTATTTTAGTAGAGGGATGATGCTATCATGCTCATCCGGAGTGAGACTCTCTCCAAATCTAACCTTCTTTGGATTGGTGGGATCTTTACTGATATCCACATCGAAGGTTTTCTCTACTAACATATGTGATCCCTCCTCAAGATGGTGAGGCATAGGAATCAGATGGATGTCATTAGCCAGGTTCACATGTTCCTCTTGGGAAGCATTCTCGATGTGAAAAACATCATGAGTGCAACCTGGTGTGAAATGCAATGGTTGCAGCATTTCTTCATTTGGGAAGAAATCTTCAGGATGGATTGGTGAATCAGCGTGATACCAATCGATAGCATCCATGTTTAGATGCAATGGTTTGGATGAATCTGCTGGATTATGGAGTGGAGTGGTCAAATTGATGGAGACCATATTTATGGAATGGAATTGATCCTTGAAACCACATGGATAGAACTCTATCTCTGAAGCGTAGCTTCCGTAACCAAGATCTGGTTCGGATGGTATGGGCACAAATAGATCCTCTCTATGGGATGCCCGTATAATTGGATCATCTCGGTGTACTGGCTACAGTATTGGATCTCTCAGCTCAAGGAGCTCCACATACATAGGCATATTGGGAAAGAGTTACTGATACCTCTCTTTGAGCTCTCTTCTTTCCCTTAGGCTACGATGGAGATTGATCTCTCGATGCAAACCTATAGCTATAATAGGTGGGGTACCTCTAGGTGGAGGCCTATTGCGTAAGTGATGAGGTCCCAGATAGGCCATCTCCATCGATTCCTCATCATCATTGTTCAAATACAATATGTCACTTCCCTCCTCTTCTAATGAGGGATTAGGCAGATGTGGTCCCATGTACCTGATATTGCGATCGCTATCATCATTATTCGGATAAATTTGATAGAATGATTGTATATATGATACTAGCACGTAAACTGGTGCTGCTCCTTCCTCAGAGCGCTTAGTGTTGGGAAGGACTTCCTCCATAACATGCTATGATTCCCTAGGTAATAGATATTGTAGATACATGAGCCTAGAATCGATCCTCTCATCTACATCACTGTGGTCATTACCATGGATGGGCCACTTTGTTGTGTTTGTGCATAGTGGGAGATCTGTTGGGTGAGGCTTTAAGTAAGCCTCCTCTATTTCATCTTTGTAACCACTATCGACTATGGAGCGCCCGTTCACCTCTCCCACTTGTTCCATAGGAAGAAGATGGTGTATAAATGTCGGACCTAAAAAGGTTAGCCTAATTTCCTCCTCAGATTGATCATCGTTTGAGGACTCATCATCTGCATCATAACTAGGTCCACTCATCTCAGAGGTGGACTCCTCTCCATCATCATCACAATGATCTCCTGATTTGATATCACCTACAACATGGGGGTCATGCCCCTGCATACCAGTGTCGTTGGTAGCACCACAAATTTGGTTACCTAGGTTGTCTTTGGGGTTGTCCTCTAAGGGCACGTCATGGTATGAATTAGGTGGCCCTATGGTAACAAACGATACCGTCTGGCGAGTCCTCCAATAACTGGAAGGATCAGGGTGATATGTATTAAAATCCACATCATCCCCTTTGACTCAAGTACATGTGATCTAAGGACGCAACAAGTAAATCCTCATGACCTTGTACTTGTAACCCTAACCTGAACCTATCAGTAGCCAACTGATAATGAGGTTCAAGTAGAGTTCTTTGTCCTTGTTTGAAAAGACCAAGGCCGCACCCATGCCAATGAAATGACTCAAAAATATGCATGGCTTATTATGGGTTGGATAGATAGCACACATTCATAGTGAATGACTCATCATCATTCTCATCTATGGACATTCTAGTGGGTGCTTGATCTAGCCCTGTGTAGACAAAGTTTGTCTGGTTGGGTGGCTCACCCAACGACACTACGGATCCAATCAAAAATCGATGGGCATGCGGTCGGCCCATCTCTTGCGTAGTTTTTAGGATAGGTCTGAAAGTAACATTTTGCACAAGATACTCACCCAACCTCATGCTACCCAGATGAATGGCCACCTATGATGCAGATGACCCTGCTAAAGATGCAGGCGAAGCAGGCTAAGGTACCTCCTCGAATTTGTCTTGAGGTTCTTCCACATCCATGGGAGTGGGAGTCTCATTGGCGACTGATCTGGGCACATGATCTTCCACTTTATCACCCAATTTCACCTTTAGCTTCTTGACTTGCTGGTGCATCACCGATACAGTCAGCTTTAGAGAAATTACAGTTGTGTGCTCAGATCTGTGTGACATAGATGTTGATGGTTGAGTATGAGATGCTGGTTTACCTATTGGAATATTAATTAACGAGATAGGTCAGATATCCAAGTGCGTCTATGGGAGTACAAAACCCCCAGGAAAATCTTCTAAGTTCATGAACTTGAATAGTTATTCATTTGAGGACACTACGTGAACTTGTCCCTCGTGAATGTATTTCACACACTGATGCAAGATAGAGGGGACGCAACACATTTCATGAATCCAATGCCTCTCGAGTAGAATGTTGTACTGCATGGTGCCCTCTATCACATGACACATCACAGATATGGTATTGAGTCCCACCTGAATAGGTAGAACAATTGTACCAACCGTCGAGCATAGCACATCGTTAAATGCCCTCAACATAAAGGTATTGGGACTTGGGTAGCTTGAGGTGGCTCAGTGCCTTGGTTGTAATTATGTTGATCGAGGACCCAGTGTCGATCAAGACCCTTTTGAAAGGCATGTGGTTAACACATGTGATGATATGCAGCGGTGGGTTAGCCATAATAGTAGGAACCATCTTCACTTCATGATCATAAAATTGTATCATGGGTTCTTGACACTGTTGTATATGTCCCACAAAATTTGTAAATGCATGGGCATCTTGGTACTGTACCTCAATGGACCTCAGAATGTCCATGAGAGTCTCCCTGTGTCTAGGGGATTGCTGAATAAGCTCGTATATTGACAACTTTGCAGGAACTGTTTGCAGGTTCTGAACCAACTTGCTCCTTATGGTCACCATCGATCTAGCTAGTGGGCTTGGCATGTTCTAAGCTGGCCGTTGATTCGATGTAGCTTGTATTATAATGGGAGCACAAGGTCGATTCGGTTGGTTGTACCTCCCATGTCTAGTAACAATATTGACCATGCCCACGAACCCCTGGGTAGGTGGTTCGATTTGCACTTGATTGACCTGGCCAAAATTGTTATGAGGCACCTCATGATTAGGTAGTGGATTCTTGAAAATCCCCATGTTTCTATTATCGGGCGCTTGTGGGTTGCCTGGTACTATCAACTCTCCTTTCTCTATCATGTTCTGCATGATGTGTTTGAAGGACCAACATGTCTCGATGTCATGGCCTTTCACTCTGTGGAATATGCAAAACAGATAATCTTGATGCCACTTTGATTTTGACACATTCGAATATACTAATTTGACCTCAGGCAATCGTATGGCATTGGCCTCGCACAGTTGATGAAAAATTGAAGTCATCGATTCTCTCAAGGGTGTGAACTGGCAAGGTGGGCGCTCCTCTTTGTTTTTGCCCTTGTAGTTGTTTTTGCCCTTGTAGTTGTTTTTACGTGTCTCATAACACGCAGGAGGAGGTTGAGCTTGATAATTAGGCTTCTACTATCCCTTGTCTTCTCCTCCAAGATTTAGCACTACTTGATTCACATGGGCCTGCTTGCCCTATTGTTTCATAGTATTCTTTTTAAACCCCTCTTTCCTAGTTTTGAGCTTCAAGTTGCCTTATTAAAACTTGATGTCCTCGATCACCTTGGCTTGCACCATGACTTCCTCAAATGTGGGGTACTGCTACAGTTGCAACAATAGTGAGATGTGCTTGGCATAACTCCTTGTAAACATTCAGGTTAGTTCGGCCACAAGAATAGGGAATGGTAGCTTTACCATTATTCTACACCATCTCTTTCTGTATTGCTTGATGGGCTCATCATCGCGCTGAGCTAGCACAACCAAATAAGAAAGGTTGGCTTGTTTCTTGATACCAAATGAATAGCATTCAAGAAATGCATCGGCCAACTGTTCAAAAATAGTAATACTATGTTTCTTCAGTTGGTTGAACCACTCTCATGCTAGGCCAAAAAGTTTTGTAATGAAAGTGTGCAAGAACAAGGCATCCTGACTCTCTATCTGGAAACATGCATCCAAAAAAATCATAACATGCTCTTGTGCATCCTCATCACCCTTGAATTTTTCCAACTAGGGCATATCAAAATTCTCGGGATATGGAGGTGTAGGCATTGAGGGGTCTAGAGGTTCATTGTGTATCTTCCTTAGTGTCGACTTTTGCATAGCTGCACCTTGCCTCTCTATTGCTTTGACCTTATCGACCAAAACCTTGTACACCTTAGAAGACAAAAAGTCCTCCCTAAGCTACCATGGAGGCGGTCTAGGAGGTAATGCCTTCTTTAGGGGAGGTGGAGGACATGGCTCTTCCTCCTCCTCAACCTGGGAACTCTCAGGGTAGCCCTGATCATATCTGTCTGCATCTATGTGCTCATGCTACCTCTATCTAAGATCATTGAGTGATGACAATCGCTCCCTATTTTGGGCACTAGCATGAGTACGAGCGTCTCTTCGATCCTCCTACATATCGACTAGGGACACAACCCTTCTATGCACACGCTCTCTATGGTCCTCGAGAGGGTATAGTCCAGCCCTGGCTAGCCGATCCTCTTGCTTTATGTGCTCCTTCTGAGCTAGAATACACCCTTTGCGCATGCACTGCTCATATAATCTCTGTCGTAAGAGCCTTTGTGCTTGAAGATGTTAGTCTCACAATGACACTGAGAGGGGGGTGAATCAGTGTAGCTCTTTTAAAACTTAAATCTTCAACTCTTAAAGCTGAAACAATGAAAAATTGAAACCAAATAAAGTAAGTATAACAAGAGAACATCACATAACACAAGATGTACCGAGGTTCATCGATTTGGCTACATCCTCAAAATGACTGTTTGGACTCCCATACAAATCTAGCTTTTGCAAAGCACCAAATTTACAATCAATTTACCAGCACACACTGGAAGGAGCACCAACCCCTGATTTATCTGCAACAACAGAAAGGAGCACCAACCCCTAATTTATCTGCACCAACAGAAAGGAGCACCAACCCCTAATTTATTTGCACCAACAGAAAGGAGCACCAACCACTTATGGCCTCTTTGAATGGCGTATTTAAAACCTCTAATTTTTTTTTGTTTCTCCTTCCATGACTGTTTGTTTTCTCCTTCCATGACTGTTCATTTTCTCCTTCCATAACTGTTCATTTTCTCCTTCCCTTGTGCATGCATGTGTTTTTGGTTTCCAAAAAAGGCTTTTTGTTTCTATTTTGTGGCCCTTTGTTTCATTTTCTCCACATGGCATGCGTTCGCTTCTTTCCATGTGTAATGATTATCTTAAATGATTTCAAATCATTAAAGATTCCTTATGTAATGTTTTGTCTTATTCATTGAATTTTTTCCTTATGTGACAAATTACCTTATTCAATCTTCGATTTACTCCTTATAGGTCCATGTCACTATGCAGTCTTTAGTTTCACTATCTTGGTGTTCATCACTAATATCAGACACACTGTCAACTACTCTGTTCCTTTGGCGAAAATGCAACATGTCGTGATATCACGACACTTTTGTTTCTCTGCCTGCCTACCATTTTTGAGTCATGAAAATGTGACATGTCGTAATATCGTGACACTTTTGTTTCTCTGCCTGCCTGCCCTTTTTGAGTCACAAAAATGCGACATGTCACGATATCGTGACACTTTTGTTTCTCTGCCTGCCTGCCCTTTTTGAGTCACGAAAATGCGACATGTCGTGATATCGTGACACTTTTGTTTCTCTGCCTGCCTACCATTTTTGAGTCGTGAAAATGCGACATGTCGCGATATCACGACACTTTTTCCTTCTTGCTATTTCTCTTTGCTTTGGATCGCAAAAATACATGTCGCGATATTGTGACACTTTTTTCTCCTTGCTCTTTCTCTTTGCTTTGGCCCGCAAAAATGCAACATGTCGCGATATCGCGACACTTTTTTTTCTATGCTCTTTCTCTTTGATTTAGCCCGCAAAAATGCAACATGTCATGATATCGCGACACTTTTTTCTCTTTGCTCTTTCTCTTTTCTTTGGACCGCAAAAATGCAACATGTCGCGATATCGCGACACTTTTTATTTCTTGTTCTTTCTCTTTTCTTTTGGCCACGAAAATGCAACATGTCGCGATATTGCGACACTTTTTCTTTCTTGTTCTTTCTCTTCTCTTTTGGCCGCAAAAATGCAACATGTCGCGATATCGCGACACTTTTTTTTCTTGCGGTGTTTTGCTTTTTATTTGATCTTTAGCATATGGGCCACTTCGGTCTTCTTGGAAAATATGCAAAAATGTGGGTAAACATCCTCATAAGCATTTAACATCACTGTACATACTCTGAATAACCTCTAAAATCCTGTCCATCGCATCAACTTATCTATCTGATAGTGTTGACAACAATGACAATATCGTCGTTGCACTTTGCTCAACAATCTCCCCCTTTGGAATTGTTGGCAACACGTGCAATTTCTCGTAACTCTTCTCCCCCTTTGACAAAGAATACCAAAGGGCTGCTGCAAACTCCCCCGAGTCCATGCACAACATTCTCAGGCAAAAATTATTACACTTAGCAAAAATCACAAACATGAGCAAAAAGATAAACAAATACACAAATGCTCCCCCTGAGAATGTGGTCCCGATAGCTAGTCAATTCTTGGGAAGCGTGACCACTCCCAATTTATTATGAAGGTACTCAAAGACTTCCTTGGGCAATAGTTTTGTGAAGATATCCGCTACTTGCTCTGTTGTTGGAACAAAATCCAACTTAACTTCACCTTCTACAAATTTCTCCTTCAAAAGTGATACCGGATAGCAATATGTTTTATGCAAGAATGCATAACCGAATTCTTTGAGATGTTAATGGCACTGATGTTTTCACACTTAACTAAAATTGGCTCATTGAAGTTAATACCAAGATATTTTAGGGTTTGTTTCATCCATAATACCTACATACAACACGTTGTCGCTGCAATATATTCTGCATCTGCTGTGGATAAGGAGACTGACTCTTGTTTCTTACTATGCCACGCGACCAACCTGTCTCCAAGATAGAATGCACCTCCACTGGTACTCTTTCTGTCATCTACACATCCTACCCAATCTGCATATGAATATGCAATAAGGGTGAAGTCCTTACCTTTCGGATACCATAACCCATACTCCATAGTACCCTTGAGGTACCGAAGAATCCTCTTCACTACTATCACATGAGTCTCCTTGGGACTAGCCTAAAATCGTGCTACCATGCATACTGCCTACAAAATATCTGGTTTGGTAGCTGTCAAGTATAGTAAGCTCCCAATCATAGATCTATACATGGTTTGATCAACATGTGGAGATTTGTCATCCTTGCTCAACTTGCAACCTGTCGTCATGGGAGTGCTAACTGGCTTACAATCCTCCATTGTGAACTTTTTTAGTATCTCTTTCACATATTTAATTTGAGAAATAAATATGCCCTTCTCATTTTGATTAACTTGCAACCCAAGGAAATACGAAAGTTCACCAATCATTGACATTTCAAATTCTTTCTACATCTTATTTGCTAAATCTTTACATGACTCATCTTTGCTGCTGCCAAATATGATATCATCTACGTATACAACAAGAACAATAAGATGGTCATTTTATGTTTTGACATACAAATTACTATCCACCATACATTTCTTGAACCCTTGGGGTGCCTGTTTTAAGCATACCATGCTTGGGGTGCCTATTTTAAGCCATATAATACTTTCTTCAACTTGCAAACCAATTTGGGATCATCACCAAGTTGGAAACCATCTGGATGCTCAATATAAACCTCTTCTTTGAGTTTCCCATTCAAAAATGCTGATTTCACATCCATTTGATAAAATTTGAAATTCTTGTAAACTGCTAAAGCCAGAAACATTCTAATTGCCTCTAGTCTATCCACAGGTGCAAAGGTTTCCTCAAAGTCAATACCTTCAACTTATGATAGCCTTTACATACCAATCTTGCTTTATCCCTGACTACCTGTCCGTCTTCTGTTGAGCAAGGTGCAGCAAAAGTATTGTCATTGTTGTCAACACAGATAGATAGATCAGTTGATGCAGTGGACAGGAGTTCAGAGGTCAGTCAGAACATGTACAGTGAATTTCCAAGAAGACAGAAGTGGCCCAGATTCAAAAAATCAAAGAAAAAGACAAGTAAGAAAACTGTCGCGATATCGCGACATGTTTTCTGTCACGATTTCGTGACATCTCGGAGGAGAGAGAAAATGCTGTCAAAATTGTCGTGATTTCGTGACATCTCGAAGGAGAGAGAAAATGCTGTCAAAATTGTCGTGATTTCATGACATATCGGAGGAGAGAGAAAATGTTGGCAAAACTGTCATGATTTCGTGACATGTTGGAGGCAAAGAAGCCAAGTTGAAAAACTGTCATGATTTCGTGACATGTTGTCAGAGAAGAAGGCAAGTAGAAAAACTGTCATGATTTCGTGACATGTTGGAAGCAAAGAAGGCAAGTAAGAAAACTATCGTGATTTCGTGACATGTTTGGAAAGAAGGCGCAAGCAAAGAAAATTGTCATGATTTCATGACATGTTTGGAGAGAAGGCATAGGCAAAGAAAACTGTCATGATTTCATGACAGGTTTGAAGAGAAAGCGCCAAGGAGAGAAAGTGTCATGATTTCATGACAGGTTCGAAGAGAAAGCGCCAAGGAGAGAAAGTGTCATGATTTCATGATAGGTTCGAAGAGAAAGCTCCAAGGAGAAAAAGTGTCATGATTTCATGATAGGTTCGAAGAGAAAGCGCCAAGGAGGAAAAGTGTCACGATTTCATGACATGTTCCATTTTGGGGAAAAGAGAAAGGCAAAGGAGGAATGTGTCATGATTTCGTGACATGTGTTTTCGTGGGCCAAAGAAGAAAAGGCAAAAGGCAATGAATGTGTCACGATTTTGTGACATGTTGTGTTTTCATGGGCCAAAGATAGAAAAGGCACAAGGCAATGAATGTGTCACGATTTCGTGACATGTGTTTTCGTGGGCCAAAGATAGAAAAGGCACAAGGCAGCGAAAGTGTCACGATTTCGTGACATGTTCCGTTTTCATGGGCGAAAGGCAGAGAAGTGCAAGGAAGCGAAAAGTGTCACGATTTCGTGACATGTCTGGTTTTCGCGGGTGCAAGACAAGAGGTGAACAAGGAGGCAAAAAATGTCATGATTTCGTGACATGTTGAGTTTTCACGGATAAAGGGCGAGAAGAGCATAAAGAGATAGAAGTGTCACGATTTCATGATAGGTCGCAACAACACGATCACTGATAGTTAACTGAAGCAGAACAATAGTTAAAGGGGCAGTTGTAGAGGAAAAGCATGCAGCCAAAATAAGAAGAGTTAACTGGAGTCAATGCGATAGTTACAGGAGCAATTACAAAAGAAAAGCATGCAGCTATTTTAAGAACAATCGAAGAAGAAGAAATCGAACAGTCGCATAAATAGAATCAAAAAATGCATGCATGCACAGAAAAGAAGACGAACAATCATGGTAGAGGTATATGTTGCATGTAACATGTTTAACGAAATGCCCACTCTATAAATACAAAAGGAGTTACATAAAGAAGAAGTTACAGTTGACAAGTGGCAGAAGAGAATATTAAAGGAACAGTTACGGGTTGCATGCGTAAATATGGAAGTTAAAAATAGAGACTAATATGATATAAAAGCAGGTCTACATGAAGAATAAGGTTGCTGCTGTATGTGAGAAATTGTTGTGTAAAGAGGGTTAGAAGAGGGCCGAGAGAGAGATAAGCAGAGCCATGAGAGAGTGCAGAGTTTGATTAATTGCAGACCAGTCAGGGTCGTGTAAACAACGAAGGCATTTTTATGTCATTAAGATAATTCAGAATTGCAGTCCAAGTTGGTGCTTGGCATTAGGGGTTGGTGCTCCTATCTATTGCAGTAGAAAAATAAGGGGTTGGTGCTCCTTCCAGTGGGTGTTGGTAAAGTGTTTGTAAAATTGGTGTTTTGCAAAGGCTGGATTTGGATTGGAGTCCAAGCAGTCATTTTTGAGGAGTAGCCAAATTGGTGAACCTCGTTACATTGTGTGTTGTGGTGTGCTCTCTTGTGAAAATTGCTTTACCTATTTTTAAGTTCTCTTTGCTTCAGCATTAAGTGTTGTAGATTTGAATTTTAATAGCTACACTTATTCACCCCCCTCTCAGTGTCATTGTGAGAATATCAATTGGTATCAGAGCAAGGTTCCTGAACAAAGCTTAATCAGCTAAGGTGATCTTGGAAGGAACACAATGGCAGGTAATGAAGGATTCTCATCAAACAAAGCTCCTTTGTTCAATGGAACTAATTACTCATTCTGGAGACTCGGGATGCAGACATATCTAAGTGCGTTAGGATACGACATTTGGGAGTCAGTAGAAAGTGGATACACAGTACCCGCTACTCCTCCAACAGATACTATTGAGAAGAAGAAGTTTGAGAATAACTCCAAAGCAAAGAATGCCATAATGTGTGGGCTAGTAGACAGTGAACTGATAAGGATCATGAGCTGTAAATCAGCAAAAGACATGTGGGACAAACTAGAAGAGCATCCATGAAGGAGACAACAAGATCAAGGAAGCCAAGCTGCAAACTCATCGAGCTCGGTTCGAAGCATTACAAATGAATGACGATGAGAACATAGAGGCCTATATGCTTGAGAGTCAATGGAATCATTAATGCAATCAGAGGACTCGACGAAGAAATCGAAGATGCGGTTGTCATGAAAAAGGTACTTAGAACTCTTCACAAAAGATTTAATTCTAAAGTTTCTGCAATAGAAGAGGCTAAAGATCTAAATAATTTTAGCATGGATGAGATGCATGGTTCTTTGACTGCATACGAAATGAGAATAGGACAAACTAAGCCCATAGACAGAGAAGCTGCTTTTAAAGCACACAAGAATACAAAAGGCTGAACAAGAATCTGAGGATGAAGAGACATCGGATGAAACGGAAGCCAACTTTGTTCGAAAACTTACAAAGGGAAAAGGAAAGTATAGAGGAAAGTTACCGTTTAAGTGTTTCAATTGTGGAGGGGTCGGTCACTTTGCAGCTAAGTGTCCAATGAATGAGAAAACCAAAAGTGATGAAGGGTCACACCAAGAAAGAAGTGGCTGGAAGAAGAAACCAAATTTTAGGAAAAGCAACTTCAAAAAGAAAAGTTTCATATCAAAGAATGTCAGCTCTTCTGAAGATAGCTCAGGTGAAGATTCTGAAGAAGAAACAGGTGAAGCTCTGTTCATGGCATTTGAAGAAGCAAAAATAGAAGAAAAATAGGAAGGTGATACAAAAAGTAAGGATGAGGCTGAAGTATATATGGAAGGAGAGTTGGTTGCTGCACTTAAAGAGTTGAGTACAGAAAGGAAAAAGAATAAAAAGGTCTCAAGAAAACTAGAGGATGCGAATGACATAATAAGCAGTTTGAAAGTACGAGACAAGAAGAATTTAAGAAAATGTCCGAAGAACTCGAAGTTCAATTAACCATGAAAATAGATGAGTGTTGCAAAGCTGGAAGAAGAGATTGTTGTCTTAAGAATGCGGCTAGAAGAAAAGAATCAAAAATTAAGTTGCTATCACAAACTTGAAGGAAGTTCTGCAAAGCTTGAAAAGATTATAAATAGTCGAGAGGACTACGGGCATCAAATTTGGCTTGGGCTTTGTCGAAGGAGAATCGTCAAGTGGATCAAAGGCCATAACAGTAGAACAAGTAAAGAAAGAAGATAAGATCAAGGTTGATCAAGGAAAAATGAATTAGGCAAAAGAAAGCAACCAGTGCCAGGCACGAGAAGAGTGCTGACAATGAGGGATTCATAAAAGTCACACATCAAAGGAGAAGAAAATTTGTGGCTCCTACTACAAAATGGCAAAGACCAATTCCCAGGTTCAATCATTCCTTTTCTGGTTATTGTTTTAAATGCAATGCTTACGGTCATAAGATTTCAGACTGCATTCATAATATAGGACAAAGAAATTTCACCAGTAGAAATGTCTTTTCACCCTTGATGGATTATGCAGTAGAATGCTATAACTGTCATAACTTTGGACACATTGCAAGAAACTGTAGAAGCACATATGCAGCAAACAGATATCAGGGAAGAAGATCTCAACCAAACAGTTTAAGGCAAAACAAAAAATTCCTAGAAAAACATGCACAGGCTACTGACAAAGAAAAGTCTAAACAAGTGACCAAAACTGTAGCCAAACCAGAGTGGAAAGAAAAGGAGCGACCCAAGGAAGAAAAGGAATCCTTGATTGTTCAGACAGCTTTCAAAGCACAGAACAAATCTGCACCATGGATATTGGATAGTGGATGCTCCGGTCACATGACAGGAGATAAACAAAAATTTGAAAAATTACAGAAATATGAAGGGGGCTCTGTAAAGTTTGGAAATAATGATGGAGCCAAGATAGTTGGCAAAGGATCAGTCAAGATAAGTGATGGACAGATCAATTCCAAAGAAGTTCTGTTTGTGATTGGTTTGAAGCACAACTTACTGAGCGTAAGTCAAATCTGTGATAGAGGTCATGAAGTCATCTTTAAGAAGCAGGGCTGTGAAGTCAAAAAAGCACACAGTGGGAAGCTGATAGCTACTGGATTAAGGACTTCTAGAAATCTATATACTCTCTCAAAAACTTCAGAAGGAGCGTGCTTGATTGGACAGGAAGATGAAAATTGGCTGTGGCACAAGAGGCTCGGTCATATTAGCTTTGACAATCTGGTAAAAATAAGTTCAAAAAGGGCAGTAAGAGATATACCCACCATTGGCAAACCAGTAAATAGCATCTGTGCTTCATGCCAAAAAGGGAAGCAAACTAGAGCCACATTCAAATCAAAGGAATACTTCACCGGTAAGCCTTTAGATCTAATACATACTGATTTGTGTGGACCCATGAGAACACAAAGCATAAATGGTGACAAATACTTTATGTTGTTCATAGATGACTACTCCAGGATGACATGGGTACTATTTTTAAAGCTTAAATCAGATGCCTTTGAGATGTTCAAGATTTTTAAAAAATAGGTTGAGAATCAAACTGGAAAAAGAATTAAATGCCTAAGATCAGACAGAGGAGGAGAATTTATCTCAGAAGAATTTGTAGAATACTATCAAAAATATGGGATCAGAAGACAGTTTTCAGCAGCAAGAACACCTCAGCAGAATGGTGTTGTAGAAAGGAAGAACAGGACAGTGCAGGAAATGGCACGGACAATGTTGGCTGAGAACAAAATAGCTGACAGATTTTGGAAAGAGGCAGTCCATACTACGGTTTACATCCAAAATAGGTGCATGCTAAGGACGCATGAAAGCAAAACACCGTATGAGTTGTGGTTCAGCAGAAAGGCAACAACAAGATATTTCAAAGTGTTCGACAGCAAGTGCTACATCAAACGAACTGAAGATAATCTCGATAAATTTGAAGATAGAGTTGACGAAGGTATTTTTCTTGGTTACTCAACAAAAAGCAAAGCCTACACATGTTACAACAAGAGGCTAAAGAAAATTGTGGAGAGTGCAGATGTTAAAGTTGATGAAGGTAGAGATCGAGAAACTACTTATCAAGAAAACTACCCTATTTATGAAGAAGTCATTGAAGGAGATGAAGAAATGGAAACAGAAGAGAATCAAAAAATTGACCCAGCTGATTTAAGAATTGACTCAGAAGAAGAAGAAAACAAGAAATTCAAAACAGGCAGCTGGCAGAAAAATCATCCCAGAGAACAGATTATTGGGGACCCAACAGTTGGTATTCAGACTAGAAGAGCAGTAGTACGGAACTACTCTCTATTATCCAACATTGAGCCCAAAAATGTTGCTGAAGCAAGCACGAGATGAAAGTTGGATGAAGGCAATTAATGAAGAACTAGATCAGATTGAGAAAAACAAAACCTGGGAGTTAGTACCAAGGCCGACAAATAAAAATGTAATCGGTACTAAATGGATTTTTTGAAATAAATTGAACGAAGATGGACAGGTTGTAAGAAATAAAGCAAGACTGGTCTGTAAAGGCTATGCACAGGTTGAAGGTATTGATTTTGAGGAAACCTTTGCACCAGTAGCTAGACTAGAGGCAATCAGAATGTTTCTAGCTTTAGGAGTTCATAAAAATTTCAAAGTATATCAAATGGACGTAAAATCAGCATTTCTGAATGGAAAACTAGAAGAAGAGGTTTACATTGAGCAGCCAGATGGTTTCCAACTCGGTGATAATCCCAACTTTGTTTGCAAGTTGAGGAAAGCTTTGTATGGTTTAAAACAGGCACCCAGAGCATGGTATGCAAGGTTGGATAACTATCTGATTCAACAGGGGTTCAAGAAAGGTTTGGTGGACAACAATCTGTATGTCAAAATAGAGAATGGCCATCTTATTGTCCTTGTTGTTTATGTAGATGATATCATTTTTGGCAGCAACAATGATAAGTCCTGTAGTGACATAGCAAATAAAATGAAGAAAGAATTTGAGATGTCTATGATTGGTGAACTTTCTTATTTTCTCGGACTGCAAGTCAATCAAAGTGAAAAGGGCATTTTTATTTCTCAAGTTAAATATGTGAAAGAAATGTTGAAAAAGTTCACAATGGAGGATAGTAAACACTGTTAGCACTCCCATGACAACAGGTTGCAAGTTGAGCAAGGATGACAAATCTCCGGATGTAGATCAAACCATGTACAAATCTATGATTGGAAGTCTGCTGTATTTGATAGCTACCAGACCAGATATCTTACAGGCAGTATGCATGGTGGCAAGATTTTAGGCTAGTCCCAAAGAGACTCATGTGACAGCCGTGAAGAGGATTTTTAGGTACCTCAAGGGTACTATGGAGTATGGGTTATGGTACCCAAAAGGTAAGGACTTCACTCTTATTGCATATTCTGATGCAGATTGGGCGGGATGTATTGATGACAGAAAGAGTACCAGTGGAGGAGCATTTTATCTTGGAGACAGGCTGGTAGCATGGCACAACAAGAAACAAGAATCAGTCTCTCTATCCATAGCAGAGGCAGAATACATTGCAGCAACAACATGTTGTACACAGATATTATGGATGAGACAAACCCTGAAAGATCTTGGTATTCACTTCAAAGAGCCAATTTCAGTTAAATGTGACAACACCAGTGCTATAAACATATCAAAGAATCCGGTTATGCATTCTCGAACCAAACATATTGCAATCCGGTATCACTTCTTGAAGGATAAAGTTGCAGAAGGTGAGGTCAAATTGGATTTTGTTCCGACTACAGAGCAAGTAGCGAGATATATTCACAAAACCATTGCCAAAGGAAGTTTTTGAGTACCTTCGGAGTAAGTTGGGAGTAGTCACATTTCCCAAGAACCGACTATCAATTGGGATCACATTCTCGGGGGGAGCATTTATGCCTATGTTTATAGTTTTGCTCATATTCATGATTTTTGCTAACTATAACAATGTGTATCTGAGAATGTTGTGCATAGACTCGGGGGAGTCTGCAGCGGCCCTTTGGTATTATTGTCAAAGGGGGAGAAGAATTACAGGAGAGTGCATGAGTGTTGCCAACAATTCCAAAGGGGGAGATTGTTGAGCAAGGTGCAGCAAAAGTATTGTCATTGTTGTCAACACAAACAGATAGATCAGTTGATGCAGTTGATGCAGTGGACAGGAGTTCAGAGGTCAGTCAGAACATGTATAGTGAATTTCCAAGAAGACAGAAGTGGCCTAGATTCAGAAAATCAAAGAAAAAGACAAGTAAGAAAACTATCGCGATATCGCGACATGTTTTCTGTCATGATTTCGTGACATCTCGGAGGAGAGAGAAAATGTTGTCAAAATTGTCATGATTTCGTGACATCTCGAAGGAGAGAGAAAATGCTGTCAAAATTGTCATGATTTCATGACATATCGAAGGAGAGAGAAAATGCTGGCAAAACTGTCATGATTTCATGACATGTTGGAGGCAAAGAAGCCAAGTGGAAAAACTATCATGATTTCGTGACATGTTGTTAGAGAAGAAGGCAAGTAGAAAAACTGTCATGATTTCGTGACATGTTGGAAGCAAAGAAGGCAAGTAAGAAAACTATCATGATTTCGTGACATGTTTGGAAAGAAGGCGCAAGCAAAGAAAACTGTCACGATTTCGTGACATGTTTGGAGAGAAGGCACAGGCAAAGAAAACTGTCATGATTTCGTGACAGGTTCGAAGAGAAAGCGCCAAGGAGAGAAAGTGTCACGATTTCATGACAGGTTCGAAGAGAAAGCGCCAAGGAGAGAAAGTGTCACGATTTCATGACAGGTTCGAAGAGAAAGCGCCAAGGAGAGAAAGTGTCACGATTTTGCGACAGGTTCGAAGAGAAAGCGCCAAGGAGAGAAAGTGTCACGATTTCATGAAGGTTGAAGAAAGCCCAAGGAGAAAAAGTGTCATGATTTCATGACAGGTTCGAAGAGAAAGTGCCAAGGAGGAAAAGTGTCACGATTTCATGACATGTTGTTTGTGGGCCAAAGATAGAAAAGGCAAAGGAAGGAATGTGTCATGATTTGTGACATGTGTTTTCGCGGGCCAAAGACAGAAAAGGCACAAGGCAGCGAATGTGTCACGATTTCGTGACATGTGTTTTCACGGGCCAAAGATAGAAAAGGCACAAGGCAGTGAATGTGTCATGATTTCATGACATGTGTTTTCATGGGCCAAAGATAGAAAAGGCACAAGGCAGCGAAAGTGTCACGATTTCGTGACATGTTTCGTTTTCGCGGGCGAAAGGCAGAGAAGTGCAAGGAAGCGAAAAGTGTCACGATTTTGTGACATGTCTGGTTTTCGTGGGTGCAAGACAAGAGGTGAACAAGGAGGCAGAAAATGTCATGATTTCGTGACATGTTGAGTTTTCATGGATAAAGGGCGAGAAGAGCATAAAGAGACAGAAGTGTCACGATTTTATGATAGGTCGCAACAACACGATCACTGACAGTTAACTGAAGCAGAACAACAGTTAAAGGGGCAGTTGTAGAGGAAAAGCATGCAGCCAAAATAAGAAGAGTTAACTGGAGTCAATGCGACAGTTACAGGAGCAATTACAAAAGAAAAGCATGCAGCTATTTTAAGAACAATCGAAGAAGAAGAAATCGAACAGTCGCATAAATAGAATCAAAAAATGCATGCATGCACAGAAAAGAAGACGAACAGTCATGGTAGAGGTATATGTTGCATGTAACGTGTTTAACGAAATGCCCACTCTATAAATACAAAAGGAGTTACATAAAGAAGAAGTTACAGTTGACAAGTGGCAGAAGAGAATATTAAAGGAACAGTTACGGGTTGCATGCGTAAATATGGAAGTTAAAAATAGAGACTAATATGATATAAAAGCAGGTCTGCGTGAAGAATAAGGCTGCTGCTGTATGTGAGAAATTGCTGTGTAAAGAGGGTTAGAAGAGGGCCGAGAGAGAGATAAGCAGAGCCGTGAGAGAGTGCAGAGTTTGATTAATTGCAGACCAGTCAGGGTCGTGTAAACAACGAAGGCATTTTTATGTCATTAAGATAATTCAGAATTGCAGTCCAAGTTGGTGCTTGGCATTAGGGGTTGGTGCTCCTATCTGTTGAAGCAGAAAAATAAGGGGTTGGTGCTCCTTCCAGTGGGTGCTGGTAAAGTGTTTGTAAAATTGGTGTTTTGCAAAGGCTGGATTTGGATTGGAGTCCAAGCAGTCATTTTTGAGGAGTAGCCAAATTGGTGAACCTCGTTACATTGTGTGTTGTGGTGTGCTCTCTTGTGAAAATTGCTTTACCTATTTTTAAGTTCTCTTTGCTTCAGAATTAAGTGTTGTAGATTTGAATTTTATTAGCTACACTGATTCACCCACCCATCTCAGTGTCATTGTGAGAATATCATCTTCATTCAATTTGTTTCGAAAGACCCATTTAGTATCGATTATATTTTTATTTGCAGGTCTTGGTACTAACTCCCAAGTTTTGTTTTTCTCGATCTGATCTAATTATTCATTTATTGCCTTCATCAAACTTTCATCTTTTCTTATGTTAGCAACATTTTTGGGCTTAATGTTGGATAATAGAGAGTAGTTACTTACTACTCTTCTTCTTGTCTGAACACCAATTGTGGGGTCTCCAATTATTTGCTCTCTAGGATGATCTTTCTGCCAGCTGCCTGTTTTGAATTTCTTATTTTATTCCACTTCTGAATCACAGTTTGAATCATCTGAGTCAATTTTTTGTTTCTTTTTCATTTCATTTTTCTCATCTCCTTCAATAACCTCTTCATAAATTGGGTAGTTCTCTTCATATCTAATTACTCGTTCCCTACCTTCATCAACTTTAACATCGGCACTATCCACAATTTTCCTTAGCTTCTTGTTGTAGCATTTGTAAGCTTTGCTTTTTGATGAATAGCCAAGAAAAATACCTTCATCAGCTCTATCTTCAAACTTACCAAGGTTTTCTTCGGTTCTTTTGATGTAACACTTGTTGCCAAAAACTTTAAAGTATCTTCTTGTTGCCTTTTTACCGAACCACAACTCATAAGGAGTTTTGCTTTCATGCGTCCTCAACATGCACCTATTTTGGATGTATACTGCAGTATGGACTGCCTCTTTCAAAAATTTGTCTGCTACTTTGCTCTCAGTCAACATCGTCCATGCCATTTCCTGCACTATCCTATTCTTTCTTTCTACCACACCATTCTGCTGAGGTGTCCTAGATGCTGAAAACTGTCTCCTAACTCTGTAAAATCCTCTGAAATGAACTCTCCTCTATATGATCTTAAAAATTTAATCCTTTTTCTTGTTTGATTCTCAACTTGGTTTTTGAAAACCTTGAACATCTCAAAAGCTTCTGATTTATGCTTCAAAAACAGTACCCATGTCATCCTGGAATAGTCATCTATACACAACATAAAATATTTGTCACCATTTATGCTTTGCGTTCTCATGGGTCCACATAAATCAGTATGTATTAGTTCCAAAGGTTTGCTTGTGTAGTACTATTTTGTTTTAAATGAGACTCTAGTTTGCTTCCCCTTTTGGCATGAAGCACAAATGCTATTTGATGGTTTTCCAATGGTCGAAATATCTCTCATTGCCTTTTTTGAGCTGATTTTTACTAGATTGTCAAAAATGATATGACCGAACCTCTTGTTCCACAACCAATTTTCTTCTTCCTGTCCAATCAAGCAAGATCCTTCTGAAGTCTATGAGAGAATGTACAGGTTTCCAGATGTCCTCGATCCAGTTGCGATCAACTTTCCACTATTTACTTTTCTGACTTCACAACCCTGCTTCTTAAAAATCACTTCATGACCTCTATCACAAATCTGACTTACGCTCAACAAGTTATGATTCAAACCAA
Organism: Wollemia nobilis; assembly: GCA_028583015.1. Taxonomy (NCBI): domain Eukaryota; kingdom Viridiplantae; phylum Streptophyta; class Pinopsida; order Araucariales; family Araucariaceae; genus Wollemia; species Wollemia nobilis. Next base: position 2,863,923 of record JAQPPZ010001629.1, on the reverse strand, counting down.
CCAAAAACAAGACTTTTTTTGACTTGATTTTTCCATCACTGATCTTAACTAAACCTTTTCCAACTATCTTAGCTCCATCATTATTTCCAAATTTTACTGAACCACCTTCATATTGCTGTAGCTTCTCAAATTTCTGTTTGTCACTTGTCATATGATTGGAGCATCCACTATCAAGTATCCATGGTGTAGATTTATTCTGTGATTTAAATGCTATTTGTACGATAAGGGATTCCTTTTCTTCCTTAGATTTCTCTTTTTCTTTCCACTCTGGTTTGATTACAGTTTTGGGCTCTTGTTTTGACTTTTCTTTTTCTGTAGGTTATGCATGTTTTTCGAAAAAATTTCTATTTTGTCTCATTCCATTTGGTTGAAATTTTCTTCCCTGAAATTGATTTGATGCAAATGTACTTCGACAATTTATTGCAATGTGCCCAAAATAATGACAGTTATAACATTCTACTACATAATCCATCAAAGGTGAAAAACATTTCTACAGGTAAAATTCCTTGGTCCTACGTTATACTTGCAATCTGAAATCTTATGTCAATAACCATTGCATTTAAAACAGTAACCAAAAAAGAGATGATTGAACCTGGGTGATGGTATTTGCCATGTTGTCGTAGGAGTCATAAATCTTCTTCTTCTTTGATGTGTGACATTGGTGAATCCATCATTGTCAATTCTCCTTTTGTGCCTTGCATTATTGCTTTCTTTTGCATGAGTCAATTTTTCTTGATCAACTTGTTTCTTATCTTCATTATTTGATCCATTTGATGATTCTCCTTCATCAAAGCCCAAACCAAATTTGATGCCTATAGTCCTTTGGTTATTTATGATCTTATCCAGCTTCATAAAACTTTCTTCACATTTGTGATAACAACCAATTTTATGATTCATCTCTTCTATCTGCATCCTTAAACCAACAGTCTCTTCTTCTAGCTTGATACAATAATCTATTTTCATGGTTATTTGCACTTCGAGATATTCAGATATTTTCTTGTATTATTCTATTTGTACTTTCAAACTGGTTATGATTTCATTTGCATCCTCAAGCTTTCTTGAAATTTTCTTATTTTTTTCTTTCTATCTTCAATTCATCCAGAGCTGCAATTAGTTCCTCTTCCAAATTTACTTCTACATCAATTTTTTCTTCATCACATTCCTATTTTTTTTTTTATTTTTTCTTCTTTGAGTGCCATGAATAGAGCTTCACCTGTTTCCTTTTTAGAATCCTCACTGCAGCTGTCTTCTGATGAACTGACATTCTTGGAGATGAAACTTTTCTTCTTGAAGTTGCCTTTTTTGAAATTTGTTTTTTTCTTCTAGTTACTTCTTTCTTGGTGCGATCCTTCATCACTTTTGTTCTTCTCATTAAGTGGAAATTTAGCTACAAAATGCCCAATGCCTCCATAATTGAAACATTTAAACGATAACTTTCCTCTGTATTTTCCTTTTCCCCTTTTTAGTTTTTGAACAAAGTTTGCTTCCATTTATCTGATGTCTCTTCTTCCTTGGATTCTTGTTTTGCTTTCATATTTTTATGGGCATTAAAAGCAACTTCTCTGTCTATGGGTTTAGATTTTCCTATTCTCATCTCATATGCAGTCAAAGAACCATGCATCTCATCCATACTAAAAGAATTTAGATCTTTAGCTTCTTCTATAGTTGAAACTTTAGAATCAAATCTTTGGGGAAGAGATCTTAATACCTTTTTCATGATGACAAAATCTTTGATTTCCTCATCGAGTCCTCTAATCACATTAATGACTTCATTAACTCTCAACATATATGCCTCTATGTTCTCATCGTCATTCATCTTTAATACTTCGAACTGAGCTCGATGTGTTTGTAACTTGACCTCCTTGATCTTAACATCTCCTTCATGAATGCTCCTCAGTTTATCCCATATTTCTTTTGCCATTTTACAACTCATAATTTTTACCAGTTCACTGTCCACTAATCCGCACATGATAGCATTCTTTGCTTTTGAGTCATTCTCAAATAGTTTCTTATCGGCAACATCGGTTGGAGAAGTGGTGGGTATTGTGTATCCACTATCTACTGAATCCCAAATGTCGTATCCCAAAGCACAAAGATATGTCTACATATTGAGTCTCCAAAATGCATAATTAGTTCCGTCAAACAATGGTGCTTTGTTTGATGACAAGCCTTCACCACCTGCCATTGTGTCACTTCCAAGATCACCCTAGCCGGTTAAGCTTGTTCAGGAACCTCGCTCTGATACCAATTGTTAGTCTCACAATGACATTGAGAGGGGGGGTGAATCAGTGTAGCTCTTTTAAAACTTAAACCTTCAACTCTTAAAGCCAAAACAATGAAAACTTAAAACCAAATAAAGCAAGTATAACAAGAGAACATCACATAACACAAGATGTACCGAGGTTCACCGATTTGGCTACATCCTCAAAATGACTGTTTGGACTCCCATCCAAATCTAGCCTTTGTAAAGCACCAACTTTACAATCAATTTACCAGCACACACTGGAAGGAGCATCAACCCCTAATTTATCTACAAAAATAGAAAGGAGCACCAACCCCTAATTTATCTGCACCAACAGAAAGGAGCACCAACCCCTAATTTATCTGCACCAACAGAAAGGAGCACCAACCACTTATGGCCTCTTTGAATGACATATTTAAAACCTCTAAAAATTTTTGTTTCTCTTTCCATGACTGTTTGTTTTCTCCTTCCATGATTGTTCATTTTCTCCTTCCATGACTGTTCATTTTCTCCTTCCATGACTGTTCATTTTCTCCTTCCATGATTGTTCATTTTCTCCTTCCCTTGTGCATGCATGTGTTTTTGGTTTCCAAAAAAGGCTTTTCATTTCTATTTTGTGGCCCTTCGTTTCCTTTTCTCCACATGGCATGCGTCCACTTCTTTCCATGTGTAATGACTATCTTAAATGATTTCAAATCATTAAAGATTCCTTATGTAACGTTTTGTATTATTCATTGAATTTTGTCCTTATGTGACAAATTAGCTTATTCAATCTTTGATTTACTCCTTATAGGTCCACGTCACTATGCAGTCTTTAGTTTCACTATCCTGGTGTTCATCACTAATATCAGACGCACTGTCAACTACTCTGTTCCTTTGGAAAAAATGCAACATGTCGTGATATCGTGACACTTTTGTTTCTCTGCCTGCTTGCCCTTTTTGAGTCATGAAAATGTGACATGTCGCAATATCGTGACACTTTTATTTCTCTGCCTGCCTACCCTTTTTGAGTCGTGAAAATGTGACATGTCGCGATATCGTGACACTTTTGTTTCTCTGCCTGCCTGCCCTTTTTGAGTCACAAAAATGTGACATGTCACGATATCGTGACACTTTTTCCTTCTTGCTCTTTCTCTTTGCTTTGGACTATGAAAATACAACATGTCACGATATCGCAACACTTTTTTCTCCTTGCTCTTTCTCTTTGCTTTGGCCCGCGAAAATGCAACATGTCGCGATATCATGACACTTTTTTTCTTTGCTCTTTCTCTTTGCTTTGGCCCGTGAAAATGCAACATGTCGCGATATCGCAACACTTTTTTCTCCTTGCTCTTTCTCTTTGCTTTGGACCACGAAAATGCAACATGTCGCGATATCGTGACACTTTTTCTTTCTCTTTTATTTTTTCCATGAAAATGCAACATGTTGCAATATCGTGACACTTTTTCTTTCTTGTTCTTTCTCTTCTCTTTTGGCTATGAAAATGCAACATGTCGCGATATCGCGACACTTTTTTTCTTGCGGTGTTTTGCTTTTTCTTTGATCTTTAGCATATGGGCCACTTTGGTCTTCTTGGAAAATATGCAAAAATGTAGGTAAACATCCTCATAAGCATTTAACATAATTGTACATACTCTGAATAACCTCTGAACTCCTGTCTACTACATCAACCGATCTATATAACTGTGTTGACAACAATGACAATACTGTCGCTGCACCTTGCTCAACAGAAGATTTTCATCTTCAATATGCTGCCTCTCTAGGTGAGCATCATCTAATTGATCTTGGAGTAGCTGACACCTTTGCTCGAACACCAGTCTATGTGATCTATTGATCTGGTCGATCGTAGGATGCCTTTGGAGTACATGCTTTGTGCGAGCTACCTTATGGGTTCTGTACCCATCATACAGATGTGTGGACGGTGGACGTGTGACATGAGGGATCTTAGAAGCCTCTCCATGCTCTCTACTGATCTTGATACAACTGCCACTATGCTCACTCAGAGCACGAGTGGGTAGAGCTGTAGGCTTGTAGCCTACCTGCTCAAGAACACTACCTAGACCATCTAGCTATCCAGACCTCCATCGCTCATGCAATGGTGTTCCATTAGCTCCCACATTTGATATATCAATGGTGATCTTACATGGTGAGCCATGCACGGGAGTATGGGTGGACCTATGCTCAAAAACAAGCCTGTCCTCTTGTCCCTAAATGGGTGGGATCTCTAACTCGTCTATACTATGATGATGGAGGGTTAGAACCTCCTATGGACCTAGTACGTATGGGAACCAACTTGGTCCCCTGCAACACATATTCCTCGACTGATCCTATGGATGCACGTGTAGTGCATTATTTGTAATGGCTTTAGGGTAGAGCATCCTCATGCTGAGAAGCTCTATGCTCAGTCCTATGCCTAGAGGAGCGTAATGAAGCTCTTCTATTGGGGGTCCACTCAATGGGATCTCCCCGTGTTGAGTTATCGCCTCTAATGCTAGCTGAATGTCTTTCGATTCGCTCATGTGTATGAGCACTCGACACATGCTGCTGTGAACCAGTTGGGGGTTGATCATGGCATCGATCCTAGACCTTTTTCGATCACCCCGTGTGTTCACCATTTGTTTTTGTGACATATAGTTGTATTTTATTATGTAGAAAATGTAAACAAATGGTGATTATCTCTTTTAAATGTTTGATTGTGAGCCCTAAACTATTTGATGTTGTTTTCAGATGTGTTGTATCAGTGTTAGAAACTCTTTGCATGTTTTGAAAGATTATTGGATTTTAAACTTAGTTAAATTGGTTTTCACCTATATACTCACACAAGCCGAATATGGTAATGACATCCATACTCAACGAAGTAGCATAGGTACTACCAACCCTCACCCAGCACACTGTATGCAGTGATACACTCTTTTGAGGAAGAGTGCGTGCTATTTTGCATGGATAGGACAGTTCTTGGGTTGGCCTTGGCAACGAGTGGGTCTCGATAGTACAATTTCAAATGAGCCAACCAAGTGGTAATAACATCCACTATTGGTCTCAATCAAGCGGGTTGGATGTGAGAGCCCAATGCCACTAATGTTTAAATGATATGTGGTGTGTGTGGTTCCTTTTATTTTGCAAAAATGACAAATGCATCATAGAGCACAATGACCATTCCTACATGATGTACATGAAAGGAAAAAAGAACGTTTCGCATTCAGGAATATACATGCTAATGACCTACATGATATTTTGATGATGCAATTATAATGACATGGCCACTGATTGAACCTCAAGCATGCAAATGAAACACAATACTTATCAAGGTCACTGTATTTAGGGGTAGACTGCACTCAAAGGTCCGCTATTCCCAATAATACCTTCCCACTGAATGAAAATCAAATGCAAATTAGGACTTATTCATTGACTCCTTATCTTTTGTTCCTAATTTGTAGTGATTTGATGATCTCTAGAAAGATACATAGTAGAAATTTGAATACAGAAGGTGAAATTAGGACCTACCTCAACTCTTGCTCTGTTGTCCACTGATTTATTTGCTGTCTACTTCTTCCTCTATGAACCACAGGTCCGACCTGCAGGCTACAGTGGAGACCACAGGTTACAACCGCGGGCCAAAAAATAACCATAACTAAAAGCTGCAATTAGCACCTATGGATAGAAAAATCCAAGAATAGTTAGAATTCAAGGCTAAAATTGTAGGGTGCCACCATGATCACCATATATGACCACCAAAAAGGCTCACACTTATTGATGTCCTATGGTAATAATTGAAAAAATCATAACATGGATACAAGAACAAGAAATTGACAATAGATGAATCAATAAAAAACACTTTTTTCCATTATATTCAAAGTCAAAATCAAATTACAAGTACATCCCTCTTAGGGATAATCATATTGATACAATATTACAATAGGAGTGTGTAATTATTTCCCTCTTAAGGGTAGGTGTGATCAAAATGCCCCTCAGGGTGACACGAACTGCCTTGGGGTAGAGCTAACCCCCTTCTCCACGATGTGGAAGGATTATGATATAGGCTCCTTTCTGCACCTGTCTCCCTACGAACAATAAACAACAATGCACAATTATATAGATTGGTAGTCTCTTGTGATGAGGCCCTTTAAAGGATTATACATGTAAATGCCATCAAACTAATGAAACAAGAAAGCATAAATAAAGGTTCTACGCTATTCTAATTGTATCAAGAATTACACTACAATATACAAAACATGAATAAAAACATGATGCATTGAACAAATATTGAATTGAAAGCAATAAAGCATAAAAAATATTCAATAGACTTCTAACCACTACAACACGTAAAATGCCTAATTCCTACGGTTAGAGTTTCTCTAAAAGTGCAATTTAACCTATGAAAGAACTAATCTGACTAACCTATGCAGTAAAAAGTAGATTGAGTAAGGTGATATCTAACCTGTTGCAAACCATAACTGTGAGGGGCAATTTGCATTGTAAACTGTGGCTGACAGCCATGGTTTAACCTCTGATGTGTTTACCCTTAGAATTAGGGGCAGTGGGCTTGACCTCCTTGTCCTAATTGATGTTCAAGGGTCACCTTTATCGTCTTCTGATAGATTTTGTAGTCAAATAGCTATGAAGGGCCTTCGTTCACCCGGATTTATGTTTCTTGATCCTCCTAGGCACCTAGGGAATCCATGGCTAATTGATTGTTGAATGGATAGCAAAGGAGATTTCAAATGCACAAGGTTGTTATGCAATTTGATAGGGCTTCGCTGCTCTCTTGATAAACTAGTTTGCTCGACAATTCGACAACACTTTGCTATGCAAATTATCTCTTCTCAGTCCTCTCTTCACCATTGAAAAAGGGGGGGTACTTATAGCATGCCCCTAGGGCTAAGGGTGGCTTCATAGAGAAGCCAAGATCAAGAAGGTTGGTTAGGTCAGTTGGGATGGAAGCCTTTGGAATCTTCCATCCACCAACTACCTCCTTCTAGATCTCTTGGCCATTCCAACCGATTTGGCTCGGATGGAAGGCCTAACTGAACTCCAGTTCAAACCATAGGTCACAACTACAGTCTAGACTGGAGACCACAGGTGTCAACCGCGGTTCAAACTGGAGACTGTAGGTCTGGGCTACGGTTTAGACTACTTAGGCCAGAATGCCTAAATTGAGTGGTTAGAACCACTGCTCTATCTTGGAGTCTATCGAAGATCTTTCATATGGTTTTGTAGCATGTCCATATGAGTAGTCGCCCTTGGCATGGCGCATTTTAGGTGTCTACACTATCCAAGATATTAAATGGACATAAACTATCCAAGATATATTTTATGGACATAGACTATCCATGACATTCAAAATTTACTGATATAGACTGTCGAAGACTTATTTTATGGGTATAGATTGTCCAAGACAAATCATATGGACATAGACTATCTAAAGTAAAAATAATACATACATAAACTATACAAAGGAATAGACTACCCAAAAATCAATCAATCATAGTCACCTAAGTGCTTGCCCATTAATTAAGCTTAAAAGGTCATCACTTAGGGATAAAAAAAATAAAGTTTTAAATGATCATCAATTTGTATGGCGCTCTGAAATGAGCCTTGCAAATTTGCACTATTCAATGAGATATTTTTGGTCCTTTTAAGCACCTTGCTTAAAAGGGTAATTGTACTAAGAAAAATTTGGAGCATACAATGATGTGAACCCTAGAATGGACCGCTTAATAACCCTTTAACTTTATTTAGATCCAAAAACCTCTCATATTCCCCTTATATTAGCTTAAACATGTAATTAGACTATTAGAAATACCTTCCTTGGTACATACTTAGGACATTAGATTAATTTTTGGGAAAGTTATATAGTTACTTCATGCAATGTAATAAATGCACAAGTGTCAATGTGCAAGATGTACATGTGCAAGGTGTCCCTTGTACAACTTGGTAGAGTGTTGGCCAAGGAACTTATCTTCTTATATAAAGGGCCATTGAAGAAGAGTAATACAAGGTAGTAGTGTAGGATACACAATAGTGTAGAGTGTGTGAGCTATAATATCAAAGCTCATTCATTGATTAGTAGCTTGTATCATGCAGTGTTCATTTCCTCTATATCTACTATTATACTCATTTCCATCATTTCTATTTATAGCATATTTTAGTCATCTTGCAGGTTTACTTTATTTCTTATTATTCTACATCTTGTGAGTGCTATCTCCCATTACATGTATCAAAAGCTAACAGTGGTATCCAATCTATGGTAGATCAGAGCTATGATAGATCAAGCTATAGTAGATAAATAGGAAAATCACCATTATAATTGACCTTGAGTTTTTTATCAACTTGATGCGCAATTGGACCAATCACTGTCAAAATTTCATAGAAGAATCTGGGTGATAGAAGTAGGGAGAGCCACAAGTGAGGATTGAATGAAATATTAGTTTTAGAAATACTGATATTGCATATGGCTAGAGTCTTTCCACAAAGTTACAAGAAAACTCGTGAAGACTAGGACTCAACATTTGATCCACTAGTTTGATGAAGTAATTAGTGAAGCTCATATAAGAGAACTAGAAATATTTACCTGAAGTTTATTTTATTGCAGGGAATTAATTCTCAGATGATTGGGACACCTCCTACAATATAAAGCTAGGAGACCTCAACTTCATTATCCAAAGGTCAGAGTGCCTTCATAGTGTAGATATCAGTTATTGTAGAAAGGAGAATACTTTAGAAGAAACTTCTAGAAAAGAAAATGTTGGCCAAAATGACCACATATAGGGGAGTAAAGAGTAGTCTTCTCAAGATTTCACTAAGTATAGGAAAAATTCATGACAGCGTGACATTTTGAAGACCAAGGGCCAAGCAAAGACCAAAAGTCATGATGACACAATATTTTGAAGATGAAGGTAGAGCTAAGGCCAAAAGTCATGACAACGCGACATTTTGAAGATCAAGGGCCGATAAAATACCAAAAGTCGCATTGGCACAACATTTTGAAGATGAAGGCAGAGCTAAGGCCAAAAGTCATGATGGCATGACATTTTGAAGATGAAGGTAGAGCTAAGGGCCAAAAGTCGTGACAACATGACATTTTGAAGACCAAGGGCCAAGAAAAGACCAAAAGTCATGATGGCATGACATTTTGAAGATGAAGGTGGAGCTAAGGGCCAAAAGTCATGACAGCGCGACATTTTGAAGACCAAGGGCCGAGCAAAGACCAAAAGTCATGATGGCACAACATTTTGAAGATGAAGGTGGAGCTAAGGCCAAAAGTCATGATAGCATGACATTTTGAAGACCAAGGGCCAAGCAAAGACCAAAAGTCATGATGGTGCGACATTTTGAAGATGAAGGCGGAGCTAAGGGCAAAAAGTCATGACAATGTGACATTTTGAAGACCAAGGAGTAAGCTAAGAAAAAGTCATGACAATGTGATATTTTGAAGACCAAGGGCTAAGAAAGACCAAAAGTCATGATGGCACAACATTTTGAAGATGAAGGCAGAGCTAAGGGCAAAAAGTCATGACAACACGACATTTTGAAGACCAAGGGCCGAGCAAAGACCAAAAGTCATGATGGCACAACATTTTGAAGATGAAGGCGAAGCTAAGGCAAAAATTGTGACAACATGACATTTTGAAGACCAAGGGCCGAGCAAAGACCAAAAGTCATGATGGCATGACATTTTGAAGATGAAGGTGAAGCTAAGGACAAAAGTCATGACAACATGACATTTTGAAGACCAAGGGCTGAGCAAAGACCAAAAGTCATGATGGCATGACATTTTTGAGTAAAAGATAGTTGGACCATGATGCCTCTAAAGATATCAAGGAGGATCATTGTAACAAGAAGATCTTAACCATTTCTAGTTGAAGACTCCATGCTCTCCTAACTACCTCTTTACCAGAATGAGCCTACGGGCATACTGTTGTAACAACTTTCAATTTTTCTGTTATGTAAAACTATTATATATAGGATGAGCGACCTAAACAAATGGTCGACTCTTAGATGTTTACAAGGTAATGTACACAGACTTCTGAAAGCTAATAAAAGATCATTCATTCTGGTTTCTGGCCCACTGGTGTATTATCAAGTATGTATGGATTGTTGATTGCTAATTAAGGTTAGATTGAATCTTGCTTGCTCTAATTCTTATTCTAAATTTCTACGGTAAAGTTTTGTTAACTCTGAAATCAACCATTCCATTAATCTTATGCTTGAATAGATTTACATCAGAGGATTAGTTGTTCTATTTGATGATTCAAATATATGCTTCTCTGAAAAGTGTTGTTGAGGTTGCTTTGTTGTTATCTAATCTGTACCTTTAAATGCTTCTAGAAATAGCTATATTTCCCTCTCTTTACGCATTTACCTCTCTCTCCCTTTTCCTAAAATAATCAAGGAACCAACCTCCTCTAGATATTGAACCGAGTAAAACCCTATTTTAACCTGGTATTTCAATGTTGGCAAAGTCTTGGGCGCAAATGTAACCAAAGGTAGATTTTGCACCAATAGTTTTTGGCATGCCTAGTGGGACACAATCCCATGCAGTATACAAATCAAAGTTTCGGTGATTACCTTTGCCCTATTTATTTTTTATGAATCACCTGGTGACTCCACCCAAGAAAGGAACCCTAAGAAAGCCTTTACCTATTTTTTGGTTAAATACCATCTTTTATGATAACCAGATCTAAAGAAAAAATTTAGAAGAACCCATCGAGTTCTTCGAACTGCACCTTGGTAGCCTCAGAGCTAATCCTATTTTAGTTTCTAGAATAACTTCTTCATATACTGTCAATACAGGATACACAAATATTTCCCCTATAACCTTCCCTAGTACTACTGCTAGTGGAACTTTAACTCTAGCTACCCATATACCCATAATATCTGGTAGAACCATAATTACAATGGTTACAAATCAGCCAATTCTACCTTACCCTTTATGGAACCATACAGGCCCCCTGAACCTGGTAGCTCAACACCCGATTCTAGCAGTGGCCTTGAAAGCATTACCCTAGTATGATGGTACTAGAAAGATGACCTATGAACACTATCAAGATGTAGCCGTGCTAGCCCCGATACATAACATCATTGAAGAAGATGTTATGATAAGATTGCTAGTCATTTCCTTGAAAGGAAAAATGCTCTATTGGTATAGAGCCCTTGACAACCAAAGTATATCTACTTGGGCCCAACTTGTCGGTAAACTAGTAGAAGAATTCAATGAACATGCAGACCCATTCTCCCTACTAAATCAGTTTACTATCATCCAGAAGCACCCTCAAGAAGAGATAGTCGACTTTAACATCAGATTCAATCAAACTTGGCAAAGAGTACCTAATGGATTGAGACCAACAAATGAACAATCAATGTATTACTATCTGAGAGCTTTCAACTCAGATATAAGTATGGCTATCAGGCAATCCCAAATATTTACCTTCCCAAAGATTTACCAAGAAGCTCAAAAAGTAGAAAGAGATCTGATCGCTATTGGAAGGTTCCCTATAAAAATGATAATACCTATTTTCCTGGATCTACCACAAGCATCAAATACTACTTTCCCAACTCCTCCCACTCCTAATGCAAGTCTCCCTAAATGGACTAGGCAACCTAATATCCCAATGATACAAGCACCTCTCACTCCTCCAATGCTTCCCACCATTCCTGCTCTTCCAATAGCGATAGTTTCATCAACTCTAGATCTTCCACTTGCAGCTTTACAAGATTTGCAAGCATCCATGAAAACTCTGATGAATAAGATGACCTCGATGGAAATAAGAGAAGTAGAAAGGAATTTCCAACCAAGGAGGTTTCCTCAAGTAACAAAATATCAAGCCTCCATGAGTGGTAGAAGCTATGATAAATCTAACGTGGTTTACACCAATGAAGATAGTGAACCCACTAACACTTCGATAGAGTCAAACTTCTGGTGTTCCACATGTAATGATCCACATGGTGAAACTTCTTGTATGATTCATCAACACCATGTCTAGAAGGTAGCTATCAAAAATGTTGAGAGAACCCTCAAGGGTCAGGTTAATATGATCAGAGAAGAGAATCAAAATTTCATGATGCCTTCTATTGAACAAGTAGTTGTTCTAACTAGATTAGGAAAGAAACCCTTGTAGGTTGATCCCCAAGAGCTTAACCCCTTGAAAGTACCTTCACCTATAAGAGACCCTATTGAGAAAAGAACCTCCTATGAGAAAGCTCCCCAAAATTTAGGTTAGAAAGGAGCAAAAATTCGTAAAGAAGCACCTCAGTAGAAGGAAGCAGAGATGCAGGAACAAGCTAGAGATAAATTGAGATACCCCTCACTGACTAAGCATCAAAGGATAGATGCTACTCAGGGGTACAGAAATAAGTATGACACAAGTGTAAAAGAGAAAAGTGTCGAACCCCTCCCATTCAACATAGTTGAGGAAATGAAGAAAACTCCCTCCAAAGCGACTATGTATGAAGCTTTGCAACTTCTAGGGTAGATCGACTTGTTGCAAGAATCCTTGAGATCTATGAAAAATAAGAATAGAACCCCAACTCAGTTAGATTCTACACAAGCTAGTCTGACATCCACTTTGGAAAAAAATAGACCCCCTCCCTTCTATCTATCTCTTCAGATGGAAGGATGGGTAGTTCACAATTGTATGATAGATTCTGGAGCTGCAACCACTGTGATGCCCAAGGTAGTATGTGATATCATGGGAATGGAATATACAAGGAGTAGTCTTGGTGTCTTGCAATTAGATGGAACCCCTATCAAAATTGTAGGGGTAATTAAGGATATCCCAATTGTTCTTCATAGACTACCTCAACTCACAGTTATACAAGAGGTAGTGGTAGTGGATTTAGAGCCTTATTTTGGTATGTGCCTCTCTAGAGAGTTCACTGCTAAAATAGGAGGATATTTATCATTAGATTTCTCACACTTAGAAATCCCATTCAAGGGTAAAAGAGTAAAAGTATTCAATGAGAAACCTTCGACTTTCCACATTGAAAATCTTGAAGAAGAAGGTAAATCAACCACTATAGTGAATATGATGATAGAGGAACTGGGAGATTTGAACTTAATGGAGGAAGCTCTAAATGTATTGCAGGAGGAAGACCAGTTCTCTCTCCAAGACTTCAATGCCATGATCGAAATAGATATGGGGAACTACACAATTGTAAAGCCCAAGAAGAGTAACCCTACTCCTCTCCCTCAGGTAGACCAACCTACTAATCAACTATGGAAACTCTTTTTCGATGGTGCTAGGTGCAAAAATGGAGCAGGAGCAGGTATTGTTCTAATCTCTCCAATAGGCGAAGAGAAAGTTTTTTCTTATCGATTAACCTGGAGTTGCACTAATAATGTAGTAGAGTATGAAGCACTCTGCTTAGGCCTTAAGAAAGCTAAAAATATGGGTATCAAACAGCTACAAATCTTTGGGGACTCTAAATTGATAGTGAATCAAGTTACTGAGAAATGTGTAAGCAAGCAACATTACCTTAAATCTTACAGGAATAAGGTTTGGGACTTTCTAGAATATTTTGAATCTTTAAATCTCAAAGCAATCCCAAGAGAAAAGAACACTCATGCAGATTTGTTGGCTTCGGTAGGGGTAAATTTTTGCCCTATCAGCAATGTCATCCAAAAGTCCAAGATAGTTAGGCTAATCTACAGGCCCTTCTATACTAGATAGGGATACCTTTTGGTAGGTATTCAAAAATGATCAATAGATAGTGGACTTCCTCATTCATGAAATGAACTGCTCAAATAATAGAATATCCAAATATGAAGAAGATACAGGTATGATCCAGTTAAAAAACAACCACATCCCAAAAGGGTTGATCACCCTTGAAAGCTTATTTGATAACAATGATAGGTCAACTGGCCATAAAATGAAAGTTGACAAGCATAGATATAGAGAAGCTCAAATGGGACCTGATAAATCCATCAAAGTGGGAGTAAACACTACAGAAGAAGAACTAGACCAAATCAGGGGATTATGCAAGGAATTCCCAGACATCATAGCCTGGACTTATGGTGATCTTAAGGTCTACTCCAAAGAGATGATCCAACATATGATTGAACTTGAAGAAGGTGCAAAGCCATTCCAACAAAAGCAAAGATCGGTGAATCCTAAGATCGAGGCTTTGATGAAGCAAGAACTACTAAAATTGCTTGAAGCTAAGATTGTTTACCCTATCAAGCATTCAACTTGGGTAGCCAACCTAGTCCTAGTTAGAAAAAAGAATGGAGATATCAGGTTGTGCATCAAATTCCACAACTTGAATAAGGCTTCATTGAAATACCATTACCCCCTCCCATAGATCGACCAGATCCTACATACAGTAGTAGGAGCAAAAATATTTTCACTCCTGGATGGGTTCTCTGGGTACAATCAGGTATGGGTTAAAGATGAAGATCAATTCAAGACTGCATTCACAACCAAGTGGGGGACATTTGCCTATCAGAGGATGCCCTTTGGATTATCTAATGCTGGGGCAACTTTTCAAAGAGCAATGGACGTGGCTTTCGGGGAACTTGTCAACAAGATAATAGTGATATATCTAGATGATATGATAGTCTTCTCCCATCGAAAGGAGGATCACATCGAACATCTTAGGAGCGTATTCAAAAAATATAGAGTTTGGCATCTCTCTAAATCCAAAGAAATCCATCTTCACTATAGAAGAAGGACTCTTACTGGGCCATGTCATTTCTAAGATCGGGCTAGCTATAGACCCTAATAGGGTGAAAGCACTATTAGAACTCCCCTTCCCCCTAACAAAAAGGGCTTATAGTCCTTCTTCGGCCAAATCAACTTCGTGCACAAATTCATAGTAGATTTTGCATAAATTGTCAAACCCATGACCGAATTGTTGAAGAAGGATGTTGAGTTCAAGTGGATAGACTCAAGGAAATAGGATTTCTAGTAGATTAAGGAACAAATAGCCCAAGCCCCCATCTTGGTAAACCTAGACTACTCCAGGGGTTTCATCTTGTATGTTGTAGGTGAACAAGAGAGCTACACCATAGTACTCACTTAGAAAGGGCCTAAAAATGAAGAGAGGCCTATAGCTTTTCTAAGTCAGACTATGCAAGAACATGAAGAGAAGTATAACTTCATTGAAAAATAGATTTATGCAATAATGAAGTCTTTGAAAAAGTTTAGGCATTTCCTTTCACAAAGCAGGACTATAGTTTATGTAGTTCACCCTAACGTCAAAAATTTCATCATACAAGGGGAACTTGGTGATAAAAGAGTTGGTTGGGTGTCAAAGATACAAGAATATGACATTGAAATACATCCAACCAAGCTGGTAAGAGGTAGAGCACTATGCCAAGAACTCACCAAGCAAGCCTCATCAGAATACATAGCTTGCCAAACTCAAGAAGCAACCTCAGATGATGATCAACCCTCAGAGCAGCTTGACTGGGCCGATGAACTAATCAGGTACTTCTAGACTAGAAAGTGTCCAATAAGTTTGAATGCTTCATAGAGAAGAAGATACAGGATCCAGGCTTTGAAGTACACTCTGCTACCTAAAGGGTTGTACAGAAAAAATTTGGATGGAGTATTGCTTCGGTGCATAAAGGATGATCAAAAATAGAAGATCTTGGAGGAATTCCATGGAGGCCCATCAGGAGGACACTACTCAGGAAGGACCACTACTTTAAAGATCATCAGGACTGGATGTTATTGGCCAACCATCTTCGTAGACACTTTCAGAGTAACAAGAAACTATGAGAAGTGCTAGAGATACATTGGGAGAAATAGAAATGCTTCTATACCTCTAAAATCCATTCAAGTTGAAGAACCTTTTCAACAATGGGGATTAGATTTCATTGGAATAATAGAGCCCAACTCATCCATTGGGCATAAATACATCTTGATAGCTACTGATTATTTCACTAAGTGGGCCGAAGCAATACCCACTAAAAAAGTAGATCAGGAAGTTGTGATGGAATTCATGGAAAGTTTGATCACAAGATTTGGCATCCTAGATGCATTGGTCATAGAAAATGACACATATTTTATAGGTACCAAGATGATTGAATTTACATGTAAATATGGGATTTACTTGAAAACATCCTTGAACTATTATCCATAGGGAAATGGATTAGCTGAATCAACAAATAAAAACTTGCTCAAGATCTTGAAGTGGACTCTGAAGGACAATAAGAGAAGTTGGCACTCTCTGATAAACCAAGCATTGTGGGCTGATAGAATAACTATCAAGAAGTCTATCAACACATCTCCCTACTCTTTGGTCTATGATAAAGAAGCAGTTCTTCCAATACACATAGAAATGCCAACTTTAAAATTGCTCAATCAAACTAGCATAGAGGAGGCAGAACCAATGGAGAATAGGTTGATCCAACTACTCCAGTTAGAAGAATAGAAGGAACAAGCCTATGACCACTATCAAAAATATATGGTCACCATGAAGAAATGGTTCGACAAAAAGGCCACTCTAAGAAATTTCAAAGTGGGAGACTTGGTCTTAAGGTGGAATGAAAAGAAGGCAAAACCTAGAAATCATCAAAAATTTGATGCATTCTAGGAAGGCCCCTTCGAAGTGATTGAAGAAAAATAACAAAACTCCTTCCAGTTGAGAAATGAATAGGGTCAGGTTCAACCCATTCCCGTCAATGACTTCCATCTAAAGTTGTACTATAAGTAAAAGGTTTCTCTCTACTTTGTATGTATTTTATGTAAATATGTTCTATTTTCTTTTAAATGGCCACTCCAAGGAAATTTGTCATGATGGCATGATATTTCGGTGCCCAAAGGCCACCTCAATGCAAATTGTCATGATTTCATGATATTTCGATGATCGATGGCCACTCCAAGGAAATTTTTCATGATGGCATGATATTTCATGCCCAAAGGCCACCTCAATGCAAATTGTCATGATTTCATGATATTTTGGTGATCGATGGCCACTCTAAGGAAATTTGTCATGATGGCATGATATTTTGGTGCCCAAAGGCCACCTCAATGCAAATTGTCATGATTTCATGATATTTTGGTGATCGATGGCCACTCCAAGGAAATTTGTCATGATGGCATGATATTTCGGTGCCCAAAGGCCACCTCAATGCAAATTGTCATGATTTTATGATATTTTGATCGATGGCCACTCCAAGGAAATTTGTCATGATGGCATGACATTTTGGTGCCCAAAGGCCACCTCAATGCAAATTGTCATGATTTCATGATATTTTGGTGATCGATGGCCACTCCAAGGAAATTTGTCATGATGGCATGATATTTTGTGCCCAAAGGCCACCTCAATGTAAATTGTCATGATTTATGATATTTTTCAAAAAAGGTGCCAAAGGCCACCTCAGAATGACCATACCTTTTGGTGGGAAAAATAGTTTTCTCAAAATTTTAAAACCTCACTTTTTAAGGTACCATCATACTAGCTTATTGGCCTAGAGTAGAGGTGATACCAATTTATTGGCCTAGGATAGCAGCAAAGTGATGCCATTGGCCCTAGAAAAATGGTAATGCATGGTAGTTGGTTTCTTGAAGGTGGCACATGAACCAAAGCATCAAGAAATGTTCAAAATTAGTAGTGGGGTGTGCACCACCAACCATAGTTATTGCATGTCACCTTGGCATGCACATGCATATCCACTTATACCATAGAAGTTTTTATCACTTCTTTATCCTCTACATTATTTTCCTTCTCGTTGCACTCCCTACTTTCTCAAAAAAATCTTTCAAAACTCTACTAGGCATGTTCTAGGCTTATTCTATGTCTAAATCACAATAGGCAACCATGATGACTTCTCCACCAACTACTAAAGGGAAACACAAGTCGACTAAGAGTGAGAGCGGTTTCACATCATTGACACCAGGTTAACATGGAAAGACCTAGAATGAATTCGAAAGGATGTAGCAGCCAGGGTCACCAAGGGTGTCACTCCATCATGCCTAAGTATATTTTCCTACCATACCCTACTCTCTTGGTACGTCTGCACCTAGGTCCACCCCTACCCTGAGTTAATCAGAGCTATGGCCGAGTTCTATGATGTCAAGCACATAATTGTGAGAAATTCTAGGGGAGGGGTCATATTTACTCTCGATGCTGATGCAATTAGGGCCACCTTCTAGTTGTGGAAGAGGCCTATAGTAAACCCTATCCCTTTCGACCCCATCAATTCAACGAAGTTTTATACCAACACCCTCAACATCAGATTATTTCTGCAAGAGCATTTGATAGATTCTCCTCCCGAGGGAACCATGCCAAAGTCTCCAATTCCCTTGTCCAAATTCAAGAACAAGGAGCTTTTTTCCATGTTGGCCATGGTGGTAGGGTTAGAAACTGATTCATAGGTCTATGGATGGTAGGTTGTGGTGGCACACTGTATATCAAACCCCAAATTCTATGATGCTGCATGCGTGGACTAAAAAATAGTGCCACTCTACTTTGATTGGCCAATGTACTTGGCCCAACAGCTACATGCAGGCCTCTTCAAGCTCTAGAGAGACCTCCCTGATGCCTTCAGGTTTTCTTCTTACCTGGTATGGCTTTTCTTTTTCTTTTAGGCAAAGAATTTAAGTTTTATCTCTACTACAACAAAGGACCAAGATGGAAACATCCTACCCGTGTATGAGTGGACACCGCTCCTTTCAAAATCTGAATCATATTACCATTTTAATATGGAATTCTTGGGTCTTGCATTGAAAATCATGTATGGCACCATGCCAAGGATTCCCCAAAGTATGCGGGATACTTTGCAACACATCCACGTAGAAGAAGGGGATTGGTTTATTTTGACCCAGGGAGTGGTCGTCAGGCTATATGGCTTCATAGGGAAGCCTTTTTTGCTACCTTATTACGTCATTGAGTGATTGTTCACTCTAGAATACATGAGGTAAACTGAGTTCATCAATAATAAATTTGGCACAGGTGCTGGTAAGATAGGTACCTGCCTCATGCCCTTTCAATTTTAGGGTGTATCAGTGTCAAAGAAAGGGGACCATGAGCGAATCGCTCAAACTTTGAAAATTTTGAAGTTGGTTGAGTTACCACAAAAGTGGAAGTATGACCCTATAGATAAATTTTCTCAAAAGTAGGCCACCCTTAATCGAGCCCCCTTCAAGAAATTTCATGCATCAGATAGGCAAATCGATAGACAGGGCAGGAACAATGAGGAGGATCAACCATTGGAGTGGCATGTTGAATAGATGCAACCATTACCTCCATGGCATGATTTCTATGAACACCTGGTAGACTGGAGCCCTGATGTGAACCCAACCCACAAGCTGGATGAAAAGGTCATCGAGAGGATGAAGAAAAAAGGGAATATTGGGATCACGCCAAAATCTTAGCATGGTGGCAGATGAGGTGTCATATACAAATGTATACCAGGTATGGAACAAAGATTGACAAGGAGTTTTCTGAAAGATATGACAATCACCATGACACATGGTCTGACACTCTTGCAGATAAAGTCCCTCTAGGCATCAATGGCATCCCCATTAAGCCCATTGCAGCAAAGGTAGATTCTAGCAAAGGCAAAGGTGATGAGGCCTGAAAATGCCTCATTTTTACACTATGTTTGACATATAAAAACTGTCATATTATTAAGTTAAATGCAAAATAGTTGATTAGAATATATATTTGTTAAGTGTTTGCATGATTTTATGTTAGGAGCATTATATCTCTATTT
Source organism: Wollemia nobilis (assembly GCA_028583015.1). Lineage (NCBI taxonomy): Eukaryota > Viridiplantae > Streptophyta > Pinopsida > Araucariales > Araucariaceae > Wollemia > Wollemia nobilis. Next base: position 2,844,019 of record JAQPPZ010001629.1, on the reverse strand, counting down.
TTGACTATTTTCAGCATTTTGTGACTACTTTTGCTTGATTAAGTAGCAAATAAAAATATGCATTTCAAACAGCCAAATGTGGTATGCTGATATCCATTAACTTCACAATGGTTTATGAATGTTTTCCTGCCCTTCAACTTGTTTGAAGTCCACATTGAAGCCAAATTATTAGGATTGTTCTAAATCTGGAAATCTGCAGAAAACAACCATATAAAAATCAGCAAGCTGTCACTTTATAGGAGCACCTTGAATTTGTCAAGCAAAGCATTAGGAAATGGATGGAATAAGTTTAGAAGGACTACAGAAGACATATGATCTATTTAGAAGCATTCCCACATGGTCTAAATAGGCAGCAATAGGGTATAACAGAGCAAGGATAATTGTGCAACATTGTTGCACTATTTCAGCATGGTTACTTGGTGAATAAAGTGTATAAATTTGGTAGCAACTTGATGTACTTATTCATGTTGATATTTGAATTATTTTTCCATGTTATAATTTTTTGAACTTGCAAGAAATGCCAACATTTTATAATTGTGTAGCAAATCTGGAAAATGCAATAGTTTACCATATAAATTTCAGCCAGCTACCAATGAATAGCAAGGCATGGAATTCACACATAAAGAAGGATAAAAGCTATTGCAATCAGTTCTTGAGAGATAACCCACCTGAGAAAAGTAGTTGAGATCACCTGAAGACCACATAGTTAGTCAATCCGAAGAGCTTCGGATTGAGTAGACATCTTCGGATTGATAGAATGCAGTTTCTTCGGATTGAGCCAATTATCTTCGGATTGACAACAAAAAGTACTTTTTGACTTTTTGACTATTTTTTGATGGTGGAAAAAAGGAAAGAAGGTTGAGAAGGTTAAGGGAAAATATCCCCCAGCTGTCTTTGCCATCCTTGCCATCCAAAAGCCACCATTCATGGGAAAAGATCAATTGATCCTCTTCTAGGATAAAACCAAGAAATGTTGCAGCATAATAGGAATTGATCTGCAGGATAGAAATAGTATATTTTCTGTTTGTAAATAAATCTTATGCATCTATAAAAGGATAGCTCCCATGTCAGTTGAGCTTAAGGAGAATAAGTAATAGAAAAATAGATAGTTTTTAGCTTTGTAATAGTCTGTAGCAGCAGAACTGTAATGCCATTTTTAGAGTAATAAATTACAGTTCTTTTGTCAGATTTTGTTCTGATTTTAAATTAGTTAAGGAGTGTTTTTCACCTCCTTCTAGATCAGGAAGTATGGGCCCACTTTCAGATCTAGAAGGAGGGATTTTATGGCAGGTTTTAATCTATAATTTTGCTGCAGCAGAATTAATAGATTGCTTGCCAGATTTCATTTTCTTGTTTTTATTTTGTATTATGTGATTGATGTTTTCTATTATGTTTGTGTACAACATTTATGTGTGTGTCAGCTGAAAAATTAGATTAAACATTTATTTCTTGTTTCCTTTGCTTTCCATGTTCTATTATTTTTATGTTTCAGCAGCTTTCAATTTCTAGCAGATTTCATTTTGCTATCAATTCCTATAGCAGAAGCTTGACGACCTTTTGTGGCAGGGCATTGACAGGTGTTTCATTTCCAAGCATCACTTCCATTCTACAAGAGTAAACTAGGTTTCAATTTTGCAAGTGTAATTTAGGATTTCATTTCAGCAACATTTCAATTTAGCAATTTCAATTCTGTTATTTCAATTCTACAAAAGTAGATTAGATTTCAATTCAGCAATTTCAATTCATGCAATTGTAGTTAACTTTAATTTTTTGAACTTAGAATTAGTTTTTATTTCTTGCAAGTTTTCATTCTACAGATTAGGTTTAGTGTGACACCAAAAGGCTAAACCAAATCTGTTTCACCCAATAATTGCTTGAAATCTGAATGCTTGAATTGTACTCTGCCCTAACCTTCTATCGTAGATAGCCTTGGACACCACCCCGGATTGATAAATCATTGAGATTAAATGATGAGATTAATGACACTCATCATTTTGGCACCGTTGCTAGGGATCATGGTGTTGTTAGAGGGTAAAAGCAGTCAAATAATTATTATTGTGCTAAGTTATGAAGTTCAGAGTAAAATCTGAATGTAATAGCTGGTATAAATAATAATTATTGATAGTTGCATTTCAGTCCATTTAGAAAACAAGCAACCACAGGGAGGTGATCTTCACACTTGGGGGTTAAATTGCCTATGTTTGAAATTCTTGATAAAAATTGAAAGAATTCATCATCCTCATTATCAAGAAACATAAGATCTCTTAAAAAATTTAGAAGAGCCATCTGCTAGTACTGCCCTTTTTATATCCATATCATCAGGGTAGTATAAAAAAATTTGTACTAGGTGTTGGAAAGATATCATGGTAGATATACAAGACTATCCCTTGAACAAAATAGCCATATCAGCTACCTGTAGCATTTGTTCATAGGGACATATCATTGATGAATGCCATTTACTTCCACAACTTAGAGATGCAAAATTTGTTGCCTAATCTGAATTCTTCTCAAAGAGAGATCCCAACAACAACAAATAGGGTAAGTAAATCAACCACCACCTTCAGCCCAACTTGTGGCCAATATGAATAATATAGGACAGGCAACCCCTGTCTATGTAAGCTGAGTCTATTAAAAAAAAATCATCACAAAACTTTTGCACAATCAAAATAGAAGTTTGGAGCTCAACGGTGATCCTAGAGTTTTGCCATTATTGCTTAAATATTGTTAGGGTTTTATCATGCTAAACCGCAACCTATCAATTCTTAGCCTACAAAGACAATAGTTGATCTCATTAGAGGTGATCCTACCTGACAAGTAGTTGATCTGCTAAGTTGTACACTTCTTGTCTTATTGTGCAAACCAAAAATATGTTTAGTTAAATTGTCTTTTTTAGCCCAACCTATGATCAGTTTGAATAATACAGGATAGGCAGCCCCTGTTTATGTAGCTGAATCTAGTAAAAAAAACTACAAGAAATGTTATTGACTGCAACAACATCCAACTGTGCTCAAACAAGAACTTACCTGAGCTTGAAGAGATAAAAGTCAATGGAGATACACAAAAACCCTTTAGTCCAGACACATAAATCAGCTTTGGATAAAGGAGAAAAATTGGAAAAGCTGCACATAGAAAATTTACTTCCATTAAGGATAAATTTTGTCCTCCTAAGAATGAAATAAATTGAAGTACAACCAAGGAAATTCTTGAACATTATTGACCGGTTGACTTATGAACAAAAAATAAAATTGTTTGTTGTTTTGAAACAATATTTCAATCTCTTTGCATAGAATTACAAGGGTATGTCAAGATTTCATCTTGATGTATGCACTTAACATATTTGAGAATTGGTATTGAATTGTTTCAAGTACAGATTGACAAGATTTTGCAGATTAGGAGGCATGGACAAACACTTGATTGAAGAAATTTTTAGATATGAAGCAGTGTTTCTTTCTCCCATTGGTGATTCATAGAGGAAGTTAGTGGTGAATGGATATTGCCTTCGGGTATACCATGCACCATTAACTAAGGAGGAGTTCTTGAGGTGAACAATTGGATGTACACAGAATGGAGGAGAATTTCTCTTCCATGTCAGATTCAGAGTGATGATAAAAGTTTGACAAAAAAAAATAAAAAAAAAAAAGAATAATCTTGCTTGTGAACTTCCTTCATGGGCACAAGCAAGACAAGAGAAAAGTATGAAAAAGAGAAAAAAAAAAGAAAATAAAAAAGAGAGAAAAAAATCAGAAAAAAACATGTCCCACAAAATGGAGATACATGAGGACAAGCATCAATTTCAGCATGGAGGAGGAACAATGAAGTCAACACTTCATTTCCAGCAATAAGGAGTTAAATGATGACATAAGAAGATTCTTACTACTCATCTAGAAAGGAAGGTTGCATCATTGTTACAGATTTCAACAAAAAAAGATGGTGTTTTCATACAAATATTGACATGTTTTTGCAGAATAAGAATTGTTCTCATCCAAATAAGATTGAGAGACATTCTCTCTCATTGTAGCCTCATGAGAGACACTCTTTTATTGAGGCACTTGAAAAAAAATGACAGAACTTGGTTGAAAACCAGAAATGGCAGCCTCTTCTGATGAAAAAAAGAGATGAAAAAAAAGAAAAAAAAATGAATAATTCAGTAGTGAAAACCTCCTTGAGGCGCTGCTGAGTTGGCTTGCATGAAAACCGGTTTTTCGGCGTGCATTGCCGTGTTGATCCACCCATCCTTGTTTCACCATTGTACAAATCTCACACTACACATGTGTATATTTATGTTTTCAAATAGCTTGCTAACAATCATCAGAAGCAGCTTGTAAGGTGCATGATCAATTTTCAGGATAGTAAGGTATGTGTTTCTTGCATTTAAGTCATAGTAAGCATTTAGCATTTAATGTATGATAATCGGTATTTGGCATAAAACTATTCATACAATATTGACAAGTTGAAAATGGAACATGTTTAAGATGTCAAGAAACACCCCCTTCTGCCCTTAGTTGCATGGGAGCATCTGAAGATTCTATTTTACTACTACTGCAATAAAATAGTAATGAATAACATCTAAACAAAAGGATAGAGATGAGATTTTTGATGTTATGGAAGGCTTACATACCCTAGAGATGGATCCAAAATAGAATTTGTAGCTAACTTTTGCATAGAAGGTCATTTTTGCATTTTTGGATGAATCTTCAGAATAAAATAGGTTATCTTCGGAATGAACAAGATATCTTCGAAATAAGCAAAAACTGTACCAAAATTGCTGAAAATGTTGCAGAATAGTAAAAAGAGTAGGGTACATCAAATATTGAGGTTCCTAAGGCTCTACCACATGTAAGTACATCCCTCAAGCATTTCAAAATCAAAATTTTATCAATTTTGTTCAAAAGGTGCAAACAATAGAAATAGGCATTCAAGCTGAAATGTTGTTAAGAACAGAAAATTTCACCAGTAGTAGTGCATCTACCAAATATGGTTCCACAATAAGGCTATTGCAAGATGAATCACATGATACCAAGCCTTTAAGAGGTACCTTGCAACACTAAAACTTGTAGAAGGGCAGAAAAAGAGTTAAAATTGCAGTAGTTGCAGAAATTGCAATATTGAAGGATGAAAGTGCAGAAGTCAAAAAGTTGCAAGTTGCAAATGAAAAAAAAAGATATGCAAGAAAAGAAAAAAAAAACCTAGAATAAAAAAAAATTGAAAAAAATTGATTGAATTTTTTTTTGCAAGGTTGTAGAAAAGTGAAATACCTGTGCTTAAATTGAAAAATGCTTGGTGTAGTGCAGCAAGGAGAAATTTCTCAGGTAGCAGGTGGCAAAGGATGTTTTTCACAAGGATAAAACCAGCATATTACTATGGCCTACTAGGATGCATGAGGGCATGCATCAGTTCAAGCTGGGGGGATGATGAGGCCTGAAAATGCCTCATTTTTACACTATGTTTGACATATAAAAACTGTCATATTATTAAGTTAAATGCCAAATAGTTGATTAGAATATATATTTGTTAAGTGTTTGCATGATTTTATGTTAGGAGCATTATATCTCTGTTTTTGACTATTTTCAGCATTTTGTGACTGCTTTTGCTTGATTAAGTAGCAAATAAAAATATGCATTTCAAACAGCCAAATGTGGTATGCTGATATCCATTAACTTCACAATGGTTTATGAATGTTTTCCTACCCTTCAACTTGTTTGAAGTCCACATTGAAGCCAAATTATTAGGACTATTCTAAATCTGGAAATCTACAGAAAACAACCATATAAAAATCAGCAAGCTGTCACTTTATAGGAGCACCTTGAATTTGTCAAGCAAAGCATTAGGAAATGGATGGAATAAGTTTAGAAGGACTACAGAAGACATATGATCTATTTAGAAGCATTCCCACATGGTCTAAATAGGCAGCAATAGGGTATAATAGAGCAGGGATAATTGTGCAGCATTGTTGCACTATTTCAGCATGGTTACTTGGTGAATAAAGTGTATAAATTTGGTAGCAACTTGATGTACTTATTCATGTTGATATTTGAATTATTTTTCCATGTTCTAATTTTTTGAACTTGCAAGAAATGCCAACATTTTATAATTGTGTAGCAAATCTGGAAAATGCAGTAGTTTACCATATAAATTTCAGCCAGCTACCAATGAATAGCAAGGCATGGAATTCACACATAAAGAAGGATAAAAGCTATTGCAATCAGTTCCTGAGAGATAACCCACCTGAGAAAAGCAGCTGAGATCACCTGAAGACCACATAGTTAGTCAATCCGAAGAGCTTCGGATTGAGTAGACATCTTCGGATTGACAGAATGCAGTTTCTTCGGATTGAGCCAGTTATCTTCGGATTGACAACAAAAAGTACTTTTTGACTTTTTGACTATTTTTTGACGGTGGAAAAAAGGAAAGAAGGTTGAGAAGGTTAAGGGAAAATATCCCCCAATTGTCTTTGTCGTCCTTGCCATCCAAAAGCCACCATTCATGGGAAAAGATCAATTGATCCTCTTCTAGGATAAAACCAAGAAATGCTGCAACATAATAGGAATTGATCTGCAGGATAGAAATAGTATATTTTCTATTTGTAAATAAATCTTATGCATCTATAAAAGGATAGCTCCCATGTCGGTTGAGCTTAAGGAGAATAAGTAATAGAAAAATAGATAGTTTTCAGCTTTGTAACAGTCTGTAGCAGTAGAACTGTAATGCCATTTTCAGAGTAATAAATTGCAGTTCTTTTGTCAGATTTTGTTCTGATTTTAAATTAGTTAAGGAGTGTTTTTCACCTCCTTCTAGATCAGGAAGTATGGGCCCACTTTCAGATCTAGAAGGAGGGATTTTATGGCAGGTTTTAATCTGTAATTTTGCTATAGCAGAATTAATAGATTGCTTGCCAGATTTCATTTTCTTGTTTTTATTTTGTATTATGTGATTGATGTTTTCTATTATGTTTGTGTACAACATTTATGTGTGTGTCAGCTGACAAATTAGATTAAACATTTATTTCTTGTTTCCTTTGCTTTCCATGTTCTATTATTTTTATGTTTCAACAGCTTTCAATTTCCAGCAGATTTCATTTTGTTGTCAATTCCTATAGCAGAAGCTTGACGACCTTTTGTGGCAGGGCATTGACAGGTGTTTCATTTCCAAGCATCACTTCCATTCTGCAAGAGTAAACTAGGTTTCAATTTTGCAAGTGTAATTTAGGATTTCATTTCAGCAACATTTCAATTTAGCAATTTCAATTTTATTCTATTATTTCAATTCTGCAAAAGTAGATTAGATTTCAATTCAACAATTTCAATTCATGCAATTGTAGTTAACTTTAATTTTTTGAACTTAGAATTAGTTTTTATTTCTTGCAAGTTTTCGTTCTGCAGATTAGGTTTAGTGTGACACCAAAAGGCTAAACCAAATCTGTTTCACCCAATAATTGCTTGAAATCTGAATGCTTGAATTGTACTCTGCCCTAACCTTCTATCGTAGATAGCCTTGGACACCACCCCAGATTGATAAATCATTGAGATTAAATGATGAGATTAATGACACTCATCAAAAGGAAAGGAGATTACCACTGAGCAAACAAAAGCTCCTAAAAATGCATCTCAAAAATTCATTTCCCCTTCCACATCAGACATAGAGACTGATGATGATACTCTTCTTCTCCATAGGAAGTAGAAATTAGAATAAAAAAATGAGGAGAACAAAAGAAAAGAAAGCAAGAAGAGATACCATTTAAAGAAACATAGGGACATGAAGAAACAAAGGGATAGGAAGAAACAAGGGAACAAGAAGAAACAAGGGACTAGGAGAAAATAGGGGAAATATTTGAGAAAATGGGGATAGATGAACAAGAAGTGGTTGAGATGACAAAAAACCTACTCCTACAGAAGAAGCCCCTATCAAAGAACAAGTCCCAAAAAAGGCTGCAACTGATATTGGTGGTTTGAGGTTGAAGAAAATAGCAAAAAATTATACAGAAGCTCCTGAGAAGGCACCATAAACTGAGGACACCAATCCACTGAAATATCTATGTATGTCTCCTATAAACTTAATTTCTTCTTCTTCTTCACACCCCTAGAGGAACTCCCCCTCCCATTCTGAAGGTCAAGGTGATGCCTCTCCTAACTCCACTCACCAGACTCCACCATCACCACCATCAATCCAAAATGATCCAAAAGCATCCTCCACTGTCCTTATAGACCCTCTCACTGAGTAATAAAATGTGTATGCCTCTAAAACCATAATTTATTTACCACTAATTTTTTAAACTTCCAATCCATCCTTACCTCTTCTTTTGATAGTAATCCCATAATTACCAAATTGAAAAAGTTAAAAAAGGTAACCTTGAATGTTGATGCATGGTTGAAAATATGTAACACTCAGAGCTCCAAAGATATAGCTCACACCAGGGAAGGGATAGCCCTAGACCCAATCAACATGCAACATTCTACCCTAAAGATGATGCCACTCATCCAAAATCTTGAGGGAGAAATGACCCTAGAAGACTACCAAGTTGAGATAACTACAAAAGATATCACTCAGATGCCAATGGAGGACGAGTGAGGAAATTCCCAAGACCACATGGGAACCATATAAATAAAAACTAAATATTACAAGAAAAAGTATCTCTAGGATGAACAAGTGAGAAAAAATTTATAAGAAGACTTAAACCATAAAAAAACAATCGACACGACTTTGAAAAATGAAGCAAAAAAGTGGGAGCTGATGTTCAATGAAGTAGCCCCCTATAAGGAGAAAGCTAAAAAGGCCAAAGAACAAATCCAATTATTGAACCAACAGGTTGAGGACCTAAAAAAGCAGCTTTCAGACAATACTGACAAGACCAGTGGGCTGTCTAAGGAAAAGGTAAGGATGGCTAGGAAAGAAATTATTGGAGGTGTCCAAAAGATGATCATGAAGGAATGGCCCATACTGTCATACCTGGTCAATATTAAAGAAATGCTGGACCGAGTGGAAGATGAATTTGAATCATTAATCAACCTCTTGAAAGTAAGGCTATCAGTAGCTTCAAATATTAAAGTCTTGCTGATAGCACACAAGCAATATTTGGATATAGAGCACGGGATGAAAAATGGTCCCAAGCTAAGTTAGCCACCAGGAACTTCTTCAAAAGACACCAGCTAGTAATTGAAAGTGCTAAGCTTATGCAAGAGATCAAGGCAGAAGCTAAGGTAATATTGAAACATATGAGCATAGTAGAAAATTGTGAAATGCCTAGCTTTTGGGACAAAGATTCTATTTTCCTAGCAAAATATGAATTGAAGGCCATCTAGAAAAATTTTGTGGAAGATGAGTCAAAAATTGATAGCTGGGAAGATACGGTTTAGGAGGAACAAATATTCAGTATGGTTCAAGATATTACCTAGATCAACTCTTGCCTACATGAATTATACATAAAGTAAAAAATCCTATTGTATGATAAGGTTAAATATTTGGAATATCTGTACCTAACCTTCAAGGAGAATTCAAATACGGATGAGGAGACTTGGAGAAAAGCTTGCACCACTTATAATGAAGTCATACAGGAAAAATATAAGTAGGAAAAGGCTAAGAAAGCCTCAACAAGTAGTGCAACATCTCATGGCCAGAATGAAATCAAGAAATCCACCGAGGAAGACACTACAGAAGAATGACCGCACAGAGCAATAAACATATTTTTTTATTGGTATCATTCTCCTTTCTCCCCTTCTTTTTTAGTTGTTCTTTTTACTCCATTCCCTAATGGATAAAGGCTCTAGATTCTAACATTCTACTGGAAGAATTACCCCAAGAAGCACCAATAATGTTTGTCAAAGTGATCACATCCAGGGGAGTAAATAGTAGTCTTCTCAAGATTTCACTAAGTATAGGAAAAAGTTATGACAGTGCAACATTTTTAAGACTAAGGGCTAAACAAAGACCAAAAGTTGTGATGGTGCAACATTTTAAAGATGAAGGTGGAGCTAAGGCCAAAAGTCATGATGGCGTAACATATTGAAGATGAAGGTAGAGCTAAGGCCAAAAGTCATGACAACATGATATTTTGAAGACCAAGGGCCAAGCAAAGACAAAAATTTGTGATGGCATGAAATTTTGAAGATGAAGGCAGAGCTAAGGCCAAAAGTTGTGACAACGCGACATTTTAAAGACCAAGGGCCAAGCAAAGACCAAAAGTCATGATGGCATGACATTTTGAAGATGAAGGTGGAGCTAAGGCCAAAAGTCATGACATATCAATATTTTTAAGACCAAGGGTCAAGCAAAGATCAAAAGTCATGATGGCATGACATTTTGAAGATGAAGGTGGATCTAAGGTGAAAATTCATGATAGAATGACATTTTTAAGACCAAGGGCCAAGCAGAGGCCAAAAGTCATGACAACATGAAATTTTGAAGACCAAGGGCTGAGAAAAGATCAAAAGTCATGATGGCATGATATTTTGAAGATGAAGATAGAGCTAAGGCCAAAAGTCATGACAACGCAACATTTTGAAGACCAAGGGCCGAGCAAAGACCAAAAGTCATGATGGCACAAAATTTTGAAGATGAAGGTGGAGCTAAGGCCAAAAGTTGTGACAACATGATATTTTGAAGACCAAGGGTCGAGCAAGACCAAAAGTCATCATGGTGCAAAATTTTGAAGATGAAGGTGGACCTAAGATCAAAATTTGAGATAGCACGACTTTTTGAAGACCAAGGGCCAAGCAAAGACCAAAAGTTGCAATGGCATGATATTTTTAGGTAAAAAATAGCTGGACCACGATTCCTCTTGTAGACACCCAAAAGTCACACATTGCTATTTTTGCATATCTATAGGTGATTCCAGACATCCCTAGGCTATTGTAGACTATTGTAGTCATGCGTAGACTTTAATGCGTAGACTTCCATAAGTTCACCATAGTAACGTGTAGACTTCCACAAATGGCTTTCAGGTCCAAAACCCTAATAAGCCCTCAAAACCACATCTTATGCATCGAGATACCTTCAGACGACAACCCGAGGTGATGCATAGCCCATTTACACTCAATTGACACCCCCACGGGGTATTAATTGGCAAAATCAATTAAAAGTCAATTATCAAATTCTAATTTAATGTTGACTTCACTTAAGCCCCTTTTTAGGGCAAAATTGGATTAATTAACTCTTAATTCATAATTAGTGTTAATCAAATCCTCCCACATGTGCCAATTTAGGGTTTCCTAGGGTTTTCTTTTAATCCTCCCCTAAACATGCTTAAGGCCTAATTAGGATTAGCACTAATCCTTCCTCACACATGTGTGAGGATAAGATATTTCCTACTTAGAATGTGATGTTGCCACATAGCATTTCTTAACCTAACCCTAGTCAGAATCAAACCTAGGTTTAGTCTATCTAACCCCCCTGCACCTTGCATTTGCCTATAAATAATGGGTCCTAAACCCCTAATTAAGTCTGATTCCCATATTCAACAAAGTATAGTTACTCTACAAAAATGGAAAGCCAATAGTACATAGTCCATTCTCGATGCATACAGATGGATTCTGATAGCATACAGAGGCACCCCAGCTACCTTAGGATCGATCTACCAAAGAGATTTTACCATAAGAGCATCACAACTCAATTCGTAGCCTGCCCTATGAATCCGGCCCCAATTAGCGACCCGGGTCATGAAGTGCATCTGCAAGCCCCAAATCACCCCAAATTTGGGAGGTAAGCTCTATTTTAGCATATTATTACCTTCTGCATATTTTATTTTAGTTTATGTTATAGTTTTATAGTCATTTTCATCTTCTTAAATATGGGGCCTGACTAAGGCAAGCCCCCCAATGTATTGACCCTTTCTTGCAAGTTTCTTTCAGGTTATTCAATAGATTTGAAGGAAAGGAACACCAAAAAATAACAACCCAATGGTGGCCCACATACAAAGAAGCCCACCTACACTGAGGGACATCAGAAGGAGGCATCAGGCCTATATTGCTTATTCATGAAAAGAAAAGGGGAAACTCTCCCTATTTGTAACCTATACAAAATTGATAATGAATAAAGCATATGTTTTTGAATGACTTGTGTTATTACTTGTTGTTAGATCAAATGTCAACTTCTGGTCATTTCATTCTGGCACGCCTGGTGGGACCCCCACAATGGATAGTGCTAGATTCATTTTTCTTATAAATATGACATTATCCTCTATTTTTGTGTCTTGTAGGTACCAAAATTATGTTTCACTAAAGCCTCCAAAGCCCTAGGAATCATCCTAGGCCATCAGATCTCTGATTTGAAGCCTCTGAACCTGATTCATGACCCACCCTATGATTTAGGTCAAATTCATGACCCGGGTCATGATTTGAGCACAAACACCTCAAAAACCCCCAAATCAGCTGGGGTGATCTTTTCAGGGGCCAAGAAAACCCCCCTTAGCATCATAATGTAGGTATTTTCATTTTTTCTACCTCTGTTGCAAGTTTTGGAAGTAGAAATACATTGACTAGTTGAATGACCATTACTAGGCCTAGTTTTGGGTTCATTGCAAAGTAGTTAAAGAATTAGGGTTTCTAAAATTTTTAGGACCTACAACTTTCCAGCAAGTGTATAAAATTTATTTCTCAAATAAATTTGCATTTGTCTTTTGTTTTTACATATGGCATAAGCCTAAGTTGTTCTTCCTTCGTTCATAGCTTCCATTGCTAAAAGGAACTTTACATTCTAAAGTGAAATCAGGGTTTCTAATCCCCTCTTACATTTTTGAAAGAATTTTACATTCTGAAAGTTCAAGTTAGGGTTTCATAATCCCCTTTACTCCACACACATTTGGATTGCATGTTTCTATGTTTTGCAAAGTAGATTAGTTTGCTTCACAAAGGCATTTAGGCTAGATCATTTCTTTACAAATATTTTAAGCTATCTAATCATTTGCTTTCAAAAAGGCATTAGGATTAGTTTTCTTTTGAAAATGCAATTAGTTAGTTTCTTATCTTGTAAACATCATTAGCAAAACACAAACCCACACACACTCACGTGGTACCTTAAACAAGTGGTGAGATTGGACTTCATCCCCAATCCATCACTCGAGACTGGTGTGGATCGAGTTTCACTCTCCATCAGCTCACCCCCTAGACACCTAGTAGCCCCACAAGAGTGGTTTTCTAGATTTCATCATCAGAAAATCCCCCACTTTTGTGATTGGGCCCTGGATTTCATCACCAGTGGTTACCTACGGAGTGGGATAGGATTAGCACCTTCATCCACAAGGCTTGTATAATTTGTGGAATTGGTAACTGTCGTTCTTGACTAAGCCCACCCGAGGGTGAAGCGAAAGCATGGGTATGCTAGTAGCAGGTCTCAGATAGTGCCACCTCTTCTCATGAGAGGATATTAGTGGACTCACTTCAGCATAGTGAGTTCCACCCCTTTAGGATACCATTTTACTGCACCTTCCATACAGGTCACCATTCACACGTTGCGGTACCATTCTATCTTGTGCATCTTTGGGTGTTGCAGGAGGTTTTTTATTGATGACATTCCTGATTTTCTAGAGTATTCACTCCATTACCCATGATTCTACATAGGGAGTATCAACATTATAACACACAAAATGAACATAACACTTTTATTTTCTCAGCATTTAGAATTGATTCCGGTCTACCATTGTTTGCATGATCACAGACCGGTCTCAACACACCACACTATATATTGTTTTTCTACACACAACATGTCACTTACTTCACACTCATAGTAGACACACTTGAGTCTACATCACACAGGGTTTATTCTTAAAAACCCCTTTGACACATGCCACTATGCCTGTGGTCACCCATAGTAGAGCACATGAGAAATCATGCTCTATGGAGGAATGGCCTCCCCCTTCCTCTAGTCAGTCCACTCTTACTCCTTCGATCATGAAGGAGAGGATTATAGACACATCTGATTCATACATAGAATCTGATGCACAATTCACACACATGATGCCTCATGAGAAGACATCAACTTTGAGTGAAATTCTCGCTACTTCACTCGTAGAGGATTACCCACTCTTTGCAGCCCCATCCTCACCTAATCCCTCGACCACATTCTATGACCATGTAATCTACATAGCACTAGGACAATCTCCTCCAACCTTCACCATAGATGAGGAGGTCATGCCTACATCACCCACCTTTGCACACCCCTTTTTCTAGAATCTATCTCAATCCCTATTTGAGAATGATTCCTCCCTTCTAAACCGTACCCATCCTGAGGTCGCATCATTCACCCCTACCATAGGAATGGTGTCTGACCCATCCTCATCCACTATAGGAAGCCATAATCCATCCTTCCAAACTACACAATAGATCCCTACCCAGTAGGAACCACAAGCATTCCCTCAAACCTCACACCCGTACTCCTCACAAGAGTACCAACCATCCTCTTCCCAAGAGCCATTCTTCACCATATCTGAGGGTACCTCCCAATAACCTCTTTAGGAGCAAGAGATGCAAACCCAAGTAGGAGTATACACTTACACTTTCCCCTCAACCCAAGCTCCTACCTCGATAGCTTATCCCACATTTTTAGTAGCTTTCCCGCCTATCTCCCAGGTATCCAGAGTGCATGACGCCCAACCCTTGGAGCCACCTTTGCCTATGATGACCTTTAGGATACCACCACCTATGCCTTTTTAGGCTCCCACTACCCATATCCATCCTACCTATGGATCGACACCAATAGCTTATGTACCTACTCAACCAAATTATTCCACATAGTTTAGCTTCCCTACTTCCTACCCTCTAGGGAGAGATAGATCCCATATTTTGATACCTCATCTCGACCACCCCTAGCACTAGTAGCATCGACACCTACACTACCACCAGCTACACCTAGCTTCTTTATGCCTCCTCTAGTTTGGTCATCACCACCCATGGTCCAACCAGTATAATAGGCTCCAAACCAACAAGTACCCATGCCACAACCGCATGTTGCTCAGTCACAGTATTATTATCCTCAATAGATGCCTACCCCACAACCTAGTGTGCCTATAGACATGACAACACATGTCGCCCAGTACCTACCTTATCATGATCAGGCACAATAGTATTCCCCATAGTATTGTGAAGAACAACAATACCAATACCCACCACATCCACAAGGTCAGCCTATCATAGCCCAACCTTCAACTCCTATGACACCCAAACTTCAACTCTTGTGAGATGAAGTCAAAATGTTGAACCTACGCACCTCTAGCTATGGGCCACAAAAGCCTTGCTATGATGAACTATGCAATGAGCTAGTACATCCATCAGTCCCTATCCCTCCTTATCCCTATCACTTCGAAATACCAAAATTTGACAAGTATAGAGGTAAGGAAGATCCCAGAGAACATGTGAGCAACTACCGCTCGTCCTATTACCAACTTCATAGTAGTAACCCTCTTATGTTGCGTACCTTCTCCCTATCCCTCACTGGGCCAGCATTGGATTGGTACAACATGTTACCATGCCATAGCCTGTACACCTTTGAACAACTGGCCAATTCCTTCTTAGAGCACTTTTCCATCAACATCAAGAAAAAGACCACATTTTTTGATGTCTACGCCTTACGACAAGTGGACGATGAACCCATCACTGAGTTTGTTGCCAGATGGAGAGTGATTATTCATGATCTCACCCATAGCCTCCCCACCTCGGAGCTTGTGACACTCTTTTCCAAGAGCTACCACAAACACATTTCCACATCCCTCCAACTTCACCAAAGTCATACTTTTGAAGATGCTATATCACAAGCAAAAGTGATCAAAGATATTAAGGTGCAATCTAGGAAGATTAAGTTGAGAGCTAAAACCAACTATAACTCCAAATTTCACTTCAATAGACCCACATCGAATCAACCTTACCCATGACCACAACAAACCAATCAAGTCGTAGCTACTACCCTAGCACTAGTACCGACTCCTCCACCCTATACACCACAACCGCAAGCACTCCAAGCTAATGCGCCTACCCCACCTCGACCATAAAAATACCATGGCATGCACCCATAGGGTCCACCATACAACTTTACACCCTTATCTGAACCATTACCAGCCCTGTTCCATAGATTGTATGAGGGTAACCATCTTGTTCTACCTGACATCCACCCATTGGATCCAAATGCACCTAAATATCATGACTACAATGAGCAGTTATTTTGTCCCTTTCATAGGTAGTGTGGCCATAATATCGATTCGTGTCACTCCTTTTGGGGGTAAGTTCAAGACCTAATCGATAGGGGTATTATTCAGGTAGCAAACCCTTTAGCCCCATAGAACCAAAACCTAGGAATTTTCCAAAACCCTCTATCGGATCATAGAGGACCCAATCCCCCTAGACCTCCAAACAATCCTCTAGTGCCCCCTTACCAAGTCAACAATGTCTAACATGATCCTCCATCATGTGGAGTAGTAGGCATGATCAACCTTACTACGAGAAACCAATGGTACCCATCACCCTAGACAACACCTATTGTTTCTCCCCCTATCTAGTTTACATCCCCACAAACACCCCAAAGGCCTAACATCGTACCACCACCACCTCAAAATGTGATTACCATCCATGGTAGTCTAACCCATCAACTACGCAATGCCCCCACATGGCTATCCATATTTGACCTCCTACAACAATCTCAACCCCATCATGAGGCATTGAATGACATCCTACATTCCATTGACTTAGAGACACATGACACAAATGCTTTTGTCAATTTTATAGGGAACATCCCATGATGCCTTCAACCTTCAATTAGCTTTCATGACCATGAGATAATGGAACTCATTGGTGAAGGAGCCGACCCTCCCCTCCACATACAAGCTAATATCAATGATATTACCTACAAGCGGGTACTCATTGACATGGGCTCATCCATCAGTATCATATCCATAATAGCCCTACATCACCTACACCTCCCTCCAATACATTTCACCACACCTTCCCTAGACCTACATGCTTTTGATGGTTCCATGAGACCTACCGTAGGATCCATAGTTCTGCCCATTCATGTAGGCATCCATACGATCCCCATCCTCTTCCACATCATTCAAGGAGAAATGCAATACAATATTCTCCTTGGTCACCCTTGGATCAGAGACATGCAATGTGTCCCATCCACATTGCATCATTGCCTCAAGTATGTCCACAATGGACTTGTTCATTGTGTCCCAACCGATGGAGACCCCTTTAAGTTTTGTAATATCATAGACCTTCCCCCTGCACCTTCATTCTCATCTTCCCAACTATTCCCTGTATCTTCTCACCAATCAGTAGGAGCATCGGTATCCTCTCCAATTTCCACCCCAACACCCCAATGTTCATCAACAACATAAGCCTCGATATCTACACCATTAGCATCATATGTTGGGGGACCTAAAATTGATACTATGCCTTCTTCACCACCATTCTCATGGCCTCCACAATCCTCTCAACCTCTACCATTCTAATTTCCACCCATGGTGTCACAACCACCATTGCCACCCATCACACAATCGACTACATTACCTCCTTCACCCTCGCATATGGAAGCCCCTATCCTTCCTACATCGTAGACATCACCTCTTCCCTTCTGACCAAAACCTAAGACATTCATGTCTCCATGCATCCCTGCACCTGCACCGATGCCATCCCCTACATAGAACAAATAGCCTATTCAAGCCACAACAACCAAACATCATGAACCTAAACAACCAACACCCAGCTCGGATGAACCTTCACACCCTTCAGCTACCACCATTAGGGAATCCCAACTTTCTCCTTCCTCATCTGACTCGGATATGCCACCCTAGTCACTAGAGCATGCCACACCATGCATATCCATATTCATGACAAACAATGGCTTAGGAGACTATAACGTACATGATGCCCATGTATGTGACACCCCTATCCAATCTACCTAAGATTTTGGCCATCCCTCAGCCTCGGTATTGACTATTGGAACCATCATACAGTTAGGAAGTCCCAAAAACCACACCAACTTTGTGTATGTAGGAGTAGACTCTTCAATCCCCTCACCAACTTCTTCACCACCATAATCTAGCTCTGGTGATGCAATTACACACCTAGCCAACCCTCAATTTGCCTTGCGCTACCTACAATGCTTTCATTGGCATGGGTTTGGGTTAGGTCATTATGAGCAAGGGCTACGTACACCCATTAACCCTCGTGTCTGCTCACCTACCGATAAAATTGGTCTAGGTTATCACCCAACCACCATCTATACATTAGAATATGAGATCCAAGATCTATCCTTACATCCTCCTCCATATCCAACACACACCTTGGAAGAGTACATTGACATGGACATGCTAGAAGACACACCTTCACCCACATCAACCATCACCATCCCCTATGATTTCTTCCAAGAATCTCCTATGCCCGATACCTCCTTGTTCTATGATGTTCAGAGATTGGTAGAACACTTTGCTACCTTATCTCTGGCTACACCACCAATAGAGTCGGATGCACTCCCATCTGATCCACCACCTATAGAGCTAGACCCGATGCCACCTGACCCACCACCGATATGCCTACCTATATTCTCACCTATACATAGATAGTTATAGAGAGCAGCCTCTCATCCTCGTTCACCACCAGTCATCCTATGGCCTCCCTTGAGCCTCTTAGGATGCGCACAACCTATCCAACCTCCATCATCAGATTCTACCCCACCTACTTCACCTACAACATCGATTAACATGGTTGAGGTAGATTTACGTTCTCCCCTCTATTACAGCCACCAGCGGATTCGAGATGATACCCCAAACCCAAACTTTATCGATCTCGCACACATCTCACACATACCAACACCTAGAGACTTTCTTCTCTCTCCTCACATCTTACGGGTAACAAATACCCCCTCCTCATCCATGTCTTCCCAAATCCCTCAAGTCCATCACATGGGCATTTACATAGATGATGAATTCGAGTTTAGTGAGGCCATCGATGACTTCAATCTCATTCCTATCCCTGAATAGTTGTATGATGGATCTCGTATGCTCATCGAGGACACGATCGATGTAGACATCGGTGATGATCCAAAAAATCCACACATCCTCAAATTAGCCACTAGCCTCTCACCCGAGGAGCGCATCACCTTCATGAACTTCCTATGCAAGTATATAAAAGTGTTTGCATGGTCTTACAAAGACATGTCGGGACTTGACCCTATCGTAGTAGTGCATAATATTATACTAGATCCCAATGCCAAACCAGTAAGACAAAAGTTATGATGCATGCATCCAACTATCACATTGATAGTAAAATCTGAGCTTCAAAAGCTCCTAGACGTTGATTTCATAATACCCATCGACTATCCCGAGTGGGTATCCAGCATGGTCCCTATCCCTAAACCATCTGGTGATGTTCATGTTTGCATAGACTTTCATGACCTAAACAAAGCTTGTCCCAAGGACAACTTCCCTTTACCCAACATTGATTCCCTTGTTGACTCCATCGTAGGTCATGAAATGATTTCCCTCATGGATGGATTTTTTGGATATAATCAAATTAGGATCAACCCAGTTGATCAACACAAAACTTCCTTCACAACACCCTGGGGACTTTTTGCTACAAGGTCATGCCCTTTGGCCTTAAAAATGTTGGGGCAACCTATCAACATGCCACCATGACCTACATATTTCATGATCTAATGCACAAAAATGTGGAAGACTATGTAGATGACCTCATAGCCAAATCAAAGAAACGTGTCGATCATCTCGAAGATCTCCGCCAGATTTTTGATCGACTACTAGAACACAACGTGCGCCTCAATCCAAAAAAGTGCGTGTTCGATGTTACATCTGGAAAGATACTAGGATTCATTGTCTCCCAATGAGGCATTGAAGTAGATCCTAGTAAGGTGAAATCCATCATCGAGATGCCTCCTCCTACCACCTTAAAGCAATTACGTAGCCTCCAGGGCAAGATTACCTCTATTCATAGATTTATAGCACAATTATCAGATAAATGCCAACCATTCAATCATCTCCTACAAAAAGGAGTACACTTTAAATGGGATGAAAACTATCAAGCCACATTCGATGCTATCAAAACTTACCTCACATCATCATCGATCATGTCACCACCACACCCACAATTACCACTGACTCTATACATCTCAGCCATAGAGCTTGCGCTAGGTACACTCCTAGCTCAAAAGAATGCTCTCGACAAAGAGTAAGCTATCTACTACATCAGTCGCACACTAGTTAGTTATAAAATGAGATACGGGTACATGGAGAAGCTATGCCTAGCAGTAGTATTCACCACCTAGAAGCTAAGACACTATATGTTAAACCACACAACTTTTGTCATAGCCCGAGACAATCCCCTATGGTATATGATGAACAAAAGTTATCACAACTCCCACACAACTAAATGGATTATGCTCCTAACCGAGTTCGACCTAGAATTCGTATCTCAAAAGTCTATCAAAGGGTAAGTCATTGCTGACCAACTGGTTGAAGCCCCTATAACTGACAATCAACCCCTACTCATCCAACTCCCCGATGACTCTATCTTTCACATAATCAAATATGAGGAATACGTCAAACCAAAATTCATGGCTGACCTCACCATGTTCTTTGATGGGTCCAGGTGTCTCCACGTTGGGGGTGCAGGCATTGTTTTCTTTACACCTGAAGGAGAACCACTCCCATTTTCATTCAAACTTGATTTTCCTTGTACCAATAACAATGTAGAGTATGAAGCCCTAATCCTAGGACTAAAACAAGCACACTCTATGCACATCAAATGCCTCCACATCATAGGTGATTCACTTTTGATTGTCAATCAAGTGTAAGAACTTTGGCTATGCAATTGCCCAGTTCTCCAAAAATACAAGAAGATCACCCAACAACTCCTATCCCAATTTGAATGGTATTACCTCGAAGCCATGTCGTGCTCATCAAATCATTTTGTAGACACCATGGCCTCCTTAGGGTCCCTTATCCCACAAAATCCAATGTCTAACACAACATCTGTATCCATTCATACACTTACACAATCTGCTATATCACCCACACCTCCCATAGATGATGGTGGTGTATATGTGGTAAACATTGAACCTCATGACCCATGGTTCTCATAGATCAAGGAATACATCAAACTAGGTTTCCTACCATGTGATTTACCCCATGCCCAATGTCGAACCTTTAAACAAAGAGTGATCCACTACACCTTGTTGGGGGACATCCTTTACCACCGTAGCTATGATGGTATACTCTTGCATTGCCTAGAACCACAAGAATCATAACGGGTTGTACAAGAAACCCATGATGGCACTTGTGGTGGCCATTTTAGTGGCATGGTGATTACTAAACGCATTCTCCGTATGGGCTACTACTGGCCTAAAATGGAGCAAGACTATTGCGAGTATGTCAAACATTGCATCAAATGCCAACAACATGCCAACTTAACACATTTACCATCCCAAGCACTTCAACCAATCCAGTCCATGTGGCCCTTCTCCCAATGGGGCCTGGATCTAATTGGAAAAATTACACCTGCATCCTCTAGCAATCATAAATTTATCATTACAACAACAAAATATTTTACAAAGTGGGTCGAAGCCATCCCACTGGTCCAAACTATAGGAGCCAAAATTGCAACATTCATCATGGAGCATATCATATGCCACTTTGGAATTCCCTCCCAAATTATTTTAGATAATGGGAAATATTTCAAAAAAAAAATGTCCGAGCCCTATGCAATATATTTCACATACATCATAGCTTTTCGACCCCATATTACCCTCAAGGAAATGGCCAGGCCGAAGCCACTAACAAAACCATCTATTCTATTCTCCATAAAACTATAGCAGAATCTCATCGAGACTGGCATAATCAAATGCCCCTAGCCTTGTGGGCCTATCGTACGAGCATTCATACTCCCACTGGGGCAACACCTTTTTCACTTGTCTATGGGGTAGAAGCTATCATGCCCCTTGAGCTGGAGATACCCTCTTTACGGATATCCATGAAATATTTCATTGATGATGACATTGCTCGCCAAGCTCGTCTAGATCAACTAACACTCCTCGATGAACATCGCATCCATGCCATCGAGCACACATGAGTATATCAAGATCACCTTCATCATGCCTACAATAGTAAGGTACATCAACATGAATATCATATTGGTGACTTGGTTCTCAAGGAGAACCAACAAATCACAAGTCAACCTCACCAGTAGCATGATAAATTCACCCCAAACTAGTTGGGTCCATTTATTATCACACACAAATATGGTTCAGGAGCATATCATTTGGCAAATCTTGAAGGCCTTAATGATCCTGAACCCATCAACATCTTGCATCTTCGTGCTTTCAATGCATGATTCATAAACATAGTCACCATCACGAGTGTCACATAGTATTAGAAATAAATCACCAAGCACATCATCGTGTGAATCTATTATTTCTACTTTATTATTTCTCTATACATGTACATTTCACCTTTCTACCATTTTTATGCTCGGGGTATTTGTTTTTCCTTTTGTAGGACTCACGTCATCAGTAGGAGAGCTCTACAGTGGCCTCACCTACCACCATGCAGGACCATCTACAACAAAAACCCATTACATCGATCGATCTCACTCGACCACCAACCACCCTTCATACCAGGCGCTCCTCGCACTCATCCCATTCAGGTCACCACACTTCACCTCGACACCATTCCCCTCACCAGTGAGGTTCATCCTATTCTCCACACTCTGGTGATAGCTAGATCACCATGTCCTCTTTCGATGATAAAGAGGAATCCACCCAACCACAAGCACAAGGATCATCCTCCCATCCGTCTGATGATCTCAGATATCACTATTCACCTCCAAGTCATCCACAACATCCCATAGGATCTTACCACCCACCTAATAGGGAATACACACCTCATCAACCTCACCCTACATTTCTACCCACTCCCCTTCCCAATGGTGAGTCTACCTATGCCCAGGCTTTGCAAGCCCATGCGGCCCAAGCTACTCAAGCTGGTCATGCAAACATCCCTCCTTCTCATTCGCGTCACCACCCAGGGCCATCACCTATGCCATCGGTCCTCAAGACACCACCTTCACCACTACGAGGCTTACCACCCTAACCAATATTATGATCACCATAGTCATTTCACTCCGTTGCTTCCTCATCGTAGCCTTATCCTTTTTCTACCATGCATCGAGCTATTCCATTCACCTTGGAATCTCGATCACCCCCTTCCCCAATACCATCACCACCACACCATGAGATACAACATCTCATCTCTCGTATCAAAGCTCTAGAGTTGTAGATGAGCCACTATCATTGCCACGTTCACCCATGATAGTCTTCCATGACCCATCCATCCTCACCACCACGTAGATCCCTTCCTCGACCCTGGACTCGACCCATGCCAAAACCCAGACCCATGCCTCCATTACTAGATCATCTTTCACCTAGACCTCACTCACCTCTAGTAGAGCCATACATCTATCCTATGCCTATTCCACATACACCCCTTTTCAAAATGTTCCATCATCTCATGCACCAGGGTCTTATTGACCTACCTGAGATTCGACCTACTGACCCCTCACATCCTAAACCATGCAATTATAATGAGAATCAATTTTACATCTACCATCACCAGCTAGGTCATGATATCAAAGAGTGTAGATCATTCGAAACCCTGGTGCACAACATGTTGCATGATGAGCGTACCCCATCACCAGAGCATTCTTTTCCATTTAGCCGACTTGTCAGTCCTCCATGCCACATCACTCCCAGGACTTTACCACCTCGTAGTACCCTAACAGTGCCCACTCACTATATTCATAATATTTCCAACTATGGCTCTAGCCACAACTCTAGCCATGTCATCACTTCACCATCCCACTCCCACCTGGATCTACGCCATTTCTCCCGATAGTAGTGTTAGTTACTCATCTTCTTCTATCTCATTCTTCTACTTCTTACATACATTGATTCATTTCTTCTCTTCTATCATTGTTAGTTTTTGGTGATCCCCTTATCTTGATTGGTCACCAAAGCCTATTTCTTCTCACTTCTTCCACTTGTACATTCCACTCTTACATCTTCCTTCTTCTTGGTGACTATTACATACACTTATACAACTCACAACTTATACATCTACTACACACACACCCCACACGTTGGGGCAACCATGATCATAGCATCACACTTTTTATCATCATTACACACTTTACTCATCTGTAAATAGGTTCTTCTAAAATTCTCCTTCTACACAACATAACTTTCTTCTTGTAAATATCGCATTCCTCCACTTGCATCACTTACAGTTACATTCATTGCACATATTCATATGCTTTATAGTTAAAATTTTAATTCATGTTTGTACATTCTCCCCCAAAATGTGCCTCAACAGGAATAATACATGCACTTGTTAGCATCACCACCTGGATGTCCATTCCCCCTTTTCAGGATCAGGGTATACATAGGTGTCGTGTTTAATTTTGACTACTCTGTAGTTTAGGCAATCAAGTGTCACCCATAGCTACTGAGTCTTGTACATTCTTCTTATGGTCTTTTAGGCTGGTTCAACTTCTCTCATGAATCACTCACAATAGGTTACACATTAACAATTTTGAGCCTAGGAAAGAGGACATCTTGAGTAGATATCACCATCTAGCGAATGGTATCCCCTACTCGTCCTATCACCTGCATGGTCAACATATGACCTAGGGATAAACAAAGGGATCAAGCATAAGCAAAATTAAATAATTGGGTAGAAAATAAACTTCATCGCCCATACAAAAAGAGAAAAAAAAAAAAGAAATGAAAAGAGCACTACCACAATCAGATAGGTCAACACTAGAACAGGGGTAGAAAACAAAAGGAAACACCTCTTGATATCACACATGTTATGCTTATCACCTTTGGTCCTTAGGTTCAACATAACACTATGGGATAATTCCAAAACCTACCTACCAGTGGAATAATCTTACAGGTGACAACACATCTCTTACATTAGCATCTCGCTTTTGTAGAAATCACTATTGTGGATGGATGAGCTAGCTAGTACGGTAGCATCTACAATGGGTTAATCCTACCTCCCTCAAAATGGATAAATGAACATTACACATTCACACACATAGGTCCAAGATAGATTTTGAACCAGCCCGATCATGTTATAAGTTGCCACAAAACTTGCATAGCTAAGGGTTTGAGATTTGATTGTCATAACTATGTTAGTCAAAACCATTACACATGCCTTACATTATCCACCGACCCTAAAATCATGGAATGGATAGCATCCATACAGGTAAATGCAATGATACAAGTGCTTCCTTGGCGCATTTCAGTAAGTCCATACATGCATACATGCATCTATGTCAGATACATTTGATACACATTATAGTATTGCATTCATCCTACATGCATTTCATATCAAATTACATTTATTGCATTCATCCCATATGCATTTCAAAATCGAGTCATAGTATCACAATTACTATACATACATTCATTATAAAATCATATTTGATATCACATCATATCGCATTGGAAATACAATCATAACACTATTCTACAATCCATTTATACCACAACACGATAATAGATCTAAACCATGTCATACATGTATATCTATTCATCAGACATATCTACAAATTATGTTATGCTAATCCATGCAAACATAAACAAGAACACATTTCAAACCATCAAAATAACACATGTATATATAATAGCCAAAATCAAAAAAGTATATATATATCATCCATACAAAATGCCTAAAGGCTACAACCTGGGATCATGCCCATCATCATATATCATCAATACAAAATACCCATAGGCTACAATCAGTAACAAATATCCTAACTCCCACTAGGAGTCTCCCCATGGCCCTCATGGCTCACTCGCATCCCTGTAGCCTGACTCGACTCCGCCCTAAACTCTAGAATCGGATCCATAGTAGGCTGATCCTACACCTCAGCCCTAGCACCTCTCTGTCCCATCGTAGCAGCACTATGCTGACTCTAATGTGATGGCACCCACACCTGTGACTATGATCCAGACTACACCACAATCCTACCATAATCGGGTAGAGGAATCCTATGCACCAACAAAGTAGTCTCGCACATCATCTTCTTAGTGGCCTCGACCACCAACTGACTAGTCAGAGTATCGATCACCTGATCCTGCCTAGACATAGCAGCCCTCATCTCCACCATGTCTACCTCCAACTATTGAATCTGATCATGCAATCCCTGTACATCCTCTATAGCTGGCCTCTCCAAAATATCATTAGGAATCTATTATGCTATATCAGCAAATACCCCAATATCAATGGTATCATCGATACCACCCATACCGACCACCCCGCCTCCCTCATCCTGAGCTCCAATAGTCTGCTCTATCCCAACATCTACACCCACATCCACCTCCTCTACCCTCACATCCTGGGTACTCATCGAAGCACCTATGTGACATCATGACCATCATAGAGGAACCTCCTCCTCAATAGTAGTCATACTCGCTACCCTAGCTCGAGTCCTCCTGCTCATCCTCCTCTCTAGTGGAGATGCCCCAGTAGCATGTGCCACCCATCGATCCACCACACCTCTCCTAGGCTCCCAAGACTATAGCACCCACTAGGCATCAAACTTTGGTGTCATCCCTGCATCCCCTACATCTAGGATATCCATAGGAGGGTCTCTCTCCCCAACCCAAGGTGGTACAATAGGGTGCTCTCCTCTGTCTCCCTATCACCTGAAGTAAATAACAGGAGTCCCTGGAACATCTTGTCATAATCCAAACTATTGTTGTACTCGATCAAACTAAAAATACTCAGTATTTCAAGTATATCTCCCAACCAACCAAACATCTACATCTGTATAGCCTACAATTGCTCATCATCCTCTCTCCAACTCACTCCACCCATCCATGGTCTCCATGTAATGTCATCTATCATCAACTCGCTAAACTTAATCCTCCACAAAATTGGATCACCCTCATGAGGCCTCTTCATACCCTACTCCACCTTCGTACTCCACCTCAAGGTGTAAGGATACTCCTTATCCTCCACATGTATAGGGTGAGGTAACAAAGAGGGCCTCTCAATGGCTATGTGCTCCCATGCCCATACCTATAGCAAGGGAATCACACTCAATCTTATCCGTCTACCCCGAACCACATCATGTAACTCATGGTATACTTGGGCCAATAGTGTAGGCACCCATGCAAACACAACCTTGTGCTCCACCAGGTCACTAACTATATCCAACATGTTCCAGGTAAGCAGAAACCCAGAACTATCAGGAAGGGCATAGGTAGAGATCATCATCATCGCCACACACTGCCTATCGGATATCTTCTTCTGACAGCCATAGCCACTCATAATCCATCTTGGAGATATCGATCTCTCTCCACCCAACCCCAAAGAATCTCTCCAACATCGCATCCTTCCTCCCATATTTGGCTGCCCTCACAGGAACACCCTCAATCGATAGTCGATAGATGCGATACACGTCCTCCAATGTCATGGTCATTTCCCTCGTAGGAAAATGAAATGTGTTCTTGTCTGCATCCCACCGCTCACATAAGGCAGACACATATGCCCTATTGGTGAAGATGCTCTTACACTCCCACACACCATGGAAGTGTATGTCATCTAACCACTGCAATTCCTCCTCAGTTTGCATCAACTTTTCAAAACCTTGCTTAAACTTTCTCACCCGATGACGGGGTTCAAGCGCCTTCACCTGTTCAACACATAACACAACACACATCAGTAACCCACATAACAAATCAATCAAAATTCAACTTCATCACTCAAAATTTACAAATTAAAAACATTTAATTTGACACGCATCTCGAGACAAAATAATATACAAATAAAATGACAAAACACATCAACAACACAATCACATATTTGGATACCCATTTTGTCATTTTATGGCAAAATTCCAAGCACATACGACATACAGTACACATTGGTCACCCAACAACCAATAACAAACTCAACTGTACAACTACTATGGCATGCAATCCAAAACTTGATCAATTAATATGACATACAAAAACAAATCACATTTTTGGATACCCATTTGCCCACTTAATGGTAAATGTGTCGACAAAATTCAGAAACAAAGCACCAATCAACACAGATCTAACAATCAAATCTGTCCTAAAAACACCAAAATCGAACACATATCCAGGCACGCAATCTAAAAATAATAGTCACATTTTTAGATACCCATTTGCCCATTTAGTGGTGGAAGTTCAAACTGACATCAAGTACAGTCTACATCGGGCTCCCTATAGCTCATTTTCAGTTTAATACTATCTACACCATGGCACGCAAATCAAAGGCATGTCAAATGAAGTCAACTACCAAAACAACCAATATTTTTGGACACCCATTTTGCCCTTCTATGGTGAAAGTGTCATTAGTTTTTAGATATTCTACCTCTAACATGGCAGATCTAACGCCCTAGAGTTCACACATTACACCTCAAACCATCAAATACCGAAATCACATCAAACGAAATCATAAAAATAAAATAGTCACATAACGGAATACCCATTTCCTACTTTAGCGGATAAAGTGCAAAAACATATCGATGTCAGTACATCGTTACCTCAAAAATTGATAGTCAAACTTCACACCTACTCTACCCATTACCCGATCAAATTGGTGATAAAACAAATCCAATTGAAAAATCGACCGCACTTTTGGGTACCCATTTGGCCCGTTTATCACTATGTATTCAAATTTTACTTAAAAGTTACAATTTTTTTAAAATCGAGATGAAAACCTCCCCCCCTCATTCACATTTTCTCAGAAAAATAAAATATAAATAAAAAAGTCAAAGATCACTTACCGGTGGGATCCCACACCTGATGCCAATTGGTCTACGTCCCTTCATCATCCTGGCTCTCACAATCGCTAATCGCACTCCTTGCATGCTATCAACTGCTCTCCCAAGTCACTTTCCACACACGTGCATCATCCAAATGAGCCCCACCATGCATATTTGGGCTTAAATATCCCTTAACTACCATTTCATGACCCAGGTCATGAGTTAGGTCAAAATCATGACCTAGGTCATGAATTGGGTCAAAATCGGAATTCAATCAAAACATACCAGAACATCCCCAAAACCCTAGGAAAGCAGGGAAATGCCCTCTAAAACCCTAGGAGCCTCAAAAACTTACCTTTTAACACCACTTGCAAACACACATTGCATTTTACCGATAAACTTGTCATATTCATACTTTTGGACCACGTTGATCTGGTCGCAAAAGCAAAGCAACAAACGTTGTCATTCTCAAGCAACTAGTATGGCATCATAAATGTCATACGGACTCAAAAAACATAACATTGCATTCACAATCATCCATTTCATTTTACTAGCATTGCTTTTTATTTCTTTCCTCTTCTTCTTCTTTCCTTCTTCTCTTCTCCCCTTGGCTATCAATGTTTCCTTCTCCTTCTTGGCTATCAGTCAATGTTGTATGGTCATGCTTCGAGGGACTACATACCTTTGATTAGATCCCATTATTTTCCCTTCTCCTTCTTGGCTATCTAGTCAATGTTGTATGGTCACGCTTTGAGTGGCTACATACCTTTGATTAGATTCCATTTTTTTTATCCTCCTTGTTAATCAATGTTGTATGGTCATGCACGGCTACATACCTTTGATTAGATCCCATTATTTTCTCTTCTTACTAGCAATCATATTCATCATGCATTGGTATCTTTATCAATCATTGCATCATCAATTCACCACATTCCATTCACCTCATTGTTGATTCCTCGTTTGAGGGGGTATTCATATCCAAAGTCAGCTTTGCATGCAACCACAACATCAAAAATCCAAAAGCATGGTTAGCGCATTTGTCTACGAAATTTTTTGCTGAATATTATCATACGATTATAATCTCAATCCCAAACAGACATGGGTTACATCAGGAGAGTTACGCGTTACTATGGAGAAGTCAATCTAGCATTCATGTACGTCGAGTACACAATGGATGATACGTTTGATCAATCCTAGCACAACATTTGGAAATGGACTTCGCGACCACGCTGATATGGTCACGAGTTGACGATCCAAATGTTAAACTAGCTCAAATGGTTTGACACTTGTCACCATGTTCTCATCAATCAATCAACAACAAATATTTAGTTAGGCTTTTGTCCTAATCATACTTTTGGACCATGCTGATCTGGTCGCAAAAGCAAAGCAATCAAAAGTTGTCATTCTCAAGCAACTAGTATGGCATCGTAAATGTCATACGGACTCAGCAAAATCACATCATTGCATTCATAATCATTCATTTTCCCTTACTAGCATTGTTTTTATCTCTTTCCTCTTTTCCTTCTTTCCTTCCTCTCTTCTTCCCCTGTGGACATCAAGTTGATGTTGTATGGTCACGCTTCGAGCGGCTACATACCTTCGATTAGATTCCATTCTTTCTCTTCTTTTCCCTGGATACCCGATTGATTTGTATGGTCACGCTTCGAGCGGCTACATACCCTTTGATTGGATTCCATTCCCCTTCTATCCCTTTTCCTTCTGCACAAACCCTTCATATTTTTGTATTAAACTGTGTTCTACATAGTATAGTACAAAAAGGGGCAAAATGTAGACACCCAAAAGTCACACATTGCTATTTTTGCATATCTATAGGTGATTCCAGACATCCCTAGGCTATTGTAGACTATTGTAGTCATGCGTAGACATGCGTAGACATGCGTAGACATGCGTAGACTTCCATAAGTTCACCATAGTAACGTGTAGACTTCCACAAATGGCTTTCAGGTCCAAAACCCTAATAAGCCCTCAAAACTACATCTTATGCATCGAGATACCTTCAGACGACAACCCGAGGTGATGCATAGCCCATTTACACTCAATTGACACCCCCACGGGGTATTAATTGGCAAAATCAATTAAAAGTCAATTATCAAATTCTAATTTAATGTTGACTTCACTTAAGCCCCTTTTTAGGGCAAAATTGGATTAATTAACTCTTAATTCATAATTAGTGTTAATCAAATCCTCCCACATGTGCCAATTTAGGGTTTCCTAGGGTTTTCTTTTAATCCTCCCCTAAACATGCTTAAGGCCTAATTAGGATTAGCACTAATCCTTCCTCACACATGTGTGAGGATAGGATATTTCCTACTTAGAATGTGATGTTGCCACATAGCATTTCTTAACCTAACCCTAGTCAGAATCAAACCTAGGTTTAGTCTATCTAACCCCCCTTGCACCTTGCATTTGCCTATAAATAATGGGTCCTAAACCCCTAATTAAGTCTGATTCCCAAATTCAACAAAGTATAGTTACTCTACAAAAATGGAAAGCCAATAGAACACAATCCATTACCGACACATACATATGGATTCTGATAGCATATAGAGGCACCCCAACTGCCTTAGGATCGATCTACCAAAGATATTTTACCAGAAGAGCATCACAACTCAATTCATAGCCTGCCCTATGAATCCGGCCCCAATTAGCGACCCGGGTCATGAATTGCATCTGCAAGCCCCAAATCACCCCAAATTTGGGAGGTAAGCTCTATTTCAGCATATTATTACCTTCTGCATATTTTATTGTGATTTATGTTACAGTTTTATAGTCATTTTATCTTCTTAAATATGGGGCCTGACTAAGGCAAGCCCCCCAACGTATTGACCCTTTCTTGCAAGTTTCTTTCAGGTTATTCAGTAGATTTGAAGGAAAGGAACACCAACAAACAACAACCCAATGGTGGCCCGCATACAACGAAGCCCACCTACACTGAGGGACATCAGAAGGAGGCATCAGGCCTATATTGCTTATTCATGAAAAGAAAGAAAAGGGGAAACTCTCCCTATTTGTAACCTATACAAAATTGATAATGAATAAAGCATATGTTTCTGAATGACTTGTGTTATTACTTGTTGTTAGATCAAATGTCAACTTCTGGTCATTTCACCTCTAAAGAGATCAAGGAGGATCATTGTAACAAGAAGATCTTAACCATTTCCAGTTGAAGACTCCATGTTCTCCTAACTCCCTCTTTACCAAAATGAGCCTACGGGTATATTGTTGTAACAAATTTTAATTATTCTGTTATGTAAAACTATTATATATAGGATGAGCAACCTAAAAAAATGGTCGGCTCTTAGATGTTTACAAGGCGATGTACACATAATTTTGAAATATAATAAAAGATCATTCATTCTAGTTTCTGGTCCACTAGTGTATTATCAAGTATGTATGGATTGTTGATTGCTAATTAAGGTTAGATTAAATATTGCTTGCTCTAATTCTTATCCTGAATTTTTACGATAAAGTTTTGTTAAATATGAAATCAACCATTCCATTAATCTTATGCTTGAATAGATTTATATCAGAGGATTAGTTGTTCTATTTGATGGTTTAAATGTATGCTTCTCTAAAAATTATTGTTTAGGTTGCTTTGTTGTTGTCTAATATGTACCTTTAAATACTTCTAGCTTTAACTATATTTACCTCTCTTTCCGCATTTATCTCTCTCTCTTTTCCTAAAAGAAGTAAGGAACCAACCTCCTCTGGATATTGAACCAAGTAAAACCTTGTTTTAACCTGGTATTTCAATGTTGGAAAAGTCTTGGGTGCAAACCTAACCAAAGGTAAATTTTGTACCAACAGAATTATGGTGAAGTTAGAAGATAGGAGAATCCATTACTAGATTTAAGAACTTCACAAAAATAAAAAAGCCATAGAAGCCCTAATTCAGAAGAAAATTCCAAAGAAGCCTTGATCCAGAAGAAAATACCATAGAATCCTAGAAAAGGCCATAAAAGCCATGATCTAGAAGAAAAGGCCATAGAATCCTTGATAATGAAATAGAACACAAATACATTTATCCTAAAGAAGAATCCAGAAGAGAGTACCTAATTTAGAAGTAGATTTTAGTACTAATATTTTTGTTGCAGGTAAAGAAGATCTAGTAAGTTGGGAAAGGTTCCTATAAGAAAGTTAAGAAGAGTAGCCTCTTCAGAATCAATCTAGCACCTAAAGAAAAAGATATTAGGAGGATAACTCATTGAAGAAATTCCAAACAAGGAAGAAGAATAAGAACTAGGAGAGTCCTGCTCAAATCAAGAAGTAGTAGAATCAAATATCTAGGAGAAGATCTCACTACCAACACTTCCAAAAGTATAAATTTGAAGATCAGGTCTCAAGTAAGACCAGAAGAAGCTACAATATCAATGACCTTGGTGAGGTCCTGATGAGCATCCAGTAAAAGGCTAGGAGATATTTCCTAAAGAAATCATCAAAGGAGAACTCACTGGAGAAGTTCACTACTAAGAAGAATACTCTAATAATGAAGGACTTGGGACAATTATCACCATCCAAAAACAAGCCCAAGAGGAGAAGAATTTGGCAAGGAGTGCCAAATCCGAGTAGAAGAAGAATCCAGTGAAGACCTCAAGACATTCAAAATCTTGAGAAGAAGATCCTACTTGAAGTTAGAATTCAACAAGAAGACTTGAAGATAGAAGAAGCTTTCTAGAACCAGAATATTGAATATTACCTCTCACAGAAAGAAGGCATTACTTGCTGAGAATCTACAACAAGTTGGAGGAGACTACAAGAGGAGGATGAGCCACCAAATCCTAGTTCCTGAAAAGAAGTTTGAGACTACAATTTGGTGAAGAAGAAGCTGATTAGACATCAATAAAGTAGTAATATCTACAACCTCTACGTAAACTACATCCTCAAAAAGGTATGCAACAATTAGTGCAAAAATATTTATTATTAACAAATTCATTGGAGCACCTTATCTGGATTAAAGTTGCAACCTAAATTACAGTCTTCAAAAGTGTAAAATAAAAAGGTTCCTTTTAGAGGTTCATTTGCACACTAGGATTTGATTAGATTCCAAATATTAATTATCTATCAACTACCTATAGTGAAAATAATACTAAATCCTACAATACTAAGTAATGAATTTGTAGAATATTTGAAGGTTTATTTCAAATTATTCTTTGATTAGTTGTAGTGAATTGATTAAGTGCATTTTATTGAGAGTAGATTGGAGTGATAAGGTGTAATTTGTTAGTGCATTAAAAAGTAAAATTTGTTAGATTCATTTGCACTATTATTACTCTCAAAATAAATTAGTTTTATGCGTTGAAAAAAGGTACAAAATCTAGTTTACATCAAGTGTCTAAAGATACTCTTAAAGCACAAAAACCTGCAACTTTTAGTGGCCAATAGAAGCCACTAAAAATGGTTAGTACAAGCAAAGAAAAACTTACCAAAAATAAGCTTCACATATTGAGACTTGGTGAGTCTCAAATCCAAAGTACTTAGGGGTTAGTGCAACTAAAACAAAGCTTATATTTTACAATGTTTACAAAGCTTTGATTCACCATCAAATATCCAAGCAAAGAGAGTAAGGAATCTACTCAAAAGGACATCCTCAAAAATATCATCTGTGCATTCAAAAATCTGCTACAAAATTAGACTACAAAACCTAAAAAAGGGAGTGCAAAAAGGGTGAAAAAGAAAGTATATTATTCACAAGGTATTGCACTACATTATTTTTATAAAGGAAGCAGATAAAAGGTGCCATTAAAGGCACAAAGGTCACAAGGAATACAGCTAAGAAGGATATATGAAAACACTCCATATCCATGACACAAAGAGCCATAAAAAAGTCTTATTCCTCACATATCTTGGACGAACGAAATTGCACAACACAAGCATACAGTAGAACAATGCTACAATTTGCATGTCAAAGAGAACCAAAAGCAAGTAGAAAAGGTGCTAATTTCAAAGGTCTAAAACTTAGTGAATAAAATCCACCAAAGGTAGCATCTTCCACAACATTCAGAGCTTCAATACCATCTCAAGGATTGACTTTGAGATAAAATAGTTTGTTTGTGCTTCAAGGAACGTAGTAAGCAAAGAAAGAGGCATAAATAAGGAGTTACATTCTCCTTGGAGGCATTACAATGATAGGTTACAAGTGCCTACTCAAAATTGAAGTGTTACAAGAGTTGGTAGATGTGTTGCTAAAGATTGGCAGGGATGTTACATAAAATATGCAAACGTTACACAAGTTGAAGCACCCATGAGTAACGAAAGTGAAACTTGAATTTTTTTTATCTCCATTAAACCATGCAAACCTGAAGCAAATGAAGTAGGAAGAAAACACAGTCAAATTGATTTTTGAGCATAGTGTGTAAGAGAGGAAATAAGGAGCATTTAAATCTCGATGAAAGAGAGGTAAAATCAGAAACGAAATTCTCTCTAGCATCAAAGAAATACTTAGCCAATCATATCTCAAAGAATCCACACTTTTCTGAATTGCACTCGCCATCTCAAGTGCAAAAAACCGCGTCTTAATGCTATTACACCCAGCTAAAATTAGTGTTATACAAGTGTGAAGATAAAGGGCCAAGGTAAGTTTAATTATCTCATTTATTTTTGCTTTCTAACATTGGATAAATAAGGTTTTAAATAAAGGATAAATCTTAAGATTATGAAAGCAAATTATATAGGAGATAACTTACCCAGATCAAAATAATATTTTCAAAACAACCTTGGAGATATAAGGAATTCTACTTAGGTTTAACCATTTAATATTTTGCAAATATTATTATATTTTCTAATTTTCCAGATTTGAGAGTCATAAGGTCTACTACATCAAATTGATTTATTGGAAATTAGAAAAATTAAAATCAAATTTCAAAGGGCCATTATAAGAGGTTTATTAAAAGCATTTTAAAGGTTGGAAATTTATCAATTTACTTGTCTCAAATATTTCCACAAAAAGAGACAAAAGAAGTCCAACATTAAAACCTCTTTAAATTTGGGAAAAGTGCTTAGTTCAATAGGAGCAATAAGGATAATAGAATATGATTTTGGTATTTACAAAAATTTACAAAATCAACCAAAATTGAACTATAATTTACAAAATCACTTTATATCTTATCCAAAATATTCTAGGGAGTCATAAGACATTCTACAAAACTTGGTAATATCAACATTTATAAAAATTATCAAGTTGCAATAAATAAGCTTTCTAGAAAACCTAAAAATCCTCAAGAGTATATACTCTCATTACTAAGGAGACATAAGGAAGCCTACAAAAACCAAGGATTAATAAAGGTTTTACCAAATCAAGATTATATACTTCTATCAGAGATCATATAAGGAGTCATAAGGTAGACTTCAAAGATTCTTGCAAATTCAATTCTAAGAAATAGCAAGAAAAGATCTATCATGGATAATATCTTGAGAAATGCTTTCAATAATGAGGAATTATTTCATGAAGTAGAATACTGCTCTCAAAACTTAATAGATACTTTAGAATGATTTGAGTATCTATCCTCTAGCAAAAAAGAGAAGTTCTCCTTGTTTCTTAAAGAAGCTAAAGAAGGTATATTTACAACATTGATTAGCTATCTTCATGATATTCTCTTCACAACATGGTGGAACTCACAAAGATTGGTTATACTTTCACCAGAATAATGTTTGATGGTCTATCTATCTCTAATAGTGTTTGTACTTAATAAACACCAAGGAGCAAGATAGCAATAAATAAGAATATTATTATGATGATAGACTAACCTTTCATGTAGCAAAAAATTCATTAGCACCATTGCAGAATCATAAGATTAGAAGAAGAAAAATAAAGAGAGGCATATTAAAAAGAAACATGTGATCATGAAGACAGAACTAGTTGAACACATACAAAAGGTAGAAGAACCTTAAGCTATAGCTTACTTCGCATCATATGAAGATAAATATTACCTACTAAACCTGATCACACTAAGCGATGAAGGAGAATACAAATTTCACTATCCATTGGAGGAAGATCCACATTGAAGAATAAAGTCTTCAATGCCCAAATACTATAATACAGGGGGGTGTTAGAAATAGCTTATATTACATTATTTGGGTAATGTAAATGTACCTTTCTTAGTACATACTTAGGAAATTAGATTAATTTAGGGGGAATTTATCTAGTTACTTCATGCAATGTAATAAATGCACAAGCATCAATGTGCAAGTTGTAAATGTGCAAGGTGTCCCTTGTACAACTAGGTAGAGTGTTGGCCAAGGAACTTATCTTCCTATATAAAGGGCCATAGATATAGAGGAGTGATACAAGGTAGTAGTGTAGGATACACAACAATGTAGAGTGTGTGAGCTATAAGCTCAAAGCTCATTCATTGAGTAGTAGCTTGTATCATGGAGTGTTTATTTCATTGATAGCTACTATTGTACTCATTTTCGTCATTTCTATTTATAGCATATTTCAGACATCTCACAAATTTAATTTCTTTCTTATTATTCTACATCTTGTGAATGCTATCTCCCATTACATGTTGTATCAAAAGCTAACATAGACCCACTTACCAAAACCACTCGTCATTGCACTCCTCTAACTCCATAGAGAATGCCTTATTTTTTGTAGATGAAATAATTTTGCAATAAATACTTCTCCCCTTATTAAAATTAGGAAATCCATATCGAAGATATTATAACATACCCACAAGCATAATCAACACCTCAAATCATGAAACCAAATCATACCTAATTTTTAATTAAATTATTCCAAAACCAAAACAATTTCCATTAACACAAAAAAATTGACAATTTTCAAAATCATGTTAAATATTTCCCAAATATTTTAAGCAACCTCAAACCTACTCATTATACTATATCATCTAATCCCACCTGTCTCTCACATTTATACCTAGCAAGAAATTCATTGTGAAAATTTTCCAAAATCACATTAGTCCGTTTACACAAAAATTTTCAAAACAAATTCATTCACCAAAAATATTAATTTTAACCTCAAAATCAATTCTAAAATTACATATGACTATCATATCTATCATAAAACTCTCATGTCACTCCCCAATACCAATTTTATTGACCATCATATTAATATAATATTTTATATCACGTTGATTAAACACATTAAATTAAAACCATATAAATAAATAATCAAAATATACATTTAAAAAATCCATCATAAAATTGCCTAGTGTACCACAATCATCTCAAAATGGTGCACTTAGGCTAAACCAATTAGATGGGATACCTAGAAACCAAAAATTGGTATCCCCATGCCACATGCTGTAAAAATCAATAAACAACTCTTAGATTCACTCTCTATCAGTTGAGCTAATGGATGTATTGATTATTGATATGACTATGTGACTAATATTATTTGGGATTGGGATAGGTATCATGACCTCATAGGATATGGATACCTCTTCCCAGGATGAACCATTGCATGGTATAAGGCCATATAATGACCACTTCCCTCTATCTCTAATGTGTACTATGCATGTCCTTGGTCTAACTGGTCTGTCATGACCCTAATGACCACATCACTACTCCTTGACCTTACTACTATGACCCTCACCATAGCATAATATCACTCTTGCCTCAACTATATCACCTCCTATACCCTCTAGTCCCTCTCTATCTGGACCTCATTATTTTTCTATGACCTAGTCAAGTTGGGTCTAATACTTTATCCTCTACCTCCATAAAAGTGGTCATAGATGCTACCTCATACTTCATATTTGCTATCTAATATTGAAGCATCCATAATATCATCATAATAGCATATCTCTCCTCCTAGGATCTCTCACCCTCTGACCTGCTAGAGCCTACCTTGGTATCTAGATCCAAAGAAGTAAGGGTCACATACAAAGTCCATCTAGGGATCAATTCATCCCTCTATATTTACCTCAACCTCTATTGCTACTCAAAGATGACAATGTGTATTAGATCAAGCCTAAATCCCATCCATGGTCACCATAAGGTAGGAGTAGCTTTCTTAGGGTGAATCTAATGATACGATCATTAGTACCTTGGTATCATCCCTACATTATTTACCACTAGGTATATAATTGGGGAATCATCTATATCCTCCTCTCTAAATCTCTCAATAACTACAAGGTTTTCAAAAACCAAACCCCTCTTGGGGTCACATTCTAGTACCAAAATTTTCCCATCATAGGAATCCCCTAGGGAAGACCACATTAATAGAGTATTTGATCTAACCAATATAGCTCAAACTCCCCTTGGGGTCTCCATAACCACCCAATCCTCCTCACTCATGTTAGATAGAATGCATCCTTTGCCCATCCTAGGTGTCCTCTCCATGGATTACATATTATCTGATTAGGTTGTCGGTCATGGGTGTGATCCCATCTAAACCCTATTAAAACCTATGCATCATCCACATCCCTAGGAAGCCCCATTGACTACCTAATTATGAGGTTCTACCACAACTACACTTGTAGTATGCTACATACTACGCTCTTCCTCTCCATGTAGATCACCTAGTGGAGGGTTTGATATAGTCAATATAATACAAAGGGTTCCCACACAAACTATACCTACTTATTTCTCATCTAGGCAATGATATTGTTCCATTCCCATGATAACAATATCTTGATGGTATCCCCGATCAATAAAAAAGATATTACAACACATAACATCATTTTTTGTTTGTCCAACTAGCCTTCCTAAAATGAATTATTAATATCAATATTCCTTAGCCAAAACTATAGATCCCTTAACACTCTAAGAATACTCTAGACATCCTCCAAGGTCATCAACATCTCACCTATCGATAAAAGAGAGGTGACATACTATGAATACCATTGCTCTACTAAATATATCAATAGAGCATGGTCTAATTCTATATAAGGCATCATCACCATATACCTTAATCCCATCACATCTAAAATTACTCTATCCACTAGAGTCATAGCATCTAGCATTGACCATAGAATGCATGATTGTTGATCTTAACACTTCAATATATCTAGCTACGACATGCACAAAAAACATAATTAGAGTTAGATTCCATAAAAACATAATCAATATATATGCCCTATTGAATTCATTGACTCTAAGCAAATACACCACCAACACGAATCATTGTCATGTCATGAATTTACCACCATATCATGAATTTACTAGCCATAAGGGTTTCATGAATTTGCCACCTATCATGGTGGATTCATAATGACAGATTCATAGCACATGCTTGAATCCACCACCCATGATGGTTGTGCTCTAAAAAAAATAAAAAAATAGCCTATGGGTTTGGACCAAACCTATACGTAAATCTTTGGTGCTCCTCTTGCTCTCCAAACCACCTCCAACTAATGCATCAAATGCCCTTGTTGTTCTATTTTGTTCTCCTTCACTTTTTTCTCCAAAACTCTTTTCTCCTCTGCATACGATGTAAATGACTTCTCACCTTTCCCTTCACCTTATTTTTCTCCAATTTGGTTAAAATTTCCCTTTCTCCTATGTCTACCCATCCTATTCGAGTTCCTTCGAGACCCCATTTATTCTTGTAGAAACTATAGGAGGCACCTAGGCTGGGGGTAAGCTATTCATGCGTATCCCTTTAGTGCATTTTAAATATTACCCTAATAAAACCCTATGTAATTTTTCATATTTTGCAAACATATTTTTATGCATTTCACCCTGTATTGATCAATCAAAGCTTAGGATCTCTATTTTTTCTAAAAACTAGGGGCATCTATAGTTATTTTTGACATATTTATTACTTTAAATGCATTAAAATGGGGAATATAGATACCTAAAATTAAACCATTTAACCGAACCAATTTTGTCATAAATGTACAAATGATCAATTCAACTATGTTACCTACCTCAACCCCCAATTTATAGCTAAATTCACTTGACGAATTTGTCATTTAAAAACTAAATTTATCAGCCATTGAATCTGCCACCTCAGTTGGAATATTGGCATCGACTCCTATTCTCACCCAATTTTTGATTCTCCTTACTAGATTTGACTTGCAATGGTCAAAGTGTGAGTTTACCAGTTGCAAATTTGTTGGTAGTAAATTTGCTTCAAGTGCACAACCAATGTTATAATCCCCCTGTAACTACCTGTCAGGGAAGTTAACTCCAATAGGGGTAGTTAAATATCTAGTCCACCTCTAAAATAGCATCTTGTGATTGCCAATGAGGGTAGTTAATAACCAAATCAACCAGGCTATCTGGTCTAAACTAGACACCTCATCCCCTTGGTGGATATTTGAAAATTACCCGTTTTCTATAAATTGAACCCTTGGGATAGCCTTTGAAGCAATTATATTTGACATCAAAATGTTGCTAAATTTTTCTCAAGGCTCTTGGCTAAGAAGGAAAATATTTTAGTATTGAACTTCAGCTGTGTTTTCTCTAGGCCTTCAATATTTCATGGTCATTTATATTGAAGCATTTGGTGGGCTTCCCAATGAGAGGGAAGTCAACTAGCATATGTGGATTTTGGTTGTATCACTCTTGTCTTCTCCTCCAAACTCATGTTTATGATCATTTTATTTTTTTATGTCATTTTTTCATGCTTGCATTTTTCTTATACATAATTGCATCTAACAAATCCCTTACACATCAAGCATTTAGTGATATTTTGTAGGTATTTTTGAGACATCCACAAGGTATCAAACCTCTAGTGGGACCCTATTGGCTTTCCACATAGTGGCCTATTATATTTTTTTTTCTATCCTTTACCTTCATCTATTAGAGAAATTTATTGCCTATACCCTATTCAAGTGGTAGATACGTTGCCTACACATTCAAACTTAAGTTTTCTAAGTGCAATCACATTTACCCTTGCATAACTTCCCATCACCATAAGGAATTTAAACACCCACCCTTGGATTCTCTATCATTTTATTTCTAATATAGCAAATTTGTTACCAATACCTTGTTCAGGTGGTGAACTTATCATCTGCACACTTAACCTCAAATTTCCTAGGCAACTTGTTATTTTCCCTTAGCCTAGCCACCTTGTACAACTTTATATCACCATCGAGAGCCTATACACTTGATTTTGGGTTATTTGTCACTTTGTATCTATTATAGGAGAAAATCCACCAACTATAAATATTTTAGATGGAAAAATCATCATAGGTATTGCTGCATCCCAATTTTAGGTGAATTTCAATTTTGTAAATAAAATAGGAGGCCTGACT
The DNA here is from genome assembly GCA_028583015.1 of Wollemia nobilis. Classification (NCBI taxonomy): domain Eukaryota; kingdom Viridiplantae; phylum Streptophyta; class Pinopsida; order Araucariales; family Araucariaceae; genus Wollemia; species Wollemia nobilis. Next base: position 2,802,048 of record JAQPPZ010001629.1, on the reverse strand, counting down.
ATGCAAATCAAGAAGTTTACTATTTATCGCTATTTTATAGGCCTTTGAATCTTGACCATACTTTCCAGTCTATTTGTTTATGAAGGTTAAGTGAATTCATTCGATGGAAAGTCTATAAGCAGGGGATTCATCAAGTAGTGGATTCATCTATACGTGGTAGATTCAATATAGCCATTGAACCAAGTAAGTCTAATCTCTATTCTCTATTTTTTTGTACCTTGTTTACTATTTTCTATTTGTATATTCTTCTATTTATTTTTAGACTACATTAAAAGGAAAAATAAATAATATCTTAGGTTACTCTTTTATTTTGCTTTTAACACATTTAAAGAAAAGAATAAAAGTTAAAGAACCTCTAACTTAGCTTTTATTGCAACTTTTTCTTTGACTTAGGTATCAAAATATGAACTACATGTAGTCTTGCATTAGGCTAGTTTTGTATGTTGCATTCCTCTTGAACCCTTTTCTTAAGATATAAAGTTTATTATCATGCAAACTTAGGGATCGTATTAATTAAATCAAAAATCAAACATAAGATAAGTCTTGTTTGCATGCATATTTTTTTGATGCATTTTTATTGAAACTTTACATTATTAGTAATACACATTTTAAAATCCTAGGGACTCATAGTACTGGAGGGTATGTCATGCAAAAACCACTAGCTATGTTAAAATTTTTAACAAGTGCAACTGGAGGTTATAGTGGTAGCAAGGAGTAGGATTTGAATCCATGAAAAGGCAATGAAAAATATAACAAGTTATCGATTCCTCTAGTATATGCAAAAAATAAATTACACACACACACACACACATTGTTAGGAATATCAAAAAATAAGAGAGAATCAAAGAACCTTCAACTTAGTTTACCCTATGATCTCTTTATCTACTTTATCATTTAGGCATTCAAATCAAAATTGCATGTAGTCTTAAATTAGGCTAGTTTCTATCTACGCATCTTTCTTTGCACCCTTGCTTGAAAAAGAAAAGAAAAAATGAAAAATCAAAATTCTCTTTAGTTTGTAAATATTTATTTTAATTCTTATAGTTAGTGCAAGAAATCAAAATTACACATAGGATAGCATCTTGTATTATGCATAATTGTTTTCACATGCATTGCATCATCATAATTTTTGCATATTAGTCACTAGGATAGAACAAAAACCTTAGGTGTATGAAAATTGAACACATAAAATTAGATTTAGGATAATCTATAAAAACCCTTGGTGAACCCAAAAACTCCTTACTAAAGATAAAGCTCAAACACATAAAATAATGAGGGTTCAATAAAAATCTCTCATCCAAGCATGGAAAAACCCTTAGGGCATTCAAAGACCAACGTTGTCAAGCCCTTTTAGTGCCCCACACCTAGGAAGCTAATACTAGACATGGACCTAAGATAAGAGCTTCATAATCAATGATGTTATTGGTACACAAAACTTAAGCTTAAAGGATAGAAGGCTTATATATTGTTGAGTGAGCAATATGACTCTTGCTTTCACTTATTTGATACATCTAGCACCATCAAAGTATAAAGTCCAAGAGTTAGGTTGGTCTACTTCTAGTCTAAAGTTTTGATGTATTGGGAAAGCCTATTGCTAAGGGATGGATAGCTTCTAAGTATGAAACTGCTAGTTGATCAAAAATGACTTGACCTTTTATATAATTTTGATTGATAAATTCCATATCAAATTCACTAAGTGAAATGAGCCACTTAGCAATTCATCGTGAAAGGTGAGGCTTGGACATGAGATATTGTAATAAATTGATCCTCATAATGATAAAGATATTATGGATGAGCATATAGTGTCTAAGATTATAGGAAGCAAACACTATAGCTAGGAAAAGCTTGCCTAAAGGGGTATAATAGACTTTGTAATTGACCAAAGTCTTGATAATATAGAAAAAGGCTCTTTCTCTATATTGATTTTCATACTACACCAACATATCTCCTAATGTAAAGTCTATCGTTGCTATGTATAGCAACAAGGACTGAGAGGGATTAGGTGGGACAAGAATAAGAGGAGGTAAAAGGTAGTATTTGACAACTTCAAAGACCACTTGATAGTTAGCATCCAATTTAAAGACTGCATCCTCCCTCAAAATATTGGTGAAGGGTTGAAACTTATCGACTAGATGGGAGATGAATCATTGATGGCTTAGATTTTACCTTAAAGAAAAAATCTAAGTTGTAGTTTTAGGGAAGGGCATATAAACTATAGACAATATATTATTAGGATCATATTTGATGCCACATTGGGATAAAATGAATCCTAATATTTTTTCAAATATAATTCCAAAGATGTATTGTTGAGACTTTAGACATACCTTACACTCTTGCAGCTACTTGAAGATACATCTTAGATATTGAACATAATATTCTCAATTTAAAGACCAATCAAGAAGATCATCAACATACTCCTATACAATGTCATGCATCATGTCATGAAAGATTTATATCATGGCTCTCTGGTAGGTATCCCTTATATTTTTTAGCCCAAATGGCATGACTTAGTAGTAGAAGGTTCCCCATGAGGTGGTGAAAGCTATTTTTGCTAGGTTCTTAGGATCAATTTTGATCTAATTATTACCTAAGAATCCATACATAAAACATAATATTTTACATCTTGTAGTGAAATTAATGATCATGTTAATGTTGGGTAGAGGGAATTCAACCTTGGGATATGCTTTATTGATGTACCAAAATCCTATTCATACTCTAATGATATCGATTTTCTTACCAATAGGAACAACACTAGAGATCCAATTAGAATAGGTAATGGCTTTGATGAATACAATATTGAGGAGTTTCTAAAGATCCTCTTTGAGTAGCAATATGACTTTTAGATGCATATTCCATAAATTTTCCTTTATGGGTTTTGCATCAGGAGTGATGATTAAGTGGTGTAATATAAGAAAAAAATAAAGACTAGGCATATTGGCATAGGGCCAAGTGAATATGTCTCGTAACTCTCTCAAGGTCTTGGTGTATTCCTCATGTTCAATTGGGATCAAGGCCTTACCTAGTTTAAAAATCTTAGGATCTTCAAGAGTATGAATGCCAATGTCCATGGTTTTATTGATAAAAATATGAGATTTATATTCTAATTAAGGGGGATATGGAAAAAATTATAGGATGTCTAGATCTATAGGATATAAGTTTGATTGGATGTTGTCAATGGGATGTGAGATAGTGAAATTTACAATTTGGAAAAATAGCCACTAAAATAGAAGTTATTTTGGATTAGATAGTTTGAGGAATTATCTTGAGAAGGATTTTTCATAATGTTCCCCATTTTACATTTATATTTGTATGCAATCAACTTAGGATAGGCTAGGATTAATATGTATTGATATATTATGTAAATTGAGAGAGTCTAGAATGTATGAGGATCAACCACCTATCATCATATTCCTCATTACAACTAATCTATTTAAAGAAACAATGTCATCATAGGATGCCTTATCAATATTGATAACCTCATCTTTGGTATTGAAAGAGGAAGAGGATAAGGGATGAGTATGGTTAGGTATATAACCTATGTAGTACCATAGCTAGGCTTTAGTCTATAGGGGCTCTTTGATACCCTACTCATATAGGCCTAGTCCTTTACCTTGATATTCCATATTAGAAAGCATTTGCTTAGGGATGGAATATGAGTTTGAAAATAAGTATGAAATATACTATAATTCATCCAAAAAAGGGTTAGTACCATGGATTTTCTCATCATTGGTGACACTGACTTAAAAAAAAATCCTATTTTTATTACTTTACCCTTAATGCTACAAGGTAAACCTAAGGTTTGAGGATATTGAGCAAGCTTGGCTAGGTCTATGATAATATTATTATAATATTTATTATTATTAATATTGATTAGATTAATATATTTAAGACACTAATGAAGAGTTGAGGGGATGACTCACATCTCATGGATCCATGGCCTCCTAAGAAGAATATTGTAGGTTAAGTCACAAGTATGACATAGAAATTAGTGTTGAGAGTGGGGGTATGAATTTGAGGGATAAGAATTTAGTGCCACTAGCCTCATATTCCCCATTTTTGAAAGACTTGATAGTAAAATAAGATTTATTCAAGTCTTTTTTGGTTAATCCAAAATGACTAATGAATCTTAGGCTATAGACATTGAGACTAAAACCATTATTGACTAGGATTCACTTACTGAACTTGTTACTAATATGGATTGTGATGTATAATGGGAGAGGATTGAGGGATATAATCCTCATGAGATGATATAGTTCCATGATTAACCCAAATGGATCCTAATATAGAAGTAAGATAATTTAGATTGAGGTCTGAGGAATGACTTGCTCACTCAAAAATTTAAGATGTCTTTATTAGTTGAAGAGGTCTTGAGAAGTTTAAGAAGAGATATTTTCAATTGGGTACTCTCAAGTTGATGAAGAAAATTAAACATGTGCTTAGCCTTGGATCCCGATTGAATGATTAAAGGAGGTCCTTCAAGAGGAAAAACTTATTTTGCATGAAGGACCAAACAAGGTCTTGAAGGTTCATTAGATGATAGATTTTTGTTTTTTCTAGTTAGAAAAAAAATGTGAGAGATATGATTAGAATAACAGAGTTCCCAAACCATTCCTTGGTTTGGAGGCGGGGTATTCCTTTAATGAAGATTATTTATTTCATTTTTATTTTAATTATGATTAGGTAGTAGATTTTAAATTTTTTTAATATCCTAGTTAGAAGAAGATTGAGAATCAAATCTATTAAGACCAACTTGAAATTTACCAATTAGGTCTTGGATGACATTTCTAAGGCTCATGCTTATACTAGTCACATGATTATTAATGTGGTGGAAGGCACACTACTAGATGAAACTAAGAAGTCTTTTCCATTATAGGTTCAAGAGGATTGATAGTGGATAATTTACCATTATTTCCTATGGATGAAAGAGGTTTCTCCTATTGGGAGTACCACATTTTGGGTTTTTATTGTTGTGGCTTCCCTTAGAAAAGCTTTTAAAGGTTTGCACTAATGTTGTTGGCTTGAAATGAGTCTATGAGTCCATCATCTACAATGTATTTTTTTTTGTATTTTTCCTTTGAGTTAGAGGAGGATTTATATTCCTCTTTACGGGATTTTATTTTCAATTGCCCTCTTTTAACAAGGGAAGTCTCTAATCTCTTGGCCTTGTCAATCATGTCTTAAAAAGAAGACACATTGTTTATCTCTCAGTAGAAGGATAATTGCTCATTAAGGTTGCCAATAAATATGTCTAAAAAGTCTCTAGGTGGAAGGGTATACTAGATTATCCCCACTAGATCTTGTCATATTACTAAGAAGTTGGTAAAATTATCATCTTTAGACTACTTGAGTTGTTGGAAGTTAAAGTAAAAATTTGTTTTTTACTTTACCTTTATTTACCTTTACCTGGACGACAGATGAGGTGGTCGGTAGAATCCAATGTGGATGGCAAGAGGAAGGATGACAGACAAGAGAATTCACTCCTAAATTCTTCTTTCCTCCCTATTTCTTTTCTATCCTATTTTCTCTCCCTAATTTTCTCCTAAGATATTTTTGGCTTATTCCTAAGTTATTTAAGGTTGTAATCTAGGCTTTATTGATTAATGAAATTTTTGGAGCTTTACAATTATTCAAGAACCATATTTAGTATCAGAGCCAGATAGGGTCCGAGGTGGGAGCAAGCAACAGGCATGAGATCCGAGGAGCGAACAAAACTAGGTGGACACGTGGTAATCGATGGACACAGGACACATGGCGAAGAGCCAATAGGAGGCTGATGTGGAACTCAAACATAGACTTAGAGGACATGAGACACATGGTGAGGATCGATTGGACACAAGTGGCAAGGGTGAGTGGCAACAAACGTGCTTACGTGGTAGAGCGTGAGTGGGTGGAGGCTTCAAAATGGAGGCTTTCGATTGCCCATAGGCAATCGAAATAACTATTGCTTGTTAGTTCTTTTAAACCACTAAATAATCCCTACTCTTGTGCATGTGGGATATTATCCCAAAATATTTTTTATCTAAGAAATTGCAACAGTTGAAGAACGAATTCGTCGAAGCAAAGCAAATCGTAGCTAGCAAAGGAACAAACCAGATGTGGATTTCACAGTAAATAATCCTCACCTAGCACTGTTGCAAGAGAAATTAATGTAATTCTGACAGATTTCGACTAGCAGATCATGTGTGTTCGTAGCCCCACTCATCGCTGTAGCAGAGAACATGCAATGGATCTCTGGTTTGATTGGATCGTGCAGTGAATCAGAGTTGTGCAATGGAAGACTGTGTTTAATTTTTTTTTCCTTTCTTCTCTGTATTGAATCTCTCAGAAAGAGTTTGTGGTTTTGTTATTGAAGACATCTGACAAAATTGGTAAAAGAAACCCACAAAATTATTTTTGTATTGAAATAAACCCCAGAAAAATTATATTTTATCCTCCTGATATGCCATAGATCTATAAATGGTAGAAATAAATTATTTCTCAGCAAAGGTTTTGGAGGGTACGGCATAGAAGATAGGGTTTTAAAATCTTATCTGCAACGACTGAAGAACTAAGCACATCAGGTGCTTAAGGGATCTCATCCGAGGTGCTAGCCGACTTGGCAAGAGGGCTAGCTTGTAAGGAAGGAGTCAAGGGTTCGACTCCTGCGGGTGTAATTTTTTGTTTCAAAAAGTTTTTTAAAAGCTACAAAGGGAGTAGCTTTATAAGGAAGTGTGACTTCCTTAGATCACAGCAGGTGAGCTACTTTCATGGCAAGAGAGCACGCGGTAAGGCCCAAGGGCCATCATAGGTCAAGGGTTCAAAACCCTCTGACCTCACTTCTAAAGTTAATTTTTTTTAAAATTATTATATTAAAAACCATTTATATCATATTTAATAAATTAAAACATAATTGTTTAAAAAAAAATAAGCAATTATTATTTTTATTAAATAGAAATATAATTTTTTTTATTATAAAAAGAGGACATTGCCTAGGAGGCAATTCATTGTAAAAGAATTTTTTTTGATTCAGGGAATCATAAATCTGGTGTAAATAAGCCTAAGAGGCTTAGTTTTGTAAAGGACACAGTAACAAGGCATTGATGATAAGACCAAATGGTTGTTATCATGCCTTATGTACAATTTTAGCATGAGAAGGTGTAGAGAGATTTGATAACAAAGTCAGAGGTTATAGACTCAACATTGTGTTTAGTCAACTTAAAAATGTAGTGATCACACATCAAAGGCATCTTGACTTAGGGTACGAGGCAGATTTTGAAGATAACTCATTTAGGAGTCAATTTGAATAATCAGAATCAGTACAAGATGCACCATAAGAATCAGAGTATACACACTACAGTAATTCAGTGGAAATCCTAGAACCAGAATCACCGAAAATCATACAGATAAGTGACGACAAAGAAGAATTGGCAGATAAATTTGTAAATCAAGAGATAGCATCCCCACATCAAGAGGAACAAGCAGTCAATGATAGAGTAGAACAAGTCATATTTGACTTAAATTTGTAATCTCTTCCTTCTTCCTTCTTATTATTTCCTTATTTTAGCAAAAGTACTTTATTATAACCGTGAAATAAAGAGAGTTTTTTGGTAAATATGGCCTCACACAATAGCTTACCTATACCATAATTTAACGGTTATGACTATGAGTATTGGTATATAAAGATGAAGACCTTGCTCATAGGTAGAGGTTTGTGGGACATCATAGAAGAGGGCTACACAGAACCCTTAGACTGGACAACACTTAGTGTCGCAGACAAGAAAACACAAAAATAAGAGAAAAAGAGCAACTCATCTGCTCTTTCTCATATCCAAGCTGCATTGGAGAAAAGCATATTTCCCAGAATTGCTGCTTGTACGACTGCACAAGCTACATGGAAAGCATTGAGTGATGGATTCCAGGGTAGTAATCAAGTGAAGCAGGTAAGGATTCAAACATTGAAGTGAGATTTTGAAAATCTCCGAATGAAATATGATGAAAAAGTCGGTGATTATTGTGTTAGAGTAAAAGCAATTGTAGATAAAATGGTTACACTAGGTGAAGAAATCAAGCCAGAGATAATTGTAACAAAAGTGTTGAGAACACTTACATAGAAATGGAACCATATTGCCATAATAATGGAATAATCCAAAGATCTTTCCCTTTTAACATTCGATGCATTGATCGGATCGTTAATATCACATGAAGAGAGGTTTCTTGAAACTCCTTCAACTAGCTATGGAGGTGATGATAAGGCCTTCACTTCCAATGAAAATAATGGAAGAGGACGGGGAAGAGGTCAAGGTAGAGGTAAGCAAAGAGGTAGAGGCAGAGGCAACTATAGAGGAGGCAATTCCAATAGAGGAGGCAACCAAAACAGAGGAGGCAATTCCAATAGAGGAGGCAACTCATACAGAGGATGCAACCAACAAAGATGTGGAAATAAGAATCAAGGTGGAAATCAAGGACAAAGTGGCAATCAAGGGCGAGGAAGTGAAAAGTCCAAATTAGCCTATTTCAACTGTGGCAAGCCAGGTCACTTCGCTCATGACTGCTGGTCAAAATATTCACAAGCCAACAATAGTCAATATGGAAATTATGGAGAAGAAGATGATGCTTCTAATATTTTTATATCATATGGACAATCAGATCAGAATATAAATGACACATGGATTCTAGATACTAGTTTCTCAAACCATATGAGTGGTAAAGAAAATCTATTTGCTACTCTAGATTCCACTTATAAATCCCAAATCAAATTAGGGGATGAAAAAGCATTGAAAGTAGAGGGAACTAGAGCCATGGCAGTTCCAAACAAATAAGGACTAAAGAAAGTGAGTGACATATATTACACTCCAAAGCCCTAACACAATCTGCTCAGCGTTGGACAAATTATGGAGAATAATTACAAGCTTGTATTTTATGAAGGACAATGCATTATTTTTTATAAAAATAATTGTAATCATGTTATAACACAGGTCCCCATGACCAATAATAGGTTATTCCCTCTCAAATTTGGCAAACCAGGGGGGGCTCAACTTGCAAATGTAGCCATAACAAATCCAAGTGTGTTGTGGCACTTGCGATATGGTCACCTTAATTCTACTAGCTTGAAATTGCTAACTTCTCAAGCTATGGTGATAGGAATTTTCAAAATCAATGAACAAAAGGAATTCTATTAAGGATGTGCTTTGGGAAAGCACTCCAGGTTGAAGTTTACGAAAGGACAAGCATGGAGAGCCAGCTATCCACTTCAGTTAGTACATTCGAACATCTGTGGTTTGATGCAAACACAGAGTCTCGAAAACAATTCTTATTTTATCACTTTCATAGATGACTTCTCTAGGATGTGCTAGATTTATTTCTTAAAGCACAAAGATGAAGCATTTGATTGCTTCATATATTTCAGAAACAATGTAGAGAATCAAAGTGGGAATTATGTAAAATGTCTTCGGACAGATCGAGGAGGTGAATACTCCTCAAAATTATTGAACTATTGTAAAGCAAGTGGGATCAAAAGGCAATTAACCACTACCTATAACCCACAATAAAATGGTGTGGCCAAAATAAAGAACCACACCATAGTTGAGATGATGATATCGATGCTTCAGACAAAGCATCTAACTAATATGTACTGGGCTGATGCTGTAAAAACAAGTGTATATTTTCTAAATAGAAGTCTAACTTCTATTTTAGATGGTATCACTCCTTATGAGGGGTGGTACAGAAAGAAACCAAATGTAAAGCACTTCAATTTTTTTGGTTCTTTAGCATATGCCCATATTCCTGATGAGAAAAGGAAGAAGCTTGATCCCAAAATTCAAGCTTGTATATTTCTAGGGTATTGTGAGTCTACAAAAGCATATAGACTCTACAATCCCAAGACTCATAAAATTGTACTCTCCAGGGCTGTAATTTTTGATGAAGGGGAAGAATGGGGTCATCAAAGAATTTTTGTTGATGATGAGTCCCAAGATGTAAATTCTTAATAGGTACAACATATACAGCAGGTGTCTCCAAAGAAAAGCAAAGGCACACCACCCCATCCAAGATCGAGAAGTTCAAGTACATCAACCGCCAGTCCAAGTCCTTATCCACAGAGATTAGTAAGTTCTTCATCGATGGACATTGAATCTCCATAAATAGGTAGAAGAACTTTACAACATCATCCTTCCTTTCAGATGCTGGAACAAAATTTTCAAAGAAGATTCACTAGAAGCCAAGCCAGTGAAATGAATTCAGTTGTACAACAACTTGAGAATTTGCAATTGTATGGGGATGATAAATCCAAATAACCTAGAGGAGATGAAGTCAATTATGCTTTATTGAATAGTACATAGCTAGAACCAGCTAGCTATGAGAAGGCATGTACTCAAAATGTATTGCAAGAAGCCATGAAAGAGGAAATAACCTCTATAAAAAATAATGATACATGGGAGCTAGTAAAGCTACCCAAAGGTAAAAAATGTGTTGGATGTAAATGGGTCTACAAGAACAACTACAATGTTGATGGAAGCATTGACAGGCATAAGCCGAGACTAGTAGCAAAAATTTATACTCAAAAATATGGCATTGACTATGAGGAAACTTTTGCTCCTGTTGCAAGACAAGAGATAATCAGATCAGTTCTTTCCTTAGCAGCCCATAAAGGATGGAATGTTCAACACATGGATGTAAAGAGTGCTTTTCTGAATGGATACTTGATAGAAGAGGTTTATGTTCAACAACCTCAAGGTTTCCAAGAATAGGGAAAAGAAAACCTTGTTTACAAATTGAAGAAAGCACTTTATGGCCTCAAGCAAGCACCAAGAGCTTGGTACTCATGCATTGATAGCTATTTCAACGAGTATGGATTCACAAGAAGCAAAAGTGAACCAACTATGTACTACCTAAAGCATGGAGTAGACATTATCATAGTTTGTTTTTATGTGGATGATCTAATATTTATGGGTAGTAACAATAAAATGAATATGGAGTTCAAAAACTCCATGATGAAGCAGTTCGAGATGAAAGATATTAGTTTAATGTGATACTTCCCAGGCATGGAAGTGCATCAATCAAATAAAGGGATCTTCATATGTCAAAACAAGTATGCTCGAGACATGATTCATAAATTTGCCATGGAGCAGTGAAAATCAGTTGCAACTCCAACTGGACATGGGATCCAATTGAGCAAGGACGATGGAGCTTCAAAGGTTGACATGACCACTTACAGAAGTATGGTTGAGAGTCTGATGTTTCTCACCAACACAAGGCCCGATATTCAATATGCTATTTCTCTAGTTTCAAGGTTTATGTCTAGTCCTTCTAAGCTGCATCTACAAGCAACTAAAAGAATATTGAGATATGTAAAAGGTACATTGGATTTTGGAATCCATTACCAACAATGTAAGTCTATGAAATTAGTTGGCTTTAGTGACAGTGATTGGGGCAGCAATATAGATGATAGGAAATCTACATTAGGAAATTGTTTTAGTCTAGGATCAGGACTAATTACATGGAGTTCCAAGAAACAAACTATTGTAGCATTGTCATCGACTAAGGCTAAGTATATAGCCATCACACATGCTAGTACTCAAGCCCTATGGTTGAGAAAAGTTCTTGAAGATATTGGAGAAAGTAAAAGTTGTCCAACTCGACTGTATTGTGATAATATAAGTGCCATTCAGTTGGCATACAATCCAGTCCATCATAGCAGATCAAAGCATTTCAATATGAGGTATCACTTCATTCGAGATATGGTGGAACAAAAAATAGTTGAGCTTCAATATTGTAACACTTTGGATAATATTGCAGATATCTTCACCAAAGGTATAACTAAAGCTCAATATATAAAGCTGAGAGACTGTATAGTCAGACCTCTCAACTTTAAGGGGGAGAATGTTGGAAGTTAAAGTAAAAATTTGTTTTTTACTTTACCTTTATTACCTTTACCTGGATGACAGATGAGGTGGTCGACAGACTCCAATGTGGATGGCAAGAGGAAGGACGACCGACAAGAGAATTCATTCCTAAATTCTTCTTTCCTCCCTATTTATTTTCTATCCTATTTTCTCTCTGTAATTTTCTCCTAAGCTATTTCTAGCTTATTCCTAAGTTATTTAAGGTTGTAGTCTAGGCTTTATTGATTAATGAACTTTTTTGAGCTTTACAATTATTCGAGAACCATATGAGTTGGTATAGATTAATAATGGTGATATTTTTCTCAATATAGATATAAAACTACTTGAAACATTTCAACAAAGTCTCTAAATTTTTTCAAGGAATGCCTTGGTATTTGGTAATTCCATTCTAATGTAGGTCCACTAAGGCTCTTAGGGAAGATATTATGCAATAATATTCCATCATAAGAAATATCACTACAAGTGATTCTAAAGAACCTAAGGTGATTGATGAGATCTTCCTTCCCCTTGTACATTTAAAACTTAATTTTGAAATTGAGAGAAAAATGATGAATAGTTACAAAAGGATCTAGGGGTTGGTTGCATAAGTCATCATATGATTACTTGTGACTTGATGAAGACCCTTGTATGTTATGAACCTATTTACTTATTACAGGAAAATAGTTCACATTTATTGAAATAATAACATTCATCCACAAATATTAAGCACAATAATAATTTTACAATGAAACCTGGATATAAACATTGATATAAAAAATGTTTAAATTATAAATAAAACCCTTGATGTAGGGCAAAACCATGCAGTGTTCCTTATTGAAAGGAATCCACTCACAATGTATCTTGATATGAGATCCCAACAATACAATATTCTTCTCTTACTCGCCCATATGAGTCTTTTGCCCACATTATATAATACTCAGGTACCACTACCTCTTATCCATACATGTGGGATAAATATATTTATGATAATATTATAATATTAAGTACAATATTATAATATTAAGTTCCTATCTTGGGTACCTAACATTCCATCCCCCTTACAAAATATTTCATCTTTGAAACATAAGAAGATACTAAATAATATGATCTTTTGATCCATACTATGAACTAGTATCGATCTTGATCATCCATCCATCCAAGTGAAACTATGATTTATGGTGGTCTTTACTGATGTCAATATTCTCTTTTACCACTTGAGTATATGGAAATAATGCTTTGGTTTCTTATGTTGGTAGAATCCTTTTTACGATCATATATTTTACTCTTCTTCATCCATACTTTCTTCCACTTGTGATAAGTAGTATTTCCAAAGTTAGCTTCCCTAGTTGCATGTATGTCCCTCATAGTCCTTTTGTTGCTTTAAGCCCTACCTACATGATTGTTTCTCCTTAGGATGGTGTGGACGGTGTCCGATGTTATAATTTTTTCTCTTCAACAATTTTGTGCCTTGTTTTCATGCTCACATATTCTAGTTTATCCTTGGACTTTGCCTTTGTTTCTTCCTAGATTTTTGCTACTGCTTCCTTATTAGGATATATTTCATGTTCTTCTACTTCAACAATTAGTTTAGTTTTTCCTTGAACTTTGTTATTTTTTTTTCTATAGTTTCCTTGAACCTTGTTGCTACTTCTTCTAGGCAATCTACTTTTGGTTCTTCCTTAAAATTTTTCTACTACCTCCTCTTTAGATTCTATTTCAATTTTATCTACTTGTTCTTAACTTTGTTTCCCTATAATAGTTTCTTAGTTTTACCCTATTCCTTGCTCCTAAATCTAAGAAATATCTTGTAGAGTTATATATTTTTTTCTATACCATAACTTCATAAATTTATCTTGCACATTAATATTAATAGTACCTAAGGTTTCCAACTAAGGATATACAAGAACGATACCCTCTTCCTTCATCTCAATGACATTAAAACATACATGCAGAATGTACTTATCCATAAAAAGCTTCAAATATTAAAAATTTGAATTGTCTCTCCTTGAAACTATCCATTTTTTATATTATTTGTTAAAACCTATAAATTATTAGCCACATTCTTGCTGATGAATTTATGGTTGGGTTTATGGAAATAATAATTTTTTTCTTTTGAATGCAACCATTAACTTACAAAATAGAATTGTTAAATTCAAACAAATAATTTTGTACACCATTTAACTTATTTGATATCCAAGCCATGCTTTCTCAAGTCTACACAATATCATCCTCCTATTTGCTTTTTTCCAATTTCTCACAATTAACTATATTTTAATTTATTCCTTCTAAGGTTTTTTTAATTCTTTTGCGTAGCTTTTGAGTATACTATTCAAACTAGTTATCTTTTCATCCATTTTTGTCAAATTCCCATTTGCCTAAATATGTGTCTTCAATTTTTTTCCATGTGTATGTATAATGGTTATAATTAGAGTTCACATACCAAGATAAATTTTCCCCTTGCAAAGAAGCCAAAAGCTTATATCCCCATTCAAAATTATTGAATTTTAAATATTTAAAAAATTTCAACCATTCCTTAGCATCAATATCACTTCTCTAGATAATTTTAGAAATTCTATGACCTTAAAGCCCAAAAAAATTCAAAACTTGATTTTTTCAAAAATAAAATTCTTCAAGTCTCCTCTATTCTTTTCAATAAACAATTAAATCTATAATTTTTCTTCAAAATAGAATAGACTACAATTGATTTAATTACACTTGCTAACAAATATCTGCACTCAAACTTAGAATTGTTAATGGCCTATAGACTTTTTTTGGGTTGATAATGGCCAATGTATCACATATTTCTTGCACTCATCCTTATAACTATTAATGGCGTATAGACTACATACTTCCTAAAATTGATAACAACCTACTATATGGACTATTATTTTTATAGATTGCTGTCAAACTACAGATTTAGTATTTTTTATACTTAGACTAGCAATTGATAATGAATTGCTCTGCAATTTTTTTTAGATTGCTACCAATTGTAGATTGGATATTTTTTGCACTTAGTCTAGTAACTAATAATGGCTTGCTCTAAATATTTTTATGGAATATCTAGTAGACTGTACTAGGTATTTTTTGCACTCACAACTGTCTGCTCTACTAAAGTTATGGAATTTTTTGCAGAAACTATTATTGAATCTATTAGTAATGGATATATAGAAATTTTGTGAAAATATTGGTAATAAAATGGGTCCCAAACTATGGATTCCTAGTGGTTTAAGGTAAACCTCACCAACCACAAAGGATATCTAAGCAATACTACTCTCAAATTACCAATAGTATTCCTAGTAGGGAATAATTGATGAGAAACCAACCATAGGTTTACCTCCAAATGATAGCTCTTTATATACTCTCTCAAGATAAAATACTACTAAATAGGGTGTGGGATTGTTGTTCCTTTTCATTGGTGACACATTTAAAGTAATTACTCTCATGATATTGAGGTACTCCTCAAAATGAATTCTAGGGTATATGTTAGCCCAAGTACTTATCTTAGTTAAGTAGTCAAGACTTACACCCAATATTGCAAGAGGTTATTAGCACAATGTAGGCACTTATTAAGCACTAAAAATAATATTTGAATAGTGAACAATGAAACATGACCCTATAATTTACTTTTAAATACCAAAGCTTCTATAGTGAAACATGACCCTCGAAAGTACTTTGATACCATTTTTTAAGAAAATATTTACTTGTTATAGGAAAATCATTTAAATTTATTGAAATAAAAAAATTTATCCACAAATATTAAGCACAATAATAGTTTCAAAATGGAACCTAGATATAAACATCAATATAGAAAATGTTTAAATTATAAATCAAACCCTTGAGGTAGGGTAACACCGTACAATGCTCCTTATTGGAAGGAATCCACTCCTTAATATATCTTGATATGAGATCCCAAAAATACAATATTCTTCTCTTCCTCAATATTTTTAGCGATTATGCAATATTCAAACAACCAAGTGTGGATACAATATAAAGAATACTCACAAAATAACGGAATGCAATCTCACATATAATCAATCCATTACTGAAAATGAATGAACACTCAATATTCACATATATGACAAGTTTTACATAGTATTACAACACAAGATAATGTACTACAATTTCCTCTCATAAGATCATTCATATTCTACTCCTAAAAATAACCTTTACAAGAAGACTCTTGACATTTTATATATAGCTATCTCTTCATCTCCTCAAACTATTCAAGAGATATGACTTGACATATTTTTCATAGGAGAAATATATTTATTGAGTCCTCTATTACAAATATCTAATGATTTATAAATGATAAACATTTACATGAATTATTTTACAAAGTATTTGCAATGTAGTTGTAAGGTACCAAATAATGTAATATATTCCAACACCCCCTCGTATTACATTATTTGGTATGATGTCAATCTTTGATTTTGGTTTTGGTTTTCCAACTATGACTTTGGTACTAAATTTGGATCTTACTTTCTTATTCTAGTTCTTTTCAAAATTTTATCTTTCATATGTGCATATCTGTCATAAAAATTGTAATTGACACCTATCGTAATTTTGGCTTCATTGTTCACTGTTTCTTGTTATGCATTCAATACCAACTATCACAACATTCCCTATTGTAAAATTGATATTAGTGTTCCCTATCACAAAATAACTTTCATAAGCTTGTCTTATAAGTATGATACAATAAGTCCTTCTATTACTTACCCTGTTTCATTACATCCCAATTTAGTACCAACTACTTTTATATACCCTTAAAATTCATTTTTATCCAAATTTTTATGCAATAAGTCATCACAAAAATATTTATCACAACTCAAACCATTACTAATAAATTCTAAATGACTTATATCACCATTATCCTTGTCACTATTTAAATACTTCAAATCATTATCAACATACTATCCATCAACACTAAAAATTTGACCTACATCTTGACCAACAAACTCTACACAATCAAAGCTAGAATTTTTGGTATAAGCAATCTCATGAATACCTTTTGTTTTAAAACACTTGAAACTATCATTATAAAACTTAAAAATATTCAAATCATACTTCTCTAGAGAAATCCATCTAGTGCTATCCTTGTTAACATCAACAATATCTAAATGTTCAAAAAATAAACTATCACTATCATCATTTTTAGCAAATTATTTTCATTATGACCATCACAAATACTGAATATCTTACAAATATTTTTGACATAATTTTTTTATTCATAATAATTTCTTGTATCAACATTTTCAAGAGTATTGTTCAAACCATTAGCGTTTATTTTCTGCACAGGATCACTACACACATCACAATTTGTATTACCACAATCAATATAATCAACACATACACTTTTTCCACAATTTTTGTCTTCACAAAAAATGCTTAAATTCCTTATATCACATGGCGTTTCTATTATCTCACATTTATTTGATGAATATCACTAGTGTCACACTATAGTAGGTCATATAGGTCATGCTTTTCATTTATCACTTTGAGTTTACTACTCAATATTTCATCTTGTTCTTATATAGAATTTTCTTTGCAATATTTTAATGTCAAATTTGTTTTACACATTTATTTTTCCATAAGGAAACATCTTCTTATCCATTTTGGCTTATTATGTAAGTTTTAAAAATTTCTTATGTTACTTGGTGATATTTTTGTTAAAACATAAATATTGTTATATAATTCTTCTCTTACTTGATTCATTTCTTTCATCATGAAATCCATGTGTACTATGTTGTCTCTTTGATGATTTATACTTCTTTGATATTGCATTTGTGATTGATATTTCTCTCATGGAAGTAGTTGATTCAATTGTTTATGAGAAAGTGATGTCATATCTAAGTGCAAATATACCATTTTTGATAGAACCAATGGCTTCAAGCTTTCTTTATCTTTTAATGAAGCATTTTTTACTTCCATTGACCACCCTAAATTCAATTGTTCTACCCTTATCCAATAATTATGACATTGATATTAAGTTATTAGCTAATCCAAGCACATAAATTACATCTTGTAATGTGCATTCAAGAAAATATAGGTTGAGTGAAACATTGCTAATCCATTGAACTTGGTATATTTTATCATCTGTAATTTTTATAGGAATGCTTTTTTTTTAACCCGAAGAGTCAAACCAATACAAATTACCAATCATG
Source organism: Wollemia nobilis (assembly GCA_028583015.1). Classification (NCBI taxonomy): domain Eukaryota; kingdom Viridiplantae; phylum Streptophyta; class Pinopsida; order Araucariales; family Araucariaceae; genus Wollemia; species Wollemia nobilis. The sequence goes on along the minus strand of JAQPPZ010001629.1, from coordinate 2,784,029 downwards.
TGATTACTTGCCCCTGAATCAATATACCAATACTACATTTGAAGTCTCCTTTTTTGTTGTTGAAAGAATGTGGTAGTTTGATCCAATTGACAATGTTCTTTTCAGTGACAAAATTTTCTTTATTTTTGAGTCCTAATAAAGTTTCTCTGTGACAAAATTTTCTCTATTTTTGAGTCCTAATAAAGTTTGGTTCTTCAAACAAATGAGATTTTGTAAGAGGGATTTTTGAAGAAGGCATTATTAGATTTTTTTGTAAATTATTTTCTTTCAATTGTTTTTCTAATCCTTCAAATGAATGTAGAATCCCTTAATTAATATCTATTTTTCCTTTATCTCAATTATTCTACAATTTTCTTGGATAATGGTGATACTAAAGAAATTATTTTAATTGTCAAGTAGAAAAAATTTAGAATCCCTAATTAGTTCACTATATTTTTTTATAGGAATTTAAAAAAATGATATATATTTTTCTTAATATTTTTCCTTCTTTGAAATTTCTTTCCAAGGTTTCATTTTTCATTTTTTTCTCGATTCTCACTTTATGGCTTTGAATAAACAATTTCTAATCGTTGATTCTTCAAAAGTTTCTTGATTCCTCTTAAATTTTTTATAAAAAATATTCCATATTAATTCCTTTTGTCTCCATAATTATTTTCTTTCAATATTTTAATGAACTTAAGAAGCTGAGATAGAAATATTTCATACCTTATAGAGCTTGCTCAATAATTTATCCTTGTATTTGCCTTGAAAAATTATTCTTCAACAATGTACCTTTCAAATATTCCTTTTACAATATGCTTTGCAAATCAAGTACACTTTGTAAAATCAAATGGACTTTAATCTTGGAATGAATTTTCCTTGTTAAAATGAAAGCCAATATTTTCTTTCTCAATTTATCTCTTTCTTTGTTTCTACCTTGACCTTTTATTATGATTATTTTTTTTATCAAATATCCTTCTATTTTATTTACTAAGATAGCAAAATAAAATATTTTAATTTCTTCTCAAATATTCTCCTCTTTTTAAATTTCTTCAAATATTTCCCTTCAAATTAATTCCTTCCAATGAATTTGTTGGCTTTAAAAAAAAATATGTTTATTTTATCATTATTTAATTACCCCCCTTTTAAAAAATCCTTTCTACACTTTATAATATGTGTCTCTTTTTAATATTTATTTCAATAGATTAAATTCACTACATGCCTTTTAATCATGTATTCACTGTAATTAACCTAGGAAAATTAATTGTACCTTGGGCACTCTGATTTTGAAATCCATTATTTCCTTCCAATCTCTAGAATATGGTGCTACTCCTCTAAAAATTCAACATCCCCTGAACTGACATGTCCTTGGGATTTTTATTTTTAATTTCTCCTTCTACCTGTTTTTCCAAAATTGGTCCATCACATTAGGTTAATGTCTTTCGGGTAGTCTTTACAACATATTTTCTAAAAAAAATCCTTCCATGTTTGGTTTTATTTTTGAAGCAAAGGGATTGACTATCTTCAACAATATTTTCCTTTGGAAACTTGCACTCTTCACAGGGATAAAAAATAGTTGTGTTCCCTAGTTATATCTTATGTAGATTATAAACAATGATCATGTATTTCTTTCCTTGGTTATCTTCTCGATTAACATTTTCTCTTTTGCAAGTTATTAATAGGCTTTGGTTATTGCTAAAAATGGGTATGTTTATCTTGGTCTATGTGGTAGGTTTGGACAAATAACAATAGGTTTATCACACAAGACATCTTATTACACTCTCTCTACACTCTCACTTCTCACAAAGAGTGCTTCTTGTACTCTTACTTGTCACTAGTCTAACTTTCTCCCTACACTCTTACTCTCTATAGAGAATACTTCCTAATTACATATTCATAGAAAAATAATTATTCAAAAGTGGACCTACCCTCACAAGAAAAACCTTACAATATTAGATTTTCTATTTTCGAATTCTCCTCTCTCTATCACTCTTTCATTGTAGCTTTTGTCACTATGGCTTACTTAAACTTGTCTTCACCTTGGTTTTCTTAACTAAATCTTCTCTCACCTTGGATTGTTTAACTAAACCTTCTCATGTCATGAATTTGATAGCATTTTTAGCAGCATAATATTCAAACAACCAATTATGGATACAATATAAAGAATACTAAAAGATAATAGAACACAATCTCAAATATAATTAATCCATTATTGAAATTGAATGAAGACTCAATATTCACATATATGACAAGTTTTACATAGTATTATAATACAAGATAATGTACTACATTTTTCTCTCATAAGATCACCCATATGCTGATTCTACAAGCCTTTACAAGGAGACTCTTGAAATTTCATATTCAACTATCTCTTCATCTTCTCAAACTACCCTGGAGATATGACTCTACATATTTCTCATAGGAGAAATATATTTATTGAATCCTTAATTACAAACATATAATGATTACTAACTAAAAAATATTTACATGACTCATATTTATAAAGTATTTTCAATGTACTTTCAAGTACCAAATAATGTAATATACTCCAACACATATGAGTATTTTAATCATATTATATAATACTCAATACCTACCACTACCACTTATCTACACATGTGGTATAAATAAATTTATGATTATATTATAATATTAAGTACAATATTATAATATTAAGTTCCTATCTTGGGTACTTAACATTGGATGACAACCATTTATTGTTTCAAGTGCACTAATTAAGAAGTTAGAGTTTGAAGTTTGGAAGAAATAGGATTTGATGGCACAAGAAGTATGTGCTAAGAGATAGGAGGAATTTTTTGATGATTCACATAAGAAGGAGGTTAATACAGTTGGGAATATTATGTTGAAGTTGAAATTATATGGTTTATTCCCAAGGTACCAAAGATAAAAGGATTAGAATATGAAGGATGAGAGTTTGCTAAATTAGAGGTTTGTATGAACCCCATGTCCATTCTTGTGGTATTAGAATGATGGTTGTTGACATGAGGATTAAATATTGGAACAATTGATGGCACACTTTGATCAGGAGTATAGCTTGTACCTTCCTATTGAGATATAGAAAACTAGCATTATGTTGTAACAATTCCTTAGGTTAGATAAATATGAGTGATGTTCCAAAGAAATTCAAAGGCTTCATCTCCCATTATTTGTGGAAGTGGTGTTGATAGGAGGATTTGAATAAATGAAATGTGAAATTATGCATTAATATTTTCACTTATAGAACCAAAGGATGGATCCAATTGATTTAGATGCAAAGGATTTGAGTTAGGTTGTTGGGGATGGTCTATAAGTGAATCCTCCCCTACAAATATGCTTATGGTTTTATGACATTACCTAAGAAATGTCTCCATAAATTCCCTATGATTCTACAAAAAACAATCCATATGAGTTATGGATTGAAAGACCACTTTCCCATCCTCATAATGGATAGGGTTTGGAGAATACAAAGGTGTAGCAATCTCCCCTTCTTACTTGAAGGTTGGGTCCTAAAATGTGGGGTGGTTATCATGACTATCCATAAGAGAGTTAGGGTTAATGGCTAACAAATGAGTAATGTTATAGGTTAGGTAGAATTTCTTGACCATAGGTTTGAGAAAAGAGAGAATTAATTAGGTTTTAAAGTTTATAGAGTTGATTATAGAAAAAAGAGAAAATATTTTAGCAACATTATATTTTCTTCTCTTGATATACTAGATTTGACCCATATACCTCAAGGGTCTTCTTATATAATGAAGGTCCTGATATACTCGACTCATCTATATATACCCATCAATACATAAGATAAAGTTGATATATGGGTTGCCAAAAATATATGGAAGTGACCTCCTAGATACATGGTCAAGATGGTACATGAGGGATAATAATACGACTCCTTATGACTCCCACTATCCCATTACAATATACTCGCTAGGCATAAGTATGTGTGAAACCCTATGTGGGAAACTAATAGATTGAGATTGCTATATACCCAATATAACCTAGTATCTCATATGGAAGTTACTTAAAGGATAGTAAAGACCCTTAGTAGAACTAGCAATTAGTTATGTTCTTGTTCTCTAGACTTAATGTGATCTAATGTAAATAAATGAGATTAAAGGTATTGATTACAGTTTGATAAATATTTTGATTAATATTTAGCTTGGTCAAAAAATATCTTAGGACCCATGATGGTGTTCATGCTAGCTTCACTAAAATATGATAAAGAGAACAAGAAAAGTGTCATAAAGGACCTCTCCATGATGCTTCTCACTCTTATCCTCACCTCGAGGATAGAGGTAGTTTTATGAGTGTAGAGTCTAAATTTTGATGGATTTTTTTAAGAACACCTATGTTTATCCTAACCGTAATCTATCCATAATGCATCATACAAAAGCAAAAAACAAGGACTAAAACTAAAATGATTTTAATTAGATGATAAAAGCAAATTTAAATTTCTCTTTTAAAGGTATGGGTCCAAGAGAGAAGTAAAAAACAACCTAGATGCAACTATATGCAATTTTTATTTTTGATGATAACAAGATTAGAGATTTAGTTGGTCCCTTAAATGATCATAAGCTAGCTAGTTTATTCTTTTCTTTCATTATTTTAATAAATAAATAGAAAACAATTTTTTTTTTGGAAAACAAAAAAAAATTCTAAAGCCTAAATGCAAAAATAAAAGATATAGAAGGTAGAAAGAACCTGGTTCTTCCATATAGGTAGAGACACTATCAGTCTTGCAAAAGCATTGCTAACACTACTACATCCTAATGGAACTTTCGCTTTCCTAAAAAATAAATACAAAAATAATGGATTAATGGTAAAGGATCCTGCTTGAGTTGGAGGAGAATATCAAGATCCCTTGACCAACATCAAACCCTTGTTTAGATAGGAGAAAAAAATAGAAAAAATAGTAAAACATGGATTAAATGAGCAATGACAAAAGTACCACTAGGATAGTGATAGCACTATTAATGTTTTTTCCTAGAAAATAGTGCTTTTGCTCTTTATGACTGTGTCAAAAATAGGGTGTAATAGAACCATAGGGCTTGCAATCTAACACTTTCACTTTAAAGTGTAGCAAAATGAAAATAAATGTAGTTGAACCCACGCAGAAAGCATACACCTAACTAATGCATCAATTACTATCAAATATTAAAGCATGCAAAATTGACAATAATGAATTCAACAATAAATGACATTCCCTTTTATTAAACTTTGTCAAATTTGATTACATATACGTCCCTCTTAGGGATACTTAATTTTGATACAATCAATACAATTTTGAAAACCCTCTAAATGAGGGGGTGGTCTAATCTGTAGACTTTCCAATAGGACACAAATTGCTCAAGATCAATGGTGACCTTCTTCTCCATGATTAGAGGTATATGCTGCCTTGAATTCCTTGCAAATGGATGGATCCTGTAAACCCTACGTTCAAGAAACAACATGAAACAATTAAAAGCAAAGATGGCCTCTCTTGATGAGGCTTTTTGAGGAATCTTGCATAAAGAATGCTAAAGAAAGCAAATGAAGCATGTAATATATGAAACTATGCAATAAATCATTAAATTGTAGCAAAGTGTAACCACCAAAAAAGCTCACACCCGATGCGTCCTATTGTAATAATTGATAAAAACATAACATGCATACAAGAACAATAAATTGACAACAAATGAATCAAGAAGAAAAATGCTTTATTCCATTGTATTCGAAGTCAAAATCAAATTATAGGTACATCCATCTTAGGGATAATCATTTTGATACAATATTATAATAGGAGTGTGTAATTGTTCCCTCTCAAGGGTAGGTGTGATTTCCAAATGCCTTTCAACATGATACAAACTGCTCTAGGGTGGAGGTTCCCTCTTATTCGTGATGGAGAAGGAACTTGATAGTTGGTTCTCCTTTGAAACTGTTCCCTACGATCAAGAAACAACACAAGAATGTCAAAAAGATAGGCAGCCTCTCATGATGAGGCCATTTTAGGTAAATTGCATAATGACACCATTAAACATGCATAATCAAGAAAATATGAAAAGTGTTTCTAAGCTATGCAAATCGAATCAAGATTCATATAATAGCGTAAATATAAGTAGCAGCTACACTATGCATGGATTAAATGTGTAAAATAAGGAATAAAGGTGCATAAAGAACCATTAATATCCTAATTGAAGCATAAACATAAAGAAGCTAAACTAACCTAATTCTACGGTTAGAAGTCTGCTAAACTGCCATTAAACCATGAAAAAAACTAATCTAATCTAATTAGCTGGACATAAATAAAAAGAGGAAGGTGGTTATACCTCTACTGCAAACCGTAGATCTGGTGAGAGGTTTGCACTATAACCCGTGGCTGAAAGCCGCAGTTAGCACTCTGATAGGATTAGCCTCAATTCCAAGGGTAATGGGCTTGACCTCCTTGTCCAATTGATGTTCAAGGATCGCCTTCGATGTCCTTCTGACAGGTTTGGTGGTTGAATCACTGTGATGAGCCTTCGTTTGCCCGAATTTACGTTTCTTGGTTCTTTTAGGCTCCTAGAACTTCCATGGAAAATTAATCTTTGGGTGAATAGCAAAGTGGCCTTCGAATGCATGAATTCAGTATGCAAGTCAATAGGGCTTCGTTGCTCACTTGATCAATTCAATATCTATCAATAATTCATCAATGCTTCGCTATACAAATCATCTATATATTCTCCCCATTTGGAGGGGGTACTTATAGGATGCCCTAGGACTAGGGGTGGCTTCTTGGAGAAGCCAAGATCAAGAAGTGGTTAGGAAAATTAGAATGGAAGCCTCTAGAATATTCCATATATTAACCACCTTCTTCTAGATCAAATGGTTGTTCCAACCGATTTGGCTCGGATTGAAGGCCAATTGAACTTCAGTTAAAACCGTAGGTCACAACTATGGCCTAGACTGTAAACCATAGGTCTCAGCCGTAGTTTAGCTATAAACCATAGGTCTGGGCTGCGATTTAGATTGAATAGGCCAAGGAGCCCAAATTGAGTGGTTAGAACCACTGCTCTATCTTGGATTTTGTACAAGATCTTCCATATGGTCTTGTAGCATGTCCATATGAGTATTCGCCCTCGACATGACTCATTTTAGGTGTCTACATATTCATATTTTGAGATGTGTTGTGAGTTTTAACATCACAGAGAAAAAATAGACCTCCTAAAATGATGCCAAAGATTCTATGATGATCATTAGTCAGATCAACATTGGATGCCCCAGGTCCAACAAAAGGATGTGCATCTTGGAATCATTGCTTCCAAATGTTTGGAGGCTTAAAATTGAAAAGCTTGCACTCACCATCAGTCATTTGGGTAAATTTTGATGCTACAATAGGAATTAGGCCTATATAACCGAAAGGAGATGAGATACAAACAAATTATCATATTTGTTATTTTTCCCAAGCAAAGGGGTAAGCTTATGATAGTTGTTGACAATGATTCGCAAGGACGAATGCAATTTTGACAAGATCAAGGGATCTACAATTTTAGGGATCTTCTATTGATTTTTATTATGATTTGATATTATGACTACCCCCTCAAGCGACGAGTCGATGAGAGTAATGATAATGAATAAAATGACGATGTTGCTTGACCACCATGGATAATATGAACAAACTTAGATTTAAGTAAATTAATGCACTTGCTAGGCCTGGTTTAGCTTCTGATTCCAAATGTTAATAGTATTTGCACATTTCTATCCCATGGAGCAGTCGGGCTGTAATAGCCATCTTAGGGAATTGAATTGATACAAATCCAATCAGATTTGTGTTGAATCAAATTATCGATGATTTGTTGAAAAGGTGTCATAGAAGACATGACATGAAATGCCTCGTTCCCGTGGAGCAGTCCAACCACGAAGGCCTTCTTAGGATTGAAAAGAAGCATATCATATCAACGATGACAATTTTACCCCAAATTTTCTTATGGTAATTTACTCATCCTGTCGGATTGCATGGATCGCAAGTCGCTGCAACCGCCAAGTGTATAGGGTAAATTACTGAATACAAGGCGCATTTGGTTTTTTAATTATTTGATTTTTTTGAATGTTTTGAATTATGCTTTAAGATTATTTATTTGGCTGGAAGGTACGTCGCTCCATAAAAGTATTTTCATAGCCATGACCTCAGTTGAATGTACTTTATAATCTCAGCTAGATTTTTGATTTTTAATTGGATCTCGATGCTTGATTATCACCAAATTTCCAAATTAATTAATTTTATTGAATTCTGACCCAATGGGAGGCATTAATTTATCTTTTTTTCTCTTTCCATGGTGGGATTTTATAAAATTGCTTTCCAATTGCAAACTGTGACTAGGTTCTACGATTCCCATTTGCAATTTTGGGAACCACGGCTAGGGCCTACGGTCCGCATGAAACATGAGAGGCCTATAAAAAGTCCAATTTTCAAATGTTTCTCATTATTCCCTGATAGTGACTTACAAATCTAGAGCTTTGAAAGTGACAGTTGAGAGCTCACCTGAAATATACCAAACTTTACCCACACACCTACTCACAACACGATGGTAGAGCACGGGCAGGCTTCTTTGAGTTGCGGTGGACGAGGTGAGGGCAAGGTAACTCAAAAACCAAGACCTCGCATACATTACCACTAAAAATGAACCCAATTAAGTAATTGATAAATCAATTTCACTAAATTGTTGGCAATGAACCTCACCTTAGGCTAGGGTAGCTTAGGTTTTAATTTTTTTTTCATTTTTGGTCGTAGTACCGCACCGGGCGGGATCTCAATCAGAGACCACAAGTACCAGCTATGGTTAGCATTCAAAATCCCAATGATCAAATTTTTATCGCATGCAGACCGTAAGGTTGACCTGCGGTTCACCAACTTTAATTTTTTCTAAGTTTTAAAAGGCAATTAATGTCATTTAATGCATTCTTGACCTGTCTGAATAAAAATTTTGATTTTTAGGCCTACATGATGACATGTTTTTGCAATTTTATCATTTTTTAACTATTTTTGATGATTTTTAGATCAGTTTTAAATGTTTTTGCTTGTTTTAGTTAGATTTTTTCTTATATTATGTTATTTATTTCAAAGGTTGACCTTTAGAGCTCGAGAGCCTAACATTCTTAAGGCTCTCCATGGAGAGCTCACTGCTAGTGAGCGAGAGTGGTTCAAAGCTATCGGCTTTGGCTATGTATTGGATCTACCCACTATCAAGGTAGATCAGGCCTATTTGATTGCATTGGCCCGACGCTGGAATGCGTGGACCAACATATTTCACCTACCTACAGGTGAAATGATAGTTACCTTGGAGGACATATACATGATCTTTAAGATCCCCATTTATGGCAATGCCATCGTCTCTTCTACTTCTAGCGCTAAGGAGTCCGTATGTTATGCCATATTCAGTTCCCAAAGCGAGGAGGATCAGCACGCCATTGACCATAGAGGGGTTCACATCGGCTATTGGTAGGGGAAGAATATCTTCTCTGTGCACGAGGCCATTTTCATGCACCTGGTGGTGCAAGTTGTACTTCCAGAATCCTTGGGCATGAGGATTACCTAGAACCTTCTAACCACTATGCACAGAGTTGTTCAGACCTCCATATGATAGCCACTACTCCTAACTTATGGGAGTACTCTACTGTGCCAACTGTATCGAGAGCTATACCAGATTACTAACCAAATCCATCAAGGGATTAGCTACAGTCTACTTCTTCAAATTTAGGACTCGCAGCACATCACGATAGAGCATCCTAGGGATCTACCCCTGCATATCATAGATATTGATGATACCCACCAATTCTACGCTACCTACTAGCCTTGGGAGGAGGAGGGCTTTCATAGCAAGACCCATGCTGGCGATGTCCAACATTATATTACATAGTTTGTAAGACACAGGCCAAATGATGTCGAGTGGTAGCCCTACATGGAGTGTCCTGACTGGCCTGAGACTGGTAAGTGACTTTTATAGGCTCATCGAGATAGATGGTTACTCGATTGGAAGGTCGAGATCAGAGAGTACCAATTTTTCTCTTGCATCCTACGTCATTTCAGCATGGTGCAAGATATATTAGAGATCCCATTTGTCTATAGGCACTTGGATTTAGAGAGGGATCTACCATGGATCTAGCCTCTGGCTCTAGGGGATGCTCTAGATGACTTCCAGGAGACTGGAGTTGATAGAGCTGTGACCACTACAGAGTATGATGAATGGTGTTCTATGTTTTTTTGGTATGAGATAGGGTCTCTAGGCTGAGTTGCAGATTAGGTAGGGGTAGAGGTGGATCCTGATGGGTGCAATGTGCACCAGTAGATAAAGGGAAGTTGGGGCATAGAGGCTACAAATGAGGAGGCTCTTGAGGTTGACTCTAATGAGGAGGCTCCTAAGGAGTGTGAGGTCCCTCTTGGCAACGTAGAGAGACTACTCTTAACACAGGTGGATGACCTAGAGAATCAGTTAGGGTGATTCCAGACATAACAGAGAGAGCAGGATACTACTATAACTATTATGTAGGCACAATTGACTGACAAAGATCGTTGATTGATGTAGGTAGAGTAGTGGATTGCTAGCTTGACAACACCGGCTATAGCAATAAAGACCCAGGTTGGTGAGCTCACCAGTGCTCGTGATTTGGTATTGGCAGAGAGGGATGCAAAAATATCAAAGAGAGATATACTTAGGGCATAAAGGGGGGATCCTCCACCCTCTTAGGTGATTATGGGGCCTTTGATGGCACCAAAAACAACACTACCAAGTGGCTGGGATCCTATGGTAGAGATCCAGTACTTGTAGGGTTTGCTAATGAGTACCAATTATAGGCACGCATCCAGGGTTGCTCAGGTGGACCAGCTAGTTGGATATATATAGATGTTAGGTGCAGAGGTTCCCAAGGATCCATATGCTCCAGAGCCCCAGTGGACTAGATCCAGGACTACAGTATAGTATACTGCTAGCTCGAGCCATCACACCCATCAGAGTGAGAGGACACACAGGTCCTCTAGTACACATGGCGGTAGTAGTCACACCAGGACTAGGGATGTCGGGTAGTCTACTAAAACATATAGCCATAGGTCCCGGTGCACAGAGGTGCCCATTGCACAGGTCGCAATTGGAAAAGTGCTAGGCCTCTTCGGGCTAGGTGGTACTCAGGGCTCTCAGCAGGGTCCACAGTAGACAGTAGGGTAGTAGGAAGAATAGGCTCCTGAGCACAGTACTGAGGGAGGCAGTGAGAGATTCGATACAGGGGGAGTAGACAAGAGCTAGAGTTCTATTGTTATAGGATACATTTTTGATACATATCATTTTTGGTGTAAGGTCGAGGACCTACACATTTGTATCCTGCGGGTATTTTTGTACTCCCTATGTACTCTAAGACACATATTTATATATGATATGACTAATCATGGCTCATTATTGTGTACTCATGTATTTTTGATTTTATGTTTATGCGATGCACATGGCTGCAATGCTTATGTTATGCGAATGCTATATGATGTGATGTATGGATGACACACACTAGATAGCTACTTGATTTATGATGATGATATGCAGTGATCTAGATGCTTAGATGTGTTTTTGTGATGGATGCATATGGATGCGATGCTCTTTTCTTAACGCATATTTGATATTGCTTTCTTGTATGCATTAATGTATGTAATGATTTATTTACATGATGGTACTGTAATGATTAAAGCATCCATCACAAAAACCTGTAATGATTAAAGCATACAGGTTCCCAAGGAAAGCAATACAAATATGCATTTAGGTTCCCAAGGAAAGCAATACAAATTTGCAAATATGTTTATCAATCTAATGGATTATGCCACAAGATGTGTAAAAATCATGACTGTAATTGAAAATACTTAAGATAAGAATTTAATAAATTAATCACCCATATATGAAATGCAATGGTATGCGATGTTTATGATACGAATGATATAACGTGTCATTCAATTTTATTTTGTAAATTTGAAAAATGTGCATGATATAGTCAGTGGCCATCTAAATATTATTTCTAATATCCATCCGGTATTTATCCTATATGTTGATTGTGCTTTATATAATGATGTATCATGGATTCGATACTTTGCAATTTGATGATTTATATGGTTGCAATATTTGACATTTTGTTGCTATGGGAGAAATTTTGAGGTTTTCTAAGAGACTCAAACACCCTAATAGACTTATCAAAAGTTGCATACTAACCACACTAGACTTTTGAGATAAAAGGCTTTCGCTAGGATATGCCCTAACTGTTCATTATCCCTGTGTGTGCACATGATTATTTTAAGATAAGACACGAGCATTCCCCGATGTTAGGCGGAATTATTTCAGCCCATTGCTAAGATAGGGGTTCCAAAAATGTCTTATCCAATATCAAGTTTACATTTTAGTTGGAATAAGCCACTAGGCAATGCAGGACACCTGAAGCTAGCTCTTCCACATTCAAACATTGATCTTGTTCATAAGTGAGGTGCTAATGTGTCAGATATATCATCATGCGTAAGGTATAGTAGTGCTGATAATTCCAGGGATTTAGGCTCATTCCTTTCTATCCTTCAATTTTTGGGATACTTGCTCATATGTAGTGAAGCAAGGGAGTCGATTCCATCTTCTTTTTGAACTATCTTTGGATATTCATTTGATCTCTCTTTGAACTAGATTTTGGATCTTCATTTGATCTCCGCTCGAACTTTTGATTTATGATCTTCATTTGATCTTGAATTTTTGGCATTATACATTTGATAATTTTCTTCAAAAAATTTCCTTTGGGGGGATTTACTTGGAAAAAATATTTCTAGTATATCGATTGAGAATATCGATCTTATGATATCAATATGGGATATCACTCTGGGGAGTCGATCTATGATATCGATCTAGGGTATCAATCATGAGGATTGATGTGGGATATCTCTTTGGGATATTACTCATTTTATCGTAAGAAAGGGATTCTAAATAGGGAACTAACCTATCCTTTTGCCAACTACCAATATTTCCCATATCGTTCACACAGAGGGATAAGCAAGAATAACTCTTTTCACTTCAGGATACCCGGTCCTGCTTCACGACTTTCATCTTCCCCTAGTCCTTGTTAGGATTGTTTAAATTTGTTGATTAATGATAGGCTTATGATATGCTAAGGGCTATACTAACTGAACCTTAGCTACAAAAACAAAGCAAGATTTCTACCAACTCTTGATAAGACCACTAGGTATGGCTGAATAACCGAAAAACCCTAGTATATATCCATAGAAACATTACAGGTTGTGTTAAAAAAACACAATTACTCACATGAATGATGGATCATGATAAATGCAGGGATGCATGATTTAAACACAAACATGGCATCATTTGTAAGACTGACAAACACAATGCCTTCTATTACAGAATATAACAGATGATGAATGCCTATATGCAATACAGTAATGCAGCGAATGCATGTGTGAATGCAAAATTCAAATGCAAATGCAAATGTTTTTGGATTTTATGCTTTACCATTTTTTTTGGATTTTATTGATTTTATAATTTTTATGGGTTTTGAGCCTCATAATTGACCAAATGACGAGTACATGCCTCTGGAGCCTTTGGATTGACCAAGAAATTTTTAAGAATCCTTGGAGCTTTTTTTAGGATTGACCAAAGGGATTATGGGTACCTTTAGGGCATTTTGGGATGACCAAGCAATTTTGAGAATCCTTTGAGCCTTTGGGGTTGACCAAGTAGTTTTTAGAAACTCTTGGTGCCTTTTGAGTTTGACCAAAGGGATTACAGATGCCTTTGTAGCTTTTTAGGATGACAAAACGATTATAAGTAAATCCTCAGGGCTTTTAACTGACACGACCAAGCAGTTTCAGGAACCCTTGAAGGCTTTTGGGATGACCGAGCAATTTTGACCAAATCCTCGAAGCTTTTGAGGTTGACCAAAGGGCTTAAAAATGCTTTTAGAGCCTTTTAAGGTTGACCAAAGGGCTTATAGATGCCTTTGGAGCTCTTAGGATGACCGAGCAGTTACAAGCAACTCTCGAAGCCTTTTACTATGCTCTTCAAGCATAAAACGCCTTAAGATGGATGATGTTGAGAGGTTCAGGCTCTTCAACACCCCTGATGAGGCCTGGAAATGCCTCAATCATAACATGTTTTGTACACTAAAAATGCCTATAAACTCTTATGTTTTATCTGATATGTTAGTTAAGTTGATTTAATATCTTGTATATTAACCATTTTGCATGATCAATGTATTTGAGATATTATATGCTTGATTTTACGGCTTTTTGCATAGTTTTGTGTTCTTTTTGTTATGATTTGCTACAATGAGATATGCTTAGAATAATAGCAGCATTTCACTAATCATATTCTGATTTGTTTCAAGCATTTACTTCACCTAAATCTGGCAACAGTGCAAGCAAACTGTTCTTGTGCAACAAAAACTGGTCTTTCCCATATAAATTCCAGCCAGCTGTCCATAAATAGCAAGGCATGGAATTCACATGAGAAAAGGGATGAAGACCATTAGAATTTGATCTTAGGAGATAACCCACCTGAGAGATGTAGAAGAAACCAATGGAAAGCATACATTTGTTCATTCCGAAGCATCTTCGGAATGAACAGATATCTTTGGAATGAAGAAAACACAGCATCTTCGAAATGAGCGGATCTTCGGAATGAAGAAAGCAGCGTCTTCAGAATGAGCGGATCTTCGGAATGAAGCATGCAGTATCTTCGGAATGAGCGATCTTCGGAATGAGAATGCAGTATCTTTGGAATGAGCGATCTTCGAAATGAAAACTGCACTGTCTTCGGAATGAAGCCACTTATCTTCGGAATGAAGAACAGAATGTGTTTTTGACCTTTTTGACCGATTTTTGAAGGCAAAAAAAGGGAAATAAAGGTTGGAAAAAGTAAAGAGAAATATCCTCCATCTGTATTTGCCGTCATTGCCGACCAAATCCATCATTAAGGGAAAGATCAGGTTTTAGTCCTCTTCTAGGATAAAACCAGAATTTGTTGCAGCATTTTAGGATTAGATCTTTTGAGATATTCTTTGTTTGTAATCAGATCATAGGATAGCTATAAATATTGCTCCCATTCAGGTTGAGCTATAGAGAAGGAGGTAGAGAAATAGTAGATAGATAGAAAATAGAGTAAGGAAGCTAAATACAGAGTATAACTAGGAATTGACTGTTACAGTCCTGTAACAGTTTTTCAGCAGAATTCTTGTAATCATGTCTTTTGATCAATAAAGTGCACCAGTTCTATTTCAATTTACTTGTAAATGAGTGTGATTAAGATTTAGAAAGAGAGAGACTTACACCTTCTTCTGGACAAAGAGGTGGCCACTTCCGGACCTAGGAGGAGGACTAACGGAACAGGGTTTTATTCGATTTCTGTCTGCACAGAATGAGTTGCAGAACTTGTTATGTAAATTGCTTGTGAATAAGTTGACAATATTGCGGTATTAGTTCATTCATGTTAAAATAAATCTTGTGCTTAATGTTTTAGTTGCAATCTTACTTTCAACCAAGCTTTCACTTTATTTTCAGAACTATTATTTCCAAAATTTACTGTTTTTCAGCAATTTCCTGCATTTTTGTGTTTTGCTGTCAAAATCTGAACAAAGGATTGACAACCTTCTGATATAGAATTTTGATATTTTTATTTCCACATTAGATCTAGACTTTATTTACTACAAAAGTAATTAGATTTCCTTTCTGCAATTAGGATCAGACTTTCAATTTTGCAACTGTTAATTCTGCAGTATAATTAGGTCTCATTCTGCAATTGTAATTAGGACTTCATTTCTGTAGTTAATGATTAGTTTCCAATTCTGCAACTTAGATTAAGATTTAATTCATGCAATTTAGAGATAGGAATGCTCCAAAACCCCCCACAAAATCGGTTCCACCAATAAAGACTTGTTGCCCTAGATTGACCTAAGTTATAGCTGTTTCACTTCTTCTTTCGTAGATAGCCTTGTACACTGCCCTGGATTGACAGATTCTTTGAGAATTAATGATGGTATAACGACTACGCATCATTTTGGCACCATTTCCGGGGATATAGTGTTGCCAGAAGAAAACAAATAGTCCAATAGCTGTAATCAGACTAAACTGTGAACATTCAGGTTAAAATCTGAATATAATAGCAGAGTAAGATAACAACTATTGACTTAATTTATGTCATTTAGGAGTAAACATGAATGAGTAAGTCTAGGGAGACCCCAAAGGATCCATGGCTTGTCCCATTAAGGAGATCTTCACGCCTAAGGGGTGAATCACCTGTGTTTGAACTACCTGAAAGACTGATAGAAAAATCACCAGTCTCACCATCAGTAGAACATTTTGAGAAAGGAAAATCACCAATTGTATCAACAGAATATCTTAAGGAAGATAATTCATCAGACTCATCAACAGAAAAGCTTGGACCTCTTGAGAGAAAAATTTGGGAAGCTTTAACTTCTCCTAGGAAACAAGAAACTATGGCAGGCAATGTAGATGGCCAGCATGGCTATGTTCATAATGAAGGGGATGATCAGGATGTGCTCCAACCGTCCAGAACATTTGAATATCCTATTCATCTGAATCCAACACAAAACTCTCCCATGAAGACCATTTCACCTTCAGTACTTCCCACCTTCCGAGGTGTTGTATCTGAAGATCTCGACCAATTTTTGTTTGAATTCAAGGTAGTGTGTCGGACTTATGATTATATAAATGACAATAAAAAACTTAAGGTTTTTCCCTCAACTCTCAAGGATTCAACATTACGTCTGGTTCATGAGCTTAGAGCCAAATTCCATAAGAACACGGGATCAAATGGAGGCTGTCTTTTTAGACAAATATCGGGAATACTGCCGTGTAAGGAATAGAAAGGATGAGTTATTTAGAATCAAGCGAGGAAGATGATGAGACCTTGGAAGATTACCTTGATAGGTTCTCCTTTGTTCAAAGGAGATGTGGACTAGTAGAACCAGAATTGTGTAAAACTATCTTTTTGAGAGGATTGCAAGATGAATCCAGAGAAGTTCTGGATTTAATGGGAAAAGGGGATGTAACCACTCTCAGTAATGAGGAGATTATGGATCTCTACAGGAATTACTCTCGCACTAAGCGAGAGAAGAAGAAAAAACCGCACAAATGGCATTGATGTAAAGGACCTGATAGAGGAACTAGCAAATTTCAAAACTGATATCCTAGTGCATCTAAACACTACTTTAGGGGAAATCTCTGCAAAAGCTAAAAATACAGAACCTTTGGCAATTTATTGCCCAAGATGTAGAAGTAAACATGCTTTCCGGGAATGTCCTTTGAATAAAACAACCATCTCGGCCATTTGTAGTATCTCGTTCAAAAAGGCATTCAAGCGATCAATGCCACCTGCTACCACAACTCAAAATCGTGTTAGAAAACCAGACTGAGGAACTCGACTATATTGGACCAAAACAAGGGGGAATTTCTCTCAATATCAAAATCCCCCTCGTTTTCCTACAAATTGGGGGCATAATCCTGGTACTATGCCTTGGGGACAATGAGAACCACCCCAACGTCCTTGGAATTATCCTCAATGGACAAATTCCCAAGAATGGCCACAATCAAATTGGAGTAATCCAGCATGGAATCAGAATCAAAACAACCCCTCATGGAATCAAAACAATCCAGCTTGGAATCAAAATCGGACTAATCCACATTGGGTGCAAAACCAACCACAATGGAATCAGCAATACCGAGTCCTATCCAAGGCGACAAAGGAATCAAGGTCAAACTCAGCATTTGTTGCCTGCACCTAATCAAAATTTTCAAGAAAAATAGCAAACACAAGCAAGTGAAGCAACCTCAATTGCCAGCTCGACCAGTCACTAATCCCAATAGTGTAAGACGGACACCTCCTGTCTATGTGGCTGAAAGTCGAAGAAAATATTGAAATTAATGTTCTTGATTGTAGTGATATTCAACTCCGTTCAGGAAAAGTTGTACCTGAACCAGTTTTAATGGAAACCAAAGATAATGAAGAGCAAGAATCATCAGAATCAGAGAGAATTCAACCAACAAAAGAAACAGAAAAATTGGATCCAACAATAGAAAAAGAGACACAAGCAGAACAATTACCAAGGATAGTTCCATATCTTGAAAGACTTAATGCAATACCAAAATTTTTGAGTCGGAATTGGTCAAAGAACTCAAAAAGTTGACTATCTCATTGCCCTTATTGCAAGCCATTAAGGAAATACCGGAAATCAACGATCCTATCCAAAATTTGTGCATTAAAAGAGCGAGGAAGAAAGAAGAAAGCATTCCCCAAGGCATGCGGAGTTGAAGGGAAGATAGGCGATCTCTTATCCGGAAAACTACTACCTCCAAAGTATAGTGATCCAGGAAGCCCAGTTATCACGGTCACCATAGGTTCGAGTACCAATATCAAATGTTTTAGTGGATCTAGGAGCTGCAATAAATGTCATGACTAAAGATACAATGGAACGATTACTGACTCAAACATCTCAGCCCCACATTTACGAGTTTTAGAAATGGGTGATAGGTCGGTAGCAAAACCTGAAGGAATCATTGAAGATGTCCCTATAGAAGTTTCTTCTTTGGAATTCCTACAGATTTTCTGGTTTCTGACCAAGAAATTCAGCACATGGATATCCCATTATTTTGGGAAGACCTTGGCTTGCAAGCTGCAGCAGACCTTCATAGGTCGTAGATCCGGAAATATGACTATTTCAAATGGTATTGAGCTGAAACAAATTTCTTTATATCCTCCTGCAAAACCATCTAGCAAATTTTCAGGCCAGTTATGGTTTTCTGACTCAGATGAAGAACCAGAAGAGGTCATTTCTACACTAGCTACCTTAGTAGTAAGAGAACACACAGAAGACCTCAGTGACACAGAAAACTTAGAAAATGAAACAATCTTGATGAATGTTCTGCATGAACAAAGTTTAGAAGGGGAAGCAACAAATACCCAACAATTGATAAGTAATGAGGAGAATCAAAAATCTGAAGATGAATCATCTGTGCTATCACAAGGAAACTCTGTTTCACTATCACATGGATGGCACCATCATCTGATTTTTCCTTCTCACTATTCCATACAAGAAATGCTTCCCTCAAGCAGCAATGAAACAGAAACTGCTTCGTTTCTCCCATCTCAGCAATGTCCTCTTAATCCCTTAATCACCAAGTATGAAGGAGTGAATTCAGTCCTTCTAAATACAAAACAAATAGAAGTCCAGCCAGGAAAATTTTTGAATATCTACGACCAGCTTACTAGGGAAGAGGAAGAAAAATTGATAGTTGTTTTGCAAAAGCATGTTCATGCTTTTGCTTGGAACTACAAAGATATGTCAGGAGTTCATCCTGATATATGTACCCATAAGATCTATACCGAAGAAGTCAAGCCAGTCAGACAATTTCAAAGAAGATTGAATCCTGCCTTAAGAGATATTGTGAAGGAAGAAATTGAAAAACTCCTGGAAGTAGGATTCATTTACCCAATTTTTGATAGTCAATGGGTTTCTCCATTGGTAATAGTTCCTAAGAAAAATGGAAAAATGAGAGTATGTGTAGATTACAGAGAATTGAATAAGGTGAC
Source organism: Wollemia nobilis (assembly GCA_028583015.1). NCBI lineage: Eukaryota > Viridiplantae > Streptophyta > Pinopsida > Araucariales > Araucariaceae > Wollemia > Wollemia nobilis. The sequence goes on along the minus strand of JAQPPZ010001629.1, from coordinate 2,764,473 downwards.
ATACAAAGACCATTTTCCATTACCTTTCATAGATCAAGTGTTAGATACTCTTCTTTGGAAAAAGATACTTTTGTTTTCTTGATGGATTCGGTGGGTATAATCAAATTCAGATTGCACGAAGATCAAGAAGATCAAGAAAAGACAACTTTTACATGTCCATGGGGAACATTTGCCTATAGGGTTTTACCTTTTGGTTTGTGTAATGCCCCGACAACTTTTCAACGAGCAGTCCTAGCAATTTTTGCTGATCTGACCACCAAAAGTGTTGAAATTTACATGGATGATTTCACGGTATGTGGACAAACTTTTGATTTTACATTGGAAAATCTTGACAAAGTCTTAACTCGTTGTGAAACATACCACTTATCCTTAAATCCAGATAAATGCTTCATGATGATGAAGGAAGGGATAGTTCTTGGTCATCACATCTCTCCTGAAGGGATCCAAGTTGATCCAAAGAAAGTTGAAATTATCAAGAACCTCCTTCCTCCTAAAACTCAGACTAATGTCAGAAGTTTCCTAGGACACATTGGTTTTTACCGCAGGTTTATTCCCAACTTTAGTACAATAGCCAGTCCACTGTTTGCCTTATTGACTAAAGATTCTGAATTCTCCTGGACTGCAAAGTGTCAGGAAGCATTTGAAGCTCTGAAAGAGAAATTGATAACTCCACCTGTGCTTAGAGGACCTAATTGGACATTACCATTTCACATTCAAACTGATGCCTCCAATACAGCAATTGGAGCAGCATTAGGACAAATTGATAATGGTGAACATTATACCATCTACAACATTAGCAAAAACTTGACGAGGAGCGAGAAAAAAATTATACAACAATTGAGAAAGAATTCCTAGCGATGATTTATGCCATCAACAAATTCAGGCATTATATCACAGGTTATCAAATATTTATTCACACAGATCATACAGCCATTAAGTATTTGATGAATAAACCTATGGTAAGTGCAAGAATTATTCGTTGGTTGTTGTTGTTGCAAGAATTTGATATTACCATAATCAACAAACCAGGAAAAGCTAATGTTGTAGCAGATTTTTTGTCCAGGTTGCGGAACACAGATGAAGGGGAATTAGTTGATGACACTTTTCCTGATGAAAAACTATTTGCTATATCAGTTCAATCACCTTGGTTTGTAGATATAGCCAATTATTTGGCCACAGGGAAAGTTCCTCCACATTTCACCTCAAAACAGAAAAAACAATTGATCAAACAGAGTTCTTCTTTTGAGTGGATTAAGGGTATGCTTTTTAAGTGCAGTCCTGACCATGTGTTACGTAGGTGCATCCGAAAGGATGAAGTGTATGATATCCTTAGAGCTTGTCATGATGAACCCTCGGGTGGACACTATTACGTAAAAAGCACGGTTAGAAAAATCTTAGGGATAGGATATTATTGGCCATCTCTTCACAAGGATGTGAAAAAGTACACGAGGCATTGTGATGCATGCCAAAGAATGGGGAAACCCACTCATACAAATGAGATGCCTCTGCAGCCTCAAATGGTTTTAGAACCATTTGAGAGGTGGGGAACTTGATTTTGTAGGACCTATTGATCCACCTTCTCAAGGAAAGGTGCATATTCTAGTATGCACCGATTACTTGACAAAGTGGGTAGAGGTGCGTGCTTTCAAACATGCTCGTGAAGAGAAGGTCATTGATTTCTTGTATACTCAGATTTTTCAGAGATTTGGAGCTCCACGGTCTATCACCACAGACCAAGGACCCCAATTTGCATCCAAAGTCATAAAAGTATTTACGAATTGTATGAAATCAAACATAGGAAATCATCACCTTACCACCCACAAGCAAATGGCCAGGTTGAAGTAACAAACAGAGAACTAGAACGCATCTTGACAAAAACAGTAGCTTTTCATAGGAAAAATTGGCTAGACAAACTACCTAAGCGGTTTGGGCCTACAATACTACTTGGAAGTCCACTACTGGATTCACACCTTATGAACTAGTCTTTGGTAAAAAGCCTCTCTTACCTATTGAATTTGAGCTACTAACATTATGCACATAGACTGGAAATTGGAATTGACTTGTTGCAAGCACAAATAGACAGGATTCTGTAGCTGAATGCATTGGATAAACTTAGATTGGATGCTTTGCACAAAACTGAGGTAATTCAGGAGCAGAGGAAGTTGTGGCATGACAGTCACATTCAACAAAGGAAACTCCAACAAGGAGATTGGGCTTTACTGTTCGATTCTCAATATGAGGACTTCCCTGGAAAACTGAGAACTAGATGGTTGGGACCTTACTGGATTGAAGAGGTATTCAACAATGGAGCAGCTCGTTTATCCCCCATTGATGGGTCACGAAGAAAGTTGGTAGTGAATGGACATCGCCTCAGGGTATACCATACACCTCTGACTAAAGAAGAATTCTTGCAGACAACTTGATAGTTTGGATACACAGCAGGTGGAAGAGAATCCTTCTTCCACTTCAAAACAATCAACATGATCAGTGGATTTCAAGAAAATAGAAAATACAAAAAAATCAAAAAAATAGAAAACAAAAAGATGAATAAATTATGAGTATGAATTCCTTCATGGGCATGGTTTCAGGGGAAATCATGAAATTCCTTCATGGGCATAGTCAGGATCAAGAAAAAAAAAAAAAGAAAAAAAAAGAGAGAAAAGGAGAGGTAAAAATAAAAAAAATGGGGAAAATCAAAAAAAAAAAAAAAAAAAAAGAGAGAAAAATGAATAACTCAGCAGTGAAAACCTTTTTAAGGCACTACTGGGTTGGTATGCATGAAAACCAGTTTTCTGGCATGCATAACCTTGAGAAATTTTTGAATCATCATTGTACAAATTCACCTAGTGCACTTGTTTTGAAATGTTGTAGAAAATCTCAGTAGAATATCAACAAAAGCAGTCATTCTTCAAAGCTGGCATTAACTATTTTTATCAGGTATATATTTCTTACATTTCTTCATTGTAAAATGATTGGTATATAGTATGTGACAATTAACCATTAGCATAAAAGGTATTCATAAGAGTTGGCATACTTAAAAACATGTTTTAAGAATGATAATATTGATTTATGCCTAATCTTCGGAACAAGAATGCCAAAAACAATACTTGTTGTATTATCTTCGGAATGAAATTGTCTTCAGAATGACAGCAAAATGAATGTTGCACTTTATCTTCAAAAAGAAACTTTGTCTTCGGAATGACAATTTGTCTTCAGAATGAAACTTGGTCTTCAGAATGACGATTTGCTGCATCATCTTCGGAATGAAGATTTGTCTTCGGAATGAAGATCTATCTTCGGAATGAAGGTCTGTCTTTGGAATGACGATTTACTTTCACAATACAGCTTGATCTTCGGAATGAAGATCTATCTTCGAAATGAAAATTCTGCAAAGAGGATTTGTCTTCGGAATGAAGACCTGTCTTTGGAATGAGGTCATAATCTTCGGAATGAGGATTTGTCTTCGGAATGAAGACTTGTCTTCGGAATGAGGTCATAATCTTCGGAATGAAATTTCGTTTGCATTTTCGGAAAGAGCATTTCCACGTGGCATCCAAGAAAATAAGATACGACAAAATTAAGATTTTTTCTTAGTTGCATGCGAAGAAGGGACACGTGTCAATCAGCACATGGTCTATTTTTGCACTCATTGGAAATACGAGAGAATCTGCAACCATATGCCACCAGTTTTAATGTCAATTAACATGCACGTGAGAATATACAAAACTGATGATGTGGATCTGATGGCAAGGACATCCATGCAATTATCAATGAACATGTGTACAGAGCAGAAGTAGATATGTGTGCCATCCTTCTTTTCGAAGACGTGTTACGAGGTACAGTGCACAGAATACGGCTCATTCCGAAGAAGACGAAGAAGAAGGAGAAATAGGGCAGCGAAGGTTCTAAACTCTGCAAATTAGCAACAAGAAATAACCAAAAAATCTTGCAGTAGGACAGCAACCGCAGTGTACAAGTTTTAAACAGAGAAAAATGGGACGCAAGATCAGAACAGAACCTGCAGATACCAATTTCCTCTGAGAAAATCTGGCAGTTGTGCAGATTTTTGAAGACGGAGGGTTTATGACATTTCTGGACAAATTCAATGGGTCTTCAGAAGATTTAGCTGGCATGTTTGCCCACACATTCAGAAACAACCGAGCACATGTCAACGACATGTCTATTGAGGTAAGCCCTAAAATTTTAAGTCAAATTACAGAGCTGCCATTAGAGGGAATTTCAATTACTAGATCTGGCAAGAACACATTGGCAAATGTAGTTAATCAGTTTGTAGAAGAGAATGATAGAGAACCTAAATATTTAACCCATAACAACACATGCAAGGGGTTAAAAAGGGCTAGCCTGCAAGAACCCTGGGATGAAGTAGCCACCTGGGTGATTAAGTTTTTGACCTGTGAAGGGCAGTATGTGTTGTTGTCAGGGCATCATCTATGAATTTTAAACCATCTCAGACATGGTAGACAACAACCAGAAGTTAGGGTTAATCTTCCCCTGTATTTGTACCAAGAGTTAAAGAACATGGCAAAAAGATATCAGGAGGGTAAAGGAAGCCTTCGCCATCATGGCCTTATCAAATTAATTTGCCAACATCATTTCAGAGGAAACCCTAGGAGTTTTGATAGGTTTTACTCTAATTTAAATGATGTCATTTTTGGGGATGAAAGTGAAGAAGAAGAGGAGTCAAATACTGTTGATGTTGCTGTAGAAGAGGAAACAGTTGTTGCAAAAAATATTGCAGAAGTTGCTACAGAAAATGTTGCAGAGGTTGCTGCAGAAGAAGCTGCAGAAGATGCCCCTGAAGCTGTTACAGAACTTGCTCCTGAGCCTTCAACTTCACAGGCTAAGAGACAAAAGAAAAGAGGATCTAGAACTAGCAGCAGAGCAGAAAAACAAAAGAGAGTTCGGTTTGCTGAAGCTGCAACTGACTTGTCAGAACAGAGAAGTGAAACAAGGGAAACAGAGGCATCAAAAACTGACCCCATGACCCCTGCTGTCACCAAAAAATAGAGCAAAAAGAAGAAGTTTGCATCTGGAACTAGGAGGTCTACAAGAATCCATTTGAAAGAGACTGCAGAACAGGTCATGGAGGAAGAAGATAGACCAGGTAGCCCAGATGTCACAGAGATACAACCAGCATCTGACAATTTTCTAGAATTCCCTGAACAGATAGCTGAAGCAAAAATTGAGCAAGTTGGTTTGGAAGAGGCTACAATTCAACAGGCTACAGATATGGTGGATGTCCTTGTAGACAGTCTCACAGAGCCTCCTGAACAAGAACAGAATGTTGCAGCAGAAGAGGAAAATTTGGTTGAACAGCCAACTGCAACTGATTTGTCTGCATCAGCTTTTGAAGCAGAAACAGAAGTGGAAGACATCACTGAGTAGCTGAGGGCAGCAAGGAGTGTTGTCAAGACACAGACCAGATGGATCACAGAGAAAGAAAGCATCATTGAGATGCAAGAAAGAAAAATTGCAGAACTCCAGCAGGAAGTGGCAGAACTAAAAAAGTTGTTGGCACAATCTGAAAAGTAGCCAGCTGTGTTCCATGATGAAGATAATTTGGCTCAATTGCTTCGGGTTTATCAAGAGAAGATGATTCTATTGAGGCAGACATAGAAGTTCATCCTGAAACAACACTCCTTCATTACGAAGAAGTGCCTGTTCATTACGAAGCAGTGCCTTCTTGTTCTGAAGATGCTTCAGAAATGGTGAGGAATATTGCAGAGGATGTTGAAAATGAGCCACCAACACAAGAACAGTCCCAACAACAAGAAAAAGTTCAAGTAAGTACTCCTACTGAGGTCCCTGCATTTCAACTTGTTACACTTCCAATAGAAATAGCAGATAAGGGGGTACAAGTAGAAATACTATTTGATGATAACCCCATAGAAATAGCAAATAAGGGGGTGCAAGTAGAGATATTGACAGATGAACAGCCAGTGGAAGTGGCAGAAAAAGGAGTTCAGACAAATCTGGTGCCTAGGATCCCCCCTGTAGTAAGACCACCTAATACTGTGTCCTTAGAGCAGTACAATGCAGACATAGCTAGCTGGATGATTAGATATGAACAGCTTGCCAATAAAACTAAAAAATTCAAACTGGAAGCAAAACAGCTAGAAGCCAAGGACACAAAATTTAGGCATTGAAAGAAAAGGTATCTGACTTGTGCCAAATTGCTGAGTTTTTAGTCCAATTTAGACGGCCAGCCAGATTTTACAGCCTTATTTTGAAGGAAAAATACCTTAGATGGCAGGTCATGAGGATTACTTCAAACCTTCCATACAAATTGGACACTATTGAAGATTTTTTGGAGGCATATTTTGACAGTCCCTTTGAACAGAAAAATCTCCTGTGTGAACTTTTTTTGCATAGTTTCTTCATTCCGGAGGAAGTTGACTCTCATCCTCAAATCTACATTGGAGATGTTCAGTTGAGAGCATTTATGTCTACCTTGCAAAATCAGCTTTATTGGGATCATGAGAAAAGGTAGAATAAAGTGATTGAAACAAGGGCTGAGTTGTTAGTCAGAGCAATCCAGCCAAATCACCTAAATATCACTCAGCAGCACTTTTCAATGATGAACAGGGATGATATTAAGAGAATGTACTTGAACAATTTGAGGGACTGTGTGACCAGATTTAACAATTTCTGTGATCACAATTTCTTTCCAGCATTGTCAGTATGCAGAGACAGATGGAATGAACTTTCCATGTCTTTAAGGAAAAGAGAACCTATCTCCCCCATAAATCTAGAGTGGTCCAGAAGAAGAGCAGAAGGTGTAGTCCAACTGATCCAGATCATGCAGCATAACTGGATAGGTCTCAGGTTTAGGCCTCCAACCATCATTACTCCAGTTCCATTTTACTTTGAAGAAGATGAATAGCCTGATGAACAATTTGAAGATTGGCTTAGAAACATTCAGGAAAACAGAGGATATTACATAGGCAAGAAGTTATTCTACAGGTCATGGAATCTGAACATGGACATCTGTGATTCCATAGCCCAACAGAATGCATGAGGGCATGCATCAATATAAGTTGGGGGGAAAATGATGAGGCCTGGAAATGCCTCAATCATAACATGTTTTGTACACTAAAAATGCCTATAAACTCTTATGTTTTATCTGATATGTTAGTTAAGTTGATTTAATATGCTGTATATTAACCATTTTGCATGATCAATGTATTTGAGATATTATATGCTGATTTTACAGCTTTTTGCATAGTTTTGTGTTCTTTTTGTTATGATTTGCTACAATGAGATATGCTTAGAATAATAGCAGCATTTCACTAATCATATTCTGATTTGTTTCAAGCATTTACTTCACCTAAATCTGGCAACAGTGCAAGCAAACTGTTGTTGTGCAACAAAAACTGGTCTTTCCCATATAAATTCCAGCCAGCTGTCCATAAATAGCAAGGCATGGAATTCACATGAGGAAAGGGATGAAGACCATTAGAATTTGATCTTAGGAGATAACCCACCTGAGAGATGCAGAAGAAACCAATGGAAAGCATACATTTGTTCATTTCGAAGCATCTTCGAAATGAACAGATATCTTCGAAATGAAGAAAACACAGCATCTTCGGAATGAGCGGATCTTCGGAATGAAGAAAGCAGCGTCTTCGAAATGAGCGGATCTTCAGAATGAAGCATGCAGTATCTTCGAAATGAGCGATATTCAGAATGAGAATGCAGTATCTTCGGAATGAGCGATCTTCGGAATGAAAACTGCATTGTCTTCGGAATGAAGCCACTTATCTTCGGAATGAAGAACAAAATGTGTTTTTGACCTTTTTGACCGATTTTTGAAGGCAAAAAAAGGGAAATAAAGGTTGGAAAAAGTAAAGAGAAATATCATCCATCTGTCTTTGCCGTCATTGCCGACCAAATCCATAATTAAGGGAAAGATCAGGTTTTAGTCCTCTTCTAGGATAAAACCAGAATTTCTTGCAGCATTTTAGGATTAGATCTTTTGAGATATTCTTTGTTTGTAATCAGATCATAGGATAGCTATAAATATTGCTCCCATTTAGGTTGAGCTATAGAGAAGGAGGTAGAGAAATAGCAGATAGATAGAAAATAGAGTAAGGAAGCTAAATACAGAGTATAACTAGGAATTGACTGTTACAGTCCTGTAACAGTTTTTCAGCAGAATTCTTGTAATCATGTCTTTTGATCAATAAAGTGCACCAGTTCTATTTCAATTTACTTGTAAATGAGTGTGATTAAGATTTAGAAAGAGAGAGAGACTTACACCTTCTTCTGGACAAAGAGGCTGGCCACTTCCAGACCTAGGAGGAGGACTAACAGAACAGGTTTTTATTCTGATTTTGCTGCAGCAGAATGAGTTGCAGAACTTGTTATGTAAATTGCTTGTGAATAAGTTGAAAATATTTGCAGTATTAGTTCATTCATGTTAAAATAAATCTTGTGCTTAATTTTTTAGTTGCAATCTTACTTTCAGCCAAGCTTTCACTTTATTTTCGAAGCTATTATTTCCAAAATTTACTTGTTTTTAGCAATTTCCTGCATTTTTGTGTTTCTTTGTCAAAATTTGAACAGAGGATTGACAACCTTCTGTTACATAATTTTGATAGTTTTATTTCCACATTAGATCTAGACTTTCTTTACTACAAAAGTAATTAGATTTCCTTTCTGCAATTAGGATCAGACTTTCAATTCTGCAAATGTTAATTCTGTAGTATAATTAGGTCTCATTCTGCAATTGTAATTAGGACTTCATTTCTGTAGTTAATGATTAGTTTCCAATTCTACAACTTAGATTAAGATTTAATTCATGCAATTTAGAGATAGGAATGCTCCAAAACCCCCCACAAAAATGGTTCCACCAATAAAGACTTGTTGCCCTAGATTGACCTAAGTTATAGCTGTTTCACTTCTTCTTCACAGATAGCCTTGTACACTGCCCTGGATTGACAGATTCTTTGAGAATTAATGATGGTATAATGACTACGCATCAACCCCCTAGTGACATTGGGCGATAGGTACATAGACCAATATTTTTAGATATGATGTAGGGTCCTAGCCAATTAGCTATAAATTTGTCTCGCATATCTAGCAATAAATTAGAGTTCTGTTGGTTTTATTTCAAGACAAGATCCCCAACTTCAAAGTCTCTCTAGTGTAATTTGACATTGTAAGCTCATTTTAGTCGCACATGATAAACATGAAGATGCTCCAGGGCATTCACGTGACGTTCATCAAGTAGCATCAGTTGATCTAGTCAATATTGTTGTGCGGTGTCATCATCGATGAACTCTTTCAATGCGATGCACAACATTGGAATTTCTAATTCCAAGGACATAATGGCCTCAATACCATATACTAGTGAGAATGGTGTTGCCCCAATGGGCATCCGAATACTAGTCCTGTATGACCATAGCGCAAGGGGTGGCTAGATGTGCCAGTATTTGTGGTTTTCTTGTACCGTCTTTTTCAAGATGGCCACCACTATCTTATTTGAAGCTTCAACCTACCCGTTTGCTTGTGGATAGTATGGATTCATAAAAATATGTTTGACTCTATATTTAGATATCAAAGCTCTCATAGTTTTGTTCTTGAAATATGTTCCATTATCCGATATTATTTTGGATGGAATCCCAAAATGACTTATGATATGCTCCAGTATAAAATCTGCTATATGAACTCTAGTTGTTGTTGTTAAGGGTATTGCTTCCACCCACTTTGTAAAATACTCAGTAGTCGTGATTATGAATGTATGCTAGCCCGATGATGGAGGAGAGATCTTGCCTATAATATCTAGTCCCCACTGAGAAAATGGCCAAGCTGCTTGGATGGGTTGTAAGGCCTACGATGGAAAGTGCGTAATATTAGCATGATGTTGGCATTTAACACATTTCTTGACATACACATTGCACTCCTTCTCCATAGTGGGCCAATAATAATCCATTTGAAGGATGCGCTTGATGATGGCTATGCCACTAAAATGGCCACTGCACGTACCATCATGGGCTTGCAAAATTGCCCATGATGCCTCCTGGAGCTCTAAGCAACAAAGGAGAAATCCATCGTAGCCTTATCGGTACAAGATATCTCCTATTAAGATATATTTGGTTGCTTTCTGTTTAAATGTGCGCTTCACAACACGTAAAAATCCCTCTAGGATTATACTAAGCTTTAGGAAGTCTTTAATTTGTGATATCCAATTTTGATAAATCTCAGCTTCGATCGCTAATATGACTTGCTCCCTCTATGTATTTACATTTTCAAATGCAGACTCAGAAACAACCTCATGGTGAATGGTAGTACCACTCCCCATGGAACTCTGGGAGGTTAATGACCCCCAAGATGCCTTTTTAAGAAAGTCTTCAGCTCTACAGAACCATTCAGCTTGTGGTTCTATATTAATCATGTTGACTAATTCTTTGTTATCATAGGCTACACGCTCTACTACTAGATGAGAGCATCTTGAAATGGATGGTAGTGAAATCAACAGATGTATTATGAGGGATTAAAGATCCCAAAGAAGCCATGGTATCTACAAACCTATTTGACAATTGAGGGATTACCTCAATGTCATACCATTCAAGTTTGGCCAAATATGTGTCAACTAGATCTTTATAGGCTTTCAATATGGGAAATCGAAACTGGAAAAGCCCCTTGACTTGATTTACTGTGAGCAAGGAATCTCCAAAGATGTTCAATCTCTTAATATTCATGGCAATGGTTGTGTGGAGGCCTAGCAGTAGGGCTTCGTACTCAGCGTTGTTGTTGGTGCACAAAAAATCCAACTTGAACGACAAGGGCATTGGAGCTCCTTGCGGCGTGAAGAACACTATTATGGCACCACCCCCTTGTTTGCACTTCGAACCATCAAATAAAAGAGTCATATCAGCATTGTTCTCTGGTTCTTTGGGTTTGGGAGCTTCAGATATAACAAATATTACATCATTCAGAAGCTCTATTGTTAGAGACCTACTGTTTGATAGTGGCACCTCAGCTAATTGATCTGCTATGACCTGTCCCTTAATGGAATTCTGGCTTATGAATTCTAGATCAAATTCTATCAAAAGCATGATCCACTTCATAGTACGCATATCGTGATAAGTCTTACTCATCATGTACTACAAAGGGTTATATTTGGATATAACATACGTCGTATGACTTAACATATAATGTCATAATTTCTTTGTAGCGAACACTACTACTAAACACAATTTTTCCACATATGCATACCCGAGATCATAGCTCACCAATGGTCGACTAATATAATATATGGCCTGTTATTTGTCTTGCATGTTCTTTTGGGCCAATATGGTTCCCAGTGCAAAGTCAGTTGCCGATATATATAATAGAAAAGGCACCTCTAGCCTTGGTGGAGCTAGCACTGGCGACATCACCAGGTATTGCTTTATCTCAGCAAAGGCTACCTTGCAGTCCTCATCCCAGTTGAATGGGACCCCCTTATATAGCAGTCAATTCATGGGTATACATTTATCTGATAGTTGGGTGATAAATCACTTTATCGAGGTTACCTTGCCCTAAATGCTTCTTAATTCCTTAATATTGGTGGGGGGATGCATTTCTAAAATGACCTTGACCTTCACTGGGTCTACTTTGATGCCTCTCTTAGAGATAATGAACCCTAGTAATTTTATAGAAGTTACGCAAAATACACACTTCTTAGGATTCAGCCTAACATTGTGCTCTATCAGGAAATCAAAGACTTTCCTTAAGACCTCTACATGCTCTTCTCATAGAAATGACTTGGCTAACAAGTCATCGATATAATCTTCAAGACTTTTGTTCATATAGTCATGAAAAATGTATGTCATGGCCCGTTGATATGTGGGACCTGCATTTTTGAGGCCGAATAGCATAAATTTATAGCAAAATGTTCCCCATGGCATTGTAAACATGGTTTTATGCTGGTCTTCGAGTTTAATCCAAATTTGATTGTAGCCAAAAAAACTTTCCATTAAGGAGAGCATTTTGTGACCTGCAGTTGCATCGACAAGAGCATAAATATTGGGCAAAAAAAATGAATCTTTGGGTGTTGCCTTATTTAGGTCTCTAAAATTCGTGTAAATACAGATTCTTCCATCGGGTTTTCCCATGGGTACCGTATTGGACACCCATTCTAGATAATCGATGGAAATCACAAATTCCACATCCAACAACTTTTGTAGCGCATATTTAACCATTAAGGCTACTATTGGGTGCATTTTCCTAAGCTTTTTCTTGATCGACTTCTTCTTCAGATCTAGCGAAAGGTTATGCATAATCAATTTTGGGTCTAGACCTCACATATCCTTATATGACCAAGCAAACAAATTCGGTATCTCTTTCAGCAGAGGGATGAGGGTGGCCCGCTCATCTGGAGTAAGAATCTCTCCAAATTTAACCTTATTTGCACTGGCATGATCATTATTGATATCCACCTCAAATTTTTCCTCTATCGACATATGCGATCCCTCCTCACGTTGGTGAGGCGTAGAAATCATATGGATGTCATAAGCCTGGTTGATTGGTTCTGTGTTGGAAACATTTTCAGCATGATAAACATCATATGCATAGCATAGTACAAAATGGAAAGGTTGCAAAATTTATTCATTGGGGAAGAAATCCTCAGGCTCAACGGGTGAATCAGCGTGATCCCAGTCGATAGCATCTTTGTTAAGATACAACAATTTAGATGGATATGCTGGATTGTAGAGTGGAGTGGTCAAATCAATGGAGACCATGTTTATAGAATGGAATTGATATCTAGGACCACACGGACTGACCTCTATGAAATCTACATAGTCCTCATACCCACGATATGGCTCTAATGGCACAGACACAAAAGGGTATTCCCTATGAGGACTATGAATAACAAGATCCTCCCTATGCACTGCATGCATAATAGGATCATTTGGCTCATGGAGCTGCATGTAGATCGACGGAAGATAATTAACCAACCGATGGGTTTGATCCAAGTTTAACCATCTTACTCTCAGATGTAAACCAACATGTAGCTACCAATAGACCTCATCAATGTCGATGGGTTGATGACGATAACACAAATAAGGACCTATGTAGGCCCTCTCTAGCTCATCTTCTTTGTCACTATCATAATAGAATCCTTCATTCACCCCACTCCTGGAGGGTGCTCCTCCAAATGAGGTCCCATGAATCTTACTTCTTGCATGCTGTCATTGCTATCTAGAAAAATAGAATAATTGTACCTCCTATATGATGCTACTAAGAAATTGGCTCAATCTCATACCCTAAATGATCAACATTGGGAAGGATCACTTTGGTATCCTGTACCGATTCAATAGGCAATAGATGGCGTGCATACAAAGGCCTTACATAAATGCAATTGAATTCATCCTTAGATTCATCATCATTTGAGGATTCCTCATCTGCGTCATAGCCTAGTCCACTCATATTAGAGGTGGACTCTGATCCGTATTCATTACAAAGATCTCCTAGCTTGATATCACCTACAGTAATGGGGTTATACCCCTATACGTCTATGTCATTGACTACATCATGGGTTTGGTGTCCCAATTGATCTTTGGGGTTCATTTCTATCTCAATTTGCTCAAGGAGCCCTTCACAATGATCTTCGAGTGGCTCAATGGTGATGACAAATATCATAGAGTGATTCCTCTAGAATTTGGAAGGATCTGGATGATATGGATTAAAATGCACATCGTCCACCATACTGAGGTACAGATGATCTAGGGATACCATGAGCAAATCATCCTACCCTCGTATCTGTAACCCTAGATTGAATATATCAGTGACTAACTGATAATGAGGTTCCAACGGAGTCCTCCTTCCTTTTTCAAAGAGACCAAGGCCGTATCCATGCCAATGATATAGCTCAAAAATACACATGGCATACTTTGGATTAGACAAATAACGAACGTTTACCATGAAAGGTTCCTCATCATCTTCATCCATAGGCTCTCACGTTGGAAGCTAATCTGGCCTTGCATAGATAAAGTTTGTTTGGTTAGGTGGCTCTCCCAATGGAACCATCGATCCAACTGGATAACAATGAGCAGATGGTCGGTCCACCTCTTGCGTAGTCTTAAGAATTGGTTCGAAGGTCACATTTTGCACAAGGTACTTGCCTAATACGGTATTAGCGAGATGTACCATCACCCATGGTGTGGATGACCTCGCTGAAGATGCAGGTGATGCAGGGTGAGGTGCCTCCTCGGCTTTGTCTTGGGGTTCCTCAAATTCCATGGGAATGGGAACCTCCTTAATGATTGACTCAGGCTCACGCTCTTTCTCTTTCTCACCCACTTTCACCTTCAACTTCTTGTCATCCCGATGCATGACTGATGCCAATGGTTTTAAGGAAGTAGCAGTGGTATGCTCTGATCTGTGTGATACAGATGACATTGATTGAGCATGCACTGCCAGTTTACCTCCTAGTTTCTTTATTGGCGATGACAACTAAACATCTAGGTGCATTGAAGGGAGTATGAAACCCCTAGGAAAATTTTCTAGGTTCACAAATTTAAATGGATCCTCATCCAAAGCCACTACATGAACTAGTCCCTCATGAATATATTTCACGCACTGATGCAATATCGAGGGGACACAATGCATTTCACGAATCCAAGGTCTACCGAGTAAAATGTTGTACTACATGGCCCCTTCTATCACATGACATATTATTGAAATGGTCTTTAGACCTATGTACATGGGTAGGATAATTGTGCCAACAGGCGAACATAGTATGTCGTTAAATGTTCTCAATATAAGTGTAGTTGGCACAATGTGTGATTTAGGTAGCTTCAAATGACTCAGTGCCTTGGTTGTTATTATGTTGATCGATGAGCTAGTATCGATCAAGACCCTTTTAAATGACATGTGATTCACACATGCAATTATGTGCAATGGCGGGTCAATCGTAGTTGTAGAAACCGTCCTTATATCATGATCATAAAATTGGATCATCGGTTCCTGACACTGTTGTACATGTCCTAAAAAATTTGTAAATGTCTACGCATCTTGGGCCTGTACTTCAAAGGACCTCAAAATATCTATAAGAGTCTCCCTGTGCCTCAGGGACTGCTGTATTAATTCATATATTGAAAACTTTGTAGGAGTTGTCTACAGGTTTTGGACCAACCTGCTCCTTATGGTCACCATCGGTCTTTTCGATGGGCCTGGAATATTCTGTGTCGACTGTTGATTCGGCATGGCTTGTATTTGAATTGGAGCACGAGGTTGATTCTATTGTTCATATCTCCCATGCCTAGTGACAACGTTGACCATGCCTACGAACCCTTGGGTAGGTGGTTTGACTCACACCTGGTTAACTTGACCAACGTTGTTTCGAGGCACCTCATGATTTGGCAAGGGGTTTTTGTAAATCCCCATATTTTGATTATCAGGCACCTACGGGTTTTTTGGCACTACAAGCTCACCCTTGTCAATCATATTTTGCACCAGGTGTTTGAAAGACCAACACACCTCAATGTCATGGCCTTTCATTTGATGAAAAATGCAAAATAGATCCTCTTGGAACCCCTTTGGTTTAGGTTGATTGGGGTCTATCATATTGACTTCGAGAAATTTGATTTCCTTGGCCTTGCATAACTGATGGAAAATCGACGTTAGATATTCCATCAATGATGTGAAATAGCGAGGCAGACATTGATATTTGTTCTTGCCCTTATAATCATTATTGTGCTTGTCATATTGCGCAAGGGGAGGTTGGGCCTAATAATTCTGTTTTTGTTGCCCCTTGTCCTCCCTTTGGAGATTTAGTACCACTTGATTTACGTGGGCCTGCTTGCCCTATTGTTTTGTGGCACTCTTCTTTTGTCCCTCTCTCCCATTTTTGAGCTTCAAGTTTCCTTCCTGCAACTTGATTGTATTCGATCACCTTGGCTTACGCCAAAGCCTCTTCGAATGTAGGATACTATTGTAACTATAGCAGTAACAATATGTGCTTGGTACAACTCTTTGTAAAAATTTAGGTTAACTCTGTTGTAGGAATAGGGAATGGTAACTTTGCCATTAGTATCCTCCATATCTTTTTGTATTGCTCTATGGGCTCGTCGTCGTGCTGAGCTAGTGTAGCCAGATCAGAAATATTGGCCTATTTCTTGATGCCAAAGGAATAGCGTTCAAGAAAGGCATCAACTAATTACTCAAAACTTGTTATACTATGTTTCTTTAGCTGATTAAACCACTCTCAAACCAGCCTTGAAAGTATCGTGATGAACATATGCAAAAATAATGCATCATTCCTTGCTATATGAAAACAAGCATCTAGAAAGCTCATGACATGTTCATGCGCATCTTCATCACCCTTAAACTTGTCCAACTTGGGAATATCAAAATGCTCAGGGTAAGTCAGAGTAGGATCGAAGGATCCAAAGGCTCGTTATGGATTTTCCTCAATATCGGCTTTTGAATAGCCACGCCTTGTCTCTCGATGGATTTAATCTTCTTGGCTAAGGCATTATAAGCCTCTAAATATAGAAAGTCCTCCTCCCTAAGTTGATGTGTTGGTGGCTTAGGAGGTACTGTCTTCCTTTTACAAGATGGAGGTCATTGCTCTTTCTCCACCTCAGCTCGGAAGCTCTCAAGATATTCTTGGTCGTATCCATCTCCTACTGCTGCTTCATGCTGCCTCTGCCTTTGATTATTGAGTGATGGTGGCTGCTCCCTCTGTTCAGCACTAGCATTAGTACGAGCATCTCTATGCTCTTGATACATATTGGCTTGAGATAAAGCCTTTCTATATACACACTCTCTATGCTCATCTTGAGGATATAGGCTAGCCCTAGCTAACCTATCCTCTTGCTCCACGTGTTCCTTTTGGGCAAGGATACACTCTTCACGCATGCGATGCTCATATATCCTCTGTCTCATGAGCCTCTGCACTTGAATATTCTCATATTTAATATGCTACCTATCTAGGTGAGCATCCTCCAATTGATCTTAGAGAAGTTGGTATTTCTGCTCTGATGCCAATCGATGTGATCCATCGATCTGGTCGATCATGGGAGGCCTCTGGTATCCCTGCTTTGTATGAGTGACCTTGTGGGTTTTGTACCCATCGAACTGATGTGTTGTACCTTTGCCTCTATTTGTGAAGATGAAATTGGCCTTCTGTTGTGTCCTATAATATGAACCACCATGCACAGATAGCGGGTGTGTGACATGAGGGTGCTTAGAAGCCTCCCCATGTTCTCTAGTAGTGCGGACGACACTCACGCTATGCTCACTCAGGGATCGAGTGGGTGGAGTGGAAGGCTTGCATCCTAGATACTCTAGAACACTACCTAGACCCTCTAGCTACATAGACCACCATCGCTCATGCGACAGTGTGCCATTATATCCCACCTTTGATATATAAATGGTGATCTTGCATGGTGGACCATGCATGGGAGTATGGTTAGACCTATGCTCTTTAGTGAGCCTATATTCTTGCACCTAAATGGGCAGGTCTCTAGTACTTCTATACTCAGAAGGTGGAGCTATGGATCCTCCAGTGGACTTAGTACGTAGGGGCACCAACCTGGTCCCCTGCACAACAAACTCTTTGGTCGATCCCATGGACGTGCGTGCATTGCAGTCTCGATAATAGCTCTCAATTGGAACACCCTCATGATGGAAGGTTTCCTATTCTATTATATGCCTAAAGGAGTGTACTAAAGCTTCTCTATCTGGGGTTTACTCTACTGGATCCCCTCATGTTGAGTTATCTCCTCGAATGCTAGCCGAACAACATTTAGTTCGCTCATGTGGTTGAGGAATTGACATGTGCTATTGTGAATTGGTTAGGGGTTGGTCATTGGTGTTGGCTTTGGACCTTTGTCAACCACCCCATGTATCCACCATTGTGTACCTAGAGTCTAAATGTATTATTATTAAGCAAACAAGGTATACAATAATTATTATCTCGTTTTAAATTTTAAAAGTGAGTCCTAAACTGTTTGATGTGTTTTCAAGATTTGTTGTACCAGTGTAGAAAATATTATCATGTTTTACAAAACTTGTTGGATTTTATTCTCAATTTAATGGATTTCACCTGTATGCTCACATATCGACAACTTGGCTATGAACTCCAAGTTGCGTAAATCCCCCATGTGTGGTAATGAAGCCCACACCCGGACAAGGAGCATAGGTCCTCCCAAATCCTCACCCATTTTCCCCCAGTCAGCGTTATACCCTCTAAAGAGAATACATGCAAATTTTCCAAGGTATGAAAGGTTCTTGGATCTGGTATTGGTCTATATATCAAGGGTTCGTAGGATTTGGGCCAATGGATGGAAGTTACACCCATCGTCGTTGAAACCTATTAGTGGTTGGATGTCAAGCCCAACTCACTAGCGTTTAAGTTCCAAGTGGTGTGTGTGGTTCCTTTTAATGTACATAAAAGAAATGCATCATATATCATACATGCTCATTTTATAAATGCTATTCAAGTGAAAGATGTTTTAAATTTAGAAAATGCAAGCTATTCTAGATGCTCTTTAAGACTATGCACGTTACGATGCTAAATGACCACTAATTGGGCCTCACACATGCAAACCATCCAAACATTTCTATCAAGCACGTTGTAGCCTAGGATGGATTGCAATCAGAGGTATGTTGTTCCTAGCAGTGCCTTTCTATTGAAAGCAAAACATGAAAGCAAACTAGGATAATTGATTTTACCCTTTTCTTAGTTATTTTCCTAATTTGCGTTCGAATTAAGCTTATTGTAAAAACACAGAGAGCAGAAAAGTAATAGAGTCTTGAAAATAGGACCTACCTCAAGTTCTATATTGGTTGATACTCTGAATCTGACTATTTGTATTATTAGTAGGAGACCACAGGTCTGATCTATGGTTCTAACTGTAAACCATGCTTTGTACTTGCGGTTCAGTTGTTGGACGACATCTAATAGCTGCAGTCTGTATCTATAAGTGCAAAAAAATAAGAAAACACAGTCAGGTCCTAAAAATGTGGGGTTCCACCATGATCACCTTTTGTAACCACCAAAAAGGCTCACACCTGATGCGTCCTATCGTAATAATTGATAAATACATAAGGATTTAAATTGTGGAATATTTCATGCCCTATGGACTATTATCTTTAGGCCTCCTTTAATGCTCAACATTTTGGTGCTAGAAGGAGGGCATGAATTGGTTTACTTTATTTTATTTATGCTAAGCATTTCATGCATTGGTATTCATTGATATAACACTTTTGGAATTGTTCATACATGAATGATGTGATTTGGTGTAACTTGAAAGTTTTAATTGCTAAATATTTCAAGTTCATTTGATTAGCATCTTTGGAAATATTTTAGTACTCAACACTTTGGGAGTTAAGAGGGTTTGAGTTGATTTATTCTATTGCTATTTATATGCTAAATTGTTCATGTTACTTGAAATATTTATCCAAAGACATTGGTCTTGACTAATAAAATTTTATTGATCACTTTCATTGATTCTAATATTCTCTATTTGATGATGTGTTAATAATAACCTTTTAGCAAACTTGAGAATGTTATTTCATGTCATGATTTAATTGATGCATATATTTTGTATGATGCTAACTTGATGATATTTATGATTTACCAATTTGAAAATTGTTAGTCATTTTATGCTTTGTTGTAAGATATTTTTATTCGACTAACAAATTTGGTTCTAAAGTTATTCTTTGAGTTTCACTAATGGTGACATTAGAGGAGCAAATCATATCTTTAAGAGAAGAAATGGTATCTATGTTAGGAAGATATTATGAGTGTTTTCCCATGTTTGGAACACCCCATAAAGTTCCTGAATGTTATTGGAGTTTCTACAACTGTTTAATCAAGAAGTGACATTAGGATACCTACATAAATTTACTTACCTACAAAAGTTGCATGAGTACAAGAGTTCATTATTTCAATCCCAAATTTTCTATGAGGATGTTTCTTGTAGGTTTTTCTCATACATTTTGGATGAAAAATCATTCTTATGGTATGGCAAGTTACCCATGGAGGTTAGGACTTCTTGGATCCATCTAGAAGCAGCCTATATTTATCATTTTGATAACCAGGTTGACTTAGATATGTTGCAAAATCAATTTACCTCTATTCATAAAGAGCCTAATGAATCCTTGAGTCAATTCAATGGGAGATTTTGTGAGTTGTACTCTCAAATGTGGGAAAGTTTGGATATACAAGAAGAAGAAGCTATTAAAGTATACATGGGAGCCATACCCCCCACACTTGCTACACTTATTGAGGAAAATATTGGTGACTCGTATTTTCCTAGAATCTATGAGGCTGCAATAATGGTAGAACAAGGGCAAGTGGAGGCACATGTTCCCAAGAAATATTGTTCTTCTATAGCTATTGATGCCAACCTACACCAACCATCGAATATAGTACCCTCCACTCCAATGATACCTAAGGTGAATGATAAAGGGGATGAATTTAAATGTCCAAATTTTATAAGCACCATAGATACTGTCCAAGAGGAGTTGCAAGTTGTCAAGCCAACATCCACCAAGGAGGATTGTGTAGAAATGGATTCATTTTTAGAAGTGCATGATTATTCATATAATGGTGTCCTAAATCTAACTAGTTTGGAGATATGTAATAGGACAAAACCTACCATCGAATTGAATGAAGTGGTTGAAAGTGAAATTGGAAGAGAATCAATAAATGAATTTGAAGACATAATAAAATTTCACCACTTGTTCTTGGAAGATACTTTGGATGAGATCATTGAAACTGATGATCAAGAAAATCCTCACCCTCCAAATTGTGATGAAATGGAATTAGGGATTACAAATGTAGATATTGATCTTGCGAACTTGGATACAAAAAGTAGCCCACTTTTGGAAATCATTGAACCATATAAGGAAGGTGAAGGTATATTTGATGAGAAACACGTTGATGAATTGGAAGATGTTGAAGAAATGGTTGAGCATCACAACTTGATTTTGGAAGATGATAACTATGATTCTTGGAAGAAATTGGATAAATATGCTCACTCTAAACCTTCTAATGAACCCCTGGTGTAAATCGATATGCAGGATAACACAATCAATTTCTCACAAGAAGATATTACAACTCCTACACAATTTGAGAATATGTTGGAATACGGGTTGGAATCTCATCCAATTTTGGAATATAATAATGATCCTACTACCAAGGACCAAGAAGGAAAAGAATTGATGGAGGAATAAAAAGATCATGTTATGAATACCATAGAGTTTCATCCCATGAGTTTGGATGATAATTTTTACAATGGTTGGGGAAGATATGAAGATGTGTTATTTTCTCACACCCCTATTGATGAAACTTCTATTCCACTTAATATGCAGGAGGTTGAAACTTCTACATCATATGAATATCCTACATTCACAATATTTGAGAAGGTTACAAAATTTGATCATGTTGAACATAAATTCATTGAAAATTTTGTTGAAATAGAAAGGGAAGAAATGGTAAAAATTTCTTATGACTCGTCTATTTTGGATGAGGAAGAGGTAAAATCTGTGTTAGGACCCTCCTAACATGTCCTAATTACTTATATTATTTATTCATTATATTCTAGGGTCACAACCCTTCACTCTTACAACTATTAGACTAGGTATTTAAATGCAATCCACATATGATAATAAGGCATCATCGAACAAATATATAAATTAAGTCTATTGTGGGTTTTCTACCTTACAATCAAAAAGTGATTCAATATAAAAATGATCCTGCTTCCCGCACCATTTAGTTTCATACCATCTGGATCAGAGCTAGATCAAGGAGCAAATTCACCATTAAAATTTTTTCCCACCGCACATTTCAGCCAGTCCACATTCGCGAGGACGCAAACAACATTCACGCTTCACGGATCCGTGTCAAAATCCTCGCAGAAAATTAAACCTTCTCCTAAGGTACGAATTAAGTTGTCTTACACCCAAATTGCTCGACCTTTCGCGTGGTGACCGGTGGCTGTTTTGAAAAAGCTAAAATCTTCAACGCAACATCAAGGTTTTCGACGTCCGAAACGCAAAGGAAAAAAATTAAAATTATTTTTTTATTTTTTTTTTGCTCACCTGTACCAAGTCATATTGATCGTTACCTACACCAACCGCAATGGCTGAAGGACGACGATCACTGGATTCCATTCATGAGAAACACGAAAGGCTCGCCGAAGAAGTTCAACAGGAAAGAGAGGAGAATACCCGTACCACAAGAGAACTCTTCGAGAAAATATTTGCAATGGATGTTAAACTTGATGCCATCAGTCAAAATCAGGCAACAACACATGCAAATTCACCCAACCACGGGTCATCAAACCGAGCAATGTTAGGAGGTCCACAAACTTCCATTCTACCACGGACGACCAAATTAGACTTCCCAAAATTTGAAGGAGGAGACCCTACAAACCGGATCTACCGAGCAGAGCAATATTTCTCACTAAATCAAATTCCAGAAATGCAAAAAGTGCATATCGCCTCCTTCCACTTGGAAAACGATGCCATCCAATGGTACCAATGGTTCGAGAAAACTAACGGCACTCCGATGTGGTCAACCTTTACACAGAATCTATTAGTGCGATTCGGCCCTAGCAAGTTTCAAAGCTTTACAGGGGCCCTCACTAAATTATGCCAAACCACTTCGGTAAGCGAATACCAAGCAGAATTTGAAAGGCTAGCTAATCGAACATCCGGATTAGACGCTGCCTTCTTTCAAGAATGTTTTGTCAGCGGATTAAAAGAAGAAATTCGAATAGAGGTGCAAATGTATAACCCTACAAACATGTTAGAGACCATCGGCTTGGCGAAATTAGCGGAGGACAAAATCAAGGCACGAAATCGGTTCACAAAACCAACTTGGGGGAAACCATCAAACACTTATACCAACCCCAAACCAATGCAAAATGGACGAACCCAAAACTCCTACACAGCCCCCAAAATTAACCCCGCTCTACCAATTAAGCGTCTGAGTTTCGAGGAAATGAAGGAAAGACAAGCTAAGGGTCTTTGCTACCATTGCGATGAGAAATTTGACAGAAATCATAAATGTGCCTCACGGAAATTATATATTCTAGATGCCACAGAGGAAGGGAATTCTACTGAAGAGGAACCTGAACTCGAAGTAGAGGTATTATCCAACACACTTGAAAGTGACGAAGAAAATGCACCAAAGGTTTCCTTCAACGCCCTTGCCGGATTTTTTGCCCCTCAAACAATGCGAGTTAAAGGGTATTTTAAGAAACAAAACCTTACCGTGCTCCTAGATTCTGGTAGCACGCACAATTTTATCGATCCAAAGGTGGCTAAACAAGCAAATTGTTTTATATACCCTTGCAATAACTTCGAAGTGATGATTGGAAACGACGAAAAAATTGCATGCAAAGGAAAATGCAGAAATATAAAACTAACTATGGGGGTTTATAACATGAAAGGCGACATGTACGTCCTACCCCTAGGTGGGTGCGACATTGTACTAGGCGTACAATGGTTACGAACCTTGGGCGTAGTCCAATGGGAATTTGATGAACTATGGATGAAATTCACAAGAAAGAACCAAACCTATATTATCCAAGGCCTGAAATCAGGACCTTCCCAAATCGTCAGCTCGCATAGAATGGAGAAAATTATCCGAAGAGGAAACAAAGGAATGGTCACCCAATTATTTTCAATTCAACCTAGTCACAAAGAAGACGAGACACCAGAGTTACAAAATATTTTAGACCACCATAAGGCGGTATTCAATGAACCAAAAGGACTACCTCCACAACGAAGTCACGATCACACTATTCCACTATTTCCAGGGCATCACCCTCCTAATATTAGACCTTATCGTTATCCATACCTCCAAAAGACCGAAATAGAGAAATTAGTACAAGAGCTTCTTAAGGCAGGAGTCATTAGACCTAGCAAAAGCCCTTACTCCTCTCCAATTATTTTAGTTAGAAAAAAGGATGGCTCGTGGCGTTTATGTGTCGATTTTCGAGCGCTTAATAAAATGACCATCAAAGATAAATTTCCTATTCCGGTCATAGACGAGCTATTAGATGAACTCCACGGGGCAGCTTATTTTTCCAAGTTAGACTTACGGTCAGGCTACCACCAAATACGAGTCAATGAAAAGGATATTCCTAAGACGGCCTTTCGCACTCACGAAGGGCACTACGAATTCTTGGTGATGCCATTTGGCCCGACCAACGCTCCTTCTACCTTTCAAAGTCTAATGAATAAGGTATTTCACCCTTTTCTTCGTAAATTTATATTAGTTTTCTTTGATGACATTTTGATTTATAGCAAAACATGGGAAGAACATTTGGACCATGTTAGACAAGCGTTCCAAATCTTGGAGGAAAATCAACTTTATGCAAAAAGATCAAAGTGTTCCTTTGGAAAACAAGAAATTGAATACTTAGGGCATATTGTCTCAAAGGAAGGAGTTATGGTAGATCCTTCCAAAATCGAGGAGGTGAAAAATTGGCCTATTCCAAAAACCTTAAAAGCTCTACGTGGGTTTCTTGGACTAACGGGATATTATAGAAAATTTGTCCAAAATTATGGTAAAATCGCTGCTCCTCTAACAACATTACTTAAGAAAAATGCTTTCAAATGGTCGTCTAAAGCGGATGAGGCCTTTATCACCTTGAAAACTGCAATGTGTACCACCCCTGTTCTAGCCATGCCCAACTTTTCTAAACCGTTCGTCATTGAAAGTGACGCTTCAGGAATAGGAATGGGAGCCGTACTCATGCAGGATGAAAGGCCTCTAGCTTTTATAAGCAAAGCATTTTCTCCTAAGAATTTAGCTCGCTCTACGTATGAAAAAGAGATGTTGGCGATTGTCCATGCTATTCAACATTGGAGGCCTTACCTTATTGGCCAACATTTCATTATACGCACCGACCATCATAGCTTGAAGTATTTTTTGGAACAAAGGACTAATACCCCGAACAACAAAAATGGGTTACTAAACTTCTTGGCTATGATTATGAAATTACATATAAAAAGGGAAAGGACAACATGGCAGCCGATGCACTTTCTAGAAAATTTGAAGATATGCCTCAAGTCCATGCTCTTTCCTCCCTTATTCCTAAATGGGTAGATGAGGTGCATGAAGAATGGATAAATGATCCTACTATCCACGCCTTAATTCAACAACTTCAACATAATCCTAGTAGCAAAACTCCATACACTTGGAAGGACAATATATTAAGATACAAAGGGAGGATGGTCCTCACCCCCAATTCAACTTATCATGAAAAACTTCTTCATGAGTTACATACCTCACCCACTGCAGGCCACTCAGGGTTCTTAAAAACCTATAAAAGAGCCACTACCTCCTTCTATTGGGTAGGAATGAAAAATTACATCAAAAACTTTGTAAAAGAATGTGAAGTTTGCCAAAGACAAAAGGGGGAGACCCTCGCTATTCCAGGATTACTTCAACCTCTTCCTATACCCACCAAAACATGGGCAGATATTTCTATGGACTTTATTGAAGGATTACCAAAATCAGGAGGAAAAACAACCATTTTCGTAGTCATTGATCGTTTATCTAAATATGCCCATTTTTGTTCCGTGGCTCATCCTTATACCGCTAGCACTATAGCCCACCTCTTCCTAGATAACATCTTTAAATTACATGGTATGCCCTCCACAATTGTTAGTGACCGCGACCCAACTTTCACTAGCACCTTTTGGAAGGAATTGTTCAAATTACAAGGTACTCAACTTCGTATGAGCTCCGCTTACCATCCTCAAACCGATGGCCAAACAGAAGTTGTAAATAAATGCTTGGAAACATACCTTCGATGTTTTGTTTCTACTCAACCACTCCATTGGGTAAAGTGGCTTTCACTAGCGGAATGGTGGTATAACACTTCATACCATACGTCCATCAAAATGACTCCTTATGAAGCACTATATGGTCAAACACCACCATCCCTCACTTCCTATATTCCAGGGACTACAAAAGTCCATGCGGTGGAAATGAAACTTGCTAATAGAGATGACATACTACGGATCCTAAAAGAGAACCTACACACCGCCCAACATCGCATGAAGCAACAAGCCGATCAACATAGAAGCGAACGTAGTTTCCACGAGGGTGATATGGTTTTCTTACGTCTCCAACCTTACCATCAATCCTCTCTTAAACAAAAAGGTTCTCCGAAGTTAGCACCCAAATTTTACGGGTCGTATAAAGTTCTCCAACGTATTGGGACCGTTGCTTACAAACTAGAGCTTCCTCCCTCTTCCAAACTTCACCCCGTATTTCATGTATCTTGCCTTAAGCTCGCAGTGGGAGCCCATATCACGACACAACCCACTCTCCCCGAATTCTTCGATGATGGAGTACTTCTAGTCGAGCCATAAGCTATCTTGGATCGCCGCTCTCGTCACCTTCGTACTCGCGATATCACGGAAGTTTTAATCCATTGGAAAGGTCTACCTTTAGAAGACGCAACGTGGGAAAATTTTCAAGATATCCAACAACAATTTCCAAATTTCCAGCTTTGAGGACAAAGCTCCTTTAAGGGGGGTGGCATGTTAGGACCCTCCTAACATGTCCTAATTACTTATATTATTTATTCATTATATTCTAGGGTCACAACCCTTCACTCTTACAACTATTAGACTAGGTATTTAAATGCAATCCACATATGATAATAAGGCATCATCGAACAAATATATAAATTAAGTCTATTGTGGGTTTTCTACCTTACAATCAAAAAGCGATTCAATATAAAAACGATCTTGCTTCCTGCACCATTTAGTTTCATACCAATCTGCCCTTTCATTTCAGGATATTGAAAATTTGGATACTAATTCACATGATTATTTTGAGGATTCAAATGAAGATATACCATGAATAGTGAACAAGGAGTGGGAATCAAATGACAAAGAGGTTGATTTATTGGAAACACCTCAAATGATTAATCATCAAGATGGGTTACTTGATACACACCTTGACCAACAAGATTTAAGGGTTGAAAAGGATGGGCATATTTTCAATTGGGTGCCCAATTTTGGTATGTTTGATGAACAGGTAATCAATGAAGAGGATGAAGACCATGAGGTAAAAGAGGGAATTGCAAATGCTCACAAATTTTTGCTAAATGAAAATGTGCAAAAGGTAAAATATAAACCTTTGTGTCAAAACATCCAAGCTTCACGCGAATATTTATATAATTCAACTATTGTTTATGATGAAATGTCATTTAAGGTTAATGAAGAACAAGGATTAATTTCTACTTACACCTTTAATAAGATTGCTTTGATGAACGAAAAATAATTTGATGCACTTGAATTGCTAAACCAAATTCATCAACAATTAATTATTGAATCTAGGATAAAAGCTTATAATGATTCCCATTTAGTAAATATCCTAGATACTTGCAAATTTTTGCATAAGTTTGATTGGCCTAAAAACATGAATACTGAACTGGCTTTGAAATTTTAAGAAATAGGCTCTTGTTTGCAAGATTTCATATTAAAAAAAGAAAGCCTAGTTCTAAATTCGGAATTGAGTTGTGAAATTGAAATTTTAAAGAATAGATAAGAAACAATTGAAAATCAAGTGTTGTCTAATCAATTTAATGATTTGAATCTCACCTATGGGATTGTTAATGGAACTAAATCAAATTGGTGGGGTGAGAGAGAGAAGTTGAATTTTGTTGGATTGTTTGGCGTAATCTTGTTTTTGTTGGATTCCTACAAAATTTGGCATGCTTATCATGTTATATGTGTTTTGAAATGTGCTAATCATGTTTGGGATCTAGGGAAGTGATAGATCAAGCTTTGCACCATCTTGTACCATATTGTACATTTGTATATAGTTTTGGTTTTTGCTTTTTGTTTTGGCTTTATCCTTGATTTTCGGTTGGACATAGTTTTGGTTTGTGTTGTTATTTTTGTGAAGTGGGTTGTCCCCTTTGCTTAAGGGTAATATTTCGTGGTCACTAACTTTTGGCCTCTGGCATTTTTGAAGCTCCTTTATTTAAGTAGGTTGGAGTACCTGATCTAAAAACTTATGAACCCGAGAAAAGGGGGATGAGTTATTTGGTGATCATGCTCAGATTTTGGGGACCAAAATGGTGGAAAGTGAAATAATGAAAGATTAGCCAAAGCTCCACATGGGACTCACACACATTAAATAGCATTTCTGGAATTAAGAAGGATGAAGTTGTCTTGATTATGCAATCCTATGTGAAAATCTAAAACGCTCTACTTTGGCTTTCTAACCTAGTGAGACTTGATATTTTTGTAAGAGTTCCATAGATACAAGCTATGCAACAAATTTCTTCAAATCTGTCATCTAGTTTAGGAAAATTCCACTGGGGCTATAGACACTTGACTGGCAGTGGGGCCTTGGCTAGGCAAATTTTGATACATAGAAAGAGAGAAAAAAGAGAAAAAAAGAAAGAAAAAAAAAAAGAAAAAAAGAGAGAGAGAGTGAGTATTGAAAGTCTAGACACACCTAGGATAGATGGACTTTGCAAAGCATTAAGCGAACACACGGGTGAGTTGGATAATCCTCACCGGGGCTATTGATGCCTGACTGGCAGTGGGGCTCTGTTTGTAAAAGTATTCACTTCATGAGATGTACTTCATAGCCTAATGCAGAAAGGGATGATGGAATCTGGAGGACTTCTAAAAATGCGGGAATAAATCACTTTTGCACACACTAAGAAAAGGCAGATGGATTAGTTGTTTTCATGCTAAAGTTGTTTACCCCCACTTTCTTGAGACATTGCTAAATAGTACTTGTTTCACTGATCTTGTGTGTTTTTGTTACAGGTTGGGTTCTTACCAAAATGCTCAAGAGCATTTCCCAGCAGAATCACCATTTGTTATGGCTACTCCACAACTAGCCCCAAAAAAATTGGGGACCCACCTTTTCATTTTGATATTTGGGTTTTTGCGTGTTGGTTTTAAGTGTCTAATGCTTGGTTTATTTTTTGCCATTATCGTTAGTTCTTGTCAACAATATTTTGTTGTCGACGACTTTTTGTCGTCACTTTCGTGTCATCGAGTTTTTCGTCAAGTTTTGCTTTTAGCATCTTTATTATTAGATTTTTGTGTTCTCATTCATTTGTGTGTGTCGTCTTGTGTGTCGTCTTTCATTTATATATAAAAAAATTAAAAACATATATATATATATATATATATATATATATAAGTTTTAGTTTTATTTCATTGGTTTAAACAAAACCTTTTATTTTAATATATATTATTATTATAATATATACAAAATATATTATTATAATAATAATATATATTTATTGTAATATATATATAGAAAGAGAAAATTTAAAGTGGAATGAAATTCCAACATCATGGTGATTTATTTCCATCAAAAAATATATATATATTTATTGCGTAACATATATATATAGAAGAGAAGCTTTAAAGTGAAATGAAATTCCAACATCATGGTGATTTATTTCCATCAAAATAAAAAAAAATATATATATATATATATATATATATATATATATATATATATATTTATTTATTTTTTTTGATGGAAATAAATCACCATGATGTTGGAATTTCATTCCACTTTAATGCTTCTCTTTCTATATATATATGTTACGCAATAAATATATATAACATATATTATTATAATAATATATGTTATATATATTTATTGCGTAACATATATAGAAATAGAAGCTTTAAAGTGAAATGAAATTCCAACATCATGGTGATTTATTTCCATCAATATAAATATAAATATAAATATAAATATAAATATAAATATAAATATAAATATATATATATTTATATTTATATTTATATTTATATTTATATTTATATTTATATTGATGGAAATAAATCACCATGATGTTGGAATTTCATTCCACTTTAAAGCTTCTCTTTCTATATATATGCTATATAATAAATATATATATTATTATTATAATAATATATTTTATATATA
The DNA here is from genome assembly GCA_028583015.1 of Wollemia nobilis. NCBI lineage: Eukaryota > Viridiplantae > Streptophyta > Pinopsida > Araucariales > Araucariaceae > Wollemia > Wollemia nobilis. Next base: position 2,734,544 of record JAQPPZ010001629.1, on the reverse strand, counting down.
TTATAATAATAATATATATTAAAATAAAAGGTTTTGTTTAAACCAATGAAATAAGATAAAACTAAAAAAATAATAATAAACAAATAACAAAAGGATATGTATTATTTATTATATTTCATATATATAAATAATATACATCTATATACATAAACTAAAATTAAACTTTTATATATATATATATAGATAAAGCGAAAAACCCCTTGCGAAGGTGCTTTGGTCTGAGAGACCACGAACAGGGGGTTCGACACCGTCAAAGTCACCCGGAAAGTCATCCGAAAATCGCACCCGACTCTGCCCGCACCAACATTATCAATTGGATTTTGGATACCCAATTCAGCTTTTTGGTAGGGTGGAGATTTGAACCTGAAACCTCTCTTGGAGGATTTTCCTCTCCCCTCCAACTCACCTACAACACTTGGGTATATATATATATATATATATATAAAAGAGTAATAAACCACATAAATTCAAATAAAATTAAATAGGCCTTGGCTATATGACGTAACCATACTATGCTCATTGTGATTTCGAACATGATCATATTCTTATTTATGTCTTTTAACCCTCACATTAAGGTTAGTGTCTTATCTAAATATTTGATTTGTGTTGTTTGCAAGGATTTAGACGAACGAGTATACGTGGACCCGAGCTAATGAGATGAAGGAAAATGGCATCGATTGAGGGCGATTGGCACAAAGGCCGACGTGGATGTTTGTTTGGAGGTTGAAATGGACCCTACCGTTAGAATTGAATGAATATTTCATCAAAGAGGTGTCGAAATAAGAAGGTAAACCAAGGACTGTGAATGTATACATGGCACCACGTAAGTGACGGGAAATGAGAACGCTTAGGGCGGATGTCGACGTGGAGCCGATAGTAGAATAGTAGGCAACATAGATAGTGACAGACATCTTGGGAAAATCCTACGTGGCAGATGAAGCTTCGGCAATAGTAGCAACAAACGTGGCTAATCAGCGAGCGACAGTACATCGGTGGCAAAGAGTTTACACGACATAGGCACAGTTGATTGGATGGCTCCGAGTCAGATGAGCACCAGCGTAGACGATGACTGCCACTTAGGGCATGATTTCCAAGGCCCAAAATCTACGCCGGGATATTGATGGGGTGTAAAACCAGACGACATCAAATAAAAAAAATAATAACAGGTCTAGTGAAGATAGTTGTTACTCTACTGCAATGATGCAGCTGGGAACAACGCGGTAGTGCAGGGATGCTAGGCGGGCATGTAATAGTAACTTCCCCGGGACATGGCGCAGTTGAATGCAGGATAGCGGCTACAACCATGTGGAATGTTGTTTTAGTAGCAGATACGCATTCCTAATACCTTAACGTTATGAATAGGGGGGTCTGTAGTTCCTTCAAAGTCGATGAAGAAATTAATGTTTATCATGAAAAATTAACAATGCCTTTATACAAGCCACCAACGTAGATAGACTAGGATGTGCTGGATGAGACGGGAAGATGACGTAGCATCCAAGTGTACATGGTGGCCATGTAGGAGAGTCTCCCACACTTCAGGGGATCGAATGCATATGAACATTGATAAACTATTTGATAACAATCTTCCCTTGGTTTTAATTTAATGAGAACCTCCCTTGTTAAATTTTATTATAAGTGCAACGTGGCATAAAGAGAATAGGTTATGGAACATGATGGTTTTTGAATAAGGGGAAGGTTCCACGCATGTTTCCATTTCAAAAGAAAAGTGATTGATAGGAAGGTATGATTACGTGCACGTTACAAATCACATATTATGAGTAAAAACGATAAATATCGTAGGGCATCTGGGGCAATAACGAGGAAATGCTCATCAAGCATTATGGAAGCCACGCCTCAAACAATAGGAAACAAAACAACCAAAAGGGGAAAATGAAAACGAAACTCAAACAAGCAGGGTAGAGAAAGGGATAGCGTTGGAAAGCGAAGTGGAAAAGTTTTATTGAACTTTAAATACCTCTTCCGAAAATAGAGTGGGGGCTAGACTTTTTGGCAAGGCCAAGCACTGCCAAAATGATTGTATAAAACATGTAACATGAGACTTTTTTTTGCATGCTCGGTTATAATTGTTTTATTTTTCCTTTTTCAGATTTTGAATTTATAGATGAATTTTATGCATTTTTGGTTACTTCATGTGAATGTTCAAAATCTGAACTTTATTTTTGAACCCTAGGAGCTAGCACTTAGTTTATTTCAGTTGTGCAAACGTAGGTCGAATAGGCTAGGTTGCATGTAAAAATTTCTCATATCTTCGGTTTTACAGGACGGGGTGCTATCAAACTGATGAAGCTTTGCATTTCTGCGTTTTTAGTATTTGATTTGTTGCAGATTTTTATTTTTCAGTTTTCAAACTTTTATTTCCAGAATTATTTTTAATTTTCAGGCATTAAAATAAAAATTAAAAAAATTTTAAAATACAAAAATAATTATATGGAGCCCTAGAATGAACATCAATCTTCAATACACAACATATTCGGACTCATTCCGATGTCATTTTGATTTTATATCAATTTTTGAAAACTACTGTTTTTAGGGGTTTTTGTAATTTTGAAAATTCATTTTTTACAGTTTTGGAGGTAAATCAGATTTCTAAATTCTGCATGTTCATTTATAAGCCTATGATGACATTTCCTTCATGAAAATTTCAATTTCATTGAAGGGGTTATGTTTATGGCATTTCACAAGATACCATATTTGGAGCAATAAATGCACTTTTCTTCATGAAAATTCTGATTTCATTGAAGGAGTAATTTTATATGTTATATTAAAAGGTTGTTATTTTAAAGCATTAAATTATTTTTCTTTATGAAAATTATTTCATAAAAGAGGGATAATTAAATGACATTTTAAAGCCCTTATTTTAAGGCTATAAATTATTGTCTCTTTGTGAAAATTAATTTCATCTAAGAGGAATAATTTATTAATCATATCAAAAGCTATATTTATCTTCATGATAAGAAACTACATTTAAGAAGCCTTTTCATCAGTTTAAATTCACTTTCATAGATAGATTTAATCTTCTATTTCATGCTTAAAGTAGGATTTAATGCAAGATAAAAACTTGTTTAAAATCTACTTAATCCAAAGGAAGATAAAATCAATCCTAAAACATCCAAGATAAAAGGAATTAAGGCTACATCATGGTCATATGAGGGCCAATTCACATTTACTTTTATTTAAGGTTTATGAACAATCATTAAAGTAGCATGGTAAAATAAACCAACACATGCCCCTTGTTTACAGTTACTTGCAATCACTAAGGTGTTCCTAGCATTTTATTATTATTCTTATTGAGATTACTAATACACATATGCAAATGCTAATATAGCAGAGACCTTGGAGAAGTTGTTTGTTTAAATTCTTTGCAAGAGAGGGTTTTGAGATCCAAACCCTAAGCGAAAGTGTAATTTCACAATTGGGTAAAATTAACACTCAACAAAACTCTTTCAATACGACACACAACGTTGGAATCTCCAAATCTAGGGGTATAATGGCCTCAACAGCATATACTAGTGAAGATGGAGTTGCCCCAGTGGGCATCCGAATGCTAGTCCTATAAGCCCATAGCATAAGGGCCAACTGGATGTGCCAATATTTGTGTTTTCTTGTACCGTATTTTTCAAGATAGCTACCACTGTCTTGTTTGAAGCCTTAGCTTTCCCGTTTACTTGCGGATAATATGGATTCACAAATTGTGTTGTATATTATACTTAGACATTAAAGTGCTCATAATTTTGTTCTTAAATGACATTCTATTATCCGAGATTATCTTGGATGGTACCCCAAAATGACTAATGATATTATGAAGTATAAAATCCACAATACGTGCTCCAATTATCATTGTTAAAGGAATGGATTCCACTCACTTTGTAAAATACTCAGTAGTCGTTATAATAAATGTATGCCAGCCCAATGATGGAGGAGAGATCTTACCGATTAGATCCAAACCCCCACTGAGAAAATGGCCAAGCTACTTGAATGGGTTGTAAGGCCTGTGATGGCAAGTGCGTAAGATTAGCATGATGCTGACATTTGATGCATTTCTTGACATACGCGATGTAATCCTTCTCCATCATTGGCCAATAATAACCCATTTGAAGGATGCACGTGAAAATGGCCATGACGCTAAAATGGCCACTACATGTGCCATTGTGAGCATGAAAAATTTCCAAAGCTGATTCTTGGAGCTCAAGATAATGAAGGAGAACTCCATGATAGCTTCTACGGTACAAGATGTCTCCAAGAAAGACATACTTTGTTGCTTTCTGTTTGAATGTACATTTAATAACATTTGATAATCCCTACAGGTTTAAACCAAATTTGAGAAAGTCATGTAATTGTGACATCCAATCCTGATAAGCTTATGCCTCAACTTTCAATATGACTTGTTCCCTTGGCATTTCGCTATGTACGAATGCAGACTAGGATAAAACCTTATGGTGAATGGTGGTGCCATTCCCCGTAGGACCCTATGAGATCAAATACCCCCAGGATGCCTTCTTGAGAAAGTCTCTAGATTTATAGAACCATTCATGGTTTGGTTCTATATGAATCATGTTGACTGATTCCTTGTTATCAAAAGTTGCACGCTGCATCATGACATGCGATAGCATCTTTACATGAATGGTAGTAAAGTCAATAGATGGATTCTGAGGGATTAAGGATCCCAAAGATGCCATAGTGTCTACAAATTTGTTCGACGAATGAGGGATTGCCTCGATGTCGTACCACTCTAGTTGGGCTAGATATGTGTCAGCAAGATCCTTGTAAGCTTTCAATATGGGACACCTACATTGAAAAATTCCCTTCACTTGATTGACTATGAGAAGGGAATCACCAAAGATATTTAATCATTTAATCTTCATGGTGATAGCTATTTGGAGGCCCAAGATTAGGGCTTTGTATTCAACATTATTGTTGGTACAAGGAAAGTCTAGCTTAAACGACAAGGGCATTGGAGCACCTTGTGGCATGAAAAAGACAATTCCTGCACCACCCCCTTGCTCACACTTTGAACCATCAAATAACATAGTCATATCAGCTTTATTATCTGGTTCTTTAGGTTTGGGTGCTTCTAATAATGCAAAGACTGCATCATCAGGAAGCTCTATGGTGAGAGGCCTACTATTCTCGAGAGGCACCTCAACTAGTTGATCAGCTATGACCTATCCCTTGATGGACTTTTGGCTGATGAATTCCAAATCAAATTTTGTCAATAACATGATCCACTTTGCAGTATGTGTATTATGATATGTCTTGCTCATCATATACTACAAAGGATTTTGTTTGGATATCATGTACATCATATGACTTAGCATATAATGACACAACTTCTTCGTTGCAAACACTACTGCTAAACACAACTTCTCCACATACGCATATCCGAGCTCATAACTCACCAAGGTGTGACTGATGTAATATATGGCTTGCTCTTTGCCTTGCATGTTATTTTGGGCTAACATGGTTCCCAATGCAAATTCAATCACCGATATATATAGCAAAAATGGCACATCTGGTCTTGGTGGAGCTAGCACTAGTGGCATTACCAGGTATTGCTTGATTTCAATGAAGGCCACTTGATAATCCTCATCCCAATTGAATGGGACCCCCTTGTGTAGTAGTTGATTCATGGGTCAATATTTATCTGATAATTATGCGATAAATCGCTTTATGGATGCTACTTTGCCCTGAAGGCTTCTTAATTCCTTGATATTTGTGGGAGGATGCATCTCTAATATGGCCTTGACCTTCACTGGGTCAAATTTGATGCCTTATTTTGAAATGATGAACCCCAAGAGCTTTCCTAAAGTTACGCCAAATACGCACTTCTTGGGATTCAACCTAACATTATGCTCTATCAGGAAATCGAAGACCTTCCTCAGGACCTCTACATGCTCAAAATATAGTAATGACTTTGCCAATAAGTCATCGATATAATATTCCAAGATCTTATGCATGTAGTCATGAAAAATATATGTCATGGCTCACTGATATGTGGCACCAACATTTTTAAGGCCGAATGGCATAACTTTATAGCAAAATGTTCCCCATGGCATTGTAAACATGGTTTTATGCTGGTATTCAACTTTAATATGAATCTAATTGTAACCAAAAAAACCATCCATAAGGGAGAGCATCTCATGACCCGTAGTTGCATCTACGAGAGCATCTATGTTGGGCAACAAAAATGAATCCTTTGGTGTTGCCTTGTTGAGGTCTCTAAAATCCATACAAATACGGATCCTTCCATCAGGTTTTCCTATAGGTACCATGTTTGATACCCATTTTGGATAGTCGATGGAGATAATGAACTCTACATCCAACAACTTCTGTAGCTCATCTTTAACCATTAAAGTGACTGTTGGATGCATCTTTCTGAGCTTTTGCTTGACAGGTTTCTTAGTGGGGTCTAGCGAAAGGTTATGAGTAACCAATTTTGGATCTAGTCCCGGCATATCCTTGTATGTCCAAGCAAAAAGGTTAGGTCTCTCTTTTAGTAGAGGGATGAGTATGGCATGCTCATTAGGAGATAGACTCTCTCCAAACTTGACCTTCTTAGGATTAGTGGGATCATTACTGATATCCACATCGAAGGTCTCCTCTACTAACATATGTGATCCCTCCTCAAGTTGGTGAGGCATAGGAATCAAGTGGATGTCATCAATTGGGTTTAAAGGTCCTACATCAAAATTTCCCTCAGCGTGATAAACATCATGTGCACAACCTGGCATAAAATGAAAAGGTTGCAACATTTCTTCATTAGGGAAGAAATCTTCAGGCTCTAGTGGTGAGTCAGCGTGATCCCAATCAATAGCATCTACGTTCAGATACAATGGTTTGGAGGGGTCAACTGGATTGCGAAGTGGAGTGGTCAAATCAATGGAGATCATATTGATGGAATGGATTAGATCTCCAGGACCATATGAGTGTGACTCTACATTGATATAACTTCCATCCCCGAGATGTGGTTCTGGGGGTATGGGGATCTCTGGATCTGGTCTATGAATAGACTCAAAAATAGGATTGTTGGGCTCAAGGAGCTCCATGTACATCGATGGATCAGGGAAGACTATATGATAAATCATATCCAAGTTAGGTGGTCTTCCTATGAGGCACGGGCTAGGATAGACTCACCAATACATCTCATCGATGTCAACCGGCTCATGTTGATGGCATAAATATTGAGGCCCAAGATAAGCTCTCTCGATCTCATCCTCGTCATCGCTATCGTATATGAGTCCTTCACCCCTACCCACTAGAATTGGGTGATTAGCAAGATGGGGCCCAAGGTAGGCCCACTTTGTGTCATCCTCATAGTCACTATCAACCATGAAGTATTCTTCAGTCTCACCCATTTGTTCCATGGGTAACAGATGATGCATATTTAGAGGGCCTAGGTAGGCCAACTTAGTTTCATCCTCGTATTATTCATTGTGTGAGGATAGCTCATCATCATCTATCCTAGAATCACAATTTGGTCCATCTCTTTCGATAATGGACACTGCTATGATGGTTGTGTCTATTGCTCTACCCAGATTTTGGATCTGCATACCTGTGTCATCGACAACTTCATGGCTTTCATTGTCCAAGTTGGCTCTTGGATTATCTCCTTGATCTACCTCTACCACAATGTGATCGTGATAGATCTCTGGTGGCACTTCTGAGACATAGGTTACCAGCCTATTACCCCCTCGTAGATAAGAAGGGTTAGGGTGATATGGGTTCCAATCCACATCATCCCCCAAAGTGAGGTTCAAATGATCTAAAGATGTTGCTAGGAGCTCGTCTCATCCTTGGATATGATAGCCTAACCCAAACCTATCATTTGGTAGCTGATACTATGGTTCTATGGGAACTCTATGCCCCTACTCAAATAAGCCCAAGTCGTAACCATGCCAATGGTAATGATCGAAGTAGCACAAGGCGAATTCAGGGTTAGAAAGATAATGAACATTCACCATGAATGGTTCATCATCATCCTCATCTATGGGCATGCGATTTGTCAATTGATCTAGCCCTCCATAAATGAAGTTTGTTTGGTTGGGTGGCACCCCTAGTGGTACCACCATCCCTACGAGAAAGTGATGGGCTTGTGTTCGGCCCATATCCTATGGAGTTTCGATAATTGGTGTGAAGATCATGTTTTGCACAATGTACTCTACTAACCTAGAGTTAACCCACTGCATGGTCACCGGTGGTGCCGATGACCTTGTTGAAGATGCAGGTGAGGTAGGCTGAGGTGCCTCCTCGACTAGATTTTGAGCGTCCCCCTCATCCATGGGAGTAGGACCCTCGATAGTTGCTTCCTTGGGCTTTTGCTTTGACTCTTTTTCACCCATAACTACCTTAAGCTTCTTGTCATTCCTAGGTACTTTGGATGTCATAGGTTTAGTTGAAGCTACTGTAGTGTGCTCTGATAACTACGGTGCTATCGTGGAAGGTCCCATGCACACTCCTTTGAGTTTACCTTTTGGATGTATAATAGGTGACATCGGTCATATATCCAGATGCATTGAGGGGAGAATGAAATCCCCTAATAAATCTACTAAGTTCACGTATTTGAATGGCTCTTCGTCAGAAGGTACCATGTGAACTTGTCCCTCATGTATATATTTTATACACTGATGTAAGATCGAGGGAATGCAACACATTTCTCTAATCCAAGGCCTCCCCAAAAGGATGTTATACTGCATGGTGCCTTCGATCACATGACACATCATAGGGATGGTCTTTAGTCCAACCTAAATTGAAAGAACTATGGTACCTACCATTGAGCATAGCGCATCATTGAATGCTCTCAAGGTGAAAGTGGAAGGTACAATATGTGAATTTGACAACTTTAGATACGTTAATGCCTTGGTTGTAATTATGTTGATTGATGACCCTGTATCAATCAAAACCCATTTGAATGGTGTGTGATTAACACATGCAATGATATGTAGCGATGGGTCCACTATAGTAGTGGAGACCATCTTAATCTCGTGATCACTGAATTGGATGACCGGTTCACTGCACTACTGCACATGTCCCATGAAGTTTATAAATGCTTTAGGGTCTTAGGACTAAACTTTGATTGATCTTAGAATATCCATGAGCATCTCCCTATGCTTGGGAGACTATTGAATCAGTTCATATATCGACAACTTCATTGGAGTTGTCTGTAGGCTTTGAACTAGCCTACTCCTAATGGTCACCATCGATCTTGTAGGTGGGCCTAGAATATTTTGAGCTGGCCTTTGCTGAGGTGCAACATGCACTCTAATGGGAGCTAGAGGTGGATTTGGTCTTTCATACCTCCCTTGTCTCATGACAACATTAACCATGCTGATGAATCCTTGAGTTGGTGGTTCAACCCGCACTTGATTCACATGTTCGACATTGTTCCTTGGTGGCTCATGATTTGGTAAGGGGTTCTTGAAGATCCCCATATTTTGGTTGTCTGGCACCTGAGGGTTGTCCATGGTTAACTCACCTCTTTCGATCATGTTCTGTACTAAATGTTTGAAACTCCAACATACTTCGATGTCGTGTCCTTTCACCCTATGGAAAGCATAGTACAGATCATCCCTATACCCCTTTGGCTTGGGTTGATTAGGATCTATCAATTTGATCTTTGGTAAGTTGATAGCCTTGGCCTCACACAGTTGATGGAATATCGAGGTCATCGATTCTGATAATGGTGTGAACTGGTGAGGTGGGCGTTGTTCCTTATTCTTACCCTTTTTGTTATTATTGTGCTGATCATATCATGTAGGAGGAGGTTGGGCTTGATAATTCTGTTGTTGCCCCTTATCCCCTTTCTGGAGGTTTAACACCACTTGGTTGACATGGGCTGGCTTGGCCTATTCCTTCTGATTATGGGTGTTCTTTTTGTTCCATTCCTTCTTGTTCTTGAGTTTCAAGTTACCCTCCTGTAACTTGATGTCCTCTATCACCTTGGCTTGCGCCAAGGCCTCCTCAAATGTTTGGTACTATTGCAGCTACAATAGTAATGAGATGTGCTTCACACAACTCTTGGTAAACATCTGAGTTAGTTCGGTGGTCGGAATGGAAAATGGCAACTTCACCATTATCTTTCTCCATATTTTACCATAATCCATGATCGTCTCATCATCATGTTGCAATAAAGCAGCCAGATCGGATAGGTTAGCCTTCTTCTTGACATCGAAGGAGAAGCATTCAAGAAATACATTAGCTAGTTGTTCAAAGTTGGTTATGTTGTGCCTCTTAAGTTGATTAAACCACTCTCGAGCAAGGCCTAAAAGGGTTGTGATGAATGTTCTCAGCAATAGAGCATCATTGCTTTCAATCTGAAAGCACATGTCCATAAATCTCGTAACGTGTTCCTGAGCATCTTCCTCACCTTGAAACTTATCCAGCTTTGGCATCTCAAAGTGCTCAAGATACGTTGGAATTGGCATCGAAGGGCATAGAGGTTCGTTGTGAATCTTGTTCAAGGTAGGCTTTTGGTAAGCCATCCCTTGCTTCTCTATAGCTCGAACCTTGTCTACCAAGGCCTGATAGGCCTTCGAAGATAGAATTTCCTCTTCTCTAAGAGGTCCACGAGGAGCCTTTGGAGGTAAATTCTTCTTCAAATGAGGTGGGGGAATGGGATCATCCTCCACGTCTACTAGGGAGATCTTAGGGTATTCTTGTTCTTGATCATCTCCCACTTCTTCTTCATACTGCATATGCCCATGATGTTCCAATGCTTGGCGCTACATCATATTTTGGGTCATGTGGCGAGTATGGTTCTCAATATGTTTAGGGTGCAAATTAGGCTGTGAAGTAGCTCATCTATGAGTGTGCTCCCTGTACTCACTATGAGGGGGTAAATTGGCCCATGCCAATCGATCCTCTCACTCAGCATGCTCCTTTTGCTCAAGGATGCATTGTTCATGCATGCGTTTCTCGAAAATACATTGCCTATGCAACCTCTACCTCTGAGTATCCTCATTTTTGAGGCACTCACACTCTGCACGAATATCCTCCAATTGATCTTGGAGGATCTGCTACCATTGTTTTGACACCAATATCTGTGATCGATCTATAAGATCGACCATGTGCGGTCTTTGGTGTACTCATTATGTCCTAGTAGCTTTGTCGGTATGACCTTCGATAGACTTGTTTGCCATGCTTTTGCCTTTGTTTGTGTAGATGGCATTCACGTTCTGGTGTTGTCTGTACTTTGTGCCCATATGGGTCGATGGGGTAATTATACTATGAGAATGCTTAGAGCATTCTCCTAGCTCTCTAATGGTCCAGCGTGTGCTCTCACTATGAGAACTCACAGAATGAGAATGCACAACTAAGGGTTTATACCCTAGCTACCCTAAGACTCTATCTAGACCATCCAATTGCCTAGTGCGCCATGGCTCATGTGGTGGCATACCATTGACTCCAACCTTAGACATGTCAAATGTGAACTTGCTAGGTTGATTATTGTTTGGAGTCTATGAGGGTCTACACCTTGAAGCATCCCTCTCTTCCTACCCCTGAATGGGCAGATTTTCTACTTGTCTATTTTGAACTTATGGGGACCTTGAGCCACCCTTATCTTGAGTATGTATGGGAACAAATCTATTTATTGTTCCTTCCTCAATGATGTACTCTTTAATGGATCCAGTGGATCCATGAGGTGTACGATCGTGATATATACTCCCATGTTCAAAGGCCCCATGTTGGGATCTTCCATACTCAGATATATCTTATGAGGCATGTGCATCGCCTCCTCTAAGTGGGGTATTCTGATGAGAACCCCCGCACATAGAGTTATCCCCTCTAATGCTCATCAAACGTCATTCGAGAGGATCTTGTGATTGAGGGTTCTCCGTGTTGTGTTGTGCATTGGGTGGAGCTTCGGCTTTGATCTTGGTTCTACGTCTAGATCGAGCCTCTCCGTGTGATAACCATGATATTATATTATCTCGTATGTATATTTTAAGGTAAACAAAGCAAACAATGATGATTATCTCTTTTAAAATTTTTGTTTGTGAGCCCTAACTAGTTTGATGTGTTTTGATATTTGTTGAAAACTTAAACTACTCTCATCGTGTTTGAAATTGTTGATGATATACTCAATATTTTAAGGTTTTCACCTGTATACTCGTAGCTCGACAACCTGGCAATGAACTCCAGGCCACGTAATCCAACCTATAATGTGTGGTAGTGAAGTCCACACATGGTCAAGGAGCACAGGTCCTCCTGGTCCTCACCTTGTTCACCCGTAGTCAGTGATATACCTCTCCGAAGAGAGATACGTGCAAATTTTCCATGGGCTATGATGGTTCTCGGATCTAGTATTGGTCTAGTAACAAGGATCGAGGGAGTTGGGCCAATGGATGGAAATAACTACCACCATCGTTGAACCCTACTAGTGGTTGGATATGACTTCCAACTCACTAGCATTTAGATAGTACATGGTGTGTGGGGTTCATTTTAAATTTGCATAAAATAAAAGTGCATCACCCAACACACAATGCTCTTTTCCTAAATGCCTATGAAAAGACATTTGATATTCAGAAAAGATGCATCTAATTCTAATCTACATGTTGTTTCAAATATGTAATTAAATGTCCTAATTGACATTTTATTAGGCCACAACAAGAAAATTAATCAGACAGACTCTGACTGTTAGCCATGGTTCAGACCCATAGGTAATAGTGTTGGCCGTGGGATAGAGCCACAGGCCAAGAAACTAGCCATGGGTGACAGACGTAGCTAACAGAGCTAGCCGCGACTGTTAGGCATGGCTGACAGTCAACATGGAATTTTTGAAATAATTCATCCCTTACTATTTTCCTAAGTTTTATAATTACCTACAGTAGTAAATAATAGAAAATAGAAAATTGCAGAGGACCAAGGTTACCTATTTTCCTCATCTGATGGAGAGGTAGTCTGATTCTACCTATTTTCTCTGCTTTGCTACTCACCATGGCTGTCAAGCGTGGCGGAGACTATGCACCATGGCTGTCAAGCATGGCTGACACCTGCAATCAAGAAAATCAAATATCCATCAGTTCAACATGAATTTTGCAGGGTTTCCACCGTGATCGCCATCTGTACCCACGCAAAAAGCATACACCTAACTAATGCATCAATTACTATCAAACATTAAAGCATGCAAAATTGACAATAATGAATTCAACAATAAATGGGGTTTCCTTTTATTAAACTTTTCCAAATTTAATTACATATACATCCCTCTTAGGGATACTCAATGTTGATACAATCAATACAGTTTTGAAAACCCTCTAAACGAGGGGGTGGTGTAATCCATAGACTTTCCAATAGGACACAAATTGCTCAAGATCAATGGTGACCTTCTTCTCCATGATTAGAGGTATATGCTACCTTGAATGCCTTGCAAATGGATGGATCCTGTAAACCCTGCATTCAAGAAACAACACGAAATGATTAAAAGCAAAGGTGGCCTCTCTTGATGAGGCTTTTGGAGGAATCTTGCATAAAGAATGCTAAAGAAAGCAAATGAAGCATGTAATCTATGAAACTATGCAAGAAATCATTAAATTGTAGTAAAGCATGTAAAGAAGCATGAATCTAGCTAAGAAACATCCTAATTAGCCATTAGAAACTTGAATTGCATGAAATGAACATAAACTAGTCTAGAATTGATAAATGCTAAGAAATGAAGGAAATCTACCCTAAATATCTAAATCTAACCATACAAATGCATCAAATGAGATTAATATATGGTTAATATATCAAAATGAAAGCATAAAACTATAAATCTATGGCTAAAATAGGGAAAAATAGAGATCAAACCCTCACCATGGGTCTGAGGCGCAATTGGCACTATTAGCCATGGCTGATTGAGGTGAAAACCTTTTTGCTCTCCAAATCTAGGCTTGGATCTCCAATTCTCCTTGTTGAATTGATGGTCAAGGGTCGCCTTAGTGTCCTCTAATGGATTTGGTGATTGAATTATCTGAATTCGTGGTGGAAGAGGCTCGATTATGAGATTGTGCTTCCTAGTCCTTGGGAAGCTCCATTGAAGGGTTCATGCTTGTCACTCCACAATTGGGTAGCATTTCGACTCTCCTCAAGGGGTTATCAATTTGCTATCCATTTCGATAGAGCTTCGCTAAGTTCAAATGCAAACTTTCTCCATAATTCTCCCCAATTTGGAGGGGGGTCTTATAGCACATTGAAGGCCTTGCTCTAGCTTCATGGAGAAGCCAAGAACAAGAAACCTATAGTTGGATCAGTTGGAGGGAACCTTCTCGATGCTTCCCCACCCAAAACCATTTGAATTCTCATTGCCTAGGCTATTGTAACCGAATTTGGCTTGGCCCAAGATTCAAAATAGTTTTGATGCTAGCCATGGCTCTGAGGCACAGCTAGCTCTGTTAGCCATGGGTGTCAGCTGTGGCTAAGGCTAAGTTAGCCAACTCTATCCAAATTGAGTGGTTAAAACCACTGCTTCACCTTGGAGTTGTCCAAGATCATTCATATGGTTTGTTTGCATGTCCCATATGAGTAGTCGCCTCGACATGACGTGTTTTAGGTGTCTACAGTAGTAAATCAATGTCTTGATGATAGATAAAAGAAAGGTCCTTGAAAAAGAAGTACAAGGATGGATCTTGCCAAGTGTAGTAAAATAGGAAGATTACATGTTCAAAATATAAACTAACAATGATAAAAGATGAAATGCAATATAAATATAAGTATGATGACCAAATCAAATTAGTGTGCAATAATATCAAGCATTATAGTCACATAAGAAAAGATAGTACCAAAAGCAAGTAAGAGAAAATAACTTAACCCCAAATCACACTTGTTGCTCCAATATGTTAAGTTTGTTTTTCCTTATTGTGGAAGCTTTATTTAATCTTATTTGTTGCTTGAATACACATGATATCTTGAGATATTAAATGTTTGAATGCCTGGATGCTTGACAAATTGAAGGATACCTTCACAAGATTGTGATAATATTTTTGCATAATTTTACCATGTATGGAGATGAATTTCTATATATCTAGATGAAATTTAGCAAAAAAATATTTCTTTCAAAACCATTATTGATTAGACATCCCAAATGCTAGTTTTATAAAAATCCATTGCTCCTTGGGGGAGGTTTGCATTGGATATGATAGGATTAAAGAAGGTAACCCAAATATAATGATAATATAAAGGTAACCCAAAGGTAGAGTACTAGAGCCAATGACCTAGAGGTAGTGATCAAGTGGGAGTGACCTAGAGGTAGTGACCTAGAGGTAAAGACCTAGAGGTAAAGACCTAGAGGTAGTGAACTAGAGGTAGATCCAATGGCAATGACCCAAAGGCAAAGACCTAGAGGTAACTAAGATACATTAATCCATAGGTAGACACAAATAATTTAAAAAGGAATATCTAATGAATATTGCATATATCTAGCCATGCCAAATTCAAAGCTGAAGAATGAGAAAAAGAAGTATCATAGAATGAAGAAAAAAAGCCTTCCAACTGAATAATGTAATATGGGGGGTGTTGGAAGTATTACATTATTTGGTCCCCTTGTAAATATTATTTTGGTACTTGATTTATATTTAATATAATGTATGTGTCAATATGAGAGAAAGTGTAAGGTGTTAAAAGAGAGAACGAAGATTCAAATTGATATGTGGTAAGATGAGAGTTTTATCTCAATATGAGGTATATGAAAGGACAAATCTTCTAGCCATTAGAGGAGAGTAACAGTTAGAGTACTGAAAAGTCATGTAAAATTATATACTAGAGACATATTTCCATGTAAAGTAATCAAGATGTATCATTCTTGTAATTTTGTGATATAGAATATATTAGAGATATATTTGTGATATATTCCATGTATGTAATTCATTGTTATTTTATGTGAGGTATTTATGTAATTTATTCTTGATGAGAAATAAATTTCATGTGAGCAAATAGTCTTGGAAAGATAAAATTCATTACATTCTCATTACTAGATGGTTCTTCACTATGGAAAAATTTAAAAGAATAAATTGATCTAGTGATTAAAGATCTAAGATGGGTGGTGGGAACAATAATTTTTTTTCTATTTGGATGGATACCTGGTGTGATAAAAAACCACTCAATATTTATCCAATTTTGAAACTATGGATGAGATTACTTCAAGATAATATAATTATAGGGTTTCAAATGTTATATACAAGGATTGGGAAGGAATATATAAATAGAAAGAATATTTTTTTACAAGTATATCGGACATTGTGTTTGCTTTTAAGCCAAATTATTTTAGGTCCCAATATTTTGGATCTTGAGTAGACTCAAATATAAGAGCAATTAAAATATAAGTTGGCCAATATAAATAATAATAACATTCAAAAAAATATCAAATATGAATATAAAATGGCCAAAGTCATTCATGCAATAACATGAAGAAAACTTACAATAGAATTGCTCAAAATATGCATACAAGCTTCAATATTATTAATGCTTGAATGTGATCTTCATAGATCCATTTTATATACAATATAAGGATATTTGTCTCCATAATGTATTCTTACAAAGATTACTTTTCATGTACTTGACTATTGCTCTCCTCACATATTCGAGAGATACATATTTTTCTATTACATGCATAAGACAAGTCCTCTCATATCCTTTGGCTTCTCATCTTGCCACTAGTTTACAAGAATATTAACTCTCTACTTACACACATAACTCTATGACACTTGCACACTTGTATATGGAACTTGCTCTTCTACATGCACACCTAATACATGATACTTGTGCACATTCTCACATTACAAATTTTGCACATTTATTTACATGATACTTGTGCATTTTCTCTCATTAGACACTTGCACAGTTACATGAGGCTTGTGCATATCTTGCACATAGACACTTACATAAAGGGGAAATATAAATCACACTCCTAAACTATAAAATCAAACCCTATTCTAATATTTACATTGTACCATAAGTACCATGGGGGTACATTAACATGTACCAAATAATGTAATATTATCCAACACCCCCTTGTATTATATTATTTGGTTATTTAAGACTTTAGTCCTCAATCTTTGATTCTTGCTTTTTTCATTGTGCATGATCTTCTGTTTGAGATACTTCTTCATTTTATTTATTTAATTCTTCTAACTTTACTTATTTGCTATAAACTTTTGAATCTTGTTCATGGAATGCTACAACTTCTTCTTTGTCCTTGGCTTTTGGTTCATGTGCTTCCTTTATTTTTGCTTTCTTACAATATTTATGTTGTCCTATAACCTCTAAACATTCACTTAGAGTATCATAATGATTTTTTGAATTTGATGAGCTTGTATTATCAATATTACTATCATATAATAATTATTTATTGCATGCTTCTTGAAGGGTATAACTAATTGTTTTTCCTTTTAGAGTCTCAATCATTTTTTATTGCCTTTGATTTTTTCATTTATGAAGTTCAAGTGAAAGCAATTCCATATACATTATGCTACATATATCAATAGGTATTTTAATATCATCTTTAGAGTTATTAATTGCTTAAACAAGCTTCAAATGTAGATAATATTCAAATGTTTCAAAACATTAATTCATTACTTCTTTATAGATAAATTGAAGAACACAAGCTTATACTGAGAGGGGGGGTGAACAGTATAAGACATAACCAATTAACAATTTTAACTTTAAATAACAGAGGCATCAACACAACATTAATCAAGACAGAAAGCATCACACATTGAAGACCCATTTTAACGTGGTTCACCCAGAATGGTTGGGCTACATCCACGGATAAAATCTTTCACTAAAATTTTATCAATCAATTTTTGGGAAAACCTTTCCCGATTACAAAGTTTATGGGCACCAACCCAAAGGAGACACCAATCCCCTAAACTCGAGTTCATGGGCACCAACCCACAGGAGACACCGATCCCCTAGCTCTGCTCTGGCTGGTGATCCTCTAGAAAACCTCTGCCTCCGCTGCCCTTAGCAAATGGAACTCTATCCACAGAAGACACCTGTCCTCCTTGCTCTGGCTGGAGACCTCTGTCCTCAACTCTATCACCTCCAAAGCTGGTCCTCGAATTTGCACTAAACACAGTCCTTCGGTCTAGTACAAATGTCCTCGTTCGTCTTTGCCTGTTGCGCTCACTCTGCATGCTTCGACATCATCGTGCCACTTCTGCACTCTTGCGCTCTTTCGGCTGCATCTCGCACACTTCGACGCACATTCGACTATCTCGCAATTCGCACTTAACTCTTCAAAACAATCCTCCTTTTATACTAACACTTTCAAGATCAAAACCTTGATCTTAGTCGACTACACAACCCTAAACTACGTCGGCTGCAAACCCTAATTTTTTTGGCCCAAATTTAACTTTGTCGGCTTCACTGCCTCTGCAACTCTTCTGTAGCTTCTACCGTGAAACTACATGTCGCGATATCGTGACACTTTTGCCTCCGAACACTTTCTTTTGGCTTTTGTCACGAAATCGTGACACTTCTGCCTCTGCTGACGTCATCTTCACTTTTGTCGTGAAATCATGACATTTCTCGCTTTCTCAACCTCTTCTCGACTTTTGTCATGAAATCGTGACACTTTCGCTTATAGCTTTCTCTCTTCTGAAATTGTCGTGAAATCATGACACTTTCTCCTTCGAGCTCTTCCTTCTTGAATTCGTCATGAAATTTGACCACTTTTTTCGTTGAAGACTTGCTTACTAGCTTTGTCATGAAATCATGACACTTTTCATCCTTGAGCTTTCTTTTCAATTGCATGAAATCGTGACACTTCCTTTGTATTCTTTGCAACTGTCGTGAAATCGTGACGCTTTCACTTCGTACATCTTCTTTGCACTGTCACGAAATCATGACGCTTCTCACTTCGAACCTCTTCCCTTTGCTGCATGTCGTGAAATCGTGACAGTTCTCACTTCGAACTTTCTGTAGCATGTCATGAAATCATGACAGTTCTCACTTTCGACCTCTGTAGCATGTCACGAAATCGTGACACTTTTTGCTACTTTCTCTCTCTTCGAACTTGTCATGAAATCATGACAATTCTCACTACGGACTCTTTCTTCGATTATGTCATGAAATCGTGACACTTTTTCTTTGGACTCCTTCTCTTGCAATATGTCACGAAATCGTGACACTTTTCCTTTCGGACTCTCTCTCCTGCAACTTGTCATGAAATCGTGACACTTTTTTGTTCATACAATCTCTCCTTGCAATATGTCACAAAATCATGACATTTCTGACTCGAACATTCTCTCTTCTCTTTGAGTCGCGAAAATGTGACATGTCGCGATATCGCGACATTTTTCCAACTTACTTTCTTTCGAACCTTCATCAAAACAAATTATTTTACATCAAATCAAATTCCTTCAAAAGCTTCTTGACATCAATGACAACTTATTCACTTGAGCAAATGCAATGTACCCAAGGTACCCAAAATTGCCAACAATCTCCCCCTTTGTCATTGATGGCAAACCTTTACTAAAAACACGTCTTAAGAGCCAAAACTGAAACCAACTGTGCTAACAACTGAGAAACTGTCTTTGAAGTTTTGCTCCCCCTGACTTGAAGCTTTCCTCTTCACTTGAAGCTCTCCCCCTTACTCATATCTCTCCCCCTTTGTCATCAATGGCAAAGGGTCACCTTTGGGGCTCGGGACTAAGAATGAGCCTCTTAGCTTGGTCCCTCCCCCACCTCCTGATGAGGTGATTAATTTTGGGGTGGGAGTACAACTCCCAATTTCTCCCTTAGATACTCAAATGTATCTCTTGGAAGAGGTTTGGTGAAGATATCTGCAATCTGCTCTTTAGTAGGCACATACTCTAGCTTGACCTGCTTGTCTTGCACTTTCTCCCTTAGAAAGTGATACTTGATGGAAATATGCTTTGTCCTTGAGTGCATTACCAAATTTTTGGAAATACTTATGGCACTCGTATTATCGCAAAATATGGAGATGGGTTGTTCATGCTTGACTTTGAAATCCTCCAAGGTGGTTTTCATCCATAAAACCTGTGTACACCCAACCACTGCTGCTATGTATTCAGCCTCTGCTGTAGATAAGGAAACTGAAGGTTGTTTCTTACTTAGCCAAGAAACCAAACTCTTTCCCAGAAAGAATGCTCCACCACTAGTGCTCTTCCTGTCATCAGTATTGCCTGCCCAATCTGCATCTGAATAGGCCGTGAGGGTGAAATCATCACCTTTGGGATACCAAAGCCCAAAATCCATAGTGCCCTTCAGATATCTGAATATCCTCTTAACTGCTATAACATGAGAATATTTTGGAGCTGCCTAAAATCTTGCTACTAACCCAACTGCCTGCATGATATCTGGTCTGGTAGCCGTAACATATAATAGACTACCAATCATTGATCTGTACAACCTCTGATCTGCCACTGGAGATTCATCATCTTTACTCATCTTGCACCCTGTAATCATTGGAGTACATACTGGTTTGCTGTCCATCATCCCAAATTTCTTCAACATTTCTTTGATATACTTTCCTTGAGAGAGAAATACACCGTATTTTGATTGAGCAATCTGAAGACCTAAAAAGAATGACAGCTCTCCAATCATAGACATCTCAAATTCCTTCGCATGGTGTTAGCAAAAACTTTGCACATCCGAGTATTATTCCCCACGAAAATAATATCATCAACATAGACAACCATAATCAACATATCATCACCTTCATTCTTAATATACAGATTGCTATCTGCCATGCCTTTCCTGAAGCCTTGCTCATGAAGATAACTATCAAGTCTTGAGTACCACGCCCTTGGTGCTTGCTTTAACCCATATAAAGCCTTTTTCAGTTTACACACATAGTCTGACTGTTCTATGAGAGACACTCCTTCTGGCTGTTCTATGTAGACTTCTTCTACCAACACCCCATTTAGAAAAGCTGACTTTACATCCATTTGATATACCTTGAATGATTTGAAGCTTGAAAGGGCCAAAAACATTATGATAGCTTCAAGACGAGCAACAAGAGCGAACGTCTCTTCGAAATCAACACCTTCTACTTGAGCATAACCTTTGCAGACTAACCTAGCTTTGTTTCCGACAATCTTTCCATCCTCATTGAGTTTATTTCTGAATATCCATTTTGTGCCAATGACATTCTTGTCCTTAGGTCTTGGAACCAAATCCCAAGTTTCACTTTTCTCTATTTGATTTAGCTCTTCATCCATCGCTTTTACCCAAAATTTATCTGCACATGCTTCACTAAAATCTTTTGGCTCAATCTGAGATAATAATGAAACATTTGTAGAATCGTGTGAAGGAATGACTCTTCTTCTTGTTTGCCTGCTGTTTGGATCACCAATGATCAAATCTTTGGGATGATGTTTCTGAACATATCGTGAAGGAGTTTTGGGAAGCAGTTGTTGTCTTTCCTCTTCTTCATCTGAAACCTCTCTGAATTCTTCTTGACAAATTTCATCATTGAGTTCCTTGACTGGTTCTCTTATCCCTGTCTTTTCATCAACTGTTACATTTATGCTCTCTACGACTGTATGCGTTCTTTTGTTGAAGCATCTGTAGGCCTTGCTTCTGTTGGAATATCCAAGAAAGATTCCCTCATCACATCTAGGATCAAACTTACCCAAATTCTGATCTTCCCTTCTGATGAAGCACTTACTCCCAAACACTTTGAAGTATTTTACTGTAGCTGGTCTCCCTTTCCATAACTCATAAGGAGTTTTATGATGATTGACTCTAAGTTGGGCCTTGGTGATAATGTAGACTTTGTATTGACTGCCTCTTTCCAAAAGCCATCTGAAAGTTTTGACTCATTTAACATAGCTCTAGCCATATTTTCAATAGTTCTATTTTTCCTTTCAACTACTCCATTTTGTTGAGGAGTTCTTGCTGCTGAATATTCTCTTTTGATTCCTTGTTGCTCACAGTATTCCACAAATTCATTTGAAGTGAACTCTCCTCCTCTGTCTGATCTTAAGCATTTGATTCTCTTGTCAGTCTCATTTTCAATCATTTCTTTGAAAGCTTTAAATTTTTCAAAAGCTTCAGATTTTTCTTTGAGAAAAGTAACCCACGTCATTCTAGAATAATCATCTATAAACAACATGAAGTAGCTTTCTCCCTGAATGCTCTGAGTTCCGGTGGGGCCACATAAATCAGTATGAATAAGATCCAATGGTTTTGAAGAAGTATACCCTTTTGATTTGAAACTGGTTCTGGTCTGTTTTCCATGTTGACAGGGACCGCAAATGATATTATGGGGCCTTTTTATTTTGGGCAAGTCTCTAACTACTTCCTTGTTACTAATATTGACAAGATTATCAAAGCTCAAATGCCCCAATATTTTATGCCATAGCCAACTCTCATCTTCTTGAGTTAGAAAACACTTTTCCCTTTTTATCTCACTCAGCATGTAAAGATTGTTTGGAGTCCTTGTAGCACTCGCAATGAGTTTTCCATTTTTTTCTTTACTTATCTCACATCTATCTGAAAAGAAAGATACTATGTGCCCTTGATCACAAAGTTGACTCACACTTAGAAGATTATGTCTTAGGCCTTCTACATAAAGCACATTTTCTGTTTTGGATTTCCCATCCAAACTAAGAGTCCCTTTACCACAGATTTTAGCTGACCTATTATCTCCAAAACTGATTGTTCCTCGGTTTGTTTGTTTTAAGACCAAAATTTTTTCCTTTTCACCAGTCATATGTTTTGAACAACCACTATCAAGATACCATTTTTCTACTTTGTCTTGAGCATGAAAAGTAGTTTGAACTATCATTGACTTAGATTTGATCTCATTTTTCTTTTTAGTGAACTCAAGGCTAGATCTATCCAAACTGCACATCCTTGTTGTATGCCCAAAATTCTTGCACTTGAAACACATGAAATTTTTATTCATAAGAGGTGCAAAAGAGTTAACATTTTCCTTACTATGGCTATTCAAGGATTTATTGCAATGCATAGCTTTGTGACCAAAATTCTTGCAGGAAAAACAATAGCCATGGAAGGTATTATGTAACCTGTTTTGATGCCTTGGATGATTGTTCTTCTTGTGACCAACTGGAATCCACCGCTCTTCAGGATGAAGATTGGTCTTGCTCGAAGACCCTATTTCATGAATAGTGATACCATCCTTCTTTTGCTTGTCATACGGAGTATTCTGTCTGAGAGCCAATTTTTCCAACTTCACTCTAAGAGACATAACCTCTTCTTCTAGTTTCTCGCAATCAGTTTCCTTTCCTTTTAAAGCCTCTGTCAGAACCTGTTCAACCTTCTTTCCTTCTTCAGCTAGAATTTTGAAGTCTATAACTCTTTGAGACAATCTTGATCTTGCAATCTCTTCTTCCTGAATTTGATGCTTGAGAACAAAATTTTCTTCCCTGAATTTCTCAAGCCTTTTTAAAGCCAAGAAGAATTCACCTTTGAGATCGAACCCAACCTCTTCATCTCTTTCTGAATCTGTATGTTCCTCTGATAGATCCTTCTCCAAGTTGTTAGGCTTTTTTTGGAGAAACCTGCTCTGATACCAATTGAAGAACACAAGCTTATACTGAGAGGGGGGGTGAACAGTATAAGACATAACCAATTAACAATTTTAACTTTAAATAACAGAGGCATCAACACAACATTAATCAAGACAGAAAGCATCACACATTGAAGACCCATTTTAACGTGGTTCACCCAGAATGGTTGGGCTACATCCACGGATAAAATATTTCACTAAAATTTTATCAATCAATTTCTGGGAATACCTTTCCCGATTACAAAGTTTATGGGCACCAACCCAAAGGAGACACCAATCCCCTAAACTCGAGTTCGTGGGCACCAACCCACAGGAGACACCGATCCCCTAGCTCTGCTCTGGCTGGTGATCCTCTAGAAAACCTCTGCCTCCGCTGCCCTTAGCAAATGGAACTCTATCCATAGAAGACACCTGTCCTCCCTGCTCTGGTTGGAGACCTCTGTCCTCAACTCTATCACCTCCAAAGTTGGTCCTCGAATTTGCACTAAACATAGTCCTTCGGTCTAGTACAAATGTCCTCGTTCATCTTTTCCTGTTGCGCTCACTCTGCATGCTTTGACATCATCACGCCACTTCTGCACTCTTGCGCTCTTTCGGTTGCATCTCGCACACTTCGACGCACATTCGACTATCTCGCAATTCGCACTTAACTCTTCAAAACAATCCTCCTTTTATACTAACACTTTCAAGATCAAAACCTTGATCTTAGTCGGCTGCACAACCCTAAACTACGTCGGCTACAAACCCTAATTTTTGTCGGCCCAAATTTAACTTTGTCGGCTTCACTGCCTCTGCAACTCTTCTGTAGCTTCTGCCGTGAAACTACAACATGTCGCGATATCGCGACACCTTTGCCTCCGTACACTTTCTTTTGGCTTTTGTCGTGAAATCACGACACTTCTACCTCTGCTGACGTCATCTTCACTTCTATCATGAAATCATGACATTTCTCGCTTTCTCAACCTCTTCTCGGCTTGCAATAAACATGTCGAAATCGTGACACTTTCCTGCCTTATGCTTTTCTTTGCCTTACGCTAGCAAACGGAACATGTCATGAAATCGTGACACTTTCACCTTTGAGCTCTTCCTTCTTGAATTCATCATGAAATCATGACACTTCTTCTATTGAAGACTTCTTTGTCTGTCGTGAAATTGTGACACTTTCTCTAGCTTTCTCTTCAACTGTCGTGAAATCGTCGACACTTCTATCCGTACTTCTTTTCACTGTCACAAAATCGTGACACTTTCACTTTCGTACGTCTTCTTTGCAACTGTCACGAAATCGTCGACAGTTCTCATTTCAGAATCTTCCCTTTGTTGCATGTCGTGAAATCGTGACAGTTCTCACTTTGAGTTCTAGCATGTCATGAAATCATGATAGTTCTCACTTTGACTTCTATAGCATGTCACGAAATCGTGACACTTTATCTTGCTACTTTCTCTCTCTTCGAACTTGTCGTGAAATCATGACAATTCACACTACGGACTCTCTCTTCTGCATTATGTCATGAAATCATGACACTTTTTCTTTTGGAATCCTTCTCTTGCAATATGTCATGAAATCGTGACACTTTTCCTTTCGGACTCTCTCTCCTGCAACTTGTCGTGAAATCGTGACACTTTTTCGTCCATACAATCTTCCTTGCAATATGTCACGAAATCGCGACATTTCTGACTTCGTACATTCTCTCTCTTCTTTGAGTCGCGAAACTGCGACATGTCGCGATATCGCGACATTTTTCCAACTTACTTTCTTTCGAAGCTGTCAAGCCGAACCTTCATCAAAACAAATTATTTTACATCAAATCAAATTCCTTCAAAAGCTTCTTGACATCAATGACAACTTATTCACTTGAGCAAATGCAATGTACCCAAGGTACCCAAAATTGCCAACATAAATTGGATTGCCATATCTTTCTTTTTAACATATTTTTCAATCAAATTATGTATGTCAATTTTAATAGCTTCCGATCCTTTTTTTCTTATTATTGTCATCAAATTGTTTCCTTCCATAATAAAATGCTTTTAAAGAAAATTATTGAAGTTGAATTCCTTATTACTCAAAAGTTCAATAATTGCAATTTCAAAAATGTTAAAATATTTTTTTAAAAAATAAATTTGCAAAATTTAAAATTTAAAATTCCTTGAAGTAGCAAAACTTGTCTCCCTAATAATTAAATTTGCAATTTTTCTAAATGTTCAACTTTTAAAAATTTCAAATATTCAAAATTTTCAAATTTTCTAAAACCTTCAAATTTAAAAAAATTTCAATTTTCTTTTTGGAGTGGAAAACCTTATCTCTCTAAAATCTAATAAATATCAAATTTTTAAAAATTAAAATTTTGAAATAGATTGCAAAATTAATTGTAAATATAAAATTTCAATATTTTTCAATATTTCAAAAATATGGTTGAAGTCCTTTTAACTCCCACCTTTAAATATTAAATCCTATGGAGTTGAATACCTTTTAACTCCCTCTTATAAATTAAAGTTCCTAAGTTTCCAATTTATCACCTTTAATATTTACTTAGGACTTTAGCCTTAGCACCAAAAATAATTATTCAATATAAAGGTAATATTACTTACCTTTTGTTAGCTTTTGAAGCTTATTACTTAAGATTAATAATCCATAATATATGAAATAAAGTCACAATCCAATGTATATGATAATGGCAATATTCTAAATATATAAAACACATAAATAACTCTAATATCGACTCCTAAATATGGCATAAATAAATACTCACGAAAATGGTACCATAGCACTAAAAGAACTAAGTAATATTATTACAAGTCATGTCCTCTTCTATCTTCACATTAACTTGTATATATAATGTAATTTGACTATTCATATAGATCACTCTTGGCCTTCATACTTCTAGACTCTTCATCTCCCTATTCTATGGACTCATGTACACATGGATTAATGTGCACATTTACATTATTGAATATTATGCACACTTGTACATTTATTACATTGCATAAAGTAAATACTTAATCTAAGACTTGTACCAAATAATGTAATATACTCCAACACCTCCTCGTATTATATTATTTGGTTATTGAAGACTTTAGTCTTCAATATGGGTCTTCATTCTTTAACCCACTTTGCACAGTATGTCTTCTTGATTAGACTTTTTCTCCTCGAGCTTGTCTCTTTATTATTAGTGTCACTTTGTAAGCCTTTAGATGATGTCATACTATTGGTTGATTCCTGCAAAACTACTTTCTCTTTGCATTTGTACTTGAAGTTATGCATTTTATTTTGTATAAAATCTTCAGAACATTCACTTATGGTATCATGATAAGATGATGGATTTGAATCGTTTATATTACATGAGGAATGGAATATTTTTTCTAGGAATGATTCACTCACTTTTGCCTTCTTCTTAAGAGATTCAATTAACTCTTGCAGTTTTATGTATTTCTCTTTGTAATGC
Organism: Wollemia nobilis; assembly: GCA_028583015.1. NCBI lineage: Eukaryota > Viridiplantae > Streptophyta > Pinopsida > Araucariales > Araucariaceae > Wollemia > Wollemia nobilis. Next base: position 2,707,613 of record JAQPPZ010001629.1, on the reverse strand, counting down.
CTGAGTGTAAGTAGTGCCATATAGATAATGCTTGCAATATTCAAAGGAACCTTAATACTATCTTTGTCATTGTCAATTGCCTCGAACATTTTTGCATGCAGATAGTATTCTAATGTTTCAAATATTTCTTCTAATGCTTCTTTATAGATAAATCTTGGAACCAACTCTAACTTTCCTTTAGACTTTTCAACTATATCCTTAACTCCAGATTTTATGACATTTATTCTTCCTTTCCTAACTTCCTTCTCCATTTCATGGTTCAATGAATTTCTTGAAGTAGACATCCTTTGCCTTCTTAATATAGAGAATGATTTCTTAGGACTAGAATCAACCTTCCTTTTCTTAGTCACAAAAAGTATAATTTTTTTCTAAATCCCTTAATTCCCAAGTTGATGTTGAACACTTTATAACTCCAAAATTAGATATTTAGATAAAATTTATTTGCAATTATATAAGTCTAATTTGATATAGAAATCATTTTTACTCCAATCTAAATTGAATTGCAAATATCCTTAAAATGTTTTGTAACTTCAATAATTAAATTACAAAACTTTGTTTGTCTCCTTAACTCCTCCAAATAAACTATCAAATAGATTTTCAACTCCTTCAATATTATATCTAAGGTTTTATGTTTTTCCTTTTCCAAAATACTTCCACTTTATACCTTAGATAATAATAGTTTCCACTTAACCTTATTTCTCCTAACTTAGGGTTATAAATATATGTGCAAAAATTATATTACCTCAAACTTGAACCAATGGTAATTTTGTGGTCAACCTATGCACGTATGTGCTCTTCTAACTTTGGTTCTCTTCTTGCTCTTCCAACGTTGACTCACTATCAACATTTATGTCCTCCAAATTTTGGTGCTCTCTCCATGTCCTTAACTCAGATGTTCTCTAAGCTCTGACACTCTTCCAATGTATGTTATCACCTCTACATTCAATCTCCACATATGGGGTTACACAACACTTTGTCCTTCTAGTTTGGCTTCCACTATGCACTACTGTAGAGAAGCTTTGATGCTTTACTGGTCCACACCTTGGAAACGCTACCAAATGTGTCTTCTTTACCAAATCTATCTCCTCTTCATTGCCAAATGTAATACGCTACCCACACATTAACTCTTCTACCTTTTGATTACTCTACCATGCATTCAATGTTATCCTACACCTGTGAATGCTCTAAATTTATCTTTATATGTAATCCTTTCAATGGGTGTTTGGAATTTTGGTTTCCTTTATCTTCCACTTGCCAAATGACACTTCAAAAATATTACTCTTCCAATAGTTTGTGCTCTTACACAATGAGCATTACTTCTAGGGATTACATGAATGTTGCATGAATTGTAACGTACCTTCGACCACTTGTCACTTGCATGTGAAACTTTCCCTTTAAGATTTGGCACTCAAAATATACCCTTTGTATTCCAACAACTTAGTTTTCTTCGAGAATTTTGTTTCGCCTTCCTTTTGCAAGGACAAATTCATTTTGGCATCTGGATGAGCACGCTTGACGATGGCTTCTATTGAGCTTGGATTATGTAGCACTCTATATGGTAGCTTCCTTTGGCTTAGTTTTCATAGCACTCTTGAAAAAAACTTTCCTTGGGCTTGGTTTACGTACTTGCACTTGCACTTCACAAATTTTCTTTACTTCTCCTTTTCCAAATTCTTTAGACAATTTCACTAGTAATTATGTCTTCTGTTTATCTCTCCAAATACATGTAGTTAATAACTATTTTAGTCTTATGTGATAACTTGTTTTGAAGACTAATTTCAAATTTTCTCTTTTCCAAATTAACAAAAATAATATGACGCTCTAAGATTTCAAATGTAAAAATAATTTAATGCTTCAAAACTGAATTAATGTAGCACCAAAAAATTACACCTTTTGTAACGACCCTAAAAACAAAAATAAGAAAACACACAAAAATAGAAAGAATTTTTTTTGACTAAGAAGAGGGATTCATAAACCCCTAACCAACCTTAGGTTAACTTAATGTTTAACAAAACCCCTAAGTTTCTCAAGAACTATACCACACAATATTCCCCTCACGCAAGTCCCTTCTGTGTAGGCATATCTCATGTTATGCACATAAGTACATCCATATCATCATCCTCGATGAGCTAGACTTATCAACTTCAACCATTAGAAGGTGTACATGCATCTCCATATCCTACGCAAGCCATTACGTAAGGTATGCTATGTGTACTATGAGTTAAGTTATCAATCTTATCCTTTGACAAGCTATCTTAACTTAGGTATGATCTTCTATAAACCTAGTTACCATTGTATCTAAAGGGGTCTCAAGCCCTTAGGTTATCCTCTAAGTTCACCCTAGAATTTACTACTTAATTATTATGAAAATATATTTAAAAAAGAAAATAAAAGATATATCTAGATACTAAATCTAACAAAACATAATTCGTTAAACATGCAAAAGATAGCTAGAAACATGGAATAATAATTAAATAATAAACATGCAATAGAAAGGATTTAAATACATTCATAATATCTCAATTAGAATACAAAGGTACATTTGCCACATTGATCATTTATTACATAAGTGTATGGTAAAACCTCCATACCCTAAAACAATACATTACATCAATTTCATTAGGGAAATCTCCCCACAAGTCTAATCTAATAGCATAAATAAACAAGATGTAAAGTAGAGAGCAAACTTGAGCATTGGTCCATCTGTAAATTTGGTCCTCCCTCTATTCCATCGATCAAGTGAGGATAGTAGGGGATCAAGATACTCATAGTTTAGGATAGGCATACCTCTAAATGCATTTACTTTCTTTACTTTACCAAATTGCAACTATACAATTTAATCAAGTCTTTAACCATCTAATAGCATAGTTGATATCATAAAAGAATAATATTTTTACTATCACCCCTAAAATACCTTTATAGAGCTTTTCAACATGCAATAATTAAATCACAATTATTACTCAAATCAAATCTAGTCTTGTCTTAAAACATTAAAGCCCAATACCTTTAACCTTTAAACCAATCCTTTCGTTTATTCACTAAATTAAACCCCCATAACTTTAGTTTAAAATAAACCCTGTTCCCGTTCATTCATAAAATAAAGTTCATACTTGTAGTTTATAAAAAAACTAATACATTTCCTTTTATTTTCAATAGACTAAAACTTACACTTTCAATTTATGAAATCAATATATTTCCTTTTATTTTCAATAAACTAAAGCTTTATGAAAATAATACATTTCCTTTTATTTCCAATAAACGAAAGCTTTGTGAAAATAATACATTTCCTTTTATTTCCAATAAACTAAAGCTTTATGGAAACAATACATTTTATTTTATTTCCAATAAACTAAAGCCCCATAACTTTAATTTACGAAAATAATACATTTCCTTTTATTTCCAATAAACTAAAGCTTTATGAAAATAATTCATTTCCTTTTATTTCCAATAAACTAAAGCTTTATGAAAACAATACATTTCTTTTTATTTCTAATAAACTAAAGCTTTATGAAAACAATAAATTTCCTTTTATTTCCAATAAATTAAAGCCCCATAACTTTAATTTACGAAAACAATACATTTCCTTTTATTTCCAATAAACTAAAGCTTTATGAAAATAATACATTTTATTTTATTTCCAATAAACTAAAGCCCCATAACTTTAATTTACGAAAACAATACATTTCCTTTTATTTCCAATAAACTAAAGCCCCATAACTTTAATTTATGAAAATAATACATTTCCTTTTATTTCCAATAAACTAAAGCCCCATAACTTTAATTTATGAAAATAATACATTTCCTTTTATTTCCAATAAACTAAAGCTTTATGAAAATAATACATTTCCTTTTATTTCAAATAAACTAAAGCCCCAATAAATTTAATTTATGAAAACAATACTTTTTCCTAATTTATCAATCTTTCTAATTCACATGACCTACCAAGAATTGGGCATTTAAGAAGACTCTTAACTATAAATTAAATTATTTCCAACTGAAACCAATGGAACCCTATCGAGCATGGTACCTTCACAACTAAAACCAATGGAAACCTATCAATCATGATGTCTTCATATGATGCGTGCTCGACCCGGTAATCTATAGAAAATGTGAGAGACCCTCCTAAAGTCCAAACAATCTTATCAAGAATAGCACCATCATGATCAAGACTAAGGTAGAATTAAAGAGAAGTTTTAGGTGGTTTCAAACATTTAACAAGAGGTCATCCATACTGATAGCGACGATGCCCTTCACATAATGCAAGCATGGGGATGGTAGTCTATTGGGAGGGAAGAGGTCCACCCAATGTTTACAAGCTATCTAATAGAGGCAAAAAGTAATGAGTCATCCAACAACAATGCACAAGAAGATAAGGGTACCTATGATTTAGCAAACCTGGATACAAGGTAGCAAGCCAACATGGTTTCCTAGAGAGCAAAAAAAGAGTACAACAACTCCATAACATTTGGGAATCCTCATTATTAGTATAACATAAACAAACTAAGGGAGAATACCCTCAACTCCTATCTAGGGAACACAACCAACGCTATGATGGCAGCATACAGGGAAAACCCATACGTAAACATAAAGAAGGTTTAACATGAGATAACGTCTCATTAGCACAGCCAACAAGCTAGTGAAGGTAAACCAATAAAAACATAGGGTCAACATGAACAACCATATGCATCACAAAAAAAATGATAATAGTCCCAACCTGGTCTTAATCTCTCCCTTAATATTGATGCAATGGTATTGCTCTAGTCTGATACTTCCCAAGGTTCTCCTTATTTCTTCTCGCTATTCTCTGCCTCCCCTTCATAATCTGTCCTACTTCTTCCTTCCCTACCTGATTTAGATATTTTTTCCTCCTCTATCCTTGTCGACCTATCACACCTCATAACTCCTATAGCTACCCTGACATGGCGACCAATGGGGGAAAGTATTTTTTAATCATTTGGATAAGATCCATCATAAATGGCACCTATCCCTCCAATGCTGACAAGTGCTTCTCCCATTGACTTGAACGTCCACTTGGAATTCATTCCAATTATAAAATATCTTGCATTGGATTAATATGGAGCTTGATCATTATGCTAATAATCTTCTATTAACTAATGGTTATAAAGGAGATTCTCATGCTATAATATAATCAATAGTTGAAGAAAAGCCTCAAAACCATTTCATATATTTAGAATTAATTGTCTTTTAAAATAATTTTGAGATATAATCTATAAATGAAGCTCAATTATTATTTAAAATAATTCTAACATATTATTTATAAATGAAGCTCAATTATCATTTAAAATAATTCCAATATATTATTTATAAATGAAACTCAATTATCATTTAAATAATTTGAACATATTATTTATAAATGAATCTCAATTATCATTTAAAATAATTCCAACATATTATTTATAAATGACGCTCAATTATCATTTAAAATAATTCCAACATGTTATTTATAAATGAATCTCAATTATCATTTAAAATAATTCCAACATATTATTTATAAATGAAACTCAATTATCATTTAAAATAATTCCAACATATTATTTATAAATAATTGTTTTCTCTTTTCCTAAACTAGTGATGTAGATAGTGATGAAGTAAAAGATAATAAAACATATGCAATAGAGACAAAGGGAATATTTTCATCAATTCCATCACCTATCTCAACCTTTAAGAATTTATGATAGCTACTAGGCTATCAATCTAGGCTCAAGGTGGTTGATTATTGATGATTTTCCCTTATCGATTATGCATACCTATATGAAGGTATCCATCCATGTTACCCTCGAGTTGCCTTATCATCATTTCCCCAACCTCAAGTACCCTCACCTTTAGTGGATGACTCAACTTCTTCCACATACGAGCATACCTGATCCTACACATTGGTAATTTGTTAGCAATATCATGCTCTATAATCATAACTAACATTGCATAGTTGCATAAAATCGAGTATTAAAGTATCATAAATTAATACATGGTTTTTTCATATCAAAAGATCCATCAAGGAGGGTCATGGCATCCTCCCCCACTAGGACTAAACACCATTCTGGTATTTTCTAGTTGTACATGCTCATAAAAGTAAGTTATTACATTTATAAGTCTTCAAACGAAAAAAGAAAAATGTTTTTGCATATCCATCACTTTCCCCCAAGTGGCATTCCTTTTTGAGAAATGGTCCCACTGGACATTACATTGCTTAAGAGTTTGATTTTGCATAGCCTTAGAGCGAAACTTGAGAATATTTACTAGCATTACTTCAATTACCTTTGGATTTGCCATCTGCAAATTAGAAACATCCCACACATGTTCAGGATTAGCAATATATTTCCTAAGCAAAGATATGTGGAAAGTGTCATGGATTTTTGGTAGATTAGGAGGTAAAGAAAGTTGGTATGCCATCAAACTAATATTTTTAGTGATCTCAAAGGGTCCTACAAACCATGGATCTAATTTCGTAGACTTGATCGCACTTTTAATTGGTTTGATCCTTAGGAACACTTTGCCTCCCACTGAGTACTCCCTTGGAGTTCTCTTTAAATCAACATAACTCTTCTGCCTATCTGCAACTTCCTTTAGTCTTTTCCTAATTACCTTTAATCACTCTCCCATTTCTCTAACCATATTTGGTCCAATCATAACTCTGTTCTTTAGGTTATCCCATGATAATGGTGTTCTACACTTCCATCCATACAAGGCATCAAAAGGTTCCATTTCCAAAGATGAGTGATATCTATTATTGTAGGCAAAATATACCATAGGTAGGTAGTATTCCTAGTGAGCCTTGTGATCCACGTAGTACATGTGAAGCATGTCTTATAGTACTTGGTTTACCCATTTTGTTTGACCTCTCAGGGTGGTATGTCGAACTCATGTTCAACTTTGTACCTATTGCCTAATGAAGGGCTTTCCAAAACTTAAAAGTTGGAATCCCTATCTGAGATGATTACCTTACAAAATCCATGCAATTAGAACACTTCCTTGGAAAATCTATTAGCCACCACCTGAGCATCTTCCTTGGTGTTCCCAGGTATAAAATGTGTAACCTTAGTCAATTTATCAACTACTACTAGGATTGCATCATACTAAAAAATCTCCTTAAGGATCTAGAATTTTCAATATTGGTGCGGTAGTGACCTTCTACTTCAACAAAGCAAAGGCAATTTCACATTTTTTTGTCCATTTAAATTCGTTCTCTTTCTTCTTAAGGTTAGTTATTGCTAAAACAATCATTGAGAAATCCTTTATATAATGTCTATAATAGCCCGTTAACCTCATGAAGCTTCTTACTTCAATAATATTAGTAGGGGGTGGCCAATTTAATATGGTTTTGATCTTATCTGGATCCACAACAATTCCTTATATTGATATGATATGCCCTAAATATCATACCTATGAAACATAGAAATCACTCTTGGCTAGATTTTCGTAGAGTTGATTTTTCCTTAGTAACTCTAACATGATCTTGAGATGTTTATCATGTTATTCCTTGTTTTGAGAGTATATTAGGATATCATCTAGAAATACAAGGATAAACTAGTCCAGGTGCCTTTTGAACATATTTTTCATTAAATTCATGAAGGTGGCTAGGGCATTAGTTAGTCCAAAGGGTAGGACTATGAATTCATAATGTCCATACCTAGTCTTAAATGTCATCTTATGAATATCCTCCTCACGTATTCTTAACTGGTGATACCTTGATCTTAGATCTATCTTACTAAACACCATGAAATCTCTCAGTTGATCGAATAAATATTCGATCCTAGGTAGGGGATACCAATTCTTGATTGTAGTTTTATTCAACATCCTGTAATCAATACATAATCTTAAAGAGATATATTTTTTTCACAAATAAAATAGGCGCACTACAAGGTGACACACTTGGTTTTATCAGTCCATTTTCTAATAACCCTTACAATTGTATCCTCAATTCTTGCATCTCGATAGGTGTCATCCTATATGAATATCTGTGAATTGGTTTTGCTCTTGGCATGAGATCAATAGTGAAATAAAATTCTCACATAGGAGGGAGTCTAGTTAAATCCTCAGTAAATACATCTTTGAGTTCTTGCATAATTGAGTGTGTCTCTAAAACTTCTTTCTTTTGGTATTCTCCAAATTCATTTAACTTAATTACATATACTATCCCTCCTTTCCCGAGGGCTTTCTTCAACTGCATAGTTGACAACATTTAGGGTTTGAATACCCCTTGCTTGATATGAATTCCTAGTCTTTCCTTACCTCCTTTGAAATATTTGATCCATCTATCCTGAAAATTGATTACGGCTTTATGGGACTGTAACTAATCCATCCCTAGGATTATATCGAATTCATGAAGTGGAGCTACATATAAGCAATCTTTCATGGTCCCACTAGCTAAAGCAATTTCCATCATAGGAAAATACTGGTTTACGAAGTAGGTTTATCCAGAACCATACTCAACCTTCCATCCATAAGCCAAATATCTTGGCCTTTCCAACATATCTTTTGCTAACTTGCAAGAAATAAAGCTATAAGTGGCTCCACTATCAACTAAGATATTAACTTGCTAATCAAAAATATTACCTTTTATGATCAATGGGGTGGTTTGTCCCTCAAGCTTCTGACTCCTAGTTGTAGCATAGATCTGGTGTGCAGGTTATTTCCATTTAATATTGGATATGCTTGGCCCTAGTTAGTGTGGGCACTGATTAAAAAAATGTAGACCTCTACAATGGTAACACCCATCCTTGGGCCCTTTCCACTTTTTTGTTTTATGCTGCTCACCTTTGATTACTGGAACTTAAACTTACAATTTTTGGGGTTGCGACTTAGCATTATTAGGGTTGTTGCCTTATAAAATTTCTTCTTGAACTTATTTTGGTTCCCATTGGATTTCTTCTTAGGATTTTGGGGGTTTTTAGCCTTCTGATCTTGCTCAGCCTCCCACTTTACAATACCATTGCTATTCCTCTTCTTTAGTTCCTATCGATCTTTCTCGGATAAGGTTTCATATTTATAATGAAAGTGTGACTCTACTTTCTTTTCTAAGTCATATGCCTTTTGTAATGACTTAGGTTCCTGCATCTCTACATCATGCTTTATCCTAGATTAAAATCCATGAGTAAAGTTATGAACCTGCATCTTTTCATTATAAGTAGGTACATACTTAAACAATTTTATGAGCTTTTTGTTGTATACCTCCACTAAGTTGGTTCCTTGCCTTAAACTGGAAAACTCCTTGAATTTCAAGGTATAGAAATATTCTATGAGGAACCTCTTCTTGAAGATGACTATAAATTCCTTCCATGGAATATCTACTGGTTCAATCTTAGTTTCCTCATAATAAGTCTCCCACCAATCTAGGGTAGCTCCTTCAAGGTAAATAGTAGCCCAAACAGTTTGGGTCCCTGAATAATATCCCTTTACCATGAAGAAAACTTCTAGTTCCCTTAACCAAGCCTCAACTGCATCTCCATATCCTTCTCCATCAAACTTGGAGATACAAACATTCTTTAGGTCTATTACTGTTTCTTTTTCTAGGAGGGTTCTAGCTTGCAACTGCTTCGCAATCAGCTCCTAATATTGGTTAACTTCTGAACCTCTAGCTTGTGAATTTTGGTTTGCAATGGTTTCTAACACGTCTTAACTGATCTTGCATTATAACAAATATGGTAGTGAGATCTTCCATACTCTATTGGAAGTTTTTGGATCCTCATTTTGGATCCCTTATTCAACATTACTTTGTTGAGTCTACCTAGGTGTAGGCCTCTCTCTTTTGGCCTTAGGTGGCATCTTGACCTAGTTTCAACCAAGATAGGGATTAGGTTATAGTTTCATATTAAAATTGTACCACTAATCCAAGCCACCATACAAAGTTCTTCTTACCAAAATATTAGTGATCTAACTAGGATAATATTCCAAGATTATGATGTATCATTAATATCAAAGCCCATGCCGAGGAACCGTAACATTCATCTACCCTTGGAATGAACTCCATTAGATTCTAATAAGCAGAGAATCTAGGTCATCCCAACTTTAGCTTAAACATAAGCAAGCCTTCATTGGAGATATCCAAATCTCTTTTAGCACATAAGAAGCTATATACCCTCGTACCTAGAGCTTTAATACACATAAGAAGTGTAGACACCAAAACAGCACCAATCCGATTATGTGACAACAAGCACCGATCGCATTAACACACACAGCCCCCAGAGGTTAAACAGTGGTTCTAACCACTTACACAGTGAGTTTTGCAAGTCAGGGATCAATTTGGCACCTTTTAGACACTTTATTGCTTATTCGTCCCACCCAGGGACGAGTGCGGATTTGTATTCGTCCTACCCAGGGACGAGTGCAAATTTATACTCGTCTCACCCAGAGACGATTATTAGCGCTCGCTCCGGGGTGGGACGAATGCCAGGTTTGACCAGCAAAAAGTCAGACCTCAGCGCATGACAACTCAGAACTGCCACTTAGCTTTCCTTGCATGGCATAGGAGTGCGAGTGAGTTCTTTTGACAACTCATATCTGCTAATTGACTCTCCCTTCACTGCATGGGAATGAGAGTGAGCGTTTCTAAAACATACAAAGACATGCACAGAGACAGTTAAGCAACCCTTAATCAAGAAGAAGTCTTCTTTTCACACAAAAAGCATTCATGCAAAGAAACACTTTTGCATGTTAATTCAAAGAGACCCCTTGGGTCTATAAAATGGTGAGTTTCCTCACCCAAAGGATATACAGAGAAGGAGCATTTTGAGCGACGAAGTGTTGCTAGTTCACTTATTGGCGATTTGTGCTTTCATAATCGTGGTATTTCTTTTAGTTTCATGTTTATGCTTTTGTCAAGTTTTTCATTTCATTTAGATTCATTTCAACCATCGTTAGATTCATCTTTTATTTTTCATACACAGGTGCTACCGACTTTCTTGTTTGTTTCTTTGAGTGCAGAGTTGCAGCATTAGAGGAGCGGCGAGGAGTCTACCTTACCAACGCAAGCGGCGGCAACATTTGGCCCGCCCATTCCAAACGTGGGCATGCGGAAGGAGGAAGACTAAGTCACAAATTGTAACAAAGACCAATTTAATGCTCCTAGCCCCTAAAAAGGGAGGAGACGTCTATGTAACCGAGGATAAGAAATTTGAATAAAGAGGGATGTGATTTCCTTACATCTTTTCTTTCGTCTCCAATTTATCTCCTTTCCTTGTTTTTGTGCATAGGATTAAAGCGTTACATTTCGTCTTATATTGCATAGTTATAGTTTTCCTTTTGCTTCCAAAATCTCGTGCTTTCAATGGCGATCACGGTGGGACCTCTGTCCTCTATTTTTTTTAGGTTAAATTATTGATCTAAAATTGTTTGCTTATTTTATTTTTATTTTTTTACAGGTACCTATTTTTCAACAATCGGACTGTTATTCGTCTCTGCAAGTGACGATTACAGAATTGTTACTCGTCTCACCCCGGGACGAATAAACTATTCGTTCCACCCTGTGACGATTACGGTTCTGTTATTCGCCTCACCCAGGGACGATTATAGATCTGTGCAAATTTTCAGAGCAAATCAAAAATTTCCGATTAGGCAGAGAAGAGGTAGGGGTTTTTTTTTTACAGCTTCTGTTAAATTTTTGTTTTTCTATTTCTGGTTTTCAGTTTGAATGGCTTAGGGAAAGATTTCTTTTCGTTTGCTTGTTTCAATTTCGCAAAATTAAAACGAACCCCACACATCACGTTACATTTTAAACCAAGGCATTGGTCGTAAGACCCCAACCCTTGAGCAAGACCAACGGTGGGTTCATCACCACCTTGGCTTAGCTTTGCATCCATTCCCCGATTGTCAACTGTTGTTAGGCGTAAATCCTTACGAAAGCTGACCGAGTGTCGCTGGGGTGATTCCCATGCACGCGAGGATAAGTCTTCTATGGTAGGTGCCATTAACAGGACAATCCCCCTTTCGTACCGCCTACGTACCACATACCATCTGCTCTCACGTACCTATAGTCTCCCTCTCGTAAGGGCGGGTATATAGAGAGGTTGGTATATCGGCCTGGTTGGTATATTGAAGGGGCGACCATTTTGGGAGTTATATGAGCCTTCATAATTGCATTTAAACGTTCTTCAAAATCTACAAAAAAACAAAACAAAACAACAAAAACACACTAAACCAGATTTAGGGCACACTATTAATCTTTAAAAGAGATAATCATTGCTTGTGTGTGTATGCTATTTTCTGTTTAGACAAAAAAAATCAAAAATCAAAAAAATCATAAACAAAGATAAAAATCTACGCATTTTGTCACTCGCTCCAAAAGCTCCAAGGATTCCCGCAATCGCTTGGTCACCCCAAAATGCTCCAAAGGTGTCCATGAAACCTTTGGTCAACCCAAAAGCACCCTGAAGGTGCCCATAAGTGATGCAGGACCATCCAACAAAATATGGGAAATCTTGTATTTTTCCCTAAATTTTAGTGCATCTTGTCGGGGCCATAACTTCTCAACCGTAGCTCCGATTGACGTGAAATTTTATAGGGAGTTAGTTGGGAGATTTTTAAACTCCCAACTCATTTTCGGGGCCAAATTCCATCATCTAGGGCCTCAAAATTAGGTTTTAAAATTGCTTACCTAATTTTTTGCACTTTTTGAGCTGTTTGAAGGTTAATATCTCCTAATGTATTTAGAGTTAGGACTTGAAACTTCATTTTTGGCTTATCTACTGTAAGAGGGATGCGCACACCAATTTTGGGCCCCATCTGACTCATTTTCAATTTTAGGGTTTTTAGAGAGACATCGTCATGGTGCTCACCTGCAGCCAAGCCCAATCACGGGCGAATGTTGTGGGGAATATCCAAGGAGGCACAAGTCACCTTCGGTATAGTCCCCAGGATTTGGCCATACCACCTTGGCGACCTAACACACAAGGCATTCCCCTCCACACCTTAACGAAAAGGGACTATAGGGGCACCTCTTCTAGGGGCACTCCTGTTCAGCATAGCACCCAACACGCACCCTCCCATGAGGGGTACATCCATAGGAGAGCTCCCTTAGATGCTCTCTATGAGTGGTCACCTCGCGATGAAGCGCTAGGTCAACATAGGGTTCGAAGGGAGGAACCACATGATTACACTATCCCTCCTTCACCCCATCTAGTTGTCAGGACTACATGGACAAATACAGAGCACAAGGCTCCTCAGGCGAGGCGAGCCAACTCTTCTCATTCCTCTTTCACTTACAAAAGAGAGCACGAGGAAAACCCTTACCTTCCTCAAGAGCAATATACATCGCGGGAGCAACATGCCTCCGCAATTGCTAGCTATCAGGATCACCTACTGAGGCCAAAGCCTCGGGGGAATGCCGCTACCCCCAATAGATGGAGGCGGCCTATAGAGATCTCGGATCACCATGACCGAGATAGATATCTAGGAGAGGCATCTAGGCCTTCTAGACATGAGATGATAGGACCAACTATCTTAGAATCTGCCAAGCATATTGCATGTCGGATGCAACTCACACTACTTGAGCTAGAACAACAACAGTTAGAGCAACAATATCTTTTAAATCAAGAGTGCCTTCAGCGCCAGGAGGATGAGTTGTTACAACACACTATGTAGGTGAAGACTCCAACCCCTCACACACATAAGACAGAACATTATGAGAGATACAACTGGGTGCAAGACAGGTCTCTATGACCTTATCAAACATTGCCTTCGATGCCTCCTAGACTTGAGCGGGAGTCCAATCCTAAGACCAATGACGGGTGCCTTCTTCAGGAACCCACCCAGGTTCATGGGCCACCCCAAAAAATTCTTCAAGAAGCCTCTGAGGAACTTGAGCGAGAAGAAGAGCGGTATGAAATGCCATACCAAGGCATGGGGGGTGCTATCCTGTCACCCTTCCATAGGCCCCAAGTTCCCCACAACCTTCAACGAGAACAAATCAAAGAGGAGGAGCTCAAATCCCCCGATACAAGCAATGCACTGCCAGAGCACTTAGCATCGGTAGAGACCAAGATTTTGGGGCCCCAAAAGCCCAACTTACATGAAACTCCTCTCACAGAGGATCAACCCCTGGTTGTAGAGCTACCTGATGATGAGGTCTTCCATATCTCAAAATCACCAGATTTTGATGAGCCTGACTCTCTCGCCAAAGACGAGTCAGCATATGCAATAGCGCCATGGGACCCGTTCATGTTCGACAGCACTAATTCATAGGTGGTCCCCATGGATGAGCATCACAAAATTCTCCTAACATTATTCCCTTTGGAGGCTCCCATCGAGCCCGTGCCATTGCCAAAAAATTAGGTCCCCCCGTAAAGCGTGGAACAACTCCATGAGGACCACATCAATCTGCTCGAACAAGAAGAGCCTAGCATGTCACAAATAGCTATCGAGGCCAACGAGGGCCTTTGGATCATCGATAATGATTACAAAGATGAAACTGAGATGGCATATCTCAATCATGCACGATGGCACAATCACCCTGTCACCCATGACGAACTAATGGCCCAACTAGGCATAAGACTAGGGCATGAGTGGCACATAGACCCAGCCCACTGGCATCACATGTTGATCTCACGAGCACCTTCCACCTAGAGATATCATAGCACCATCAGTGCCAAAGGCAGACCTTGCCCTCCTATCCGTGCATAAGGCCGATCCATTCGTGCCAATTCCTACAGAGCCAGATCCGATGCACAAAGATCATCACGCTGGGGGTTCCTCTATTCCCTGAAGAGCCAGTGGGTTACACCAAACGCTCCAAAGGTGTCCATAAACCCTTTGGTCAAACCAAAAGCTCCAAGGATTATCACAATCACTTGGTCACCCCAAAAGCTCCAAGGATTATCGCAATCGCTTGGTCACCCCAAAAGGCTCCAAGGATTATCGCAATCGCTTGGTCATCCCAAAAGGCTCCAAGGATTATCACAATCGCTTGGTCATCCCAAAAGTCTCCAAGGATTATCGCAATCTCTTGGTCATCCCCAAAAGCTCCAAGGATTATCGCAATCGCTTGGTCATCCCAAAAAGCTCCAAGGATTATCGCAATCTCTTGGTCATCCCCAAAAGCTCCAAGGATTATCGTAATCGCTTGGTCATCCCAAAAAGCTCCAAGGATTATCGCAATCGCTTGGTCATCCCAAAAAGCTCCAAGGATTATCATAATCACTTGGTCACCCTAAAAGCTCCAAGGATTTTCATAATCGCTTGGTCAAACCCTAAATGCCCCAAAGGTATCTATAAACCCTTTGGTCAAGACAAAAGCTCCAAGGATTACCACAATCGCTTGGTCAACCCAAAAGCTCCAAGAGTTACCATAACTGCTTGGTCAACATAAGTATTCAAAAATCAACAAAAACAACACAAAAATCAAAATCACAAAAACATTTGCATTTCAATTCCATGCATTCTCATAAAAAAATCAAAATCACAAAAACAATTGCATTTCAATTCCATGCATACTCATAAAAAAAAAAAAAAAAAACAAAATCAAAATCACAAAAACAATTGCATTTCAATTACATGCATTCTCATAAAAAAACAAAATCACAAAAACATTTGCATTTTCCATACATTCTCATAAAAAAAAAAAAAACAAAATCACCAAAACATTTGCATGCATTTTCATAAAAATCAAAATACAAAAATATAGGTTGCATTAAACATTGCATCCATCCCTTGCATACTTCGATAGGTCATACAAGTCAAAAGCACCATAGGCTGTCATTATTTGGCAATTCCATCATTTCCACATCAACTCCATTTTCATAAACGCATACATCCCACATATCACCCTTTTATTTTAGCATTGTCAATTGTCGCCTAATGTATATAGGGTTTTCATCATTCAAATGTCTTTAAATTTCTAGCCAAAAGCTGTACACAATTAAGCAGATTTTACATGGGAAAGTTTTACTTGGATCACACCTTGGTACGTAGCATCCCAACACAAATTAACACACATAAAATAATTCCTAAGTTGTGTGGACGAAAGATGAAACCTGCACCGTAATCCCGATTACCATAAACAAAACGGCTATCTTGCTTATCCCCCCGTGCGAATGACCCTAGAAATGCCGAGAGTTGGCAAAAGGACAAGCATCCTCCCTACCCAATTCCCCATGAATCCCAAGTTCTCAAAAGTTGCAAAAACATCAAAAATTTGCAAACGTCAAAACACTAAAATTTGACATCCTACAGTGCACACATCAAAAGGCACAAATAATAGTGATTATCGTCACTCCATATTCAAATCCCTTGCTCAAAAAAAAAAAAAAAAAAAAAAAACAAGACGCATACTATCATAAAAATAAACAGTGATTTCATCACTATAAAGAGCAAGTATCCCAATACCATTAAAAAAAAGAAGGGAGTCGACCTTGAATCCCTGGAATTCTCAGCATTTCGACAGGTCATGAGGCAAGCTTCAGTACCGGTTTGGTTGATAGCCTATCAGTCACTGATAGTAAACCTCCCGCATGACGATATATCTGTCACATTAACTTGTGTATAGATCAATTTTTGCATGTGGATGAGCTAGCTTATGGTATCCTAGATAACATCGTAGATTAATCTGACTAAATACAATAAAGGAGTTAGTGGAGCTAATTAGGTGATCCTCGAGTACGAGTTCGGTTGAAATCCCATCTGGAATTGGCGGTATCCTGATGAATAACACATAAAAAAACTCAATTGCACACACAGGGATGTGAAATAACTTGGTTAAATTCAAGTCGAATTTATACCTTGTTCAAAAGTCTTGTGAGATAAATGTACAGTCTTGGCTAGTTAGTTAAAATATCTGAATCTCAGAAAAGCTTAACTACATTTTAAAAAACAACTGTCACATTTTATTCCATACATCACCATCAAAATATATGCAAAATACAAAAACAAAGTTTTCACATGCAAAGTCATTTCACAAAGTCATCCCATTAGTATAGCAAGTCAGTCAAATCTTGTACAGTCTATGGTGCATCGACACATCATCAACACCTCATTTCATTCATTCCCTATCCATACATCATACAAATTAGAAACATCACATTCATAATCGCCTCTGCATACATCAAACACATACATAAAAACACGCCACAAAAAAAAAAAAAAACAAAAACAAAAAACACAACAAAACAACCAAAATATAAAAATGACAAATGCCAACAAAAACACTAAAAATTGCCGGACAAAAGTGCTCTTGCACTTAACCTCTTGGCATAAGAAAACTGATGTCGGGGTCTACCTTGTCGTTATCCTATTCCCTAAGAAGGCTACCATAGCCGGACCGCTCCACGGGAAGACGGATTTTCGCCAATGTTAACCCCAAATGGCATCCCAAAATGGGTTCACACCCACCAAAAATAGGTCCAAAAAAAATCGAGAAACTGCTCGAGCATTCAACGGACAACATCTAAAGGCACCCTCACTTAAGTCATCTTGGGTCAAGCGACTCGTCGCTTTTCTCATGGTAGTCATTCCTTCATCGATTCGTCGCTTGAGGGGGTAGTCACACTTAAGTCACCAATCAACAACTGATACACCCAATCACGGCAATAGCATGCATTCAAAGAATCATTGACAAAGACAATCACGCTCCTGCTTGGGGCAGCAAACAAGCAATTATCACAAATTGATTAAACACTTGGCATTCCCGAAGCATGAACACAAGG
This sequence comes from Wollemia nobilis, assembly GCA_028583015.1. Taxonomy (NCBI): domain Eukaryota; kingdom Viridiplantae; phylum Streptophyta; class Pinopsida; order Araucariales; family Araucariaceae; genus Wollemia; species Wollemia nobilis. Next base: position 2,689,962 of record JAQPPZ010001629.1, on the reverse strand, counting down.
TTCCCCCGTGGATAAAAGGTTGCGCCCTTTGCCTATTCATGACTGATCAATGTCCAAGCTCAAGTCACACCTCACCAAAATAGGTTAATACTTGAAATCAAATTCCTTAGCTCGTCAGAAGCAAGGATTCAAGAATGCATGCCCTTTTCATACTTGGGGCATCAAGAGTTGGTTAGGTTACTGAGAAACCCTAATCATTAGTGCTTTGGTTATCTATTTTTGCTCGGCGCTGCGCCTTGCACAATGCTTCCCAAAAAGGGGCATCTGTAGACACCAAAACAGCACCAATCCGATTATGTGACTACAAGCACTGATCACACTAACACACATAGCCCCCGGGGTAGCCCCCGAGAGGTTAAACGAGTGGTTCTAACCACTTACACAACAGTTTTGCAAGTCGAGGATCAATTTGGCACCTTTTAGACACTTTATTGCTTATTCGTCCCACCCAAGGACGAGTGCGGATTTGTACTCGTCCTACCCAGGGACGAGTGCGAATTTATACTCGTCTCACCCAGAGACGATTATTAGCACTCACTCCGGGGTGGGATGAACGCCAGGTTTGACCAGCAAAAAGTCAGACCTCAGCGCATGACAACTCAGAACTGCCACTTAGCTTTCCTTGCATGGCATAGGAGTGCGAGTGAGTTCTTTTGACAACTCATATCTGCTAATTGACTCTCCCTTCATTGCATGGGAATGAGAGTGAGCATTTCTAAAACATACAAAGACATGCACAGAGACAGTTAAGCAACCCTTAATCAAGAAGAAGTCTTCTTTTCACACAAAAAGCATTCATGCAAAGAAACACTTTTGCATGTTAATTCAAAGAGACCCCTTGGGTCTATAAAATGGTGAGTTTCCTCACCCAAAGGATATACAGAGAAGGAGCATTTTGAGCGACGAAGTGCTGCTAGTTCACTTACTGGCGATTTGTGCTTTCATAATCGTGGTATTTCTTTTAGTTTCATGTTTATGCTTTTGTCAAGTTTTTCATTTCATTTAGATTCATTTCAACCATCGTTAGATTCATATTTTATTTTTCATACACAAGTGCTACTGACTTTCTTGTTTGTTTCTTTGAGTGCCGAGTTGCAGCATTAGAGGAGCGGCGAGGAGTCTACCTTACCAACGCAAGCGGCGGCAACATTTGGCCCGCCCATTCCAAACGTGGGCATGCGGAAGGAGGAAGACTAAGTCACAAATTGTAACAAAGACCAATTTAACGCTCCTAGCCCCTAAAAATGGAGGAGACGTCTATGTAACCGAGGATAAGAAATTTGAATAAAGAGGGCTATGATTTCCTTACATCTTTTCTTTCGTCTCCAATTTATCTCCTTTCCTTGTTTTTGTGCATAGGATTAAAGCGTTACATTTCGTCTTATATTGCATAGTTATAGTTTTCCTTTTGCTTTCGGAATCTCGTGCTTTCAAGAAGATCTATACCCTCATACCTAGAGATTTAATACCAAATGTAATGACCCTAAAAATATAAATAATAAAACACATAAAAATAGAAATATATTTTTTTTTTACTAAGGAGAGGGATTCATAAACCCCTAACCAAACTTAGGTTAACTTAATATTTAACAAAACCCCTAAGTTTCTCAAGAACTATACCACACAATATATTCCTCATGCAAGTCCCTTATGTGTAGGTATATCTCATGTTATGCACATAATTCCATCCATATCATCATCCTCTATGAGTTAGACTTATCACATTCAACCATTAGAAGGTGTACATGCATATCCATATCCTACGCAAGCCATTATGCATAGGTATGCTACATGTACTGCGAGTTAAGCTATCAATCTTGTTATCTGACAAGCTATCTCAACTGAGGTATGATCTTCTATAAACCTAGTTACCATTCTCCCTAAGGGGGTCTCAAACCCTTAGGTTATCCTCTAAGTTCACCCTAGAACTTACTACTCAATTCTTATGAAAATTTATTCAAACAAGAAAATAAAATATAGATCTAGATACTAAATCTAACAAAATATAATTTATTAAACATGCAAAATATAACTAGAAACATGGAACAATAATTAAATAATAAACATGCAATAGAAAGGATTTAAATACATTCACAATATCTCAATTATAATACAAAGGTACATTTTCCACATTGATCATTTATTACATAAGTGTATGGTAAAACCTCCATACCCTAAAACAATACATTACATCAATTTCATCAAGGAAATATCCCCACAAGTATAATATAATAGCATAAATAAATAATATGTAAAGTAGAGAGCAAACTTCAGCATTGGTCCATCTATAACTTTGGTCCTCCTACTCTTCCATCGATCAAGTGAGGATAGTAGGGGATCAGGACACTCATAGTTTAGGATAGGCATACCTCTAAATGCATTTACTTTCTTTACTTTACCAAATTGTAACTATACAATTTAATCAAGTCTTTAACCATCTAATAGCATAGTTGATATCATAAAAGAATCATTACTTTTACTATCTCCTCTCAAATACCTTTAGAGAGCTTTTCAACATGCATCATTTAAATCACGGTTATTACTCAAATCAAATCTAGTCTTGTCTTAAAGCATTAAATCCCAATACCTTTAACCTTTAAACCAATCCTTTCATTTATTCACTAAATTAAAGCCCCACAACTATAATTTAAAATAAACCCTGTTCTCGTTCATTCATAAAGTAAAGTTCCATATCTCTAGTTTATAAACAAACTAATACATTTCCTTTTATTTCAATAAACTAAAGATTACACTTTAAATTTATGAAAACAATACATTTACTTGTATTTTCAATAAACTAAAGCTTACACTTTCAATTTAAGAAAACAATACATTTCCTTTTATTTTCAATCAACTAAAGCTTACACTTTCAATTTATGAATACGATACATTTTCTTTTATTTACAATAAACTAAAGCTTTATGAAAACAATACATTTCCTTTTATTTCCAATAAACTAAAGCATTATGAAAAAAATACATTTCCTTTTATTTCCAATAAACTAAAGCTTTATGAAAACAATACATTTCCTTTTATTTCCAATAAAATAAAGCCCCATAACTTTAGTTTACGAAAATAATACATTTTATTTTATTTCCAATAAACTAAAGCTTTATGAACAAAATGCATTTCCTTTTATTTCCAATAAACCAAAGCCCCATAACTTTAATTTATGGATACAATACATTTACCTAATTTATCAATCTTCCTAATTCACACAACCTACCAAAAATTGAGCATTTAAGAAGACTCTTAACCATAAATTAAAATGTTTCCAACTGAAACCAATGGAACCCTATCAAGTACAACTCCTTCACACGACGTGCGCTTGAACCATTAATCTACAAAAAAGGTGAGCAACCCTCATAAAGTCCAAACAATATTATCAAGCATGGCACCATCATGGTTGAGACTAAGGTAGAATCAAAGAGAAGTTTCAAGTGGTTTCAAACATTCAACAAGAGGTCATTCATACTGAGAGTAATGATGCCCTTAAAACAATGTAAGCCTAGGTATGGCAGTCTATTGGGAGGGAAGAAATCCACCCAATATTTACAAGCTATATAATAGAGGGAACAAGTAATGAGTCACCCAACAACAACACATAAGAAGATATGGGTACCTTCAGTTTGGCAAACCTGAATATAAGGCAACAAGCCAACATGGTTTCCTAGAGAGAAATAGAAGATTACAAAAACAAATTTATAACATTTGAGAATACCTACTGTTAGCATAACAACAACAACCTAAGGGAGAATACCCTCAACTCCTATTTAGGGAACACAACCAATGCTACGATGGCATCATGCAGGGAAAATCCATACATAAACATAGAGAATGTTTAACATGAGATGATGTCTCATTAGCATAGCCAATGTGTTGAAAAAGGTAAACCAACAAAAATATAGGGTCAAAATGAACAATCATATGCATCACAAAGGAAACAACAATAATAGGCCCAACTTGGTGTTAATTGCTCCCTTGAAGTTGATGTGGTAGTATTGCTCTAGTCTAGTGCTTCCTAGGGTTTTTCTCCTTTCTTCTCACTATTCTCTACCTCTCCTTCATAGTACATCCTCCTTATTCCTTGTCATTTGGATAAGCTCCATCATAAATGGCACCCATCCCTCCAATGCTGACAAGTGCTTCTCCCATTGACTCGAATGTCCACTTGGTGTTCATCCCAATTACAAAATATCTTGTGTTAGATTAATATATAGCTTGATAATTATGCTAATAATATTCTATTAACTAATGGTTATAAAGGAAATTCTCATGCTATAATACAATCAATAGTGAAAGAAAATCCCCAAAACCATTTCAGATATTTAGACTTAATTATCTTTTAAAATAATTCTAAGATATCATCTATAAATGAAGCTCAATTATTATTTAAAATAATTCTACATATTATTTATAAATGAAACTCAATTATCATTTAAAATAATTCCAACATATTATTTATAAATGAAACTCAATTATATTTTAAATAATTCCAACATATTATTTATAAATGAACTCAATTATCATTTAAAATAATTCCAACATATTATTTATAAATGAAACTCAATTATCATTTAAATAATTCCAACATATTATTTATAAATGAACTCAATTATCATTTAAAATAATTTCAACATATTATTTATAAATGGAACTCAATTATCATTTAAAATAATTCCAATATTTTATTTATAAATTATTGTTTCCTCTTTTCCTAAACCAGTGATGCAAATAGTGATGAAGTAAAATATAATCAAACATATGCAGTAGATAGAAAGGGAATATTTCCATCAATTCTGTCACCTGTATTAGCCTTTAAGAATTTACGATAGCTACTAGGCTATCAATCTGGGCTCAAGGTGGTTGATTATTGATGATTATATCTTATCGATTATGCATTCCTATATGAAGGTATCCATCCATGTTACCCTCAAGTTTCCTTATCATCACTTACCCAACCTCAAGTACCCTCACCTTTAGTGGATGACTCAACTTCTTCCACCTACGAGTGTACCGAATCCTACACATTGGCAATTTGTTAGCAGTATCATGCTCTATAATCATAACTAACATTGCATAGCTGCTTAGTTACACAAAATCAAGTATTAAAGCATCATCAATTAATACATGGTTTTTTCATATCAATAGATCCATCAAGGAGGGTCATGACACCTTTGCACCTAATTTCTTTGATGAGTGATTCACCTTAATATTGTAAGTTTTGCACCTTCACTTAATTGTCTCAAAACTTACCAAATTTGCAGTCTTGGTTATTGCTCTTCTTCTCACTTGCTTGTTGTCTAATAATCCTTCTCAAATCTGCTATGAAGCTCTCAAAATCGTAGCTTTCTTTCTTCTCCTAAATCTGTTCATAAATTTGATTTTGTGACTTCAAATCTCCTTCACTATTCTACTCCAAATACTTACCAAATTTGTAGCCTTACTTTCTGCTCAACTTTCTCCATATTCCTATCAAATAGCTCTCTCAAAATCTATGCTAGAGTTCTCCAAACTTGTAGCTTTCTACCTTTCTCCAATGCTGTCCACAAATCTGATTTTGTGGTTTCCAATATCCTCCAAAAATCTTCTATCAAATACTTAAGTTAGTAGCTATTAATGCTGCCCCAAGTACTGTCAATATTTCTACACCTTATGCAGTCAATACCTTTTTTTCTTTCACTATCCAAAACCTGCAATGAAAGTCTCAAAGTCCTATAATTTACTACAGTCACAAAATCCCTTAATATCCTATTCATAGGTACTTAAAAACCTATCTAAAACCTCTCCAAATCGTAGCTCTAGGCTTCCTTCAATATGCTCACCTACAACCTTTCAGTCTCTGCTCCAAAACCTACAACTTCTTCAACCTTCAAAATTTTGTGGTTGTCCTTAAATTCCCAAAACCTTGGGCTCTTCAATATTCTCTTCTCCTACAATATCCTTGTCAAATTCTAACTTCAAAAATGATCTCCTACGCTATCAAATTTCTCAAGAATATGAATATCTTGAGATCTTCAAATCTCTTCTCCAAGATTTGGCAAACTTCTTGCCAAACACTTCTTCCTTTTGGTCTTGTTGTCAAATGGCGATAATTATCTCAAATTTCCTTTATCAGAATCTTCTCCTTGTTCACAATATCCTATTACTAAATTTATTTAAATCTCATTCACTGGATACTTCTTCAACTTTGCAAAGTTCCTCCTCCTCGTAATCTCTTGATCCTAACCTTCTTCAAAAATGCCTTCAATGACTAATTTTCCAAATCTGCAACAAGACTTTCTCTAGCCTTCTTCTTATCTAAAATATATTGAGACCACTTCTCTCATGTCTTCTAATTTTTCAACTCTTCAAATCCTCTCTACAAATCTTCAACTTCTCTTCTTGAATATTTACTAGAAATATTTTCCTAGTTTCCTCAATCTCCCAACTATGGAAATTCTACAATGACATCTCTTTTTTGGATCTCCAAAATTTGCTACTCTCAATATCCTGAATCTCTAAAGTCTTCTAATATTTAAATATTTAGTAGAACCTATTCTTATGTCTTCTTTATATCCAATATCTAATCTGTAATGAAAGCCTTCTACATGGGTCTCTTCAATCTCCAATTTACAGTCTTCAATATGTAATCTTCTATCTTCCAAAATTGGAAGTTCTTCAATGTGACCTCTTTTGGATCTCTTCAACTTATTCAATATGTAGTCTTCTATGGGGACTTACTTATTTAGTCTTATCAATCTTCAATCTCCAATAGGGTATTTTCTTAGACCTCTTCAATCTCTAACTTCCTACAACAAAGAATTAATCCTTACATGAGGAAAGCACATATAATTTCAATAAACAAAGGTGAAATTATTCTATATATATTGTAGGAAGCTTATCAAATTTTGGGTGCTTATTTTTTGCAACCAAAAACTTAGATAGTAGTACCAAATATATTAGAATTTCTAGAATTCTAAAATAAATCAACTTCACTAGTTATTCTCAAAACTAGTGAAACAAATTCTATGCTAATTCGTAGTCTTCACAATCTTGTGGAAAGACTCTAGCCAATATACAATTTGTAGTCTTCTTCGATCTACCAAATTTATCCAATAGGTCCTCCTTATCAGGTATCTTAATCTCCTTAATCTCTAAAATATCAAGGTTTGACTTCAAGACCTAAAATATCCTTCTATTTTGAATTTTTTCTTAGAATATAAAATCTCCAATCTTCTTTGGTTTCACCTTCGAGAGATAATCTCCTAAATTTCACTAGTTTCTCCTTGACCAGTGGAAATATCCTTTGCAACTTTAAAATATGTGCAAGTAAAAACCTTGTTGTGGATCTGATACCACTGTTAGCTTTTGAAGCTTATTACTTAAGATTAATAATCCATAATATATGAAATAAAGTCACAATCTAATTGAAGAACACAAGCTTATACTGAGAGGGGGGGGTGAATAGTATAAGACCTCTTTTTAATTTTTCCTTTATACTTCAAAATAGTAAAGCAATATACCCAAAGCAATATCAAAACAATGCACAATATCATCCACAAAGTGACACCAATTTTAATGTGGTTCACCCAGAATGCCTGGGCTATGTCCACAAAAATTTTCTCTAAAAATTATCTTAATATTCTTTGGGAAACCTTCCCAATTACAATGTTTATGAGCCTCGGCCCAAAGGAGACACCTTCCCCCAATCTAAATTTATGAGCCTCTGCTCAAAGGAGATACCTTCCCCTCTGCTCTGGAAATGATCCCTCGAAAGATCAACTTCCTCTACCTCTTGCCAGCACGTGGAACTACTTTCCACCGAAGACCTCCTATCCTTAATGCTTAGCCTAAGAGACCTCTGCCTTCTATGATCACGTCCACAACAGCTCAGCTACCTGTACCAAACACAGTCAATCGGTCTAGTACAAGTCTTCCTCTATCTTTCAGATCTATCCAACTCTTTGAACAAATCAATCCTCTACACATAAGCCTTCTCAAAGACTTGCCAAATATGTTCTCAGGTTCTTCTCAAAGAACCAATGTACCTCTGTCCTCAAGTTCTTTGATAGAACTCTCAAAAACTCAGCTCACAAGTCCTCTGCTAGGACCTGTCCAAATCTGATCACAAGTCCACATCGAAACCTGTCCAAATCTGCTCACAAGTCCCCATCGAAACCTGTCCAAAACCTGCTCATAAGTCCCCATCAGATCTGTCCAAAACCTCAGCAAGCTCACCAAGAAAAACTTGCTTAGCATGAACCCACAAAGAGAATTGTTAGAGACCCAATGTGATTCATAAATCTCATAGAAGCATAAAGAGAATTGTTAGAGACTCAATATGTTCTATACTTAACTCCCAATATCAATATCAACTCAATCACAATCTCAAAAGAATAAGATAGGTGTAGTATGCTTTTCCCAAGATAGGTATTTAATAAATTAATATTAAGGTATAAATGAATTATTGCCTAATGTAGACTTTCTATGATGTAAATGTAATCATTATTCATTAAAGGAGAATAATATCATAGAATTGCATATGTAACAATTAGGGAATATTGTCATATGTCATTGTCAAGGAATATTGTCATATTATGTACTTTATAACTTATGAAAGGTGAACCACCATATGGGTGACCTTGTATCCATCACATTCTTGTATAAAGGGAGATGTACCCCCATTGTAAAAGAGTGACATATCAAGTATTCTTTGTAGAATTCTTGGCTCATGGAGCAAGAGATATTATGGAGTGACTTCCTTCCAATAAGGAGTATTTAACGATATTACCCTACCTTAAGGGTATTATCAATCTCTATTTTATTATGTGGATTGTTATTGTGAAATTTATTTGTGGATGTATGTTGTAATTTTTTTCATATTGGTGAATGATTTATTGTAGTGAGAAGAGAGGATTAAAAAATTTGGTATCAGAGCAATGATTTTGGCAAAGTGGGTTTGTTTTTGCAAAGCTAGGAAATGTTTTTTATTTTTAAATCATATTTTTTTGGAGTCATATATTTTTTTAGCAGTTATTTTCAAAAACATTTACACCATTTTGTAGATCTTTTTGAGTACTACAAAAACTACTCATTTGTTAAATTTTGATAAGTATTAAGAAAGTTATGGTTGTTTGAAGTCATATTAATTTTGCATAAGAAATTCATATTAATTTTTTAGCAGTTTTTTTTAGAATCCTCGTGCACTAGTATATAATTTATTTTGAGTACTATAAAAATGACTACTCACTTGTTAAATTCTGATAAGTATTGAGGGAGTTAAAGTTATTGCAAGTTGGGATTTTGATGTTGTTTTTGGGGTTGCATGGAAAATTCATGCAAAGGAGAAAAAATCATAACTCTCAATCCAAGTAAGTAGATCGAGTTGCCAAAATAGAGAAGAGGATGAAAATAGTGATGAAACCCCTCAAATTGGGGAAAAGGAATCTAGTCCTAGATTACTTCAGTATATGCCTCCTCATTTTAGTCCAAAATAAACTAGAAGTACAACTAAGTCTCCCATTGATTATGGAAGCGAAAAAAGAGAGGGTGGATGACTACTGCAGAACACTACAGACTTAGGATCAATAATGAAATTGCAAATGGGAAGCAGAGAACACTTCTACAACAAGCTATTCCTAGCCAGGATGATAGCAAAATAGACAAACCCCCTCCAACCCAAGGAAGGGGGCGAGGAAAAAATAACAAACTATCTAAATGAAGGTACTCTCATGGAATGTGAGAGGCCTAAATGGCCCACCAAAGCAAAGGGTGGTAAAATATATAAGGAAAGAGTTTAGTCCATCAATCATCTTCCTCCAAGAAACAAAGATAGATATAATACAATCTGCATCTATAGCTAGAAGGATTTGGAAGCAAGGGGAAGTAGCCTTCCAACAGGTGAGAGGAGCATCTGGAGGACTCATGGTTTTGTGGGATCCAAATAAATTAGAAGGCAGTGTGATTCAGGCTGATGACAGGGTCCTCAGTGTGCTATTCCATGATATTGATCACAACAAATCTTGGATCATGTCAAATGTGTATGCCCCAACCTCTATCCAAGGGCGTTTAGAGTTATGGGAGTATCTAGGTCACTTGAATCAAGCTTTCAACAACATTCCTTGGGTGATTGCAGGAGACTTCAACACCCCCCTATATCCGTCCGATAAAAAGGGAGGATCAGGCCTACCATCAAGAAGCATGGAAGACTTTAATGAATTCGTAAATATAAATGAGTTGATGGATGTCAGGCTAAAAGGGGCTAAGTTCACTTGGAGTAACCGGAGAATAGGAAGCCAACTAATTCAAGAAATATTGGATAGATTCTTCCTTTCTAAGGAAGCCATCACAACCTTTGGTGATTCTCTGTTATAGGCCCTTCCCAAAAGTGCTTCAGACCACAGTCCTATTTTTTTTGAGGTCATTCAAGCCAACCACTTTAAAAAATCATTTAGGTTTCAATCGATGTGGACTAAACATGAGGATCTGAGGGAACAAGTCAAAAAGTGGTGGCAACAACCTTGTCAGGGAAGTTCTTCATTCAAACTAGCTCAGAAACTAAATATGGTTAAAGATAACCTCAGAATATGGAACAAAGAAGTGTTTGGCAACATTTTTGAGAATAAGAAAGTAGTTGGCAAGAAACTAAAAATGATAGAAAGTAGAATTCAAAATGGCACCTATGATGAGGCAACCATAATAGAAGAGAGGGACACCCTTTGTGAGCTCCACAATATTTTAGCTTGTGAAGAGATTTACTGGAGGTAAAAATCTAGAGCTCTATGGCTAAAGGAGGGTGATTCAAAATCGAAGTTTTTTCATGTTTCTACTTTAAGGAATAGAAGCAATAATAAAATCAGCAATCTAACCAGGGCGGATGGATCCTTAACTCAGAACATTCAGGACATCAGAGAGGAGGCAGTTGCTTATTTTAACTCCCTACTGGGTGAAGAACCTATTTGTCATGTTGAAGCCAAGGATTCTCTTCTCCAGTTCATTCCCCAACTTATCGATGAGACCACGAATGATTCTCTCATAGCATCGTTCACTGATGAGGAGATCAAAAGTGCCTTGTTTAGCATGGAACCTGATAAGGCTCCTAGCTCGGATGGTTTTCCTCCTCATTTTTACCAAGTTTATTGGGATATTGTTGGTGCTGACGTCATGGCTACCATCAGGGAATTCCAATCATCAACACATATTCCTAGGGGTTTTAACTCCACTTTTATAGCTCTGATTCCTAAAGGACCAAACCCTAAGACTATGGCAGATTTTAGGCTGGTTAGCCTATGTAATGTGTCCTATAAAATCCTTACCAAATTCATAGCCAATCGTTTGAAGGAAGTGCTACCCGTAATCATTGATCAGAGTCAGGGGAGCTCGGTTCAAGGAAGATCAATCTTAGATGGAGTAATCATTGTTCATGAGGCTCTACATACGGTAGCTCAGACTAAGAAAGTGACTATGGCCCTAAAATTGGATATGAACAAAGCTTTTGATAGGATTAATTGGGAGTTCTTGGATGCAATATTATTGAAATTTGGATTTCATCCTCAATGGGTCAGACTCATTAGAGGGTGTATCTTGAAACCGTGGTTTTCTATTTTGGTGAATGGGTCGACAGTAGGATACTTTCAAAGCAGAAGAGGATTAAGGCAAGGAGACCCTATAAGCCCCATGCTTTTCATCATCATGGTAGAGGCTTTAGGAAGGACCATTAAAGTTGCTTCTATAGTAGGACTCATCTCAGGCATAAAGGTGACTTCTTCAACAAACCCTGTTACCCATCAACAATTCATGGATGACACATTGATGCTAACCTTGGCTTCAGTGGTTGAGGCTAGAAGAATTAAACACATTCTAAAGATGTATGAGGAAGCTATTGGCCAGAGAGTGAATTTCAATAAGAGCAAACTCTACTTCCTTAACACTCCTGTCCCTAGACAAACTAATATTGCTAGGATTTTGGAATGTCATATAGCGACTCTTCCCACCTCCTACTTAGGCCTACCCCTTTTTTTTGGAACCCCAAAAGGAGCCATGTGGAATAATGTGTTGGAGAGGATCCAAAAAAATTTGGCTGGTTGGAAAGGACATCTACTATCTCAGGCAGGCAAAGCGACCTTGACTATGGCCTCACTTCAGAGCATTCTAGTATATTTCTTATCTGTGTTTAGAGCTCCAAGCAAAGTATATCAAAATATTGAGCAATTTCAAAAAAACTTCCTCTGGTCAAGGACGAAAGAGAAAAAAAGGATCCATTTAGTAGGATGGAGCAAGGTATGTAAACCCAGAGCTAATGGAGGGTTAGGCCTAAGGAGAGTGTCCCTTCTCAACACGGTGCTGCTAGCCAAACAAGCCTGGCGATTGTTGACAAATGTTGAAAATGAGTGGACAACCATAGTCAGGAGAAAATACCTCCAAGGAACAGACTTCCTCAATGGAAACTTGGTTAATAGGGGATCGGCCTTTTGGAAAGCAATCCTAACCAACAAATATTTGGTTAAGAAAGGACTTAGATGGATGCTAGGTAATGGACAAAAAATCAACTTCTGGGAAGATAGGTGGGCTAGATCTGAGCCCTTATCTCGGAACCCCCATTTGGCTAGGATCAAAGAACACATGGAATGATCTATAGGGCACAAGGTGGCAAATTACATAAGGCAGGATAGGAACATCCCCAGATGGCAGCTTACCAGGGTTCAGGGGTTTGAAGCTGAGTCTGAAGAACTTCATAATATTTTAGGCCAACAGGTCATACCCACGGGCAATGCTGAAGACCATCTAGCATGGGCAGAAATGGAGAGTGGAGAATTTATAGTTAAATCTACCTACAATTTACTCCTTAATCTTGAAGATCACCAGTTTTAGTCACAGCTGGTCTGGATCAAGGGCTTGATCCCCAAAATATCCTTTTTCACATGGCTAGTGATTCAAGGAAATATTCTCACCATTGACAACATGTTGACAAAAGGAATGATTATTGCTAACCGGTGTTACATGTGCAGGGCAGGTTGGGAATCAGTCCAACACCTCTTTCTAGAATGTCCAGTGGCAACTTCCATCCTTGATGGACTTTTCCAAGCCTTTAGGATTTCTTGGGTTAAACCGGCCTCAATCACTGAAGTTTTCCAACAATGGCCTCTTCCCTTTGGAAGCCAAAAACTCAAGTTCCTTTGGAGGATCTGTTGGCACCACTTCCTTTGGAAAATTTGGTTAGAAAGGAACCATAGAGCTTTTAATGATTCCAAGCACAACCCTAAAACCATCCTTAATAGAATTCTTACCTTTGCAAAAGAAAATATTAGTATCCTATCTATGGATAACCAAACAATTCCTCTTGGGGAAAAACTTATTGCCCTGTCCTTAGGTATCCCTCCTGATGAGATAGTTGTTGTCCCAAGGCCCAATCCTAGGGATAGGATCATCTGGGAGCCTCCCCCTAGGGACTGGTTGAAGCTAAATTTCGATGGTGCGGCTAAGGATAATCCTGGGCAGGTGGGAGCTGGAGGAGTAATCAGAGATCATCAAGGAATTCTGAAGATGGCCTTTGTGGAACCATTAGGAACCAGAACCAATAATGAGGCAGAAGCAAGAGCGCTTTGGAGGGGTTTACAGGTGGCACAGGAGATCCAAGGCAATATGATGGTTGAAGGGGATTCAAAAATCATCATTAACCTCCTAACCAATGGCAAAAAACCCCCATGGAGGATTGAAGCTATCATCCTTGAGGTGAGGATCCTTTTCGAGGCCAGACAGGATAAGAGGGCGCACCATGTCTTCCATGAAGCCAACAGATCAGCTGACAAACTAGCCAATGTAGGAGTTGAGGCTAGTAGTTTGACAACGTGGACGTGAGGAGTGCCACGTGAAGTTGAGGACATCCTCCGCAATGATATGCAATCCTTTGCCTAACACGAGTAGTGGAAGGGTGGTCAAATCCCACGTGGCCCAAGACCACCAGGAGGCGTCCTTACCAAGAAATCCTAATCATATAGGGGTGATTCCATGGACAATGCTGACAAATTTCTCGGATAGGATTAATGGCAAAAAATGCAAGGACAAGATTCTGAGACGTGAAAAGGTAAGCATCCCAAGTCAAAACACTAATATCCATAGATGGCCCAGAGGCGAAAGGACAAAGACCATTGGCTAGAATTTAGGTGATAACGAGGAGGTCAATAGCATGCGGATTCCCATGGTGGTGAATTCAAATCTTACCAAGCATGCTAAGGAAAAATGGATCCAAATCACAATGATATGCAGAGTACGAGAAGGCTGATAAGCCCGATCAAAAAGGCCACCCGACGTAAGGTCCAAATGGAGGCTGATGATTGGATTTTCCCCATGCAAGGCATGCATGTCTATGAAGGTGCTGTCATATGGGAGATAACTTCAATCAATGAGGATCCGAATCATGATGACAAGAAGGTGGTTGGAATGCTGATGAGGCTGACAGATAACGTGAAGGGGTAGAAAACACAGGTGGAAGCAGATGGTTGGTCTTTTCCAATGCATGGCACTCCTTCTAAGGCATGTGTTGATACGTGGGCAACAAAGGTGAGGTAGGAAATCATCAATTGGAGGGAGGCTAAGGATAGCTGGCATAAGGTCCATGTGGAGAACGGTGACTGGACTCCCATATGTGGCACGACAAATAAGAGAAGGACCATTACATTAGAGGAAAATTTTAAATCCTACCACCTTCCTAGCGGTAGCAAAAGAGGAAATTCATGGAGCGCAAGATAGAGTGAGATTGAGAGAACTGTGAGGAGGAGACTTGCAAGCAACAAGATGACATACGTGGAACCCTGTATGGTTATTATGGAACCTGTTGCTCAGGCCATCCTCACTGAGCGAAGGTTCACTCAATTCTTCGACCTTTTCTCTGGGGTAGAGGAGGATATCACCCAGGCGGTGATGGACACTTGGGAAGATGGGAAGGTGGAGATTTGGGGAAGAGATTTCATCATCGATGTGAACCTGCTTGCTATGGTGTGATAGGGCAAACTGTGAGAGGACGGTCCATCCACCATCAAAAACATCACTAGGAGGTGGAATTGAAGGAATTCCACGACAACCCTAAAATTTTTAAGGAAGCTAAGAATGGGCTGACCAGAATGGATTTGCCCACCCCATGGAATGGGGTTATGAAGAATGTGATGGAATTCATCACGATGGAGGAACCCAACAAGACTCTGCTAAGCTTTCACTATGCTTTCGTGAATTTCTTTCGGGATGTCAACCCGATAAGTATTCCACAGTTCCTCATGAATTCGATGAACTATACCATCAACGCCTGTCGTAGCAAGAGAGGGTCTGCTATGCCTTTGCACCAAGGATTGTTTAAAGTGATTTACAAATGGGTGTTGGCTATGGCTCCAAACCCTGAACCTCCAGTCATTGAGGAGATACCACCCAGCCACCATGCAAAAATTTTAGGAGCAAGAGCTAGCCTGGGCACAAACAAGCCGACTTTCGTGTCTCTGGATGAAGAAAAGAGTTGGGGAGCCGACTAGCAGAGGTGGGACGATGAGAAAGCAACTAAGGATTGAGGAACCCCCAACGAGATCCTCCTTGAGGCTGAAGAACAAACAAATTCAAGAAAGCTCCAAAACAAGTGCCAACGATATGGAGGAAGAGGGACCTACCATCATGGTCCTCAAACATTTTGTCCTGAAATCCTACGCTGGCATCATTCACCAGATGCAGGAGGCCCACGACACTTTGACTCAGGTTTTCTTCAATGAGGGGTACATGTCGAAAGTGGAAGTCAAGGACGATGACGAGGAAGAAGAGGATGACAAGGATGAGGAGGTCGAGGAAGACGCTGAAGAAGAAGCCTGAGGATCCTCAGGCCTTGGGGGTTTCATTTTTGTTTTACGTATTGTACAAAGGAAGTAATCCTCTCCTGGCTCATGCCTTTTTCTTTTGTTGTCAAGTTTTTCAAGTGATTCGCCCAACTGTGTTTGAACTATCAAAATTTTTGGTTAATGTTTGCTATGGTCACCTGGTAAGGCGTTTTAGGGAGGTCAACAGTAGTAAAGGACAGAAAGTCCTTAGCATGAATAGGATCCGCAGCATCAGCATAAGGCTGACTTTTGTAACAGGTTTTGGGTCAACCTGTAAAACCCGGTAATTAATGAAGAATTTTACTTACCAAAAAAAAAGTAGATCAGTTGTCGTTTATTTTTTTTTTGAAGAATATCTACAAATTTAATTATTTGAAGAAATAAATAGATGAGATTTTTAAAAATTTGAATTTTTGAGAAATTTTAATTATTTCAAACCCTAGCTACTTTGAAAAAATAAAAAATTTAAAATAAAATCATTGAGTTGCCAATATTTCACTAGAGAGGATGATAGTTATGCTTGGGAATGGTGGAATTTGTTATCAAAATCTTATGTTTTTTGGAGATATGATATTTATTTTTATGTACAACGGGAAGTTTTATCTTGGTTTATGGAGTTTTCTAGTTCTTGTACATGGGAAGAATTTGAAGTCACATTTTTAAGCAAATGAGTATCAAAAAAATAATGTGCAAGCTAAGATAAGTTGCAAGCTTATTATAGTGGTAAGGTCTTTGACCTCTCTTTGAGAGGTCCAAGGTTCAAAACCCACTCAGTATGACGGGATTGGGACCCCTTATAAAAATATGTGTAAACTCATTATGTCCACCTTCATAGTATAGTTGGTTTTTGGAACATGACCTCAAGATGAATGAGAGATCCATTGTTTAAACCACCCCCTGTGCATCTTTGCAAGTGTAGTTGGTTTTGAGACATGGCCTTGATATGAATGAGAGGTCCACTATTGAAACACCCCCTATGTTATCTCTATAGACACATAAAAATTCACTATGTAGGCCTTAAGGGTATACTGGGATGGGACTGGTGATAGGCCCCAAGGTTGGAGGAGTGTATTTTCTTTCTAACACACAATTTGTGTCTACCTTCATAGCACAATTGGTTTTCATAAAATGGTCCCAAGAACATGGTATTGAGATGAATAAGAGGTCCAATGTTTAAACCACACCCTATGCTATCTTTTTGGAAACAACCAATTCAATATGTAGGCCTTGGGGGTATGCTTGTATGGGGTTGGCGATAGATCCCAAGGTTGAAGTAGTGGGTTTAAATTGTAAATTTTTTACTAGCGATAGACCCCAAGGTTTCTAATACAAAGGCTTAGTGGTAGGATATTGTTCTTTGATAGGGTTCTTGTTGATGGGTGCAGTGGCAACACTTGTCATGGAGGTTTGAACCTAGGAGTAGGATGTCATGTGATTGAAGACATGATGTGCAATTTGACAAGGGGATTTTTACAAAGTCAAAAGGAAGACGAGAGTTAGAGGGTTTCCTGTTAGAGTATATTACATCATTTGGGTCATGTAAATGTACCACCCTTGGTACATAACTAGAGTAGTAGATTACTTTAGGGGGTAGTTAGCTAGTTACTTCAAGTAATATAATAAATGCACAAGTGTCTATGTGCAAGGTGTCCCCTTGTACAGCTAGGTAGAGTGTTGGCCAAGCAATCCATATTTCTATATAAAGGGCCTCATAGTGAGTGATAAGATATCGTTGTAGGTAGTAGTAGGTATACTGGGTAGATCACCATATAGATTGGTGATGGATACAATGTAGTTCTTTAGTATCAGTTCTAGAGTGTTCATTTCCTCCATTATGCATTGTATCATTTTCATCACTTTCCATTAATAGCATATTTTAGCATCTTACATTTTTGCATATTTTATATCCTATGATTGCATTCTCCCTTGGCATACACCATCAAAATCTAATAGTGGTATCAGAGCCATGATAGATCAATAGGAATAGGGAGAGCCACAATAGGTCACTAGGAATAGGAAAGTCACAAGAGATATTGAGAGGAGAAGCAAATATTAGTTCCAAAATTTTGAGATTACATTTGGCTAGAGTCTTTCCACAGAGTTGTAGAAAAACTCATGAAGACTAGGACTCAACATTCATTCCACTAGATTGACAAATCAACTAGTGAAGATTCATCATTGACAAGATTTAGAATCATCTTACTAATACTTTCTTGCAGGAAAAGGAAACTAAGGGAAGCCCTATTGTAGACCAACACATTGTAGATGAAAAGGCCACAAAAGCCTTGATCCAAAAGAAAAGGCCACAAAAGACTTGATATAAAAGAAAAAACCATAGAAGCCTTGATCCAGAAGAAAAGGCCACATAAGCCTTATCAAAAGAAAAGGCCACAAAAGCCTTGATCTAGAAGAAAAGGCCATAGAAGCCTTGAACCTGAAGAAGACTCTAGAGAAGAGTCCATGAAAGATAGGATATTGGTGATCTCCTTTGTTGATTGAAGACTTCCTCTAGAAGAAGTTGAAGAGACCCATCAAAGGTCTCATTGAAGAACTTCCATCCCTGGAAGAGATAGATAAGGACTATCAAAAATTCCTGTTCTAGAGATCCGTGAAGAAGATCTCATTGCCAACACTTTCGTAGTTGAAGGTTGAAGGAAAGGTCTCATCAAGAAGACTAGAGAAGTTGCAAGACTAAAGACCTTGGAGAGGTCTCAAGGAGAAACAAGGAGAAGGCTTGGAGAGCCTCATTGCAGAAATTGAAGAAGCCATCAAAGAAGTTCCTAGGAGAACTCATTGGAGAAATTCACTACAAAAGATAGTGGAAGAACTTGGGACAATTATCGCCATCCAAAAATAAGCCCAAAGGAGAAATATTTGGCAAACAACTTGTCAAAATTTAGAGAGAAGATTCGTGAAGACCTCAAGACCTTCATATTCTTGAGAAGAAAATCTTGTTTGAAGTAAGAACTCAGATAGAAGAAACCTACCAAATCCAAGAATATTTGGAGATTGCCCTTCATAGCTAAAGAAGGCACATTTCAGAGATAGAGATTTGTTGGATTCATAGCAAAATATTGAAAGGGTTCTAGAAGGATAAAATTTTAGTGAATAGATTGATTGCTAAAGGACAACAATCAAGATAGCATTACTAGCTACAAGACTTTGGAGTTCCAGGCTAGATCTTGAAGGAGAAGTTGAAATCATCTACTACAATTTTAGAGCAGTAGACTAGAAGCATTCATAGCTGCGAGCAACCACCATTCTAGATAAGAAATTTGGTGAATCAACTCATCAAGATATTCATCATCAAAGGTAAGCAACTTAGGTGCAAAAGGTTCATTACTTGAACACTTAATTCAGATTACTACTTAACTTCATTAAGCACCTTATTAGAATTTGAAAGTTGCAAAATAGAAGGTTGCATTTTAAGTCCTCAAAGAAAGTGCAGAAGATAGTTTCTATTAAGGTTCATTACCTGCACATTAATAGGAGTTAGATACATTCTTCCTATTATCTAATTATTGAGAAGAGGACTACATTAAGAAATTTGCAGTGATCATTAGTGCATTTGAAACTACTTTGAGAGCTTATTAATAGGAGCAATAAGGTGAGATTATTAAAGTGCATTAAGTTAGAAATATTATTGGTTCATTGCACTATACTAGTTGTTCATTAAACTAGTTACTCTCAAAGGGTTATTTTATGTATTGATTGTTAAGATCAAGGACACAAAAATCTACAAATAATCAAAGTGTCTAAAGACACTATTCAGAACTCAATACTTGCAAGGTATTGTGGCCTATAGAAGCCACCAAGTAGGATCATATTCCTCCAAGGAGTGGAGAAGAAAGCCACCATTAATATCCTTGAAAAGAAGCCAAAAATCGAGACTTGGTGAGTCTCAGATTCAAGGTGCACTAAGAGCTCATTACAGGTAAAATATTAGTGCAAAAATTACTCCTTCAAGGGCATATTATCTACATGATTATTAGCTTGGGTTCATTACTAGATTAACCAAGTGAAGGAGAGAGTTGTCTAGAAGAGAAGACAACATCAATCAGCCCTTGCCTACAAGAAATAGTACAAAGAAGCCACCATTAAAACCAGCAAAAGAAGCTTGCAAAAGAGAAGGTACAAAATCAAGGTATTGTATTACAAATCTATTTACATTATTCTACACCATAACATCTTGTCCTATGTAGGAAAGAGGATAGAATTTGAGTGTCTTAAGGACACATCCTCCACAAGTGAGGAACATCATACAAGTGATCGTAGAGGAGCACTATCCGAAGCAAGAGAGAAGAGCTAACAAAGAGCTCTCATTATGGTGTCTAAAAACACCCTTACAACCACGAAAGTAGGTAGTCTCAACAATCAACCTAAAGCACAAGATATCACAAAAGGGTCATTGTCCATCTACGTTGGCCATCATCTATTGTACATTGCAAAGGGAGCATTCGAACCAGCATATTGAAAGCAAAAGCATAGAGCAAAAGAAGCAATACCCAAGCTCTTGCTTGGAGAAGATGTCCATCAAGAAGCAACATTCAAACCAACCCTTGGACCACCATAGAACCATCTCTAAGCTCCTAAGACCTCCATCGAATCAAGAGCCAACCTACGCTTGCTTGGAAGAAGCATTGAAGAACAAGAAACAACTAGATTTACGTTGGCAAGGGGAGTATATAGAAGAAGAGAAAGCATTGGAGGGAAAATACATGCAATCTACCACTTGTCACCACTGACAAGAAATGCTCATCTCATAAGCAAATGCTCAAATTTTAGAAGGTTACAAAGCATCTTTGATAGGAAGGAGCATTACAATAGTTTCACCTACAATCGGAGCTCATAAGCCACTTGGAGAAAGCATTAATTCCAGCCATGAGCATTACTCAAGAAGGCATTGAAACCAACCTCAAGCATTATGTAAAGAAGTCCCATACACATTGAAGCTCAAAAGCCACTTGGATATCTCTCAAAGAAGAATTAAAAACCACCTCAAACGTTACTCAAGGCACACGTGCCATGTAGCTATATAAGCATTCAACTCCAAGGTAAATAAGTGAAGCAAAATTGGAGCAAAATTACAATGTTTGAGTGAGTAAGAGCACGCTAAAATCAGAGTCAAAGGAGGTAACGAGGACTATCATAAACCAACATTAAATTCTCATGGTGATAAGTGCCCATTAAGGAGGAGACCAAGCCAAAATAAGCATTGTGGAAGCATAGAGTTCGAAGAAAGAGCACGCAGGCCCTTCATTGGACAGCAAGGTCAAAGCAACATTAATACAACATTGGAGATACGTACCAACCAACCATCAAAGTACATGGAGCTACTCAAGGATACGTAGAGCATCAAGCCTTACTAAGGTAAATATTAAATTTACTTGCTTTAATTAAAATTGGAGTTATAAGGTGATATAGACTATTACATTGGAATAAACTTATCAAGCATTAGTAATTATCAAGCAAGCTTATTTCAAGGTATTGAATATTCATATTTACAATTAACCAAGTAGGAGATATAAGGTTTTCAACCTTGATTAAATCATTATTAAATTGCAAATACCATTATTTTCTAATATTCCAAAAGTAGGGAGATATAAGGCATACTACTTCAAACTATATACATATAATTGGAATTTAGAAAATTAATCTATTGGAAAGAGAAGCAAATCAATTGCCTACATATAGAGTTGGAATTAATTGGTAAAAATTATCTCATACTCATTCTAAGGAGAGACAAAAAGAAATCCAACCATTAAAGCATACTTCATTGGGAAAGATAAGGTAAAATTAAAAGGTTGATTATTCTCAAAACATTACAAAATCAACTTAGAAGGTGAACTAAGCATATTCTAATTATTAGGGAGATATAAGGAAGCCTACAAAACCTAATTCCAAGAAAGGTTTTATCAAATTAATTCATATACTCTTATCTAGGGAGCCATAAGGATGTCTACTATCATCTTGAATAATGCTATCAAAAAAGGCTTAAGAAAAGTACCAATCTAGATTAGAAGCATGATTGATGATTCAATGGATAATAATGAGAAATATATAGACATAAGGAAAGAATCAATAGAGTTTAAAAGGATTTCTGATAATGGAAAGATAGATCCATCTGTTACATCTTCAAATGAGACAACAAAAGAAATTGGTGATAACTACACTAATGAAGATATAGGAGAAGAAAAGAGTATTGAACAAAAAGATATCATACAAATGTATGAACAAAGTAAGAATGAAATTGCTTCAATTATCCACATATGGTTTAAGTATCTCATCAAGGAGATAGATAAACATGATATTCCTAAAATAGATAACAAAGCAGTTGGAATATCTTTACTATGCACTTACTGCAACCAATTTGGTCATGAAAAGGTGAACTGTTGGAGCCTCCATCCTTGTAAATATTGTGGAGGAAAGAACCATTTATCTTTCTTCTATTACTATAAATATAAGTACTATAGAAGTCATGAAGAAATATTACTACACATAATAGATTGCTTCTTTCAAGATCTCATTTTAGAAGCATCCACTAACAATAAGTTCAAGCTTAACATTTGTGAAGATCAAAGAAGCAGGTTATACAAAGAATCAAAGGAGGAAATATGGAGCTGCCCTGATCCACTTGCAACATGTAAAATTATGAGATCTCTAGTTCATCAAAGATGCTTGACAACAAGGAACAATGGATATAACATGAAGACTACTACAAAAGAAGAAGAACCGGTTGAAGCCAAAGACTATTCAAGAGAAGAAGATCCATATTGAAGACTAAAGTCTTCAATACCCAAATAATGTAATACAGGGGGGTGTTAGAGTATATTACATCATTTGGGTCATGTAAATGTACCACCCTTGGTACATAACTAGAGTAGTAGATTACTTTAGGGGGTAGTTAGCTAGTTACTTCAAGTAATATAATAAATGCACAAGTGTCTATGTGCAAGTTGTAAATGTGCAAGGTGTCCCCTTGTACAGCTAGGTAGAGTGTTGGCCAAGCAATCCATATTTCTATATAAAGGGCCTCATAGTGAGTGATTATATATCATTGTAGGTAGTAGTAGGTATATTGGGTAGATCACCATATAGATTGGTGATGGATACAATGTAGTTCTTTAGCATCAGTTTTGGAGTGTTCATTTCCTCCATAATGCATTGTATCATTTTTGTCACTTTCCATTAATAGCATATTTCAGCATCTTACATTTTTGCATATTTTATATCCTGTGATTGTATTCTCCCTTGGCATACACCATCAAAAGCTAACATTTCCTTCCTCATAATAGTAAGGGCAAATTAAGGAAGCATGAGGTTGGATCCTATAGTGGTGAGATATACTCTAAGGGGAAAATATTTCTTGAGCATGTTTTCAATTTTGGAACAATAACCTGGTTGAATGTAGTCAAAGGAAAGATGAACATGTCAAAAAAATGTTTCAATTCATTAATGGAAAATGAAAATTAATCATTTTGGATGAAATTTTAGATCTAGGAGTGGTTCAAGGGAATATTTTTTTAGTACAAAAATTTATGAGAACCTAAACATATATGAATTCAATCCAAAAAATGGGTTTATGACAAATGGAAACTATTGGGGTTTATGGAAATAGTTGCTCTTCCTAAGAATTTATTTTTGGTAAAATTGAATTGTGAGGAGGACATGACTTGAATTTTGTAGAAGGGCCCTTGGTTTTATGGTAGAAGAGAAATATTATTGAAACACTAGACTCTAGAATTTGATTCCTATCGTCAGAACATTATGCATATCCCATTTTGGGTTTGATTACCAGGTCTCCATTTATATTTTTGGATGGAAGAAATCTTTGAGGGAATTTTGAAAGAATTTTGTTAGATTATTGCAATTGATCTAGCCAATACTTAAAGATATTTGTTACTCTATGCTATATTTTGTGTTAATATCAATTTAGAGATAGATCTACCACATTCATGTGAACTTATTTCAAAATTTAGAAAATGGTTGCAAGTGATTGAATATGAGAACATGCCTATCAAATGCAATGTTTGATTCAAATTTATACGTGTGCAAAGTTTTTCCCTAATCACTTGGGAAAGGAACTACAAAAATATATTAGGTAAAAGAAGAATGTAGATGATTTAAGGAAGAAATAAATCTCAAAAAGGTATGATTTGGGTAAAGAGGAATAAGTAAATTTAGACCAAAAGGAGAATGGCTTGGCTACAATCACAATTGAAGAAGGGGATATTGTGGATGATAATTTTAAGGTATGCCCCTCTATTTCTAGTCCTTGTTTATAAAAATAAAACTTCCTACCATAAATCCTTTTCAATCCTTAGAAAACTTTGAAAATGAATAGTTAAAACTTTAGAAAATCAGGATAGGAATTTTTTTGAAAGTGATACTATATTAAGGATCTTCAAACACATGAAAGAAATAAAGATGAAAAGGAAAACTTAAAACCTCATGAATATGGTCAAAGAAATTTTTTAATAAAAGGTATTTTTTTTTGTTATTTCCAAAACAACAAGGAATAGTAAAAAGAATGGGATTGATATAGGTAGTGAATCTAAGCCTAGTAGACCTTCAAATAAGGATATTTTGCAAAGAGAAATAGTTGTAGATGTGGCAAATGGAACCCAAATGACTCTTAATCTAAGCAGGAAGAAACATCCCGCTAGATCTAAGAAATGAAGGTGTGGAAGGACCAAAATAAAAAATTCCTACCTTAGCCAAAAAGGAGGAATAAAATGCAGTGATGGCATGTCCGCAGAAAAGGAAACACTCAAAAGGAAGGCATGATTTGATTCTAGGCTAATAAAAATGAGGGTTTTATTGGTTCTTCAACTCTCTGTCTATACCTTGTTTTTAGTTGGGTGGCTTTAGTGATTAGAATGTTGTTCATAGTCTATCCTAGACTATATCATTTAATATATGGGAAATACTTTAGAATAGGTGACCTAAATATCATCATATTTTGGATTTCATAAGAGGCTTATGTGTATGTTCTAAAGTTGACTTAAGTTTGTCTCATTTTGGAATTTTCATGAGTTTTTTT
Organism: Wollemia nobilis; assembly: GCA_028583015.1. Taxonomy (NCBI): domain Eukaryota; kingdom Viridiplantae; phylum Streptophyta; class Pinopsida; order Araucariales; family Araucariaceae; genus Wollemia; species Wollemia nobilis. Next base: position 2,665,086 of record JAQPPZ010001629.1, on the reverse strand, counting down.
TGTATGTTTTGATGATGTAAAAGGGTTGGGGCCCTTTCAAAAACCCCTTCTTTCAACCTTATCAAAAAAATTCTGTGCAAGCTAAGGAAACTACACTTTGTGTATTAGGGCCAAATAGTTGTCAACATGATTTGTTTGAATGTAAAACAAATATTTTACAAGTTCATGGTTCCATTCAAAAGAATAATTTTATTATCTCTATAAACCTAAAATAGTTGTCAACATGATTTGTTTGAATTTAAAACAAATATTTTACAATTTCATGGTTCCATTCAAAAGAATAATTTTATTATCTCTATAAACCTTAACAACAAATATTACTTAATCAATGGAAACTTGTCCAATACTTAGTAAGTTCCAATAAGAAAAATTAAAACATAAAGCTTGAGGGTCAGGATGATCAGATTTTTGAAGATTTGAATATCACCATGGATAAATATGTTTTACATTTAGATTTTTATGCTATTGAGATGGGTTATATGGATAATATTCTTGGCTATCCTTGGTTACATTATTTAGGTACTATTAAAATTAATGTGCAAAAGAAGTTCATGAATTTATGGTACATAAAAAATAAGATAACATTATAGGACATATCTCAATGTAAGGAAAAATAGGTAACTATTGCAAGGGAACAAAGTGAAGAACAAAAAAAAAAGAATTTAAATAGAATCTCAATAGGAGGCAGTAGTAGAAATCAAGGAAGAAAATCAAGGGATAAACCAAATGAGAGAAATAATAACAAAAAACAAAACCAAGTAGAACAATAGGCTAAGGTTGGAATATATCACCATCCACACCACCATGAGAGGCAACAATCATGGATACAAGGCATAGAGCAACAAAGGAGCTATGAGGGACATACAAGAAACCAGAGGAGCCCCAAATTTGGATATGCTACAAATAATAAATACAAGTAGGTGTGGATGAAAAAAGTGCAATTTATGCTTCTAACACATGGCATTGGCATCAAAAAAGACCACCACCAATCATAGTTTCATTGGCATGGATGGATGATTATGATTGGTATCAATACTCAACACGTCTTAGAAGATCATATTATTTAGACTCTTCTTATATTTCGAGGATGAAACATTTTTTAAGAGGGATGGAATGTTAGGTATCCAAGATAGGTACGTTATATATTAATATTGAGCTGTAAATGAATTATTACCTAATGTGGACTTTCTATGATGTAAATGTAACCATTATTCATTAATGAAGACCACATATAAATTTAGAAATAGGTAGGAGAATAATATCATAGAATTGCATATGTAATTTTTAAAGAATATTGTAATATTATGCACTTTGTAACTCATGGAAGGTGAACCACCACATGGTTGACCTTGTAAATCATGGAAGTTGAACCATCATATTATTGTATAAAGAGAAATGTACCCCCATTGTAAAAGGGTCATATATCAATTATTCTTTGTAGAAGTCTTGGCTTGTGGATATGGATATCTTGTGGAGTGGCTTCCTTCCAATAAGGAGCATTGTACGATGTTTATCTACATCGAGGGTATTATCAATTTCTATTTTATTGTGTGGGTTTTTATTGTGGAATTTATTTGTGGATGCATGTTGTATATTTATGCATATTGGTGAATGAATTATTTTAATGAGAAGAGAGGTTCATAACAATTTTTATCCTTCTCTATTCTTGTTTGGAAGATTTTGATGCTTCTCCTAATTTTCTTTTCTTCTTGGGATATTCATCTTGATTTTCTTAATATACTTATTTCTCAATTCTTGCTTGAGTTCCTCAATACTTTCACAATTTTCTTGAGACTACTCCCTTATATATTTGCTATCTTATTAGGGTTAAATATGCTCAAAATGTAGAGAACAATATTTTATTTTAGGTGGCTCTAGCCACTCAATATGTGATTCTCTTTCTTCAAAGAGAATTCAAAATATCAGGGTGACTTTTTATTTATCCCCTCAATTAATTATTTAAGTCTTTGAATGGAGTCCTAGTCTTCACTTCCTTTAGAGTGGAAAGATCCCAATATATAATTGAACCTTTATCATATATGAATTTGTAAATTCATAATTTATAGTAATTCGAGTCTACATTTCCTTCACATGACTTTTGAATATAAATTCACACCAAAGACTTGATCCGATGCTAAAAATAGAGTCTACTAAAAGTAGCTCTAATACCATTGTTGTATTTTAAACTAGATTATCTTAGGTCCCAATATTTTGGATCTTGATTATACTCAAATAGAAGATCAATTAAAATATAAGTTGGCCAGTATAAATAATAATAATATTCAACAAAATATCAATACAAATATAAAATGACCAAAGTCATTCATGCAATAACATGAAAAAACTTACAATAGAATTTCTCAAAATATGCATACAAGCTTCAATATTATTAATGCTTGAATGTGATCTTCATAGATCCATTTGATATACAATACATGGAGCTTTGTCTCCATAATATAGCCTTACAAATATGACTTTTCATGTACTTGACTATTGCTCTCCTCACATATTCGAGAGATGCATCTTTTCATATTCTATGCATAATATAAATCCTCTCATATCCTTTGGGTTCTCATCTTGCCAATTGTAAACAAGAATCTTGAATCTCTACTTACTTGCACACATAACTCTATTACACTTGAACACTTCTATATGCCACTTACTCTTCTAAATGCACACCTAATACATGACACTTACTCTTCTACATGCACACCTAATAAATGGCATTTGTGCACATTCTAACATTATATATTTGCACACATAATTACATGACACTTGTACACTTTCTCTTATTACACACTTGCACACTTACTTACATGACACTTGTGCATATCTTGCACATAGACACTTACATAAAGGGAAAATATAAATCACACTCCTAAACTATAGAATCAAACCATATTCTAATATTTACATTGTACCATAGGTACCATGGGGGTACATTAGCATGCACTAAATAATGTAATATTCTCCAACACATTGTTGCTAGGAGGTGTTGAGTAGAAAGATAAAAACAATGATTATTCCAAGGGGAGTCAAGGATAAGCTGATTTGAAGTTGAATAGCTTAAGAGAATACATAACAAGAAGCATATATAATATAAAGCACCAAAAAAATAGTAATACTACAAGAATATAGAGAGATATTTGAGATAGCACAAGCACTCTAAAATTCAGAATGTTTGTATAGCTAGTAGGTCATATTTTTTTAAATCCTGGGATAACCTAATGAAAAGGGGTTTTCATGACCCTTAATAATGTTTTCTATGTAAAAATGGGGAAAAGAGTATGGACCATCTCTTGGGACATTGTTCAATAGTTTAATAATTATGGCAATGTATTCTTAATATGTTTGGTAAATGCATGGTGATAAATGGAAGAATTGAAGAAAGGTTAAAGCAATGATAGAGAACTTTTAAAAGTGAGTCATTATAGACAATATAGGATATATTAAAAGATAAAATACTTTGAATTGTATGACTAGAATTAAATATAAGAATATTTAAAGGAAAGAAAATAAGTTTAGAGGTAATGAAAAGGAAGAATTTTTTAGCCATAAATAAATCTAAACCAACCCTATCAACTCACCCAATCTCTAATCCTGAAGTAGAGAGCCTTGATATATGGAATCAAGTCATAAAATAGAATTATGATGTGCAGTATGGGAGAAACAAAAGGAAGGCAAAGAATATAAAATGGAAACCACTAGAAGTGGAGTTTGTCAAATTGAATTTTTATGGAGCATCTCAAGGAAACCCAAGACTAGGAGGAATAATTAGAAATAATAGGGGTGATATTTTTTCACATTACACTTTTAATAGCGGATTTAAGATAAATAATGAAGTTGAAGCTTGGGTGACTTTGGAAGGGAAAAATATAAAAATAAATGAAATGGAACAAGAGATCATTATGGAAATACAAGACCTTGCTATAGAGTTTGAATAAAATATATCTACACATATGTTAAGGAAAGGTAACAAATGTGTAGATAGGCTAGCCAATAGAGGGAGTTTTAATAGAGGATCATGAAGTTAAATTTTCTTTCCATGGTTAGAAGAAGAAATAAGTTTAGCTAAATCTAACATGAAAATATTGATTGTAGTATAGGGTAGAGCATTCCTAGAGGGGGAGGTGAATTAGAAAGTTTTGGGATGAATCATAGTGCCTTACAATTAAATTGGTCCAAATCGTATAGGTGTACAATTTGCCAGTGTATGACTTTCAAAGGTTACAAAACTGCTTGTATGATCTCCAAATCATATATTTGTATGATTCAAATTGTACAACACCCTCGAAGGTATGATTTTCCACTTGTGCAATTTGCTGGAGGTCATTTTATAACTCAAACTAAATAGTTTTGTAATCATTCTCTTCTAAACCCTTGTTTTCCTTCTTTGGCAAGTTTAACTATGTAATTGCACTTCCAAATTAGGAAAATGATCAGTGGTATGGTTTGGTTGGATGGTTGTACGGTTTCACCAAATATTGGTTAACAGTGGATCAGCCTTTTGGAAAGCAATCCTAACCAGCAGAGATTTGGTTAAGAAAGGACTTAGATGGATGTTAGGTAAAGGACAAAAAATCAACTTCTGGGAAGACAGGTGGGTGATATCTAAGACCTTATCTTGGAACCCCCATTTGGATAGGATCAAAGAAAATATGGAACGATCTATAGGGCACAAGGTGGAAAATTACATAAGGCAGGATATGAACATACCCAAATGGCAGCTTACTAGGGATCAGGGGTTTGAAGCTGAGTGAAGAACTTCATAATATTTTAGGCCAACAGGTCATACCCACGGATAATGCTGAAGACCATCTAGCATGGGCATAAATGGAGAATTGATAATTTACAGTTAAATCTACCTATAATTTACTCCTTAATCCTGAAGATCACCAGTTTTAGTCACATCTGATCTAGATCAAGGGCTTGATCCCAAAAATATCCTTTTTCACATGGCTAGTGATTCAAGGAAATATTCTCACAATTGAAAACATGTTGAAAAAATGAATGATTATTGCTAACCGGTGTTACATGTGTAGGGCAGGCTGGGAATCAGTCCAACACCTCTTTCTAGAATGTCCAGTGGTAAATTCCATTCTTGATGGACTTTTCCAAGCCTTTAGAATTTCTTGGGTTAAACCAGCCTTAATCACTGAAGTTTTCCAATAATGGCCTCTTCCCTTTGGAAGCCAAAAACTCAAATTCCTTTGGAGGATCTGTTAGCACCACTTCCTTTGGCAAATTTGGTTAGAAAGGAATCATAGAGCTTTTAATGATTCCAAGCACAACCCTAAAACCATCCTTAATAGAATTCTTACCTTTGCAAAAGAAAATATTAGTATCCTAACTACGGATAATCAAACAATTCCTCCTAGGGAAAACCTTATTTCCCTGTCCTTAGGTATCCCTCCTGTTGTGACAGTTGTTGTCCCAAGGGATAATCCTAGGGATAGGATCATATGGGAGCCTCCCTATAGGGACTGGTTGAAGCTAAATTTTGATGGTGTGGCTAAGGATAATCCTGGGCAGGTAGGAGCTAGAGGAGTAATCAGAGATAATCAAGCAATTTTTAAGATGGCCTTTACGGAACCATTAGGAACCATAACCAACAATGAGGTAGAAGCACGAGTGCTTTGGAGGGGTTTATAGGTGGCCCAGGATATTCAAGGCAACATGATGGTTGAAGGGGATTCAAAAATCATCATTAACCTCCTAACCAATGGAAAAAACCCCCATGGAGGATTGAAGCTATCATCCTTGAGGTAAGGATACTTTTCGAGGCCAGACAGGATAAGAGTGCGTGCCATGTCTTCTGTGAAGCCAACAAATTAGCTGACAAACTAGCCAATGTAGAAGTTGAGGTTAGTAGTTTGACAACGTGGACACAAGGAGTGCCACATGAAGTAGAGGACATCCTCTGCAATGCTAGGCAATCCTTTGTCTAAAGCAGGTAGTGGAAGGGTGGTTAAATCGCACATGGTCCAAGACCACCAGGAGACATCCTTACCAAGAAATCCTAATCAGATAGAGGTGATTCCATGGACAATGTTGACAAATTTCTCGGATAGAATTAATGGCAAAAAATGCAAGGACAATATTTTGAGACGTGAAAGCATCCCATGTCAAAACACTAATATCCATAGATGGCCCAGAGGTGAAAGGACAAAGACCATTGGCTAGAATTTAGGTGATAACAAGGAGGTTAATAGCACACAGATTCCCATGGTGGTGAATTCAAATCTTACCAAGCATGATAAGGAAAAAATGGATCCAAATCACAATGATATGCATAGTACAAGAATGTTGATAAGCCCAATAAAAATGGCCACCCAACGTAAGGTCAAAATGGAGGCTGATGATTGGATTTTCCCTAAGAAAGGCACACATGTCTATGAAGGTGCTATCATATGGGAGATAACTTCAATCAATGAGGATCCAAATCATGATGACAAGAAGGCGGTTGGAATGCTGATGAGGCTAAAAAATAACGTGAAGGGGCAAAAACACAGGTGGAAGCAGATGGTTGGTCTTTTCCAATGCACGTCACTCCTTTTAAAGCATGTGTTGATATGTGGGCAAAAAATGTGAGGCAGGAAATCTTCAATTGGAGGGAGGCTAAGGAAAACTGGCATAAGGTCCATGTGGATAACAGTGACTGAAATCCCATAGGTGGCACAAAAAATAAGAGGACCATTACATTCCAGGAAAATTTTAAATCCTACCACCTTCCTAGTGGCAACAAAAGAGGAAATTCATGGAGCATAAGATAGAGTGATATTGAGAGCACTGTGAGGAGGAGACTTGCAAGCAACAAGATGACATAATTAGAACCCTGTATGGTTATTATGGAACCTATTGCTCAAGCCATCCTCACTAAACGAAGGTTCACTCAATTATTTGACCTTTTCTCTAGGGTAGAGGAGGATATCACCTAGGCAGTGATGGACACTTGGGAAGATAGGAAGGTGGAGATTCGAGAAAGAGAGTTCATCATCGACGTGAACCTACTTGCTAATGTGACAGGGCAAAATGTGATAGGACGATCCATCCACCGTCAAAAAATCACTAGGAGGTGGAATTGAAGGAATTCTGTGACAACCCTAGAATTTTTAAGGAAGCTAAGAATGGGCTGACCAGAATGGATTTACCCACCCCATGGAATGGGGTTATGAATAATGTGATGGAATTCATCACGACAGAGGAACCCAACAAGACTTTGCTAAGATTTCACTATGCTTTCATGAATTTATTTTGGGATGTCAACCCGATAAGTATTCCATAGATCCTCATGAATTCGATGAACTATACCATCAACGCCTATTGCAGCAAGAGAGGGTATGCTATGCCTTTGCACCAAGGATTGTTTAAAGTGATTTACAAATGGGTGCTGGCTACGGATCCTAACCCTAAACATCTTATCATTGAGGAGATACTACCAAGCCACCATGTAGAAATTTTGGGAGAAAGAGCTAGCTCGGGCATAATTAGGCTAGCTTTCATATCTCCGATGAAGAAAAGAGTTGGGGAGCCAACTAGTAGAGGTGGGACGGTGAGAAAGCATCTGAGGTTTGAGGAACCTCCAATGAGATCCTCCTTGAGGTTGAAAAATAAAAAATTTAGGAAATATCCAAAACAAGTGCCAGGGATATGGAGGAAGAGGGACCTACCATCATGGTCCTCAAATGTTTTGTCCTGAAATCCTTCGTTGGCATCATTCATCAGATGCAGGAGGCCCATGACACTTTGACTCAGGTTTTCTTCAATGAGGGGTACATGTCAAAAGTGGAAGTCAAGGATGATGATGAGGAAGAAAAGGATGACAAGGATGAGGAGGTTGAGGAAGATGCTGAAGAAGAAGCCTGAGGATCCTCAGGCCTTGGGGGTTTCATTTTTGGTTTACGTATTATAAAAAGGAAGTAATCCTTTCCTATATCAAGCCTTTTTCTTCTGTTGTCAAGTTTTCAAGTGATTCACCCAGCTGTGTTTGAACTGTCAAAAGTTTTTGTTTAATGTTTGCTATGGTCGCCTGGTAAGGCATTTTAGGGATGTCATCAGTAGTAAAGGGCAGAAAGTCCTTAGCATGAATAGGATTCGTAGCATCAACATAAGGCTGAATTTTGTAATAGGTTTTGGATCAACTTGTAAAACCCGGTAATTAATGAAGAATTTTACTTACAAAAAAAAAGTAGATCAGTTTTTGTTTATTTTGTTTTGAAGAATATCTACAAATTTAATTATTTGAAGAAATAAATAGATGAGATTTTTAAAAATTTGAATTTTTGAGAAATTTTAATTATTTCAAACCCTAGCTACTTTGAAAAAATAAAAAATTTAAAATAAAATCATGGAGTTGCCAATATTTCACTAGAGAGGATGATAGTGATGCTTGGGAATGGTGGAAATTTTTTTCAAAATATTATGTTTTTTGGAGATATGATCTTTATTTTTATTTACAAGGGGAAGTTTTATCTTGGTTTATGGAGTTTTCTATTTCTTGTAAACCTAGATATACATGGGAATAATTTGAATTCATATTTTTAAGCAAATGATTATCAAAAGAAAAAATGTGCAAGCTAAGATAAGTTGTAAGATTATTGTAGTGGTAAGGTCTTTGACCTCTCTTTGAGAGGTCCAAGGTTCAAAACCCACTCAGTATGAGGGGACTAGGACCCCTTATAAAAATATGTGTAAACTCATTGTGTCCACCTTCATAGTATAGTTGGTTTTTGGGACATGGCCTCAAGATGAATGAGAGATCCATTGTTTAAACCACCCCCTGTGCACCTTTGCAAGTGTATTTGGTTTTTGAGACATGGCCTTGAGATGAATGAGAGGTCCACTATTGAAAAACTCCCTATATTATCTCTATAGACATATAAAAATTCACTATGTAGGCCTTAAGGGTATACTTGGATGGGACTGGTGATAGGCCCCATGGTTGGAGTAGTGTTTTTTCTTTCTAACACAAAATTTGTGTCTACCTTCATAGCAAAATTGGTTTTCATAACATGGTCCCAAGATGAATGGGAGGTCTAGTGTTCGAACCACCCCCTGTGCACCTTTGCAAGCATAGTTGGTTTTTAGAACATGGTCTTGAGATGAATAAGAGATCCAATGTTTAAACCACACCCTATGCTATCTTTTTGGAAAAAAAAAATTCACTATGTAGGCCTTGGGGGTATGCTTGGATGGGATTGGTGATAGATCCCAACGATGAAGTAGTGGGTTTAAATTGTAAAATTTTTACTAGCAATAGACCCCAAGGTTTCTAATACAAAGGTTTAGTGGTAGGATATTGTTCTTTGGTAGGGTTCTTGTTGATGGGTGTAGTGGCAACACTTGTCATGGAAGTTTAAACCTAGGATTAGGATGTCATGTGATTTAAGACATGATGTGCAATTTGACAAGGGAATTATTACAAATTCAAAAGGAAGACTAGAGTTAGAGGGTTTCCTATTAGAGTATATTACATCATTTGGGTCATGTAACTATACAACCCTTGGTACATAACTAGAGTAGTAGATAACTTTAGAGGGTAGTTAGCTAGTTTAAGTAATATAATAAATGCACAAGTGTCTATGTGCAAGGTTTACCCTTGTATAGCTAGGTAGAGTGTTGGCCAAGAAATCCATATTTCTATATAAAGGGCCTCATAGTGCGTGATAAGACATAGTTGTAGGTAGTAGTAGGTATACTGGGTAGATCACCATATAGATTGGTGATGGATACAATGTAGTCCTTTAATATTAGTTCTAGAGTGTTCACTTCCTCCATTCTACATTGTATCATTTTTATCACTTTCCATTAATAGCATATTTTAACATATTACATTTTTGTATACTTTGCATCCTATGATTGCATTCTCCATTGGCATACACCATCAAAATATAATAGTGGTATTAGAGCTACGATAGATCAATATGAATAGGGAGAGCCACAATAGGTCACTAGGAATATGAAACTCACAAGAAAGATTAAGAAGAGAAGCAAATATTAGTTCCAAAATTTTTGAGATTACATTTGGCTAGAGTATTTCCATAGAGTTGTAAAAACACTGATGAAGACTAAGACTTAGCATTAATTCCACTAAATTAACAAATCAATTAGTGAATATTAGTCATTAACAAGATTTAGAATCAAATTACTTATACTTTCTTGCAGGAAAAGGAAACTAAGGTAATCCCTATTTCAGACCAACACATTGTAGATGAAAAGACCACAAAATCCTTGATCCAGAAGAAAAGACCACAAAATCCTTGATACAGAAGAGAAAACCATAGAAACCTTGATCCAGAATAAAAGACCACATAAGCCTTGATACAAAATAAAAGGCCACAAATACCTTGATCTAGAAGAAAATGCCATAGAAGCCTTGAACCTAAAGAAGACTCTAGAGAAGAGTCCATGAAATATAGGATATTGGTGATCTCCTTTACTGGTTGAATATTTCCTCTAGAGAAAGCTGAAGAGACCCATCCAAGATCTCATTGAAGAACTTCCATCACTAGAAGAGATAGATAAGGACTATCAAAAATTCCTATTCTATAGATATGTGAAGAAGATATCATTACCAACACTTTCGTAGTTGAAGGTTGAAGAAACTGTATCATCAAGAAGACTAGAGAATTTGCAAGACTAAAGACCTTGGATAGGTTTCAAGGAGAAACAAGGATAAGGCTTGGGGAGCCTCATTGCAGAAATTGAAGAAGCCTTCAAAGAAGTTTCTAGAACTCATTGGAGAAATTCACTATAAAATATAGTGGAAGAACTTGGTACAATTATCACCATCTAAAAATCCCAAAGGAGAAATATTTGGTAAACAATTTGTAAAAATTTAGAGAGAAGATTCATGAAGACCTAAAGACCTTCAAATTCTTGAGAAGAAAGTCCTATTTGAAGTCAAAACTCAGACAAAAGAAACCTATCAGATCCAAGAACATTTGGATATTGCACTTCATAGCTAAAGAAGGCACATTTGAAAGATAGAGATTTTCCAGATTCACAACAAAATACTGAAAGAGTTCTTTAAGGATACCATTTTAGTGAATAGATTTACTGCTAAAGGGCAACAATGAAGATATCATTACTAGATACAAGACTTTGGATTTCTAGGCTAGATCCTCAAGGAGAAGTTGAAATCATCTACTACAATTTTAGAGTAGTAGACTAGAAGCATTCATATCTGCAATCAACCACCATTAGAGATAAGAAATTTGGTGAGTCAACTCATAAATATATTCATCATCAAAGGTAAGAAAATTAGGTACAAAAGGTTAAATACTTGAACACTTAATTCAGATTACTACTTAAATCCATTTTGCACCTTATTAGAATTCAAAAGTTGTAAAATAGAAGGTTGGATTTTAAGTCCTCAAAGAAAGTGTAGAAGATAGTTTCTATTAAGATTCATTACCTGCACATTAACAGGAGTTAGATACATTCTTCCTATTATCTAATTATTGAGAAGAGGACTACATTAAGAAATTTACAGTGATCATTAGTGCATTTTAAACTACTTTGATAGATTATTAATGGAAGTAATAAGGTGAGATTATTAAAGAGCATTAAGTTAGAAATATTATTGGTTCATTGCACTATACTAGTTGTTCATTAAACTAGTTACTCTAAAAGGGTTATTTTATTTATTGATTGTTAAGATCAAGGACTCAAAAATCTACAAATATCAAAGCCTCTAAAGACACTATTTAGAACTCAATATTTGCAAGATATTGTGGCCTAGAGAAGCCACCAAAAAGGATCATATTACTCTAAGGAGTGGAGAAGAAATCCACCATTATGATCCTTGAAAATAATCCAAAAATAAAGTTTTGGTGAGTCTCAGATTCAAGGTGCACTAAGAGCTCATTACAGGTAAAATATTAGTGCAAACATTACTCCTTAAAGGGCATATTATCTACATGATTATCAGCTTGGATTCATTACTATATTAACAAAGTGAAGGATAGAGTTATCTAGAAGAGAATACAACATCAATTAGCCCTTGCCTACAAGAAATAGTACAAAGAAGCCACCATTAAAACTAGCAAAAAAAGCTAGTGAAAGAGGTAAAAAATCAAGGTATTGTTTTACAAATCTATTTGCATTATTTTGCATCATAACATCTTGTCCTATGTAGGAAAGAGGATAAAATTTGAGTGTCTTAAGAACACATAATCCAAAATTGAGGAACATCATACAAGCAACCGTCGAGGAGAACTATTAGAATCAAGAGAGAGGATCTAACAAAGAGCTCTCATTATGGTGTCTAAAAACACCCTTACAACCATGAAAGTAGGCAGTCTTAGAAATCAACCTGAAGCACAAGATATCACAAAAGGATCATTGTACATATACATTTACCATAATATATTGTACATTGAAAAGGGAGCATTCAAACCAGCATACTGAAAGCAAAATCATAGAGCAAAAGAAAGCAATACCCAAGCTCTTGCATGGAGAAGATGTCCATCAAGAAGCAATATTCAAAATAGCCCTTGGACCATTATAGAACCATATCTAAGCTCCTAAGACCTCCATAAAATCAATATCCAACCTACTCTTACCTGGAAGAAGCATTGAAGAACAAGAAACAACTAGATTTACATTGGCAAGGGGAGTATATAGAAGAAGAGAAAGCGTTGGAGGGAAAATACATGCAATCTACCACTTGTCACCATTGACAAGAAATGTTCATTTCATAAGAAATCACATGAATTTTATAAGGTTATGAAGAATATTTGACAAGAAGGAGAATCACAGTATTTTCACCTATGATCAGAGCTCATAAGACACTTGGAGAAAGAATTAATTACAACCACGAGCATTACTCAAGGATGCATTGAAACCAAACTCAAGCATTACGTAAAGAAGCCCCATAAAAATTGAATCTCATAAGCCACTTGGATATCTTTGAAAGAAGAATTAAAAACCATATCAAACATTATTCAAGGTGCACGTGCCACGTAGCTATATAAGCATTCAACTCTACGGTAAATAAGTGAAGCAAAATTGGAGCAAAATTACTACGTTTGAGTGAGTAAGAGCACACTAAAATCAGAGTCAAAGGAGGAAAAAAGGACTATCATAAACCAAAATTAAATTTGCATGATGATAAACACCTATTAAGGATGAGACCAAGCCAAAATAGTCATTGTGGAAGCACAAAGTTCGAAGAAAGAGAACGTAGGCCCTTCATTGGACAACAAGGTCAAAGTAACATTAATACAAAATTCAAGATACATACCAACCAACCATCAAAGTGCGTGGATCTACTCAACGATATGTATAGAATCAAGCCTTACTAAGGTAAAGATTAAATTTGCATGCTTTAATTAAAATTGAAGTTAAAAGGTGATATAGACTATTGCATTGGAATAAACTTATCAAGCATTAGTAATTATCAAGCAAGGTTATTTCAAGGTATTGAATATTTATATTTGCAATTAACAAAGTAGGAGATATAAGGTTGTCAACCTTGATGAAATCATTATTAAATTGCAAATACCATTATTTTCTAATATTCCAAAAGTAGGGAGATATAAGGCATACTACTTCAAACTATATACATATATAATTGGAATTTAGAAAATTAATCTATTGGAAAGAGAAGTAAATCAATTATCTACATATAGAGTTGTAATTAATTGATAAAAATTATCTCATAATAATTCTTAGGAGACAAAAATAAATCCAACCATTAAAGAATACTTCATGGTAAATATAAGGTAAAATTACAAGGTTGATCATTCTCAAAATATTACAAAATCAACTTAGAAGGTGAACTAAGCATATTCTAATTATTAGGGAGATATAAGGAAGCCTACAAAATATAATTCTAAGAAATATTTTATTAAATTAGTTCACATCTCTTAACTAAGGAGAAATAAGGGATTCTACAAAAGCTAAGACTTGAATAGTTTTATCAAATTAATTCATATACTCTTATCTAGGGAGCCATAAGGATGTCTACTAACATCTTGAATAATGCTAAAAAAAAAGGCTAAAGAAAAGTACCAATCTAGATTAGAAGGATGATAAATTATCAACACCACCCTTTTTTGTTGCTTCCTCAAGCTTTTTGGTGCAAATTTAACAAAATTTGGTTTTATGTCCTTCCTTATTACAATACTCACATGTTGAATTTTTTAAGGGCTTCTTGGTATTTTTTCATTTTAATATTTTACAATAACTTATTTTGGTTATTTTTTATTTATGGGATAGCTACCATTACACATTTGTCTTCTAGTCTAATAATTCTTTAACTACTTGAATACCTCATCAAATAGTGGTGCAAAAGAATCATGAAAGTAGACTTGAAGTATGTAAAACATAACAACTATATGATATGTCTCTACAACATTGTTTAAGAATATATTGAGCAATTCAATGTTCTCCTTATCCATAGATTCTTGAGTTTATCTTGTTACCTTTGGTATTCCTCTTATAATTCAGAAATATTTTTGCAATTAAAATTATTAAAATACTCACAAATAGTATCAAAAGAGTTTATAATCAAAGTATCAATCTCAATACCAAACCTATTGATATGTGTTGAATCAATGTGATCACACAATCCCTAAAAGTTACCAAGAAACACCTTGAGGTTTGTGGTGCTACTAACATGGGTGTCATAGATCTTGTCAACATAATAATTTTTTGTACTAAGATCCTCATACTTCTTGTCATTATAAAGTTACTCCCTTTCTAACATGGAGATACTTATTCATATATTTGAGTAACCCCTTACTTTGGAACAAATATTTAATATTAGTTTTTTAAGTAGCATAGTTTGGATCATTCAACAAGGGCATATGTTAATTCATATTTTTCTAGTCAAAATACAAGATTATATGTATATTTATGACAAAAAAAACATGACCAATGCATAGATCTTGAAAAATTATATAATTTTAAAAGGAGGCTCAAAATACTTATGTATGCAAAAGTTATAGGCCCTAGAAGTTATGTCTAAAATCACACAAAATACCTCCAAATCTAAAAATAAAATAAAATCACTTTAGTACCTATAACTCATGGGAGGTCGTCTCATATCATGGCATGAGTGACTAAGGGACTTCCAACTATGCATTAACTAATGTACCAATTTAGGATGATGTCACTTGTCATTATCATAGGATTGGAACCTATGTGCTGACTATGTAGACCATTGGGCAAGTTACCAACAAACCAAACTATGCCAGTTGTCACACTCTGATTTGCTCTATAATTTATAAACCACACTATACCACTTATACTTTAATTTATTCTAAAATTTGTGCTTCACCAAGTCTGCTTCTAACTATGCAATTGTATGGTCATTGAATTCGATGAGTTGGAAAATATGATTGGTCAAACTTGTATTTATAGTCTACCACATTGGATGATAATAATTTAGATGATACAGACTACCATGCCATTTCCATCATCTACCATGTCATTTTCCACATGTCTTGTCATCTTAGTCATATATTATATATAGACTACCACATCATTAGGTTCCACATTAGCATGTGCAAGCAAAAAATGTGTGACATCATCAAATCATTATCAAATATTGCTAAAAATAAAATACACACAAAGAAACACACATAATATATGGGGTGTCAAAGAACACCAAATAATATCACTACTAAGAATAGAATTGTAGAAAATAAACAACACCAAGAAAGTATACAAAAATGAACACTTTGCAAGTAAAAGAATAATGTATCTTGTATTAAACAGGGGAGCCTAAATCTCCCAATATTACAAATAGTTTCTTTTGAATTGCCCCAAATGTGTTGGGTGTAATATTACAATGTGTGAGACAAGTGTTCAAATTATAGAGTAGGGCTTCTCTAGGAAAATCAACTAGTGTTTTCATCCTTCTGCTATAGCTCCAGAGGGGTGTGTGGGCTTGAATATCCAATGTAGGGACCACTCCAGCTTCAGCAACTCTCCAAGATACTTGCTTCCTGAATATACATGAAAAGGCCAAAAATAATTTAGTAGCACCTGTATACAAAAATGAAGGCTACACAATAACAACCCTAGGATGAAATGGTCATGTATATAGAAAACAAAAAACAATAAACCAAGTGCCTTAATGTAAATGAAAAACTTACTGATTCGTTATGTTGTGTTTGTGTTCAACTCTGAGAAACCACATACGTGCGGTGGCTATTGGTTAAACACACGAGTGATGGAGGAACCATGCAAGTACGATTTCAATTGTAAAACCATGTATGGGTGGTTCTAGCTGAGTGGCAGATTGCTTCCAAAAATGACCTTTGGGCTTCAGATATCAAATTTCCTTGAGATGCATACAATCCTCTTGTAATATTCTAATATCTTGATGGTACGAATGCTCAACCTTTTTGATTTTATAGGGTAAATGTGCCTTTATAGTCCCCTTAGGGTTTTTGAGGGATATGAGAGGTGGTAAGCCAGGATTACCAAGTGGTAATCTAGGGCTGCCAAATGGAGGGGCAATTAGAGTGAGTCACCTAGGGTGTCTCACTTAATTGGGGTGAGGTGGATGCAAGTGGAGTGAGTGTAAGGGTTGTCCCATGCGAAGGGACAAAGGGTACAAGGGTGTATGAGATGTGGCAAGGAGTTTTAGTGAGGTGGTTATGACAAATGTCTAGTGGGTACGCAGGGTATCCTAGGCTGATTTTCTAGATTTAATAAATCTAGAAAATAGGATAATGTGTAGGATTTTATACACCTAAGTCTGAACTTAGGTATATAAGTTTATTATGCAGGATTCGATGTGGGGTGCAAATGATGACTTTGTGGATGCTTAGGTTTTGGTTTCTACAATAATTACACTTCAACCAATGATTAAATGGTTGGTATGATAGGACATTTATACCAAAATACAAGGCATATTTAGGTCAGTGTTAAGTGCTCGACCTCTAGGTTTAGAATAATAAAATATTACAAAGATACATTTTAAAGGTTTACAAAGGCCCAAAGTGATTATATATAATACAATACAAAATGCGATCATGGATTTAAGATAAGATTAAACACCACATATTCTAAAACCATGATCAATGGGTGAAGATTACATATTCCAACATATGGGACCTGCTATTTCTATACAAATTGAAAAAGTCTTTATAGCTTGAAATAAGCCCTTGTAGAATTGTATCAAAACATTGATAGGTTATTTACCACTAGTGGACTCTGTTAGAATATTATTGTTATAATGTGCACTATGCCTATAATTGATAGGTTGACATTTGTCTTCTGCCACTTGTCCCTATCTTCAGTTTGAGTTGGAGTGGTGTCTTTTGAAAGACACTTGGAGTGGAGCTTATGACACTTGTCATATCTCCCTCCTAAGCTTGATGCTTATATATTGTAAGATAACTTGTAAATAATACTATGCCTTTTGTTCAGTCCCAACATCTGGTATCAGAGCGGTGAGATCCATCTATGGGACAACTAGGGTCTTGAGTTGTGGGCTGAGGGAGTATGCTCTCCACTCATTGAGTGGATCAAAAACCAGATAGCTCCCCTATTATTTTTTTAGTCTTCTCATTTTTTTGGGGGTTGTTTTAAAATCTTTGAGAGGCTAAATTCAGAAAAGGACAATCCTCGCCATCCGAGGACATGCCTATTTCCATATTTTCTTTTCTAGTGTCCATTGTGAGATTTTTTTTTAAAATGGCCCCCTCAGGTTAAAACCTCTTGCTAAAGTTTAAAGCTTCAGATTGAAATGTTGTTCGAAATGGAAACCGAAGCTTGAGCAGGTGAAGCGCCTTCCTCTTGGCCCTTGAAGTGCAGTCGCTCTGAATCAACAGCAGCAACTGCAAGAGCACCCCCGATTGAAGCGTAGTCTCTTGCGTGTGCACAACAGATCCAACGTTGCCAATGCACACTCCATGGAAGAATCGCTAAGATTCGATAGCGCTTCCAAGAGTGCGTCCATGGTGCCCACCCTCACAAACTCTGTGCGGTGTCATTGCTCCGCCATGTAGACCGCCAGTAGGGCCTTCACGATGGGCCTCCCGTGACTGGGCAGTGCCTCTGAAGTTTTTTTTTTGGCTGTATTTCAGACCTAAGAGGCCGCTAACTTCACTTCACTTTCGCTTGCCCCAGTGCATGTTATTATGTGTGAGGACGACGATTTATTTCTCTGAGTGAAAATGGAGACGGAGGAGTGGTCTTTGCATTTCTCTCCAACTCCAAGTCAAAACAATCGAATGTTTGCAATTTCTTTGTGCAAGCTTGGCCCCAGCCAGACGACAATGTGTGAAATCGGAGAGAGACATCTAGAGTTTTCTAGGTGACGAGCAATGGATATTTGTTGAGCATCAAGGACTCGATCTTGTGCCAAAATTTTGCCATCGACGAACAATTATTTGGTAGAGGATAAAGCTTCCCCAAAGGCCCCACCGTTAATGTCCCTTATCGTGCAAAACTCAAATTATGCGTTGTAATTGACATCTGTAAGGTCTTCTTCTTCCTTTGGATTCTCCGACGAAGAGCCGTCGGTGTGTGAAAGATAGAATGCAAATGAAATTCTGGGGCTAAGCAATCCGTCTCCAACATCTGGATAGGTTAAGGTCATTTCTTTTCTTCTCTTTTTTAGAACCTTTAGGGTGGAAGAACCAGATTGATAGCAATGGTGTTAGACTCCGTTTACATCAGGCAAATCCAATATTGATGGCTCGTACGAACCTGCTCAGGCCAAAATTCACTCGAATTCACTTTGAAAATCCAATATTGTCATATAATAAGATATATGACAATGGAGATTTAGAAGTCGCATCGCAATCCAAAATTCACCATAGTCGGCGTCCTCCTTTGCGATGCGGTCTCCAATTTCATGAACCCAGCCTGGAAGCCATACGTGAGATAATGATTCCATAGAAGAATGGACAAGTGGAAAATTTGAAGATGTGTGAAGCCGTTGAGAGAGCTCCGATGCCTTTGACATTGCAGTTGAGTCATGCTTCACTTATTTTGTGGCAAAGTTCGTGGCAAGGTCCTTTTGTTTTTTTTGTGAGTTTGAGTGTAGTCATACCATATTAAGCCACGGAAGCTTATTTAAAACATTGAAGACATGCACTAAAGTTCCAAACAAATTGTAATGTTTTTTATTGGTGTTGCTTTTATAAAAACTCCCAAGTCAAGCATTATTGTCTAGAACACAACTCGGAAGGGTGACTACTTGGGAATGTCCTGGAGCTGCACACATTTTGAAAGTCATTGTTTTTTGTTTTGTTGAAGCATCAATTTGTATCTGACTATATGCTTATATATAGTCATTGGAAAGAGAATTTTGAGGGCGATCCATTGGTAAAATTAGTTTTTAGTTTTGAGATCATTTATTCAGTTGAATTTTAACTTGAAGTTGAGATTGTAAAACAGAGTGCATTTTCGGTAG
The DNA here is from genome assembly GCA_028583015.1 of Wollemia nobilis. NCBI lineage: Eukaryota > Viridiplantae > Streptophyta > Pinopsida > Araucariales > Araucariaceae > Wollemia > Wollemia nobilis. Next base: position 2,645,705 of record JAQPPZ010001629.1, on the reverse strand, counting down.
CATCCGACACTCTTGGGTGAAAAATTACAAACTTGTGAGGGACTCAAATTTTAAGTCTTTAGAGAGACTTTATGCCAAGTTATTTTGGCAAGATTGGGGGTAATTTTATCCTTGAAGGCATTGAACTTGTATCATTTTTCAGGCACATTTGGGGCTAATTTGTTCTTAGCCAAGTTTTCAATACAAATCATCAGCTTAAGGGGTGATTTAGGACCCCTTGTCCCTTGTCGGTGGATTCATTTTGTGGCACTCTCTTGGCCACTAGGTGTTTGTTGCTTGCATCTTCTATTTTGGGCTTTGTCTACATTTTATGCTTGTTATTACCCTTGCATAACTTTGGGTTTTATAATTGTAATCAAGTGTAGTTCATACACACTTGACACTAAGCCATATACAAGCAAGCAAACACATACAAGCATTTTCAGCAATAATACATTGGCACATTTATTGTAATAATTCTACAAAAAGCAAGCATCACACTTTTATAACCGCCTATGTTCCACGTATCAACTTCTCAAAATACTTATAGTCTCCCTCATGTAAGGGCAGGTATATTGAGTAGTTTGGTATAAAGGTCTGGCAGGTTATTCCCTTTCAGAATCGCCTATGTTCCACGTATCAACTGCTCAAATACTTACAGTCTCCCTCATGTAAGGGTGGGTATATTGAGAAGTTTGGTATAAAGGTCTGGAAAAATTCTAATTCTTACTCTCTTTGGATAGAAAAAGGCACTTATGTTCAACTTAACCCTCCCACTGTTGGAATCTCTTGAAGATTCAGAGTGGAAAAACTAGGCGAACCCTCCTCTGGATCTTCAGTGGTGTACCCTAGATTTTTTTTGAGGGCTCTAATTTGGCATTTGTCGTACTTCATCCTTTGTTGAGCTCCCTTTTCTTTTTTATCCTTTTCTAAATCATGGCTACTACAAATCTATTAAGTGGACTTACAAAGAAACTTGAAGGAGCACAGACCTTTGCAAATTGGAAGTATGAGATGGAATCAATATTAATGATGAATGACATGTGGGACTTTGTGAGAGATAGGCAAGCTAATGAAGACCCACTCACTGCACCTATAGACCCTAAAGAAAAAGCACAATTTGAGAAGAATTCCAACATAGCTTTAAGTTTAATCAAGCTAGCTACAAGAATTCAATGCAGAGAAACTGTAAGGGCTGCAAAAACACCTAAACAAGCATGGGATGCTCTCAATAGATTGTTTGATAGGCCAAGTCAAGATAATATTTTGTATCTCAAACAAAAATTGCACAATCTATGTATGAAAGGCTCACTTACCGATTATCTTATGGAAGTGAAGTCTATTAAAAATGATTTCTTAGCTACTGGTAAAACCCTAGATGATAATGAATTAATTCCAATAATGTTGCATGGTCTTCCTTCAAAGTTTCACTCCTATGCTACCATGTTAGACTTGAGTGGTAAAACAATGAATTCAACACTTGAGGATATTGAGATCCTACTTAAGAAGCATGAGCAAGCCCTAATCAAAGATGAAGAAATTGAAGCCACATCAGCAGCTTTTGCCACCAAGGCAACTTTATAGCCTAAACAAAACAAAGGTCAAAATCAGCATAATCAGAATCAAAGGGGTAGACAACATCAGAGATACACACAGTACCAGCAACATCCAAATCAATAGTACCAGTAGCAACCACGTCAGCAATAGTACCAACAGCAGCCACAACAACAGTAGTACCAGCAGCAGCAACAAAGATGGCAAACAAGACCTCAAGGGGGTCAAAAAAACAATCAACAAGGGTGTGAATATTGTGGAAAATGGAATCATAATATTGCTAATTGCTATAAAATGCAAAGAGAACAGGGAGAACCACAAAATAATAATATGAACACATTGTATGCAGCCAACCAAGTTAATATTGAAGATAAAGAATGTTGGTATATTGATTCTAGAGCAGCAAAGCACATGACAGGAAGGCAAGATTGGTTGACCAAGGTTCAACCCACATCAAATCAATTCATTACTTTTGGTGATGAAAGTGCTCTACCCATTGAAGGTGTTGGGGAGGCACCACTTACTTTGCATGATGGTAATAATGCTCCTACAATAGATGTTTTGTACGTGCCTGGTCTTAAAAGGAGTCTTCTTTCTATTGGACAACTTACATATAAGGGCTATAATGTCTATTTTGAAAAATAAAAATGCTACATTAAGGAACCCAATGGCAATGTCAAGGCCATGGGAGTGAAAAAGGATGGTGTTTACTACCTCCTTACAAAATCTGTAACACAAACATCTTTGCATACAACAACAAATTTCTCTTTGGAGTACATGTGGCATGAAATATTGGGACATTTAAATTTTAATAATCTTCAAATGATGGCTACAAAAGGATTAGTTAAAGGACTTCCACATCTTAAGGAGTCAAAATGTTTTTGTGAGCCATGTGTAATAGCCAAACACCATAGGCAACCATTTGAAATAGGAAAGGCATGGAGGGCTAATAGACCTTTGCAATTGATTCATTCAGACATTTGTGGGCCAATGTCTGTTCAATCTTATACAAGGGCAAAATACTACATCACTTTCATTGATGATTACAGCAGAAAGGTATGGATCTACCTAATTCAATATAAGTGGCAAGCCCTTGATAAGTTCAAAGAATTCATCGCACTTGTTGAAAGAGAAAGTGGCTATCAAATCTCCACCTTAAGATCAGATAATGGTGGAGAATATGTCTCCAATGAATTCTTTAATTTTTTTAAGTATCATGGGATAATGAGGCAATTCACAACCCCTTATACCCCGCAACAAAATGGAGTTGCTGAGAGGATGAATCAAACAATCACAAATAGGGCAAAATCAATGTTACATGCTACTCTATTACCTAACTCATTTTGGGGAGAAGCTATTCTTACTGTTGCATACTTGACTAATAGGTCATACACAAAGGCCTTACATGAAAGAACACCTGAAGAAGCATGGAGTGGAAGAACGCCCTATGTGGGCCATTTAAGAATATTTGGATGTGATGCCTATGCTCATATTCCTCATAAGAAAAGGAAGAAGTTTGATGATAAGAGCCAAAAATGCATCTTTGTTGGCTATAGTGATAGTGCCAATGCATATAAATTATATGAGCCTATTTCCAAGAAAATCATTTTATCTAGGGATGTTACCTTTCATGAATATCCCCCATCTAATCCTCCTAAAGCCCCCACTTTAGAAATAACTAATGAAATAGTTGCTCCATTCATGCATACAATATCATCTAGTTCTTCTCCTTCAATCATAAATCAAGAAATTCATCAACAAGAAGAACTTCCTACAAATAATCCATGTCCTCCATCTCCTCCTCATAATGATCAAGTAACAACATCCAATCCTTTACCCAAGTGGGTTCAAGCCACAATATATGAAGCCCAAAATCATTTGCCCACCTATACAGGTAAAAGGCCTTCAACCCTAAGACACCAAGTGAATTATGCCCTAATGGCCAAAGTCCTTAGCCACCCTGAACCTTCTAATGTCAAAGAAGCACTTGGTGATCCTAAATGGGTTCATGCCATGGATCAAGAATTGGATTCCATTGAAAGGAATCACACTTGGGAGCTAGTTGATTTACCCAAAGGAAAATATACCATAGGCACAAAATGGGTATACAAAGCAAAATATAAAGCAGATGGCTCACTAGATCGCTACAAGGCTCGCCTAGTAGCTCAAGGCTATAAGCAACAAGAGGGAATTGATTATGAGGAGACCTTTGCTCCTGTGGCTAAGATGACTACAATCAGGACAGTTATTGCTATGGCAGCTCAAAAACATTGGCCAATATATCAAATGGATGTCAAAAGTGCATTTCTAAATGGTAATTTGAAGGAGGAAGTGTATGTGAAACAACCACCAGGGTACATAGTTGAAGGCCAAGACAACAAAGTCCTCAGATTAAAGAAAGCTCTATATGGGTTGAAGCAAGCACCCCGAGCTTGGTATGCAAAGATTGACTCCTATTTCCTCAACCTTGGTTTCACTAGATCTATAGCAGAATCTACTCTCTATGTAAAACATTGGAGGAACCACATCATTTTGATTACATTGTATGTGGATGATCTCCTCATTACAGGTGATGACATAGAAGGAATAAGGTTGCTCAAAGAGGACTTATGCAAGAACTTTGAGATGACAGATTTAGGCCTCCTCCACTATTGCTTAGGAATAGAGGTATGGCAACAGCACTGGTAAGATTTTTATCTCACAGGCTAAGTACATTCAGTCTATTTTGGAGAGGTTTCGCATGGAGGAGTGTAAGCCCTCTCTAACTCCCATGGAAACTAGATTGAAATTGCTAAATAATGATGAAGAAGAAAGGGTGGATGGTACACTTTACAGGAAACTAGTTGGAAGTTTAATCTACTTAACTTCAACTAGACCAGATATTTGCTATTCGGTTGGCCTTATTTCCAGATTCATGCAGGATCCTAAGAAGAGCCATTGGATAGCAGCTAAGAGGATTGTGAGATTCCTAAAGGCCACACCTCATCATGGCCTTATGTATAAATCAAGTGATAATTTTTCTTTGATTGGATACACAAATTCAGATTGGGCCAGTTGTCCTGAAACCAGAAGATCTACATCAGGTTATTGTTTTCAATTAGGCAAAGCCTCTATTTCATGGAGCACAAAGAAGCAGAACATAGTTTCACTATCTTCAGTAGAAGTAGAATATAGAGCAGCAGTTGAGGCGACTAAGGAGGCAATATGGTTGAGGCAATTAATTTAGGATATAGGGCTATTCATACATGGTCCAACATATATATATTGTGACAATCAAAGTACCATCAAGATGACCAAGAATCTAGTTTTCCATGCTAGAACAAAGCACATTGAGATCCATCATCACTTCATCAAAGAAATGGTCCAAGAAGACATTATACACATGGAGTATGTACCAACTCAATATCAAGTGGCAGACATCTTCACCAAGTCACTTGGGAAAGACAAGTTTTCTTAGTTTAGCAATTTGCTATATCTATGTAAAAGAAATCAACATTAAGGGGGAATGTTATCTAATGTTGATTTATCTTTTTAGGATAGTGCACATTAAGGGGGAATGTTAGAATATTATTGTTATAATGTGCACTATGCCTATAATTGATAGGTTGACATTTGTCTTTTGCCACTTGTCCCTATCTTCAGTTTGAGTTGGAGTGGTGTCTTCTGAAAGACACTTGGAGTGGAGCTTATGACACTTGTCATATCTCCCTCCTAAGCTTGATGCTTATATATTGTAAGATAACTTGTAAATAATACTATGCCTTTTGTTCAGTCCCAACAGACTCAAGAGATATGAACGTGATCCAATATCTATGTTTAAAGATGAGGAAATAAAATTTTGAAAAGTATCCTATATGTGGATAACTTGATTGTCATTGGAAGTGATATCGCCTTGATTCACATTTTGCAAATAAATATGAAAACATTTTTTGAGATGATAAATATGAGGATTCATAATTTGCATTAAGAACCCAAGTGTTTCAAAGAAATTCATATGTTTATTTATTAATAAAAAATATGATTTTAATCTTTACACATGTTTCAAAAGGAAACAAACTATGAAAAACTATATAATGAGGAATCAATGTTACCAAGGACTATGTTTATCTTAAAGGTTCATTTCATATTACATAGATAAATTTTTGGGAGCCTTAGTAACATGTATCACAATACAAAGAATGTTTATTTTGCTGTAGGTATGATTTCTAGATTCGTGCAAGATCCAATGAAGATACAAACACCATCAACAAATAATTTATTATTTGGACAACACATTCCCTAGAGATGGTATTATTGAAGCAATAGTTTAAAATAACTCCATCTATACAAGTGATGTTGATGTTCACAAGTCTACTTTAAGAAACTTGATTAGCTTTGGAATAGATATATTTCTATGGACATGGAAAAATAAAAATGTTGGCACGTATTATTCAAACTAAATATTGTGCAACACATAATCCATTGAAGTTATTTGGATAAGGAAGATGCTATAGATACTTGGTTTTACATAATTGAATCCAATTACCATCTATTATAATAGCCAAAACACCACCAATTGTATAAAACATCTAATGGTACAAAATAGAACATAAGGGAATCTAATTACCATCTATTATGATAACTTAATAAAAATTAATTATACCTATAATATATTAGCACAAAATATATCAAAACACACTAAGTTTCACTATTACTACATCTAAGAGTTGATCTAGAAGAGTATAATTATATATTTAGAATTGTAATAGGCGAAAAATTAATATGTTGATATCTCACAAAGCCTTTGATATAAGTTATGTTCATAAATTTGAGGATATTTTCTTGGGTAGTCCAAGGTAGTATTATTTGAGGATGATTGATAATGCAACCTTCCTTCTCCCATTAAGTCTATTTTAGTAGAAGATGTTAAAATTTATGGTTGTGTAAACATGAAGTTTAAGGGCCTTTTGTCTATTTATGTTTTATGCAATGGCCAAATTTGAAAGACCTTTTGATCCATATTATTCTAATAATAAAATATGTATTATATTATAAACAAACCTATGATTCATTGACTTACATTTTTGATATTCATGAATTTTTATTGAAGTGTATGAATAAACTACCTTACACCACTCATTTTTTGCCTTATTAAGTTATTCTTATTGTTTAAATTTTCATCTTGGTAGTCTTATGCTGATGTAGATATTGAAGTCACTCTTTTTAGTGTTTTATGTTTACTTTCTATCCTTCAAAATATGTTGAAATCTAAATATCTTATATACTATCTCAAGTGCCATTGTAATATTTTTTACTCTTTTTAAGTTTAAAAAGGGTTCATAAAATGAAATAGTAATGATGATGATATTGACTACTAGATGTTCAAAATATAAGTATGAAGTGTTCAATTTAACCAAAGTGTACTCTTATAACAATAATAATAATTGGATATTTAAGACATAGACATAAGTACCCATTTTAAGCAAAATGTTCTTTTTATTATTATGTTTGATATGAAAAGGAATGATTTTAATCTTAAAATATTTGGTTTGAATATTATCAATATTGACTTCATCACTAAACACCCACAAAATATTAAATAAATAAGTTATACTATTATAATTTCATACCATAAAGTTAATGAAATTATAATTTTGTAATTGTTTTCAATATTATTAAATAAAAATAAAATTAATACAAATATATATATTTTTAATAAGCTATGTGTGGTTTCTAATGGGGGCCACTCCAATTACAAAAACAAAATATTACATTGCTTTCATTACATTTCTATCACATTAGTTAAATCATATCCAACCTACCTTTCTAAAAAAATATTCTTCATCTACCTTTCTTATCAAAGAGATTTGTCATCTTCCTCAATTGCCAAGTTTTTGCAATCAAATAATTTTTATCATTCCATACAAATGCCTTCCGAAATTAAAATTTTATCAAGATAAAATTCAACCCCATGAATGGCTAAAATATTTTCTACCCAGTTTTCATATCTATAAATATAAATATATTAACTATAACAATATGGTAGTTTTGTAATACTTTTTTTAGGATTCTTATTCATGCCCCTAATATTCCAAGATCTTATTTTTGTGTAGGTAAAATTGCTTGAGTGCGGGGTTTAAATGGGTCCCAAACCTAAGTACATAAACTGGTAGCTAAAACAATAGCATAAGATGACATAGGCATGCACATTGAACAGCTGCAACCTAAATAAAAAGGACCAAATAGCAGTAGAGAAGGCTGAGTGGATGTTTGATGTCATAAACACAAGAATACAACCTGAGCAATACCTATGTAGGGGTTTCTTAAGAGAAGTAACTACCTATAAACATTTTAAAGGAGCTATAACAAAAACCCATGTAGGGGATGCTCGCAAAAGATCAACAAAAACTATAATAGATACCTGAACATGAAGAAATGTAGTATTCAAAAAGGTCCACACAGGGGTAATAAAGAACTTAGAAATAGTAATGGGAAGCCTTGGATATTAGGTTCCTAGTTATGATGATCTCTTCACACCGCTCGCTCTTTTGCCAGAATTTTTGTCACCTCAACCATTAGCTTAACAGTAACCCTGAAATAGAGGTTACAGACAACAAGATAACCATTATTCCATGAATTGACAAAGGATTCAATGATATCTTGATCAACCCATTTGAACTTGCTGATAAAAGGAATGAGACCATGAGCTTACAGAAAGGTCTGATACAAGGGATCAAGATGAAGGCTAGATGGCTCAAGCAGGGCCATGTTGGTAAGACTGAGGAAAAAGGAAGACCACAAAAACTAGACACTACACTTCTTACTTCCTAGGACAGACAATAGCGAATATTCCAAGATCTTATTTTCATTGTTATTTTTTGTTTTTATTTATGGATTTAGCCCTACTTCTTGTTAACACTTACAATATTTGCTTTTGTTTTCCCAATTCAATATGCCTCTGGATTTATTTTTCTCTTTGTTTTTGTTTCTTGGGTCTTCCTATATTTTTTCATTTCCACCAATACTTTAATCTTCATCCATATCTTCAATTTTCTCACACTGCTCAAAGTAAGACTTATCATCTATAGGTTTGTTTTGTTGTGTATGATTTGTAGAGCAAGGAATAACCTCAAAAGCACATTATTCTTTATATTAATTTAGAACACTCTTCCAAATAAATTACCTTCTTATTCTACCCTAAAAACCCTAATTTGCTACAAACTTCCTCCATCCTTATTTCTTTATTATACTACTCTTGAAACCCTAAAGTGCAAGGGATAATCTCTATACCACTTTCACTTTTATTACTAGAAGATGATTCTATGATATTTGAGGAAAATGAAGACGGTTTACTTGGAAATATCTTGACCTCTTATATCATATTTATGTTAGTATTTTCCTCCATGTTTACCTTTGCACCTTTAATTACTTTTAAACTTGAACTTACATATTGTACTTTCTCATCCCTTATATCCTTCTTTGTTTCTTCTAATTGTTGATCCAAGTGGGTTATGGTGGCCTTTTACATAAGATGTTGTAGATAGGATTTATTTTCCCATTATTTAGGAGTGGAATATCCTTTATTTGAACTACCTTCTAGTAATATATTTTTTCCTTACTTCACCTTGAATTTTATCTTATGACAAAATTTTTTTCTCTCTTTCTTCATAGTTTTCATTTTGCAAACTCTTGCCAAGTTTCCAGTCTCATAAAAATTGGACAACAAAATACAATATTTTCATAATCCACTTGTTGATCCCATTATCTTGATTTAGATTTAATCTTAATGGATTATGGTAAATTTTTTTAAAATATATGTAGCAACACATATTTTGGTTTATATAGCATGCTTCCGCTCCTTAATAATTAGTCCTTCCTTGATGAATTCTCCTAGGGTATTTCCAATATTCTTCAAAATATTCTTATTGATAAGCTAATATGAAAGTCCAAAAATCCTAACCCAAACTGAAAGTTTTTTAATAGTTTCTATCTCAATAGAAATATTTTCATTCCATGGTCTTAAATAAAGGGTATCTCTTCCTATAAACCATGGGCCACCATTCAATATTTTATCCTTGATTTTTAAATTAGAAAATATGATAAATAAAAAACCTTAAAGAATAAAACCCATAGAGTAATTTGAATTCAATCCCCATTTCAACTTGATCCAATCTTGAATATCCAAAACCCCTGGCTAGGATCTATGAAACTTACATATTAACCCTCTACTTTTCAAAATAATTATATGCTCAATCATCTCATCCTTGATGGCCACTTCTGGTGCAACATCTACTACCTGGATTGAACTTACCATATATTTGCTCTTCCATTTATCTTCAACTTCATAATCCATACTACTGGCTAGGGCATCCTCACTATCCATTAGGGTTTTCAAATATGAAATTTCTTCCATACTAGCTAGTGAATCTAGGGCTCGCTCCTAGCTTGCCCTCCCTCCTACCTCACATTCCCTCTTGGATCACATTCACTCTTAGCTCTCACTTCATCCTAGCTCACACTCACTCTTGTCTCTTTTCTTCCAATATTCCTTTGCTTTAACCTTTTTTAGAAATAATACTCATCGTATTCATGGTAAGGGTTTGAAGCAATGATACACTTTGAATGAACTCATTATTTTTTTTCCATTTCTAAAGATCTCAAGATCATAAAACAAATTGAATCTTCCTTCACTCTAAGCAACATGAAATCCTTCCACCATACTTTACACCTCATAGAGTTTGCTATTTATGAATTCTCCTTTGCTTTTGGCTCTTTGCATGACAATTAGACTTTTTATATAACCTTGTGCTCTACTCCAAACAACTAGGCTCTATAGCTCCAAATTCACCTATAGTCTTTATTAAAAATAACTTCACTTGTGATACTGTAATTATGAGTAAATATAAGTAAACCCACTTGGTAAATGCAAGTAATTTTCTTCACCAATCCTCTATAACAGATTGTTGATCTTTTGATTCATCTACTTTGAATTCCTCCATATTGGTTGCCTTCACAAATCCTCTATAGAAAATAAATTTAGTCCGCATGATTCCTTAAGACCATAGGTTTCCCTCTTTGATCCTCTAAAAACTTTATGTTTTACACTGCACTTCTACACCGTGCCTACCTCTTCTTGATCAATTGTTTCTATAACTAAAATTAATTTACTTTTAAAATGTCCTATAAGACCTTATGATATATATGATAATACAAAAAAATCAATTGTTATATTTGTAGACACCTAAAACGCGTCATGTCGAGGCGACTACTCATATGGACATGCTACAAGACCATATGGAAGATCTTGGATAGAATCCAAGATAGAGTAGTGGTTCTAACCACTCAAGTTGGGCTCCTTGGCCTAATCAGTCTTAACCGCATCCTAGACCTACGGTCTATAGTCTGAACCACTGCTAAGGCCAGTGGTTTACAGTATGGACCGCAACTGCAACCTGTGGTCTTAATTGAAGTTTAGTTGGCCTTCATCTGATCCAAATAATTTTGAACGACCATTTGTTCTAGAAGAAGGTGGTTAGAGAATGGAATATTCCAATCCAACTGTCCTAACCACCCCTTCTTGATCTTGTCTTCTCCATGAAACCACTCCTATCCTTGGGACATCCTATAAATACCCTTAAGAATTAGGGCAAAGTATGAAGCAAGCATTGGAGTTTAGAGTAGCGAAGCCTTGTCGAATTATGGACTCACTTGAGTGCATAGAGAGAGCCTTGTTGCCATCCCCATTGCCAATTTGTCAAACATCATGATGAATTAGGCCATGGATGCCCTAAGGACCTAAGAGAGCCAAGAAACACTAATTCGGGTAAACAGAGGCCCTATTCAACGATTCAATCACCAAACTTGTTAGAGGACACCGAAGGCGACCCTTGAACATCAATTGGACAAGGAGGTCAAGCCCACATCCCTTGAATTTGGAGGGAAAACCACTTGGTTTCTCACCACGCCTTTCAGTCGCAGTTTATAGTGCAGAGCGCTCATCAGAGCTATGGTTTGCAATAGAGGTGACTTCTCCTTATTGTTTCATCTCCAGTATGCTTAATTAGATTACATTTAGCATTTTCATGGTTTAGTTAGGATTTTAAAGATTTTTGATGAGCATAATTAGTGTTTTTACTAACTTGTCCTCATTATGGTAGTTTAGACATTAATGGTTTCTTTTCATGCTATAGTGCTTTATTTCAAGTAATTGATTCCATAGATTGATAGTTGTATTTCTTGTTTACATATTTCCATCAATATTGATAGGATTTACATATGTTTAGCATAGTTTATGCATTTTATTGATTTCATGTCATTATGTTATTCTCATGCTATTTGTCTTTAAAGGGCCTCATCATGAGAGGATTCCTATGCTTTTGACATTCTTGTGTTGTTTCTTGATCGTAGGAAATAGGTTTTAAAGGAGCTACAATCATTCATTTCCTTCCTCACCATGAAGAAGAGGGTCTACTCCACCCTAGAGTAGTTCATGTCATCTTGAAGGGCACTTTGAAATCACACCTACCATTGAGAGGGAAATAAAAATACCTTCTATTGTAACAATTGTATCAATATGATTATCCCTAAGAGGTATGTACTTGTAATTCAAGTTTGGCATTGAAATATAGTGAAATAAAGTGTCTTTTATTGATCATTTCATTGTCAATTTCTTGTTCTTGTATGTATTTTGTATTTTTTTTATCAATTCTTGCAATAGGATACATTAGGTGTGAGCCTTTTTGGTGGTTACAAAAGGCGATCACGGTGGAACTCCACAATTCATGCAATCTAACTACTGTTTCTTGATTTTTGAAATTACAAGCATAGACTGCAGCTATCAGCTATGGTCCAACAAATGAACCATAGGTACAACACGTAGTTTATATTCTGAACTGCAGACCAGACCTATGGTTTACACCTAAAAACACAGATAGTAGAAAGCAGAGTGTAGACCAACTCAGGACCTGAGGTAGGCCCTATTTTCCACTCTCTGTTTCTTTTTACTTCTCTGTGTTTTTATAGAATGCTTGTTTTTGAATGTAACTAGGAAAAGTAAACTAAAAAAGGAAATCAATCATGTCCTAGTTCATTTCAAATCTGCATTTGTAGAAAGGCGTTGCTAGGAACAGCGGATCTTTGATTGCAATCCACCCTAGAATCCAGTGTGCTTGATAAAACTTGTTTGTTTGGTGTGCATGTGTGAGGCCCAAGTAGTGGCCATTGTCATCATAATATGCATTTTCTAAAAGAGCATGTAGATAAGCTTGCATTTTCTGAATGTAAAATGTTCTTTCATTTTGCATAGCATATAAAAATTGAGCATGTGTGCTATATGATGCATTTCTTTTATGTACAATAAAACAAACCACACACACCACGTCTCACTTAAACACTAGTGATTTGGGCTTGAAATATAACCACTAGTAGGATTCAACGGTAGTGGGCATAATTTCCATCCACTAGCCCAAATCCTATGTACCCTTTGTTACTAGACCAATACCGGATCCAAGAACCTTTCGTACCCTAGAAAATTTGTATGTATTCTCTTCAGAGGGTATAATGTTTACTGGGGGAAAACGGGTGAGGATTTGGGAGGACCTATTCTCCTTATTCAAGTTTGGACTTTCATCACCAAACATGGGGTATTTACGTGGCCTGGAAGTCACATGTAGGTTGTCGAGCTACGAGCATAGAGGTGAAAGCCAATTTAAACCGAGAATATCATTCAACGCTTTTCAAAACATGATAAGGAGTTCTATACTGATACAAAAAATTATTGAAACAACATCAAACAGTCTAGGGCTCACTTTTAAAAAATTAATACAAGATAAACACCATTGTATACCTTATTTTCTTAATAAAGAATAAATCTAGACATTAGGTGCATCATGATGGAGACACGGGGCTGTCGGCAAGGGCACAAGCCTGAAGCCCATGACCAAGCCCCAATAAATTCACATTAGCACATCTCGAATACTCGCCCACATGTGCTCCCTGAACATCATTGGATGAGCATTAAGGAGATAATTCGACAAGGGAACCTATTGAGCATACCCCCAATAGAGGAGATTTTATGCATTCTTATAGACATAGAATAGAGCAGGGAGCCTCTCAGCATGAGGGCGTTCCACTTGGAAACCATTACTAGGATCACATTGCATGTGCATCCACAGGATCGACTAAAGAGTATGTTATACAAGGATCCAAGTTGGTACCCCTACATCATAGATCTATAGGAGGATCCATGGATCCACCTTTAAAGTACAAATGTGATCGAGACCCGCCCATTCAGAGGCATGCAGATAGGGCCACCGTTGAGCATAGGCCTGCATAGACTCCCACACATGGTGAAAATTGAAAGATCACTATTGATATGGCTAAGGTGGGATCCAATGGTACACCACCACACGAGCGGTGGAGATCCAGATAGTTAGAGGGATTAGGTAGCGTCCTTGAGCAAGCTAGGCTATAATCCTTCAGCTCCATCCACCCATGCTCTGAATGAGCATAGTGGAGGTTCTATTAGGACTGCTAGAGAAAATGGAGAGGCTTCTAAGCACCCTCATGTGACACATCTACCATCCAAGCATGGTGGCATAGAGCATAGACTTCAACAGGATTCCCATGCTATATTTACAGACAAGGGCACAAGCATTGTAAATCAGTCAGATGGGTACAAAACCCATAAGTTCGCTCGCACAGAGCATACATACTAGAGGCCTTGATAGATCACACAGACTGGTATCTGAGTAGTAGTGACAGCTCATCCAATATCAATTGGAGGATGCTCGCCTAGAAAGGCAACGTATTAAAGAGGATAATCTTCAATCATAGAGGCTCATAAGACAAAGACTATACGAGCAACACTTGTGAGAAGAATGCATCCTTGCCTAAAAGGAGCCTGTAGAGCAGGAGGATAGGCTAGCTAGGGCTAGTCTATATACTCATGTCGAGAATAGAGAGTGCACTCAGATAAAGGCTTTTTCATAAGTCGATGTGCAGCAGGAGCGTAGAGATGCTCATACTCATATTAGTGCCCAACAAAGAGAATGGCCACCACCGTTCGAACATGAGGGGCAATAGCAATAGGAGGAAGAAGAGGGAGTGGGAAACAATCAATAATATCCTAAATAGTACCTAGTCTAGGAAGAGGAGGAGCAATGACCCCCACATCAATAGAGGAAGAATGTACCTCTGAGACCACCCTCACATCAACTTAGGGAGGAGGACTTCTTATCCTTAGAGGCTTATAAATCCCCAGGTGAGAAGGTAAAAGCAATTGAGATGCAAGGTGCAAAAATTCAAAATCCAACATTAAGAAAGATTCATAATGAGCCTTTGGATCCCTCGATACCTACTCCAGCTTACCCTGAGCATTTCATTATGCCCAGGATAGACAAATTTAAAGGTGATAAATATGCACAGGAGCATGTCATAGGATTTTTGGATACTTGTTTCTAAATTGCTAGCAATAATGCCTTGCTTTTGCACACATTTGTTATGACCCTTTTAGGCCCAACCCAAGCATAGTTCAATCAACAAAAGAGGCACAACATTGAGAAACTGAGTGATGCTTTTATTGAATAGTTTTCTTTTGGCATCAAGCAATAGGCTAAAATTTTGACTTAGCTACGCTAGCTCAGTGTGATGACAAGCCGATTAAACAATACATAAAGAGGTGGAGAATATTTATGGCAAAGTTGTCATTCCCTATTCCTGCTACAAAATTAACCTGAATGTTCACCAAGAGTTGTGCCAAGAACATCTCACTACTGTTGCAACTCCAACAGTATCCAACATTTGATGAGGCTTTGGTGCAAGCCAAGGTGATTGAACACATCAAGTTTTAGGAAGACAATTTGAAGCTTAAGAATAGGAAATAGGGGCCTAATAAAATCTCCACAAAGCAAACGGGCAAGCAGACCCATGTCAACCAGGTAGTGCTAAACCTCCAGAGAGAGGATAAATGGTAGAAAAAGCAAAATTATCAGGCCCAACCTCCTCCTGCATAGTATGAAAAGCGCAATAACAACTATAAGGGAAAAAACAAAGAACAACACCTGCATCACCAATTCATGCCTCTAACAGAACCATTAACTTAAATATTCACTAGTTATGTGAGGCTAAGGTGATCAGATTTCTTAAGGTTAAGCTAGTTGATCCAAATCAGCCCAAGTCGAAAGGATATTAGGATGACTTGTTTTGCATCTACCACCGAGCGAAGGGCCACGACATCGAGGTATGTTGGTCCTTCAAGCATATTGTGCAAAACATGATTGAAAAGGGTGAGCTTGTAATACCAAGTAATACATAGGTGCCTGACAACCATAACATGGGGATTTACAAAAATCAGCTACCAAACCATGAGGCACCGTGCAATAACGTTGGCTAGGTCAACCAAGTGCATATTGAACCGCCTACCCAAGGGTTCGTAGGCATGGTGAATGTTGTTACAAGACATGGGATATATGAGCAGCAAAATCAACTGTGTGCTCTCATAAGAATACAAGACACACTGAATCAGTAGTTGGTACAAAATATTCTAGGCCCACCAATGAGACCGATGGTGACCATACGGAGTAGGTTAGTCCAAAACCTGTAGATAGTACCTGCAAAGCTGTCTATATATGAACTGATACAACAATCCCCCAGGAACAAGGAGACTCTTATGGACATATTAAGGTCCATTGAAGTACAGTCTTCGGATGCGTAGGAATTTACTAATTTTGTGGGACATGTACAATAGTTCTAGGAGCCCATGATTCAGTTTTATGATCATGAAATTAATATGGTTCCTATAGATACGGTTGACCCACCGTTGCATATCATTGCATGCGTTAATCACGTACCATTTAAGAGGGTCTTTATCAACACTGGTTTGTCGATCAACATAATAATGACCAAGGCATTGAATCATTTGAAGCTACCAAAATCACACATTGTGCCCACCACCTTCATGTTGAGAGCATTTAATGATGCCCTATGGTCGACGGTTGGCGCAATTGTGTTACCAGTGCAGGTAGGCCTAAATACCATCTCTATGATGTGTCATGTGATCTAGGAGGCCATGCAATACAACATCCTACTAGGGAGGCCTTGAATTCATGAAATGCGTTGTGTTCCCTCTATATTACACCAATGTGTAAAATATCTGCATGAGGGACGGGTTCACGTAGTGTCATTAGATGAAGAACATTTTAAGTTCATGAACCTAGTGGATTTGCTTGGGGGTTTCATACTCCCATCAATGCACCTAGACATCTGGCCCACGTCACCAATTAAAAATATAGGGGAAAACCAACAGTACATGCTCAACCATCGACATCTGTATCACATAGATCTAAGCACACTACTGCTACTTCATTTAAACCGACTGCATTAGTGATGCTTTGGGATAACAGGAAGTTAAAGGTTAATATGGGCAAAAAAGAGAAGAAGAAAATGCCTAAACCAGTCGCTAAGGAGGCTTCCATCCCCATGGAACTAGAGGAATCCCAAGACATAGTCGAGGAGGTACCTCAACCTTCCTCACCTACATCATCAATAGGGTCATCCGCACCTTGAGTGATAGTACATCTCGCCAACACCAAATTAGGTGAGTATATTGTGTAGAATGTATCCTTCAGACCTATTTTGGAGACTGCCTAAGATATGGACCTATCGTCCACTCATCGTTATCCAGTTGGATCGGTGGTTCCATTGGGAGAGCCACCTAATCAGACTAATTTCATCTATGTTGGCCTAGATCAAATTCCAATGTGAGAGCCCATGGATGAAGATAGTGACGAACCTTTTATAGTAAATGTTTGTTATTTATCCAAATCAGAGTACTCCATGTGTATTTTTGAGTTGTATCACTGGCATGAGTATGGACTTGGTCTGTTTGAACAAGGTTATATAAATCCATTCGAGCCATGTTATCAGCTAGCAATTGATAGGTTTGGATTGGGGTTACAGATACAAGGACAAGATGACTTGCTTGTAGCATCCTTAGATTGCTTATACCTGAGTCTAGGGGACGATGTGGACTTTAACCCATATCATCATAATATTTCTAGATTTTGGAGGACTAACCCGATATTATATGTCGTCACTACTGATCCACTTGAAGAACATCATGAAGAGCTCTTAGAGCAGACTGTTACATATTAGAACCCTAGAGGCAACTTAGGTCATCAAATTCGTAGTGCAGTCGATGATACAGGTGTGTAGGGGCATAACCCCATATTTTTAGGTGATCTCAATTCAGGAGATCTTTACAGTGATGATGGAGAGGAGTCCACCTTCGAGATAAGTGTACCAAGTTATGATGCCAACATCGAATCCTTTAACAATAATCAATCTAAGGAGAAAGCTGAGGGGGGCTATTTAAGGCCTTTGTATGCGCATCACCTACTTCCTACAAAGTCAGTACATGTTATCAAATATATCCTTCCCAACATTAATCATTTGGGAGAAGAAGCAGAGCTAGATTTTTGGGCAATGTCGCACTTGCGATATAATTATCCAATTTTTCTAGATAGTGATGACAGCAATCAAGAAGTTAGATTCATGGGGCTGCACTTGCCAGAGCGCCCCATAGGAGTAGGAGCAAATGATGGGTTCTGGTTTTCTGACAGTGATGAAGAATATGAGTTATATAGGGCCTACCTTGGTCCTCCTTATTTACGTTACCATCATCAACCCATCGACATAGATGAGGTCTATCATCAGTTATGTGTCGGTCCTCGTCTGAGAGAAATATGGTTAAACCTGGATCAAATTTATCAAATGGTTAATCCCCTTCTGCCAATCTACATGGAGCACTGTGATCCAAATGATCCTATTTTACATCCAGTGCATAGGGAGGATCCAATTTTTCGTAGTCCCCACAGAGAAGACCCCTTTGTGCCTATGTCATTAGAGCCATATCATGGGTATGAGGACTACATTGATTATGTAGAAGTTGGTCCATGTGGTCCTGGAGATAAATTCCATTCCATAAACATGGTATCCATTGATTTTACCACTCTAATCTGCAATATAGAATATCCATCCAAACCGTTGTATCTTAACAAATATGCTATCGACTGGGATCGAGTTGATTCACCCGTTGAGCCTAAAGATTTCTTTTCCAATGAAGAAATGTTACAACCATTTCATTTTGCATGAGGCTATACATATGATGTCTATCATGCCAAAAATACTTCCAATGCGGAACCTATCAACCTGGATGATGACATCCATCTAATTCGTATGCCTCATCAGCTTGAGGAGGGCTCGTATTTGTCAGTAGAGGAAACCTTTGAGGTGGATATCAGTAATGATCCCACCAATACAAAGAAGGTTAAATTTGGAGAGAGTCTCACTCCATATGAGTGGGCCACCCTCATCCCTCTATTTAAAGAGGGACCAAATCTATTTTCTTGGACGTATAAGGATATGCCAGGTCTAGACCCAAAATTTGATGTTAACTCAGCTACAAGAGACCAACAAAATGATCTCCAATCACAACACAATTGCAATGTAATGGAAGAAACCTCCAAATTGATATTATTCTCATTCCTAAATTCACACCCCCTTTCCAAAATATTACAATCCATCATATAGCAACTAAAAACCAAAGAAACCCTAAAAATGTATTTTTCTAAAAACTACTAAAAATAGATCTTTTTTCTAAAAACTACTAAAAATAGAAATGATTCAGATTGCACCTAGATTTGGTGCACACATCTCTATTACAATAAAAAACCTTAATTAAAAATTTTAGGTCTCAACTTAAGGTATAACAAAATATAATAAACTTATAACATGCAAAAAAAACCTAAAAAACCCGAGAACCTATTCTAAAAGCTAATTTTGGGACACTAGATGTCGGAGTTATGTCTCAAAAACATAATTTTTGGAGATTCAGGTCAATCAAAGATTCTCCCAATGCAGAACACACACGTAGAACCACATATTAAATTTAA
This sequence comes from Wollemia nobilis, assembly GCA_028583015.1. Classification (NCBI taxonomy): domain Eukaryota; kingdom Viridiplantae; phylum Streptophyta; class Pinopsida; order Araucariales; family Araucariaceae; genus Wollemia; species Wollemia nobilis. The sequence goes on along the minus strand of JAQPPZ010001629.1, from coordinate 2,626,242 downwards.
AGGCAAACAGGTGTACGGTTCACAAGTTATGGCTCCAGCAAGGTGCATCATTCTCCTCTGGTGAAAAAGAACTCAGCTCCTGCGAGTTCAACTGAATTGAAATCCTGTAGCTTCTGGTCATCAATTTTATTTAGCTTTGAATATGAAACCCAAGTGTTATCTGACTATGGTAATCCTTCCCACTGAACCAGGTATTTGTTGTAGCTCCTATGTCTGGTGGTGATCACCTTCTTATCGAGCACCTGTGCAACTCTATATTTTTTCTTCTTAGGCATTTGTCATGCCCAATTTGTTGTCTCCTATAATTCACCATCCTCGACATTACCAGGATACTGAAATAAATCAAAAAAATTAAAAATGGGTGAAATATCAAATTCATCGGGCGACTCCACTTTATAGGCATTATCATTGATCTTCTTCAAAATCCTGCATGGCCCAATTTTCTTAAGTTTTAGTTTGTTATACGTCCCATTAGGAAATATTTATTTCCTAAGATGAACCATGACCATATCACCCTCTTCAAAAACTTTCATCGTTTTGTGTGCATCATCAGACTCTTTATAGTGAGCATTACTACTCTACAATTTATCCTTCACTGACTCTTGCACTTTTTGGATATGCTCAGCAAATGCTTCTGCATCATCACTAACCCGTTCCCCAATTGGTAACTCAACCAAATCTAATACACCTCTAGGATTTTGACCATAAATAATTTGGAAAGGATATTTACCTGCTGACCTATTCACTAAAATTTTGTATGTAAATTCGGCTTGTGACAAGGCTAATTTCCATTGTTTTGGTTTTTCTCCAACTATGCACCATAAGAGGTTTCCCAAGCCTCTTTTCACTACCTTTGTTTGCCCATTTGTATGTGGGTGGTAAGTACTACTAAAATGCAACTTGGTGTTCAAATACTTCTACAATATCCTCCAAAAGTGACTCAAGAACTTAGTATCCCGATTAGAAGTAATAGTCTTCGAAACACCATGCAACCACACAATCTCATCAAAGAATAAGACTGCAGTCCTAGTTGCATCATTAGTTTTCTAGAAAGCAATGAAATGCACCATTTTTGAAAATCTGTCAACCACAACAAAAATTGAATCCTTACCCATCTGTGTCTTGGGCAACCCCAACATAAAATCCATACTTAGATCAATCCATGGTCCTATAGGAACTGGTAGTGGCATATACAACCCTGTATTTTGCACATGGTCCTTAGCCATTTGACATACTCTGCATCTAGAGATAAACCTAATTATGTCTCTCTTCATTTTTGGCCAATAGTACTTCTCCTCTACAAGAGTGGTAGTTTTGGCTACTCCAAAATGACCAGCCAAACCCCCACTATGTAATTCCCTCAAGATGTTTTCTCTCATAGAGCCATTGGGAATGCATAATCGATTACCCTTAAACAAGTAACCATTTTGTAAAAAATACTCTTCAAAAATAGTATGAAACTCACCCTCTACTGCACTTTTACACTATTGCACAATATTACCAAAATCTACATCAGATTCATACAAATATTTAATCCTCTCAAATCCTACCACTTCATTCTCCATAGTGATCAACAACACGACTCTCCTACTCAATGTATCAACAACCTTATTTTTTTTGCTCGATTTGTGCTTCAGGATAAATGTATACTATTGCATAAATGAAACCCATTTGGCATGCCTACTATTTAACTCTTTTTTAGAGTTGACATACCTCAATGCTTCATAATCAGTAAACAACACAAACTTCTTTGAGAGTAAGTAGTGCCTCCAATATTACAATGCTTGCACAATTGCATAAAATTCCACATCATATGTAGAATAATTCTACCTTGCATCATTGAGCTTCTCATTGAAAAATGCTACAGGTCGACCCTCTTGACTTAAGACACCACCAATTCCAAAAAATGAGGCATCATAATCAACCTCAAACACCTTACTGAAATCTGGTAACACTAGAACAGGGTCTTTCGACACCTTCTTCTTCAAGAGTTCAAAACTCTTTGTTGCTACCATAGTCCATACGAACTCTTTCTCCTTCGTGCACTTAGTTATAGGGGCAGCTGTACTACTGAAGTTCCTAATGAACTTTTTGTAAAAGATAGCTAGGCCATGAAAGCTCCTTATTTATGTTATAGTTCGTGGAAGAGGCCATTCAAGAATTGCCTTCATTTTCTTGTCATCCATCCTCATGCCATCTCTTGAGATTACAAATCCTAAAAACACTAAACTATCCTGAAGTAAAAACACTAAACTATCCTGAAGAAATCTACATTTATTTAGGTTGACATACAATTTCTCCTTCTTGAGAACGTCTAACACTAATTTAAGGTGTAACAAATGCTCCTCTTCACTTTTCATATAAATCAAAATATCATCAAAATACACAACCATAAACTTACCATTATATTCTCATAGTACTTTGTTCATCAACCGCATAAATGTACTGGGTGCATTAGACAACCCAAATGGCATCACCATCCACTCGTACAACCCATATTTTTTCTTAAAATTTGTCTTCCATTCATCCCCTTCTCTAATTCTGATCTGGTAGTAGCCACTTCGAAGATAAATTTTACTAAAGTATTTAGCTCCAGCCAATCCATCCATCATGTCATCCACTCTCGACATAGGATAACGATACTTTATTGTGATCTTGTTTATGGATCTACTATCCACACACATCCACCAGTCACCATATTTCTTTGGGGTCAGCATTTTTGGAGTTGCACATGGACTCATACTCTCCCAAACTAATCCCTTCTTTATCAGCTCTGTCACTTGCCTACTCAACTCTGCATTCTGTGTTGGGTTCAATTGATAAGCTGCCTGATTTGGGAGCGCTAATCCTGGAATCAAATCCATGTGATGTTGGATATCTCTCTTTGGTGGTAGCCCATCTTGTAACTCCTCTGGTGTGACATATTTATATTCACTTAGCAACTTAGCTATTATTTTTGGCATAACAACTTCCTCTATTTCTAGCTTCCTAGCTGTTAAGGCATAATAGAAGCTAACATCCTTGATCTCTGCAAGAAACTCCTTCATCGTCAACAAGATTTCACTTGGCCCATCCTCCTTTAGAGGTACAAGAACTACCTTTACACTATTCTTTCAGAATGTGTAAGTATTCTTTCTCCCATTATGGTTAGTAGCCCTGTCGTACTACCAAGGTCTTCCCAACAGAATGTGATATGCATCCATCAGGATCACATCACACCACACTTCATCATTGTAAGTACTCGCAATTGAAAATTTAATTAAATACCTTTGATCTATTTTTACCTCATTCCCCTTATTAACCCATGAGATGCGATATGGATAAGGATTTTTTTTGCATTCGAGGTTCATTTTATCAACCATGACATTTGACACCATATTTTCACAACTACCACCATCAATGACAATGTTACATACCTTCCCTCCTGATGTACACCTTGTTCAAAATATGTCTTTTCATATCCCATTATCATCACCATCTATGGTCTGCCCCTTCACTTTTCTCTGCACCTTCTCTTTATTAGGAACAATCAGTGTCCTCCTTATCATAAGTGCTTCCCCCATGTCAACAACAACTTCATCCTCATCCTGCTCTTCCATATCAACCATATTGACCCTTCCTTGTCCTCCTTGAACCCTTTATTGGACATCACATTGGGGACACTAAAATGCTCTGTGCCCATCCTCACCACATCCATAACAAGTATACGACCTTCTTGGATCATTCCCATTTTTTCCACCACTGTAACCTCTACCTCGTTGGTATCCTTTTCCTCTTAGATTTTGCCCATCTTCTTCTTGTTTAACAGGTATTGAGGATTCTCCCTTGAGAAAATTAGATCCACTTTGACCCCAACCTGAAGAGGGTGTGAATCCCTTCTTACCTCTTCTATTAACCCTTTTTAATTTCTCCTCTACCTTAAGGGCCATTTCATATGCATCCTCCACTGTAAGAGTGCGATGCATGCTCATCTCATCTTGGACAACAAAACTTAGGCCATTTACATACCTAGCAGCATTTTGGTCCTCCATATCATTGTGCTCCACTCGAATGGATAGCTTGTAGAATTCATTAGTATAGTCCTCGATGCTTTGATCCTTCTGTCAGAGATTCTAAAATCTACGAAATAGGGTTTAGGAGTAGTTTATAGATATAAATTTTTCCTGTAACTTCTTCTTCATCTTTGTACAATCCTTGATATTTTCCTTTCCATTCATTTGTTTTGTAGTCTATAAATGATCCCACCAAATAAATGCATGTCTTTTCAACTTTGTGCATGTGAGCTTAACCTTCTTCTCTTCAGCAAGGTTACTCCAATCAAAATATTTTTCTAGGATATTGATCCAATCGATCAACTCCTCTGGTTTTGACCCACCAGCATACTCTAGAACCTCAATATTGATCCCATATCGATTCCCCTTAAGCCCCTCTAGAGCTCATATCAGTCAATTTTCAAAACCATACCCTTCTTCCTCTGGGTCCTCTGGTTCTACTTTTGCATGGACCTCAGATCCACGTTCCTCAAGTATATTTTCATCATTAGATCCTTGATCTAAACATGCCTAGGATGTCTATATCCCATGTGATCAATCACACCAATCAACCATGCTATTTTTGCATTCATATCCTTGATATACCTATTCATCTGGGCATATCTTCTAGGTGGCATATTCCCTTCACTAGCGAGATCACACCCGCTCTGATACCAAATGATGTGAACTCAGCTACAAGAGATCAACAAAATGGTCTCCAATCACAACACAAATGCAATATAATGGAAGAAACCTACAAATTGATATTCTTCTCATTCCTGAATTCACACCCCCTCTCCAAAATATTATAATCCATCATATAGAAACCGAAAACCAAAGAAACCCTAAAGAAACCCCAAAAACATCTTTTTCTAAAAACAACTAAAAATAGATCTTTTTTCTAAAAATTGCTAAAAATAGAAATGAGTCGGATTGCACCCAAATTTGGTGTGTACACATCCCTCTTACAATAACAAACCTTTAAAATATTAGGTCTCAACTTAAGATATAACAAAAGATAATAAACTTCTAACATGCAAAAAAACCCCAAAAACCCGAGAACCTATTCTAAAAGCTAATTTTGGGACACTAGATGTCAGAGTTAGGTCCTGAAAACATGATTTTTGGAGAGTTAGGCCAATCAAATATTTTCCTGATGCAGAACACGCATGTAGAACCATCTATTAAATTTCAATGCAAACGAGCGTATGGTTCACAAGTTATGGCTCCAGCAAGGTGCATCAAAATTGGTTATGCATAACCTTTTGCTAGATCTGATGAAGAAGCCGATCAGGAAAAAGCTTAGAAATATGCATCCAATAATAGCCTTAATGGTGAAATATGATCTAAAAAAGCTATTGGATGTAGAATTTGTAATCTCCATCGACTATCCAGAATGGGTGTCCAATATGGTACCCGTGGGAAAACCTGATGGAAGAATCTGTATTTGCACGGATTTTAGAGACCTAAATAAGGCAACACCCAAAGATTCATTTATTTTTCCCAATATTTATGCTCTCGTAGATGTAATCGTAGGTCACGAAATGCTCTGCTTAATGGATGGTTTTTCCAGTTAAAATCAAATTCAGATTAAACCCGAAGACCAGCATAAAATCGTGTTTATAATGCCATGGGGAACATTTTGTGATAAAGTTATGCCATTTGGCCTCAAAAATGTTGGTGCCACATATCAACGGGCCATGACATACATTTTTCATGACTATATGCATAAAATTCTAGAATATTATATCGATGAATTATTGGCCAATTCATTTTTGTGAGAAGAGAATGCAGAGTTCTTAAGGAAGGTCTTCGATCACTTGATAGAGCACAATGTCAGGTTGAATCCTAAGAAGTTCGTATTTGGCGTAACTTCTAGAAAACTACTAGGATTCATCATCTCTAAGTGAGGCATCGAAGTTGGCCCAGCTAAGGTCAAGGTTATCTTGGAGATGCATCCTCCCACCAACATTAAAGAGTTAAGGAGCCTTTAGGGCAAGTTAGCATTGATAAAGTGATTCATCACTCAGTTATCAAATAAATGTCAATCCATGAATCAACTACTACATAAGGGGGTCCCATTCAACTAGGATAAGGACTATCAAGCAGCATTTGCTAAAATAAAGCAATACCTGGAGACTCTACTAGTGCTAGCTCCACCAAGGCTAGAGGTGCCTTTTCTACTATATATATATCGACAACTGACTTTGCACTGGGAACCATGTTAGCCCAAAAGAATATGCAAGACAAAGAATAGGCCATATATTACATTAGTCGAACCTTGGTGAGCTATTAGCTCGAGTATGCATATGTGGAAAAATTATGTTTAGCAGTAGTGTTTGCTACAAAGAAATTGTGACACTATATGTTAAGTCATATGACATATGTTATATTCAAACAAAATCCTTTGCAGTACATGATGAGTAAGACATATCATAATATGTGTTCTGCAAAGTGGATCATGCTACTGATAGAATTCAATATGGAATTCAAAATCCATAAGTCCATTAAGGGACAATTCATAGCGGATCAATTAGTTGAGGCACCACTATCAAAAAGTAGACCTCTAACCATAAAGCTTCTAGATGATGCAGTCTTCGTCATATCTGAATCTCTTGAACCTGAAGAACCAAAGAATAATGCTGATATGACTCTGTTCTTCGACAATTCAAAGTGTGAGCAAGGGGTTGGTGCAAGAATAGTGTTTTTCATGCTGCAAGGAGCTCCTATTCCCTTGTCATTTAAACTAGACTTTCCATGCACCAAAAACAACGTTGAGTACAAAGCCCTACTGTTGGGCCTCCACATAATCATCGCCATGAATATTAAAAGATTAAACATCTTTGCCAACTCCTTTCTCATACTAAATCAAGTTAAGGGGCTCTTCTAATGTCGATGTCCCATATTGAAAGCTTACAAGGATCTTGTTGTAACATATCTGGCTAAATTAGAATGGTACAACATGGAGGCAATCCCTCGATCATAAAATAGGTTTGCAGACACCATGGCCCCCTTTGGGATCCTTAATCCCTCAGAATCCATTTGTCGATTTCACTACCATTTATGTTAAAATGCTTTTGCACCTGACTGTGGAATGTGAAGCTTTTTATAATAGAAAGTCAGTCAACATGATTAGCATAGAACCAAAAGCTGAATGGTTCTGTAGAGCTGAAGAATTTCTAAAGAAGGCACCTTAGGGGTCATTAACCTCTCAAATTCTGATGGGGAGTGGTACTACCATTCACCATAAGGTTATTTCTCAGTCTATATTTGCAAAAGTAAATATGCAGGGGGAGCAAGTCGTCTTAGTAGTTAAAGTGTAGGCTTATCAAAACTGGATGTCGTAAATCCATGACTTACTAAAGCTTGGTGTAATCCTAGAGGGATTACCGCATGTCATGAAATGCACATTTAAATAGAAATAGGCTAAATATATCTTAATAGGAGATATATTTTATCGACGAAGCTACGATGGAGTTCTCATTCATTGCTTAGAGCCCCAAGAGGCATCATGGGCGATTTCACAAGATCATGATGGTACATGCGATGGACATTTCAACGACATGGCCATCATCAAGCGCATACTTTGAATGGGCTACTATTGGCCCACTATGGAGAAGGAGTGCAATGTGTATGTCAAGAAATGCATCAAATGTCAACATCATGCTAATATTATACACTTGCCATCGTAGGCCTTACAACCCATCCAAGCGGCTTGGCCATTTGCTCAGTTGGGACTATATCTTATAGGCAATATCTCTCCTCTGTCATCGGACCGACATACATTTATAATCATGGCTACTAAGTATTTCACAAAGTGGGTGGAAGCAATACCATTAACAACAACAACTAGATCTCGTATAGTAGAGTTTATACTAGAGCATATCATAAGTCATTTTGGGATTCAATCCAAAATAATATCGGATAATGAAACATCCTTCAAGAACAAAATTGTGAGAGCTTTGACATCTAAATATAGAATCAAACATAGTTTTGTGACTCCATACTATCCACAAGAAAACAAGTAGGTTGAAGCTTCAAATAAGATAGTGGTGGGCATATTGAAAAAGATGGTCCAAGAAAACCATAAAGACTGGCATATCCAGTTGCCCCTTGCATTATGGGCTTACAAGACTAGTATTCGGACGCCCACGGGGGCAATGCCGTTATCACTAGTATATGTCACTAAGGCCATTATGCCCTTGGAATTGGAAATTTCAACACTGTGCATCACATTGAAAGAGTTCATCGATGACGACACCGCGCAGCAAGCTCGACTAGATCAATTGATTCTGCTTGATGAACGTTGCGTGAATGCCCTAGAGCATCTTCGTATTTATCAAGAGTGACTAAAACGAACTTACAATATCAAAGTCCACCAGAGAGACTTTGAATCTGGGGATCTTGTCTTGAAATAGAACCAACAAAACTCTAATTTATTTCCAGATATGCGAGACAAATTCATGGCTCATTGGCTAGGACCCTACATCATATCTAAAAATATTGGTCCGGGTACCTATCGCCTAACATCACTAGGAGGTGTTGAAGAGCCTAAACCTCTCAACATCATCCATATTAATGCATTTTATTCTTGAAGAACATATTAAAATTCTCTAAGGATTTGCTTATAATCGCTCGGTCATCCTAAAAGGCTCCAAACACTCTCATAAGTAGTTTGGTCAATCAAAAAGCTCCAAAGGCATCTATAAGTCCTTTGGTCAAACCTAAAAATCTCTAAGGGTTTGCTTAAAACCGCTTGGTCATCCCAAAAGGATCCAAGGGTTTCTTAAACCGCTTGGTCGTGTCAGTCAAAGGCCCTAAGGGTTTGCTTAAAACCGCTCGATCATCCTAAAAGGCTCCAAACACTCTCATAAGTAGTTTGGTCAATAAAAAAGCTCCAAAGGCATATATAAGCCCTTTGGTCAAACCCAAAAATCTCTGAGGGTTTGCTTAAAACCACTCGATCATACCAAAAGGCTCCAAGGGTTTTTGAAACCACTTGGTCATGTCAGTCAAAGGCCCCAAGGGTTTGCTTAAAACCGCTTGGTCATCCTAAAAGGCTCCAAGCTCGTTTGTGAGTAGTTTGGTCAATCAAAAGGCACCAAGAGTTTCTAAAAAATTGCTTGGTCAACCCAAAAGCTCCAAGGATTCTTAAAAGATCACTTAGTCATCCCAAAAAGTCCCAAAGGTGCTCATAAACCCTTTGGTCAAATTCAAAAGGCTCTGAGGGTTTGGTTAAAGCCACTCGATCATACTAAAAAGCTCTAAGGATTTTGTTGAAAAATAGTTTGGTCAATCCAAAGGCTTCAACGGTATTTTCGTGCCATTTGGTCATTCCTAAAGGCTCCAGAGGAATGTACTCACCGTTTGGTCAGATATGAGGCTCAAAACTCATAAAAATTATAAAATCAATAAAATCCAAAAAAAAAATTGGTAAAACATAAAATCTAAAAACATTTGCATTTGCATTTTTATTTTGCATTCACTCATGCATCCACTACATTATTGCATTGCATATAGAAATTCGTCATTTGTTGCATTCCATAGTAGGAGGGATGGTGTTTTTCAGTATTACAAATGACACCATGTTTGTGTTTAAATCATGCATATCTGCATTTATTATAAATCCATCATTCATGTGAGTAATTATGTTTTTCAACACAACCTATTTTGTTGTTATGGAGATATACTAGGGTTTTCTGGTCATTCAACCATACCTAGAGGTCTTATCAATATTTGGTAGAAATCTTGCTTTGCTTTTGTAGCTAAGTTTCAGTTAGTATAGCCCTTAGCATATCAAAATCCTATCACTAATCAACAAATTAAACAATCCTAATAAGTACTAGGGGAAGATGAAAGTCACGAAGCAGGACCGGGTATCCTGAGACAAAAAGAGTTATTCTTTCTTATCCCTCTGTGCGAACAGTATGGGAAATGTTGGCAGTTGGCAAAAGGACAGGTTAGTTCCCTATTTAGAATCCCTTGCTTACGATAAAATGAGCAATATCCTAGAGTGATATCCCACATCAATCCTCAATATTGATACCCTAGATAGATATCATAGATCGACTTCCCAGATTGATATCCCATATTGATATCATAAGATCGATATCCTCAAATCGATATACCAGAAATAGTTTCCCAAAGTAAATCCCCCAAAGAAAACTTTTTGAAGAAAATTATTAAATGTAAATACCGAAAAATGAAGATAAAAAAATAGGATCAAATCAAGTTGAAAGTGAATATCAAATGAAGATCATAAATAAAAATTTTGAGTGGATATTAAATGAATATCAGAAATCTAGTTCGAAGAGAGATCGAATGAAGATCTAGAGACAGTTCAGAGTGAATATGGAATCAACTCCCTTACTTCACCACATATGAGAAAGTATCCCAAAAATTGAAGGATAGAAAGGAATGAGCCTAAATCCCTGGAATTTTTGGCACTACTGTATCTTACGCATGACGATATGTCTGACACACTTACATCTCGCTCATGGGCAGACCAATGTTTGAATATGGAAGAGCTAGCTTCAGGTGTCCTACATTGCCTAGTAGCTTAGTCCAACTAAAATCTAAAATTGGGATTGGATAAGACATTTTTGGAACCCCTATCTTAGAAATGGGTTGAAAGAATCCCATCTGACATCGGGGAACGCTCGTGTCTTATCTTAATATACTCATGTGCACACACAAGAAATATGAACAATTAGGGCCTATCCTAGCAAAAGCCTCACACTTTAGAAGTCTAGTGTGGTTAGTATACAACTTTTGATGAGTCTACTAGGGTGTTTGAGTCTCATGGAAAACCTCAAAAATTTCTCTAATAGCAACAAAATACCAACTATCGCAAACCATATAAATTCATCAAACTGCAAAGTATCAAGTCCATGATACATCATCATATAAAACACAATAAAGATATATGATAGATACCATATGGATATTAGAAATAATATTTAGACAACCACTAACTATATTGTGCATATTTTTCAAATTTGCAAAGGAAAATAGAATGACACATTATATCATTCGCATCATAACATCGCATACCATTGCATTTCATATATGGGTGATTAATTGATCAAATTCTTATCTTAAGGATTTTCAATTACATTCATGATTTTTAGACATTCTATGGTGTCGTCCATTAGATTGATAAACATAATTGTATTCATTCCTTATGTTTTAAAGTGATTAAAGCATACAGGTTCATTTATATTAGATTACCATCATTTAAATAATGCACTACATACATTGCATTAGCATATCGTGACATCATCATAAATTAAATGCATGCAATAAAGCAAAATCAAATATGCATCTAAGTAAATATTGCATTCATATGCATCTATCATTATATATCACACATCTAAGCATCTAGATCACTGCATATCATCATCATCATCATAAATTAAATAGCTATCTAGTGCATGTCATCCATACATCACATCATATAGCATCAAATTAACATAAGCATTGCATCCATGTGCATAACATAAACAAAAAATTAAACATACACAAGTACACATAATGAGTCATAAATGATCAATCTCATATATATATATATATGTGTGTGTGTGTGTGTGTGTGTCGAACAGAGTACATCATGAGTAAAAAATACTCGTAGGCTACAATCGTGTAGGTCCTAGACCTTACACCAAAAAAAATATACATATGCAAAAATGTAGCCTAGATCTGGTAGAGCCCTAGCTCTGGCCTACTCCCTATAAACTAGAGCTCTCGTCGCCTCCCTCAACCCTATGCTCTTGAGCCCACTTTGTAGTTAGCTTTGGTGCCTGCTGTGTGCCCTATTGAGGGCCCTATGTGCCACCTAACCCAAATAGGACTAGCACATGAGATATTGGTATCTCTATGCAGCTAGACCTATGACTAGAGGTTGCACCCATATCCCTTGCCCTAGTATGGGAGATGCCTCCATGTGTGCTAGAGGACCTATGTGTCCTCTCTGTCCTATGAGTTTGTTGGATGGAGTTCGCTATGGACTGTCCTATAGTCCTAGACCTGGTCCTCTGATACCCCATAGCATGTGTATCCTCTAGCACCTGTAAGCCCTACAATCTCATAAAGCCCTCTAGCTAGGAGATGTGAGTTACCCTCGCATAACAAAGGTCATTTCCCTCCTCTACAAGGGAAGTGAGCTATCTAATCTCTGTCATGGGATCACCACCTCATAGAAGTATAGATTATGGTGCTACTGATGGTGCTATGATAACCTAATATGAGTAAGGGTATCCTCTATTAGCCTAGGACTGAGCCAAGTCCCTCTCTACTACAGCCACAACTCGTTGTACCTTTGATACCTATAGTGAGCTAGTCTACTCCTGAATCCGATTCTCTACTACTGTGTTATGATTTGTGGCACCTATGAGCTCCTCATAGATCTCCTACCACTGTCTCTCACTATGATCTAGCTTCACCTCTAACATGGCGATGCTAGTGTCCCTCTATAGCATATGAGTGTGGAACTGCCCAACCTGGCTCTACATATTTGCTACCTAGTCTAGCAGCTGGCCTACCTCACTATCTGGAGGCACCTCACCCTCATCCAGTGCCTCCTCATCAATATCCATAGGGGGTATGTCTCCTACTATAGCCTCTACCCCCCAGCCACCCTCAGTCCGTGGATGCACATTGCACCCCTATGGATTAGCCTCAGTCTCATCATCAACCCGACCGAGGAGTCTAGATCTCTACCACTATCATTACGACCACCAAGCATCATATGCAGGAGTAGTCCCAGCCATAGAAACCCCTAACTCTTGGAAATCATCATTCGCATCCTGAAGTTTTGTTGACTATATCCACTGCAAACCTATCTCTAGAGCCAGTCACCTATAGATGATCGGCATATCTGGTATATCCTGAACTAAGCAAAACTATCGCAAGACACGAGAGTAAAAATGGTACTCCCTGATCTCATCCTTGTAGCCCATGAGCCACCTGTCCTGATGAGCCTGAAATAGTTGCTCGTTAGCCTCTAGCCATGTAGGGCACCCCATGTATGTGTGTCACTCTATATCATTAGGCCTCAATCCCATGAATCTACTAAGGTAATGCTCGATGTCCCTTACATGGGACCTGCTTTGGAACCCCTCCTCCTCACGAGGCAAGCAAGATACGTAGCACTGGTTCTCGTCATAAATAGAGTTAATCTCAAGTGGTAGCTCTAAAGGATGCTCAATGTGGATATGCTACCAACACCAGATTTATAGTAGTAGGCTACAGTTGATGCCTACCCAACTCTTGTAAGTCACCTGATACAACTCTTGATAAAGCTAGCATAATAAAGTGCTCCCCTAGGCTAGGAGCAGTGGTTGAAGAATGGTGCTCTGAACAACCCTCCTGATGCTGGAAATAAGGTTCTAGGGGATCCTCATGCATAAGGAGTCTGGAAGGACTATCTGAATGACTAGGTGCATTAAGATTGTCTCTCTGATAGAGAAGATAAACTCCCCCTGCTAGTAGCCAATGTGTACACATGCGTGATCCATCTGCCGTTGGGTCTCATCGCTTTGATAATCGAAGATAGCATCGCAAACAACATTATTCCTCTGAGAGGAAGAGAAGGTGATGGCCTCACCATCAATAGGGATCCTAAAGATCTGATAGACATCCTCCAAGGTGATGATCATTTCACCCATTGGCAGATGAAATGTGTTGGTCCGGGCATTCTAGCTGTAGGCCAACGTGGTCATATATGTTGTATCTACCCTAATCATGGGTAGATCCAAGACATTGCCAAAGTTGACAGCTCCAAACCACTCCCTCTCCCCTGTAGTAAGTTGTCTATAGAGGGTATGAAGTATGTCTGGCTCTCAGGCCCTAGAAGTCAATGTCTGGAAATAAATAGTTCATAAGAGAAAATTTTAACTAAAAACAAGCAAAAACAAATAAAAAATGACTAAAAACATCAAGAAAAAGGTATCTCAAACATGTAATGACTAGCATTAATTGCAAAAAAACCTTAGAAAAAGTGAGAAAAATTAGAAAAAAATTCCAAAGTCATCGAACCGCGGGTCAACCTTGCGGTCCAACTACGGTCAAATTTGATCATTGGAAATTTAAATTCTAATCGTAGCTGATAGCTGCGGTTCCCAAAATAACAATTGGGAGTCGTAGGTGCCAGCTACGGTCTAGGAATGAGACCCATTTCGGGTCCCTTCCTAGCCTAGCTAGCCAAAAAAATGAAAATCTAGCCTAGCCTAGTCTATGGTGAGGTTCGTTGCCAACAATTTAGTGAAGTTCATTAACCCATTACTTAATGCAGTTTATTTATTTTTAGTTGGTAATGAGTGTGAGGACTCGGTTTCGAGTTACCTTTCCTGCACCATGGCCTCTACTAGTGGATGGTTGTCTCGGGTCTGCCATTGGGGTATGAGTGAAATTTGAGGTCAAGTTTGGCAACGTTCTGGATCAAGGAATGTATCTCATCTCTCAAATCTCTCTGAAATGCAGTTATTTGAATGAGAATAATGAAATTTTCAAAGTGGGAAAACTATTTATAGTTTCTCTAGTTTTGATGGACCGCAACCCCGAATCGCAGTTCCTAAATTAGAAATTTTCAATCGCAGACCGTAATAGAAATTTGCAACCAGCATTAAATGCACTCAAACCCCACCATGGGAAGGTCTAAAATGACAAATTAATGACTCCTAACGGATCAAATTTCAAAAATAGCAATCAATATTGCAAATTTGGTGATATTCAAAGCACCAGGATTGATCAATAAATCAAAATTAACAAAAAATCAAATAATTAAAATCCAAATGCACCTCGTATTTGATTATTTACTCTACATACCTGGCGGTTGTAGCGAATTTTGATCCATGCAATCTAATAAGATGAGTAAATAACCATAAGGAAATTTGGGGCAAAAATTATCATCGTCGATCTGATATGCTTCTTTTTAATCCCTAAGAAGGCCTTTGAGGCTGGACTGTTCCATGGGAACGAGGCATTTCATTTCATTTCTCCTATGACATATTTTTAGCAAATCATCGATAACATGATTCAACACAAATCTAATTGGCATTTTATCATTTTGATTCCCTAAGAAGGTTATTTCAGCCCGACTGCTCCATGAGATAGGAATGTGCAATTACTATTAACAGTTGGAATCATAAGCTAAACTAGGCTTAGCCAAGTAATTCAAAATGCTCAAATCTAAATTTGTTCAGATAATTCATGATGTGTAGTCATTATACCATCATTAATTCTCAATGAATTTGTCAATCCAGGGCTGTGTACAAGGCTATCTGTGGAAGAAGAGGCAAAATAGCTATAACTTAGGTCAATCTAGAGCAACAAGTCTTATTAGTGAAACCGGTTGTGTGGGGGTTTTTAGGACATTCCTATTTCTAAATTGCATGAATTAAACCTTAATCTAATTGCAGAAATGGAAACTAATCATTAACTGTAGAAATGAAATCCTGATTTACAATTGTAGAATGAGACCTAATTATGTTGTAGAAATAACAGTTGCAAAATTGAAAGTCCGATTCTAATTGCAAAAAGAAAATCTATTTACTTTTGCAGCAATGGAAATCTAATTATAGCATGGAAAATAAAACCCTGTCAAGACTCTATAATAGAAGGTTGTCAATCTTCTGTGCAGGGGTTGACAGCAAAACACAAAATGCAAGAAATTACAAAAAATAGCAAATTCTAGAAATAACAGTCTGAAATAAAATGGAAGCTTTGCTAAAAGTAAATATTACAACTAAAACATTAAGCACAAGATTAATCTAAGCATAAATAAACTAAGACTGCAGATATTGTCAGCTGTTTACAAGCAATTGAAATAACAAGTTCTACAACTCATTCTACTGCAGCAAAATCAGAATAAAAACCTGTTGTTAGTCCTCCTCCTAGGTCTGGAAGTGGCCAACCTCCTTGTCTAGAAGAAGGTATGAGTCTCTCTCTCTCTAGATCTTAATCACACTCATTTACAAGCAATATGAAATAGAACCGGTGCACTTTATTGATTAAAGAACATGATTACAATAATTATACTAAAAACCTGTTACAGGACTGTAACAGTCAAATTCTACTTATTTTCTCTACTTTCTGCTTTCTCCTAGCTTCCTTACTCTTTTCTCACTACTTACTAGGCTCAACCTAAATGGGAGCAATATTTATAGATGTCCTATGATCTAATTACAAACTGTGGATATCTCAAAAGATCTAATCCTACTATGTTGCAACAAATTTTAGGTTTATTCTTTGATCTTTCCATTAATGATGGCTTTGGTCGGCAATGATGGCAAAGACAGATGGAAGATCTTTTCCTTTACCTTTTTCGACCTTTATTTCCATTTTTCCAGCTTCAAAAATCGGTCAACAAGTCAAAAAGCACATTCTGTTTTCATTTCGGAGATAAGTGGCTTCATTCCGAAGACAATGCAATTCTCATTCCGAAGATCACTCATTTCGAAGATACTACAATTCTCATTCCGAAGATACTGCAATTCTCATTTCGAAGATCCTATCATTCCAAAGATAATGCATTCTTCATTCTGAAGATCCGCTCATTTCGAAGACGTTGTGTTCTCTCATTTCGAAGATATCTGTTCATTCCGAAGATACTTCGGAATGAACAAATGTGTGCTTTTCCAATGATTTCTTCTACATCTCTCAGGTGGGTTATCTCCTAAGATCAAATTCCAATGGTCTTCATCTCTTTCCACATGTGAATTCCATGCCTTGCTTATTTATGGACAGATGGCTGGAATTTACATGGGAAAGACCAGTTTTTGCTACACAGCAACAGTTTGCTTGCACCGTTGCCAGATTTAGGTGAAATAAATGCTTGAGACAAATCAAAACATGATTAGTGAAATGCTGCTATTATTCTAAGCATATCCCATTTTAGCAAGTCATAGCAAAAAGAACACAAAACTATGCAAAAAGTTGTAAAAATCAGCATATAATATTCCAAATACATTGATCATGCAAAATGGTTAATATACAACATATTGAATCAACTTAACTAACATATCAGATAAAACATAAGAGTTTATAGGCAATTTTAGTGTTCAAAACATGTTATGATTGAGGCATTTCCAGGCCTCATCATTTTCCCCCCAACTTATATTAATGCATGCCCTCATGCATTCTGTTGGGCTATGGAATCACATATGTCCATGTTTAGATTCCATGACCTGTAGAATAATTTCTTGCCTATATAATACCCCTTGTTTTTCTGAATGTTTATGAGCCAGTCTTCAAAATGTTCATCAGATTGGGCATCTTCCTCAAAGTAGAATGGGTTCTATGAAACTGCTTATAATTGTATCCACCATATCTGTAGCCTGTTGAACTGTAGCCTCCTCCAAATTATCTTGCCCAGTTTCTACCTTAGCTATCTGTTCAGGGAATTCTAGAAAATTTTCAGAGGCTAGTTGTATTCTGTGACATATGGGCTGCTTTTTCCTTCTTCTTCCTCCATAACCTGTTCTATTGTTTCTTTCAAATGGATTCTGGTGGACCTCCTAGTTCTAGATGCAAACTTCTTTTTTTTGCTCTATTTTCTGGTGACAGTAGGGGTTATGGGGTCAGTTTCAGATGCCTCTGTTTCCCTTGTTGTTTCTTCCCCTATTGGGCTAGGTGCTTCATTTCTCTATTCTAAAAAATCAGTTGCAACGTCAAAAAAATGAACCTTTTTCTGTCTTTCTATTCTACTTCCAGTTCCAGATCCTCTTCTCTTTTGTCTTTTTGCTTGTGAAGTTGAAGGTTCTGGAGCAAGGTGTTTTGCTGCTGTTGTTGGGTGTGTTTCTATTTCTGCAATAGCTTCTGTAGCACCTTCTGCAGTTTCCTCTGTAGCATCTTCTGCAACATTTTCTACAGCGGTTGTTTCTTCTTCTGCAGCAACATCAACAGTATCTATTTCTTCCTCTTCACCCTCAATCCTGCTTCATTTCGAAGACAAAGCTTCATTCCGAAGACAAAGCTTCTTTCTGAAGACAAAGTGCAACATTCATTCTGTTGTCATTCCGAAGACAATTTTAATCCGAAGATAATACAAAAGGCACTGTGTTTGGCATTCTTGTTTCGAAGATTAGGCAAAAATCAATATTTTCATTTTCAAAACATGTTTTAAGTATGCCAACTCTTATGAATATCTTCTATGCTAATGGTTAATTGTTATATACTATATATCAATCATTTACAATGAAGAAATGTAAGAAATATATACCTGATTAAAAAAAGTTAATGCAAGTTTTTGAAATATGACTCGCCTTTGTTGATGTTCTGCTGAGAATTTCTGCAACATTTCAAAACAAGTGCAGTTGGTGAATTTGTACAATGATGGTTCAGAAATTTTCAAGGTTATGCATTCCAGAAAACTGGTTTTCATGCATACCAACCCAGTAGTGCCTTTAAAAAGGTTTTCACCGCTGAGTTATTCATTTTTTCTTTTTTTTCTTTCCCTTTTTTTTTCTTTTACCTCTCCTTTTCTCTCTTTTTTTTCTCTCTCTTTTTTTTTTTTTTTTTGACTATGCCCATGAAGGAATTTCATGATTTCCCCTGAAATCATGCCCATGAAGGAATTCATACTCAGAATTTATTCATCTTTTTGTTTTCTATTTTTTCTGATTTTTTTGTATTTTTTGCTTTTTTCTTGAAATCCATGATCATGCTGATTGTTTTGAAGTGGAAGAGGGAATCTCTTCCACCTGTTGTGTATCCAAACTATCAAGTTGTTGCAAGAATTCCTCTTTAGTCAGAGGTGTATGGTACACCCTGAGGCGATGTCCATTTACTACCAACTTTCTTTGTGATCCATCAATAGGAGATAGACGAGCTGCTCCATTGTCAAATACCTCTTCAAGCTGGTAAGGTCCAAGCCATCTAGTTCTCAACTTTCTAGGGAAGTCCTCATAGCGAGAATCAAACAGTAAAGCCCAATCTCCTTGTTGAAGTTTCCTCTGCTGAATGTGACTATCATGCCACAACTTCCTCTGCTCTTGAATTACCTCAGTTTGGTGTAGAGCATCCAATCTAAGTTCATCCAATGCATTCAGCTACAGAATCTTGTCTGTCTATGCCTACGACAATTCAATTCCAATTTCCAGTGCTGTGCACAATGTTAGTAGCTCAAATTCAATAGGTAAGAGAGGCTTTTTACCAAATACTAGTTCATAAGGTATGAATTCTTTGTAGTCCCAAGCAAAAGCATAAACATGCTTCTGCAAGACAACTATCAATTTTTCTTCCTCTTCCCTAGTAAGCCAGCTGTAAATGTTTAAAAATTTTCCTGGCTGGACTTCTATTTGTTTTGTATTTGGAAGGATTGAACTCACTTCTTCATACCTGGTGATTAGGGGATTAAGAGGACATTGCTGAGATGGGAGAAGAGAAGCAGTTTTTGTTTTATTGTTTCTTGAGGGAAGCATATCTTGTATGGAACAGTGAGAAGGAAAAATCAGATGATGGTGCCATCCATGTGGTAGTGAAATAGAGTTTCCCTGTGATAGTACAGATGGTTCATCTTCAGATTTTTTATTCTCCTCATTACTTAACAACTGTTGGATATTTGTTGCTTCCCCTTCTAAACCTTGTTCATGCAGAACATTCATCAAGATTGTTTCATTTTCTAAATTTTTTGTGTCACTGAGGTCTTCTGTGTGTTCTCTTACTACTAAGGTAGCTAGTGTAGAAATGACCTCTTCTGGTTCTTCATCTGAGTCAGAAAACCATAACTGACCTAAAAATTTGCTAGATGGTTTTGCAGGAGGATACAAAGAAATATGTTTCAGATCAATACCATTTGAAATAGTCATATTTCCAGATCTATAGTCTATGAAGGTTGCTGCAGTTGCAAGCCAAGGTCTTCCCAAAATAATAGGATATCCATGTGCTAAATTTCTTGGCTGTAAAACCAAAAAATCTGCAGGGAATTCCCAAGAAGAAACTTCTATAGGGACATCTTCAATGATACCTTCAGGTTTTGCAACTGACCTATCAACCATTTCTAAAATTGTAAATGTGGGGTTGAGATGTTTGAGCTGTAATTGTTTCATTGTATCCTTGGTCATGACGTTTATTGCAGCTCCTAGATCTACTAAAACATTTGATATTGGTACTAAACCTATGGTAACTGTGATAACTGGACTTCCTGGGTCACTATACTTTGGAGGTACTAGTTTTCCGGATAAGAGATCAGCTATCTTTCCTTCAACCTGCATAGTCTTGGGAAATGCTTTCTTTTTTCTTCCGCTCTTTTAATGCATAAATTTTGGACAGTACTGTTAATCTCTAGTATTTCCTTAATGGCTTGCAATAAGGGCAATGATATAGTTAACTTTTTGAGTTCTTTGACCAATTTCGACTCAGAATTTTTTGGTATTGCATTGAATCTTTCAGGATATGGAATTATCCTTGGTAATTGTTCTACCTGTGGTTCTATTTTTGTCTCTTTCTCTATTGTTGGTTGGATTTTCTCTGGTTCCAATTTTTCTTGTCTCTATTTTTGGTTGGATTCTCTCTGGTTCTGATGATTCTTGCTCTTCATTTTCTTTGATTTCATTTGAAACTGGTTCAGGTACAACTTTTCCTGAACAAAGTTGGATGTTACTACAATCAAGAACATTAATTTCAACATTTTCTTCGATTTAGCCACATAGACAGGAGGTGTCTGTCTCATGCTGTTTGGATTAGTGACTGGTTGAGCTAGCAGTTGAGGTTGTTTCACTTGCTGTGTTTGTTGCTATTTTTCTTGAAAATTTTGATTAGGTGCAAGCAACAAATGCTGAGTTTGACCTTGATTCCTTTGCTGCCTTGGATAGGATTGGTATTGCGGACTCCACTGTGGTTGGTTTTGCATCCAATGTGGATTAGTCTAATTTTGATTCCAGGTTGGATTGTTTTGATTCCAATATGGGTTGTTTTGATTCCATGAGGGGTTGTTTTGATTCTGATTCTAGGCTGGGTTACTCCAATTTGCTTGTGGCCATTCTTGGGAATTTGTCCATTGAGGATAATTCCAAGGATGTTGGGGTGGTTCTGATTGTCCCCAAGGCATAGTACCAGGATTATGCCCCCAATTTGTAGGAAAACGAGGGGGATTTTGGTATTGAGAGAAATTTCCCCCTTGTTTTGGTCCAATATAGTTGAGTTCCTCAGTCTAATTTTCTAACATAGTTTTGAGTTGTGGTAGCAGGTGGCATTGATCAGTTGAATGCATTTTTGAACAGATACTACAAATGGCTGGGATAGATGTTTTATTCAAAGGACATTCCTGCAAAGCATGTTTATTTCTACATCTTGGGCAATAAATTGCCAAAGGTTCTGTGGTTTTTGCTTTTGCAGACATTTCCCCCAAAGTAGTGTTTAGGTGCACTAGAATATCAGTTTTGAAATTTGCAAGTTCCTCTATCAGGTCCTTCACATCAGTGCCATTTGTATGGATTTTTCTTCTTCTCTGCTTAGTGCGAGAGTAATTCCTGCAGAGATCCACAATTTCATCATTACTTGAGAGTGGTTACATCCCCTTTTCCCATCAAATCTAGAACTTCTCTGGATTCATCTTGCAATCCTCTCAAAAATATGGTTTTACATAATTCTGGTTCTACAAGTCCACATCTCCTTTGAACAAAGGAGAACCTATCAAGATAATCTTCCAATGTTTCATCATCTTCTTGCTTAATTCTGAATAACTCATCTTTTCTATTCCTTACACGACAATACTCCTGATATTTATCTAAAAACACCGTTTCCATTTGATCCCAGGTTCTTATGGAATTTGGCTCTAAGCTCATGAACCAGCGTAATGCTAAATCCTTGAGTGTTGAGGGAAAAACCTTAAGTTTTTGATTGTCATTTATATAATCATAGGTCTGACACACTACCTTGAATTCAAAAAAAAATTGATCAGGATCTTCAAATACAACACCTCGGAAGGTTGGAAGTACTGAAGGTGAAATGGTTTTCATGGGAGAGTTTTGTGTTGGATTCAGACGGATAGGATATTCAAATGTTTTGGAAGGTTGGGGCATATCCTGATCATCTCCTTCATTATGGACATAGCCATGTTGGCCATCTATATTGCCTCCTTCTGCCATAGTTTCCTGTTTCCTAGGAGAAGTTAAAGCTTTCCAAATTGTTCTCTCAAGAGGTCCAAGCCTCTCTGTTGATGATGAGTCTGATGAATTTTCTTCCTTAGGATATTCTGATGATGATAAAATTGGTGATTTTCCTTTCTCAAAATGTTCTAATGATGGTGAGACTGGTGATTTTTCTATCAATCTTTCTGGTAGTTCAAACACAGGTGATTCACCCCTTAGGCGTGAAGATCTCCTTAATGGAACAAGCCAAGGATCCTTTGGGGTAGTTCTACCTTTTTCATCCCTAGACTTACTCATTCATGTTTACTCTTGAATGACATAAATTAAGTCAATAGTTGTTACCTTACTCAGCTGTTGTATTCAGATTTTAACCTGAATTTTCACAGCTTAGTCTGATTACGGCTATTGGACTGTTTGTTTTCTTCTGGCAACACTATTCCCTGAAAACGATGCCAAAATGATGCGTAGTCATTATACCATCATTAATTCTCAATGAATTTGTCAATCCAGGGCTGTGTACAAGGCTATCTATGGAAGAAGAGGCAAAACAGCTATAACTTAGGTCAATCTAGAGCAACAGGTCTTATTGGTGAAACCGGTTGTGTGGGGGGTTTTTAGGACATTCCTATTTCTAAATTGCATGAATTAAACCTTAATCTAATTGCAGAAATGGAAACTAATCATTAACTACAGAAATGAAATCCTGATTTACAATTGCAGAATGAGACCTAATTATGTTGCAGAAATAACAGTTGCAGAATTGAAAGTCTGATTCTAATTGCAAAAAGGAAATCTATTTACTTTTGCAGCAATGGAAATCTAATTATAGCATGGAAAATAAAACCCTGTCAAGACTCTGTAACAAAAGGTTGTCAATATTCTGTGCAAGGGTTGACAGCAAAACACAAAATGCAGGAAATTGCAGAAAATAGCAAATTATGGAAATAACAGTCTGAAATAAAATGGAAGCTTTGCTGAAAGTAAATATTACAGCTAAAACATTAAGCACAAGATTAATCTAAGCATAAATAAACTAAGACTGTAGATATTGTCAGCTGTTTACAAGCAATTGAAATAACAAGTTCTACAACTCATTTTGTTGCAGCAAAATCAGAATAAAAACCTGTTGTTAGTCCTCCTCCTAGGTCTGGAAGTGGCCAACCTCCTTGTCCAGAAGAAGGTATGAGTCTCTCTCTCTCTAGATCTTAATCACACTCATTTACAAGTAATATGAAATAGAAGCTGGTGCACTTTATTGATTAAAGAACATGATTACAATAATTCTGTTGAAAACCTGTTACAGGACTATAACAGTCAAATTCTACTTATTTTCTCTACTTTCTGCTTTCTCCTAGCTTCCTTACTCTTTTCTCACTACTTACTAGGCTCAACCTGAATGGGAGCAATATTTATAGATGTCCTATGATCTAATTACAAACTGTGGATATCTCAAAAGATCTAATCCTACTATGTTGCAACAAATTCTGGGTTTATTCTTTGATCTTTCCATTAATGATGGCTTTGGTCGGCAATGACGGAAAAGACAGATGGAAGATCTTTTACTTTACCTTTTCTGACCTTTATTTCCCTTTTTCCAGCTTCAAAAATCGGTCAACAAGTCAAAAAGCACATTCTGTTTTCATTCCGGAGATAAGTGGCTTCATTCCAAAGACAATGCAATTCTCATTTCGAAGATCCGCTCATTCCGAAGATAATGCATTCTTCATTCTGAAGATCCGCTCATTTCGAAGACGTTGTGTTCTCTCATTCCAAAGATATCTGTTCATTCCGAAGATACTTTGAAATGAACAAATGTGTGCTTTTCTAGTGATTTCTTCTACATCTCTCAGGTGGGTTATCTCCTAAGATCAAATTCCAATGGTCTTCATCTCTTTCCACATGTGAATTCCATGCCTTGCTTATTTATGGACAACTGGCTGGAATTTACATGGGAAAGACCGATTTTCTTGCACATGACAATAGTTTGCTTGCACTTGTTGCGGATTTAGGTGAAATAAATGCTTGAGACAAATCAAAACATGATTAGTGAAATGCTGCTATTATTCTAAGCATATCCCATTTTAGCAAGTCATAGCAAAAAGAACACAAAACTATGCAAAAAGCTATAAAAATCAGCATATAATATTCCAAATACATTGATCATGCAAAATGGTTAATATACAACATATTGAATCAACTTAACTAACATATCAGATAAAACATAAGAGTTTATAGGCAATTTTAGTGTTCAAAACATGTTATGATTGAGGCATTTCCAGGCCTCATCAATTCATAGTGGTCAAGTTATCTCGTCACTTCAATCATCGTCATTACCCTCATCGACTCGTCACTTGAGGGGGTAGTCATAATATCAAATCATAATCAAAATAAGCAGAAGATCCTTAAGATTGTAGATCCCTTGTTCTTGTCAAAATTACGTTTGTCCTTACGAATCATTGTCAACAACTATCATAAGCTTACCCCTTTGCTTGGGGAAAATAGCAAATATGATAATTTGTTTGTAACTCTCATCATTTCAGTTATATAGGCCTAACTCCTATTGTAGCATGAAAGCTACTTGAATGTCTGATGAGGAGTGTAAAATTTTCAAATTTAAGCCTCCAAAGAGTTGGAAGCAATGATTCCAGGATGTGAATCCTTTTGCAGGACTTGGGGCATTTAATGTTGATCCGACTAATGATCATCATAGAACCTCCAACATCATTTTAGGAGGTCTATTTTTGCTCAGTGTTGCTCTATCTCACAATGCATATCAAAAGAGGCATCTGTAGACACCTAAAACACATCATGTCGATGGTGACTACTCATATGGACATGCTACAAGACCATATGGAATATCTTGGATAGACTCCAAGATAGAGTAGTGGTTCTAACCACTCAAGTTGGGCTTCTTGGCCTAATCAGTCTGAACCATAGCCTAGACTTGTGGTCTATAGTTTGAACTTTGACTAAGGCCTATGATTTGTAGTCTGGACCGTAGCTGCAACTTGCGATCTTAACTAAAGTTCAGTTGGCCTTCATCCAAGACAAATAGGTGGTTAGAGGATGAAAGCTTCCAATCCAACTATTCTAACCATCCTTTCTTTATCTTGGCTTCTCCATGAAGCCACCCCTATCCTTGGGACATCCTATAAATACCCCTGAGAATTAGGGAAAATTATGAAGCAAGCATTGGAGTTTAGAGCAGTAAATCCCTGTCGAATTATGGAATCACTTGAGTGCATAGAGAGAGCCTTGTTTCCATCCCCATTGCGAATTTGTCAAACATCATGAATAATTAGGCCATGGATGCCCTAAGGACCTAGGAGAGCCAAGAAACTCTAATTCGGGTAAACGGAGGCCCTATTCAATGATTCAACCGCTAAACTTGTTAGAGGACACCAAAGGCGATCCTTGAACATCAATTGGACAAGGAGTTCAAGACCACAATCCTTGAATTTGGATGGCAAACCACTTGGTTGCTCACAACAGCTTTTAGCCACGATTTATAGTGTAGACAACTCATTAGATCTACGGTTTGCAACAGAGGTGACTTCTCCTTACTGTTTTATTTCCAGTATGCTTAATTAGATTACATTTAGCATTTTCATGGTTTAGTTAGGATTTTAGAGACTTTTTACCAACATAATTAGTGTTTTTACTAAATTTTCCTCATTATGGTAGTTTAGACATTAATGGCTTCTTTTCATGCTATAGTGCTTTATTTCAAGTAATTGATTCCATAGATTGATAGATGTATTTCTTGTTTACATATTTACATCAATCTTGATAGGATTTGCATATGTTTAGCATAGTTCACGCATTTTCTTGATTTCATGTCATTATGCTATTCTCATGTTATTTGTCTTTAAAGGGCCTCATTATGAGAGGCTTCCTATGCTTTTGACATTCTTGTGTTGTTTCTTGATAGTAGGAAACAGGTTTTAAAGGAGCTACAATCATTCATGTCCTTCCTCACCATGAAGAAGAGGGTCTAATCCACCCTAGAGCAGTTTGTGTCATCTTGAAGGGCATTTTGAAATCACACCTACCCTTGAGAGAGAAATAAAAATACCTCCTATTATAACAATTGTATCAAGATGATTATCTCTAAGAGGGGTGTACTTGAAATTCAATTTTGGCATTGAAATATAATGGAATAAAGCGTCTTTTATTGATCATTTTGTTGTCAATTTCTTGTTCTTGTATGCATTTTGTATTTTGTTTATCAATTATTGCAATAGGATACATTAGGTGTGAGCCTTTTTGGTGGTTACAATATTACAAATAAAAGAATAAATCATTGAATTGAATTCTACATATCCATGAGTTTGTATATGAGTGTATAAATAAAATAACTTGTATGCTTATCTTTTTTATCTTCTTTCAATTTTTTTGTTGACTTGAGTTCTACATATCCACGAATTTGTATTTGAATGTATAAATAAAATAACTTGTATGCTTATCTTTTTGCTTTCTTTGAAATTTATTTCTCATTTTCATCTTAACATTCTTATGTTGATGTAAAGGGTGGAGTCTCTATTTGATGGTCAATGTTCAAGTTTTTATCCATTTTTAAAATATGTTTTAAAATGAAAATTTTATACAACACATGTTCATTTTCTATTCTATCTAAAATATGTTTAAATTTCAAATACCTCACACATTAAAAATATTTGGGTTGCCATCATAGGGTTATGACTCTTCTCAACTTAAAAAAGTTTACTAAATATAACATGGCTAATGAGATGAATGATAATAACTATTAAATGTTAAAAAATGTAATCATAAAATATTTAATTTAAACAATAAACTTTTATTAAAATAAAAATGATTAAATAATCAAGATATGATTGCAAATATTCAATTGAAGCAAAATAGACCCTTTTATTATTTTATTTCACATGAAAAATAATTATTATAATATTAAAAAGTAGAATTGAATATTATCAAGCTTGAATTTAGTTACTATTAAACATAAAAAAAACTAAATTAATAAGCTATAATTTTATAATGCCATACTTTAAAGTTACTAAAATTGTAATTCAAAAAATATTTTTAAAATTACTGTAATAAACAAAGTAGCATGTGAAGGGACAAAGATCTTCAAGGAATCAAAGTTGATAGAGGTGTTAATGCATGCCCAATTTGCTGATGATACTATCCTATTGGGATAAGCAACTAAATACAATATAAGAAAGTTCAAATGTTGTCTCTCTTGCTTTGAAGTAGTATGAGATTTAATAAACTACAAAAATATCGATTTTACACAATCAATACCTCTCCCGCTAAAAAAAAAAGCCTTTGTCAAAATACTTGGATATAGGAAAAGAGTTGATCAACACTTCAAATATCTTGGAGTCTCGATGGGTTTCCATCTCAAACCAAAAATAAGTTGGAAACCAACCAATGAAAAATTGTAGAAACAAGTGAATACTTATTGATGGGGAGCCAAATTGCTCACGCCAAATCTATGTTCTCATTCAAAAATTTGGAAAAATATTACAATGATGGCAGCAGTCCGCAAAATAAATTCCTTTATCTCGAAAGATAGTTTCTATTACAACATCTTTCGCCCTAGAAGAAAAACAACCTAAATAGGTCCAGAATGGCCCTCTTGCCTTTACGTCTGTAACTCTGTCTCCACAGTTTTCTAACCCTTCTGCATGCCTTCGCTTCCCATTTTTAAAATCTTTGGCGTGACTCTCTGTTTCCCTTTTTTGACCCTTTATTTCATTTTTCGTGCCTCTTCGTTGTCTTGGATTTCGAAATGTCTTCCTTTTTGACTCTTGATCTTCCTCTGCTTTCATTGTACCTTGGTGCCACGTGCTTGTCCAGTGCTACCATTGTAGACTTTGTCCACCTGTCAACCCATGATGACGTTCGGTATACCCATCGCTCGACAATTTATTCTGTAACGGCCCCTGTAACCGCATACCTTTTCTTTCCTTTTGTTTGGTCGCGAAAATGCGACATGTCGCGATATCGTGACATTTTTGCTTTACTACCTTCTTGTCCCTTTTTGAGTCGCGAAAATGCGACATGTCGTGATATCACGACACTTTTGCTTTTTCGGCCTTCCTACCCTTTGCAAGTCACGAAAATGCGACATGTCACGATATCATGACACTTTTTCTTTTTGGCCTTCCTGCCCTTTGCGAGTCGCGAAAATGCAACATGTCACGATATCGCGACACTTTTCTCTCCTGCGCCTTCCCTCGCCTTTTGGTCGCGAAAATGTGACATGTCGCGATATCGCGACAATTTTTCTCCTTTGCGCTTTCTTTCGTCCTTTGGTCACGAAAATGTGACATGTCGCAATATCGTGACACTTTTTCTCCTTTGCGCTTTCTTTCATCCTTTGGTCGTGAAAATGCGACATGTCGCGATATCGCGACATCTTTCCTTTCCGACTCCTCCTCGCATTTCGGGTCGTGAAATCATGACAACTTTGCTCTTTGCTAACTTTCTCTGTTTTGGGTCGCGAAATCTCGACATGTCGCAATATCGTGACATGTCACGATATCACAATAGTTTCCTTCCTTGCTTTCTTTCTGCTCCGTTGGTCGCGATTTCGCGACATGTCATGAAATCATGACATTTCTTCTTTGGCCCTTTCGGTCTTCTTTCGATCGCGATTTCGCGACATGTCATGAAATCATGACATTTTTTCTCCACGTCTTCTCTCTCCTTCCTGAGTCGCAAAAATGCGACATGTCACGATATCGCAACACTTTTCTCTGTCGCGATATCGCGACATTAAGGCTAACACTTAGAAATTTTTTTGTTGATGCAAGATTGCTCTGCTGCCACCGGATGCTCCTGCATTAGACAACCGGGGTGGATTGAGAAGTGTCCTTCACTTCTGTACTATTGGAGGAAGACCTAGGCGGTCGACCTCTATTTTTGACAACCAAGTTGCATCTTCGATAGGCTTGCCCTTCCACTTGACCAGATATTTAGAATACTGCCTGTTCCTGGTACTTCTTCTTACTCGAGTGTCTAGTATTTTCTTGATATCGCCTGTTGCTGGAGTAGACGTTGGAATACTCCACAATTATACACTTGGTGTCTCGCTACTGCCTCCTTCATGATATTCTACCAAATCTGAGATGTTGAAAACAGGTGATATGTTAAGGCAACTGGGCAATTCCACTTCATATGCATTGCCTGAATCTCGTTTTCCTATAATTCGGCATGGTCCAAACTTCTTCATCTTTAGCTTGTTATAGGTTTTAGCAGGAAATATTTCTTTTCTCAAATGGACCATGACCTCATCTCCCATAGCGAATTCCTTGAACCGTTGCTTCTGGTCTGCCCTTGTCTTATATTGGTTATTCATGTTAGTAATTTGCTTCTTCACTTCTTCATGCACACTCTTCAGATGCTCTGCAAAGTCCTCAGCCTCGACACTACACCTTTCCCCTGTATCCATCTTCCTCAACTCAGAAGCATTCCTTGGACTACTCCCATACACTATCTGGAATGGAGATTTGTTAGTACTCCTATTGATAGAATTTTTATATGCAAATTCTTCCTGTGGAAAAACCAAATCCCATCCCATGGGCTTATCTCCTATCAAGCATCTCAATAGATTTCCTAGAATTCTATTCACTACCTTCGTTTTGCCATCAGTCTGTGGGTGGTATGCAGAACTGAATTTCAAATCTGTCTTTAGTTTCTTCCACAAAGTCCTCCAAAAATACCCCACAAACTTGGTATCTCTGTTAGAAATGATACTCTTTGGTAGACCATGAAATCGTACCACCTCTTTGAAAAATAAACCTTCAATGTGAACTGCGTCACTAGTTTTCTGGCAGGGAATAAAATGTGCCATCTTGGAAAACCTGTCAACCACCACAAATATGGAGTCATTTCCCCACTGTGTCCTTGGTAGACCAAGAATGAAATCCATGCTGACGTCCTCCCATGGTCTCTCTAGTACAGGTAATGGCTAATATAATCCAGTGTTCTGGTTCACACCTTTCGCCCTCTGGCATACTCTACAGCTTTGCACAAACTTCTTCACATATTGCTATAGTTGTGGCCAATAGTAGTTCTCACTAACCAGGGCAATGGTCTTATCCCGACCAAAATGTCCAGCCAACCCTCCACTGTGTTTCTCCTTGACCAGATTTTCCCTCATGGAACTCCTTGGAATGCACAATTGACTTCCTCTAAACAACATTCCATCTTGGATCAGAAAATCCAACCACTTGGTCCTGTCCAAAGTGACAGGTGCCAAGAAAGCCTTCTAGGCTTCTGCAAAATTAGAATCTTCAGGGTACAAACCCTTCAGTTCATCAAATCCTACCACTTCCACCTTCATTTCTATCAACAAACACTGCCTTCTACTTAAGGCATCTGCAACTCTGTTTGACCTTCCGCTCCTGTGCTTAAACACAAAGGTATAACTCTATAGAAACTCAACCCACTTTAGGTGCCTCTGATTTAGCTTCCCTTGGCTACTAATATATTGTAAGGCCTGATGATTAGTAAATAGAACAAACTCTTTTGGCAACAGGTAATGTCACCACTTCTTTAGAGCCCGAACCATAGCATAAAACTCTTGATCATAAACTGAATACTTCTTCCTAGCATCATTGAGTTTCTTACTAAAGTAAGCAATAGGTTTACCTTCTTGACTCAAAACAGCTCCTATGGCACTACCACTAGCATCACAATCTACCTGAAATACCTTATTAAAATCTGGAAGTGCCAAAAAAAGTTGCTCTGTAACCTTCTTCTTCAACATATCAAAGATTTTATCTGCTCCTAAGGTCCACTTAAATTCTTTCTTATCCCCTCTCATTTTTTCTGTAAGGGGTGCACAAATACTGCTGAAATTCCTAATCAATTTTCTGTAAAAACTTGCTAGACCATGAAATGATCTTACCTCAGTCGTGCTTCTCGGAGTAGGCCATTCAATGATAGCTCTCACTTTTTTTGGGTCCATTTTTAGACCTTCGACTGAGATGAAAAATCCCAGGTACACTAACTCCTTCTTCACAAAATTACACTTCTTCAGATTAATTAACAACTGCTCCTCCCGTAGCTTCTCAAAAACTCTTCTGATATGCATCAGATGCTCGTCCAGGGTTTTGCTAAATATTAAAATATCATCCAAATAGACAATGATGAATTTGCCTAAAAATTCTTTCAATACCTCATTCATCAGTCGCATGAATGTGCTTGGTGCATTGGTTAGCCCAAATGGCATGACCAACCATTCATACAAACCCTCTCTGGTCTTGAAGGTTGTCTTCCACTCATCTCTTTCTCTGACACGAATCTGATGATAACCACTCTTCAAATCAATCTTTGTGAAGTACTTGGCTCCACTCAAACAATCCATAATGTCATCCATCCTTGGCAATGGAAATTTGTACTTTATGGTGATCTTGTTAATGGCTCGAGAGTCTGTACACATTCTCCACTCTCCATATTTCTTTGGTGCTAGTACTGCAGGTACTGCACATGGACTCAAGCTCTCTTGAATCAGTCCCTTCTCTAGCAACTCTTGGACTTGCCTGTTTAGCTCTTCAGTTTCTATAGGAGTCATTCTATGTGCTGCCTTATTGGGTAAACTAGATCCTGGTACCAAGTCTATATGGTGATTGATATTCCTCATGGGTGGTAAACCCTCAGGCACATTATTAGATACAATGTCTGGAAATTCTTATAATAGTAATAAGACTTCTACAGGGGTATCCTTACATTCTTCCTTCCTAACTCTAGGAATTAATGCATAGCACATATGCTCATGCTTTAAACCATCCAAAAATCTTCCCCCTTTAACTAAATAGATTATAGCACTGCTACATACCTTTTCGTCTGCTTCCTTCAAGGCCTTTAGCTTATGGTGCACTCCATTCTTTGTCACTGAGTAAGTGTTGGAACGACCATCATGCACTACACACCGATCAAACTACCATGGCCTTTCCAACAACAAATGACAAGCATCCATAGGCAGGATGTCACACAGGACCTCATCACAGTAATTCCCAATATTAAATTTCACCGAGCATTGCTCACTGACCAAAGCCCTATGGTCCTTCTATAACCACATAATTTGATATGGATGCGGGTGGCTTCTCCTCTTTAACTCTAACTTAGTAACCATTTCTTCTAAGACCAAGTTACTAGTACTACCATTATCTATAATGATATTACAGACCTTACCCAAACTTTGCACCTTGTGCGAAACAGGATCCTCCTCTGGTCTGGTTCTTTCTCCTCATTCAATAGGGTCCTCCTGGTGACCATAACTTCTCCTCCCTCTACCTCCTTAGAATTTTCTGATTTAGCACCTTCATATACCATAGCAGCTCTGGTAGGGCCCTCAGGTCTCTTATTTGTCCTTTCTCGATGTTGTGGACACTCGTATGCTCGATGTCCTTCTTCGCCACAGTGGAAACAGGTTCCACAAAATCCTCCCCTTCCAAATCCACGTCCAGATCTACCTCTCCCTCTCAGGTAACCATTTTTTTGATTACGGGGTTGGTAGGTGTTCCCCTATTTCTGGTCCTGGGTATTACTAGTTTCACTAGCCTTCATCAGATCCTTATATTTTTCTCCATTGGTCCTTCCACCAGTTCTTCCACCATGACCTCTTCCTCTTTGCTTACCCTCAAACCATCTGTTCAGCTTCTCTTCAACTTTGAGGGCAAATTGGTAAGCATCCTCAATGGTGCTCATCCTAACCAGACTCAATTCTTCTTGAATATTGGTTCTCAACCCATTGATGTAATGGGCCACCTTCACCCTACTAGCCTCTGAATGTCCAGTTCTTATTGAGATTTAGAAAAACTCCTCTATGTATTCTTTGATAGACTTGTTTGACTGTCTCAAACTCTGCATTTTTCTCAACAGGTCCAATTCATAATCCACAGGAATAAATTGTCTCTTCAACTTCTCCACCATTCGATCCCATATGGTTATCTTTTCCTTTTCACTTCTATTCATTTCTATTTGCACTTCTTTCCACCATATGTAAGCATGGCCTTTCAACTTCATTTTTGCAAACTTGATTCGATCTGGATCTACAACCTCCTCATACTCAAAATACTCCTCTATATCATTGATCCAATCAATCAACTCTTCTGGATTGAGATTCCTAGAATATGTGGAGACATCAAACTTTGTCTTCTTCCCGATCTGAGATATGGCCTTAACCAATCTGGATTTTGCAAGATTCATTGCTTCTTCTTCTTCTAAGGGATTATCAACCTCCCAAGCTTCATATTCACTATGATCTTCTCTTCTTGGTTCAATCCCTCTTCGCAACTCCTCTTGCAGGGCTTGCACCTACCTCTACAAAGCTCTAAAATCTTTCCCCTTTTTAAAATCTCTGGCATGACTCTCCATTTCCCTTTTCTGACCCTTCATTTCATTTTTCGTGCCTCTTCATTGTCTTGGCTTCTGAAATGTCTTCCTTTTTGACTCTTTATCTTCGTCTGCTTTCATTGCACCTTGGTGCCACATGTTTGTCTAGTGCTACCATTGTAGACTCTGTCCACCTGTCAACCCATGATGACGTTCGGTATACCCATCGCTCGACAATTTCTTCTATAATGGCCCTTGTAACCACCTGCATTTTCTTTCCTTTTTTTTGGTCGTGAAAATGCGACATGTCGCGATATCGCGACATTTTTGCTTTATTACCTTCATGTCCCTTTTCGAGTCACAAAAATGCGACATGTCACGATATCGCGACACTTTTGCTTTTTTGTCCTTCCTGCCCTTTGCGAGTCGTGAAAATGTGACATGTCATGATATCGTGACACTTTTGCTTTTCGGCCTTCTTGCCCTTTGCGAGTCACGAAAATGTAACATGTCATGATATCGCGACACTTTTCTCTCCTACACCTTCCCTCACATTTTGGTCGTGAAAATGCGACATGTCACGATATCATGATAGTTTTTCTCCTTTGCGCTTTCTTTCATCCTTTGGTCACGAAAATGCGACATGTCGCGATATCACGACACTTTTTCTCCTTTGCACTTTCTTTCGTCCTTTGGTCACAAAAATGTGACATGTCACGATATCGCGACATCTTTCCTTTCTGACTCCTCCTTGCCTTTCGGGTTGTGAAATCGTGACAACTTTGCTCTCTACTTACTTTCTCTGTTTCGGGTCGCGAAACCGCAACATGTTGCGATATCGTGATAGTTTCCTTCCTTGCTTTCTTTTTGCTCCGTCGATCGCGATTCTGTGACATGTGAAATCATGACATTTTCTTCTCTGGCCCTTTCGGTCTTCTTTCGGTCATGATTTCGTGACATGTCATGAAATCGTGACATTTTTGCTCCGCATCTTCTCTCTCCTTCCTGAGTCGCGAAAACGCGATATCACGAAACTTTTCTCTGTTGCGATATCACGACATTAAGGCTAACACTTATAAATTATTTTGTTGATACAAGATTGCTCTGCTACCACCGGATGCTCCTGCATCACTTATAGTAATAAATGGTTAAGTCTTGAAGGAATAAGAGTGTTAATTAGGCTAGTCCTATTGGTGCTCTCTATATACTAGCTCTTAGTTTAGCACACCCCTAAAAGTATCCTACAATTTTTTTATGGAATAATCGATAGTTTCCTTTGGAAAGGAGGTAAAAACTAAGAAAATAAAGTTTCATTTGGTCAACTAGGACTCAATTGCTACAAGGATGGATAAAGGTGGTCTTGGAATCATGAAAACTAAAATTATCAATAAATCTCTAGGAGCTAAACTATTATGGAATTTATCTCAGTTTACAAACTCCCCTTGGAAAAGGACCTTGAAAGCTAAATATGTAGATTTCACATTAGGATTACATCTTTTAATAAATGTAAGCATAAATCCTAAAGCATCTCTAATTTAGAAGCATATAGTAGAAGCAAAAAAATTGCTCCTTAGTAAGGTCTCGTAGCTCCCATGAGATGGTTCACAACTTAATCCTTGGTCTAACCATATTCTTGGTAAGCCTCCCTTAGTAGTTGTAGTCTAGCTCTTAAAGTAGAGCTTTAAAATTCACAAATATCTAAGCTTAATGATCTCTTGCATTGGAGCAACAACAAAGTAGAATGGTTGAATCCTATATTGCCACCATCGCTAGCAGTAGAATGGAACCATTTTAAGAGAAAAATAGCAACATGAAATTATTATCATTTTTTTGAATTTACATGGTGGAATCGGTAGCCGCCATGTATCTGGTCAAGCTATCCATATTTTTATGGCCGCTACAGTATTCTGCGATGTCCACCCCATAAGCTACCACATAGATCTTTGTGCAGTCCGCCCCTATAACCACCATGCCACAATCATTTTAAACCTTTTACGCCACTGAAAGCACTAGGAAAGGGACAAGCGTTCAATCCGATGAGGCCCAAGATTTGAACCTTGGACCTCTGCCCCCTTTATGGGGTTTGGATGAACCAATTGGTCTACACCTCGGACCTGCAACATGAAATTATTAAGATAACATTTTCCAAATTAGCTTATCTGAGGAGATATTAACAAAGCAACAAATTATACTATCTAGAGTTACTCAATTACAACTAGATGGATCTCCCATTAAAATATTGGACTCTATTTGATAAATAAATTTACCTCCAACTCTATTATTTCTCCATGTAGGCATTAATTTTATTGGTTCCAAATCAAATAAACTAGCTTCTTCAATCATATGCTTGAAGTAATATGCAAGTCTACCAATTCTTGCAGATTCTCCCCATACCTCACTTCTATTCATAGTAAAATTTAAGTCCCCACCAATGATAACTCTTTTATCCCTAACACACTTTTGGGAGAAAACATCTTCCCAGAAGACTTATCT
Source organism: Wollemia nobilis (assembly GCA_028583015.1). Lineage (NCBI taxonomy): Eukaryota > Viridiplantae > Streptophyta > Pinopsida > Araucariales > Araucariaceae > Wollemia > Wollemia nobilis. The sequence continues at coordinate 2,590,304 of JAQPPZ010001629.1, read as the reverse complement.
ATTTTCATAGGGACCATAATAATTAATAACTAATAACCTCAAACCCAAGTCTTTAAAAAGGAATTCTATCCACAAGCCTAAAACCATAAAGGATGAATTAATTAAGGATACTGATTTCTTCCAACCAGTCAAAACACCCCTTGAATTTTTGGTAGCATCTAGAGCCAAGAACTCCCAGTCCCTAAGAAATTTACTTAAACCTTCAATGAATTTTGTACTTGCCCCCATTGTTTCTTGTAGAAGGGTAACATTCGGATTATGAATTTCCACCAGTTTGGCTATGGCAAGTATTTTAGAGAGACTACCAAGACCTCGAATATTAAGGGATAACAAGATCATTTAAACATCTTAGAGGGGTTTTATCCTGCTCTAAGGACCCCTTTGATAGATTTTTGTTTACCCTATTGAATTTCCCTCAAAGACTTCTCCTATGCATGAAACAAAATTAATTTTATACCTACTGAAGTAGTGGAATATTCCTTTATATAGTCCAAACCTAATCCCAACCTTCCAAAAACTACATAATTTTTTAGCTTAGATTCCCTTTTTCTAGAACGCAACAAATATCTACAAGAGGAACCTATCTCCAAACCATCCCTTGAAATAGATACCTTCCTAGAGGATTCACTTGACAGGTCATAAAGACTTCCCCCAATAGTAGAAATATTTGGATCACAATCCCTATTCAAAATATTTGAGCTTACCGGTCCATTGTCTAAAATATTAGAAAAATCCTTGTCCCTGGGACTTCTCTTCGAAGATTCATAAGGCATTGTATAAAGTTCTTTATTACCTAAGTCCATATTATTCTCATGTATTGGACAATAATTTTCATAAGGCTTAGATGTTTGATCAATAAACTTAAAAGTATTGGGTTCCAATCCTTTCATAGTTTTCTTTATGACTTTGTATCCTTCTCTAACAACTTATGAATAGTGAAATGAAGACAAAGCTAGGCCCAAAATTTCTTCCTCCTTCTCTATATTTTTGGTTCTATATTCAACAACATTCTTTTTTTTTTGTTTGTGCCAAATCAGGGAGCACTATTGAGCTCTAAAAAATAGGTATCTCTTTATTGTTGTTAGCTACGTTGAAGTCCCCACTAGTCATTTATTTTCTCCTTTATACTTTCTGTGTGAAAGCTTGAGAACATTCCTTAGAAATATGTCCATAAACATGACAACTAACACATCTAAAGGGAATATTCAAATAATCCAATATTTTATTATGAACTGTATTCCCCACAACTATCTCCATATAGTCTGGTAAGCCTTCACTGATATCCATATCAACTAAAACCTAAGCTACAAACCAAAAAACACTAGATTGGAAAGAAATATCTATATACAAGGTTTTACCTAATGAATCTTCAATCTCTTTCAAAGCTCTTTCTGACCATAACTCCATTGGCAAAGGAAGTTTTACCCAGATTGGGATTCTCCTAGAAACTTCATTCCTAGGGTCAAATAAAGTCGTCCAAGCCTTCAAAGCCAAAAAAAGAAGACCCCCAATATCAATGACCTCCCAAATTTTTTTGTGCATATTCTATATATCGAAAAATAAAACCTATCCATCCTCTAGCAAGTAAGTGAAAAATTGGCCCATATCCTAAAATTGGAACCCATACCTTCTGCAACCACTCATGTAGTGTATTATCAACTATTTAATGTCCATGAAACTTTTCAATGAGGGCCTTCCTCAAAAACTCCAAAACTTGTTCCATCCTCAAGTCTTCCCCAAGTACCATTATGATCTTTGATATTTTCTTTTTAACCATTTTTTATGCCTTATGCACTTTAGTAACCAGAGTTGTAGACTATGTTGATTGAAAGTTTAGACTGACTCCACTTAGGGCCTCCAAATTAAGAATTTTACCAATAAAACCTGAACTAAACAAAGGAAACTTTGTTTGACAAAGTGAGTTTGGGTTGTTTGGAGCCTGCTCAAGTTTTTCTTCTCTGCAATGAAATGCTTGCTCATTCATTAGATCCATAAATTGAGTAGAGTATTTTGAGACAATCGAGAACGAGAAATCAATAGGACTACTGACCTGGTATGAAAATTTTGACATAGACTTCTCTCTGTCCACTAAAGTCTGATCACCTACAATATTATTTTGATCACTCAAAAAACCCAAGGACCCCCACTTCTCAACTTCTAAGTCTTGTTAAAAAATGGGACCCTTGGCCCTTGGAGTTGAAAAAATGTGTTGCCCCTCAAAGGGGTCCTCTGAGAAGTCCAAACATTCCTCTTCATTCTCCATCAAAAAAAAAGAAACCAATTTTCCAAACTATACTTTTGCATGCTTTGAATCTAGAAAGTAAGCTGTCCAACCTTAATTTTATTCACATGAACAAATATGAGCATACTTCTATTTTAAAAAATGATGATGCTTATTGTGTCATTTTTTAAAGATATTATTCAAGAACTGGATCCACCTTCATTTTATTCATATGAATAGATTTGAGCACATTCTAGTTTTAGGAAAAATAAAAACTACCACTTCTTATGTTTTTTACTTTTCTCACTTGTAAACCCTAGCTTTACTATGTGCACTCCGCAGTTCTAGCCAAAAAAAAGCTTTAAACTATTGTTCACATGCATAAAAATATTCCTCCCTAGAAAAATAAATCCTTTCACCCCTTCAAATTAATTTCTCTATGCTTCACTTTGCAAACCCTAGCTTCATTGCATGCACTTCATGATTGCAACTGATAAACTTCTTCCAAAGAAAATTTAAATGTAAGAAATATGAATGCTTACCTCCTTCATAGTTTGAGCTTTAATCAAAATTACATATGGATCTTCAACTATTACTGACCAGTGATGATGATGGATCAACTACAACCTGGTGCAACATTGACAACAACCTCCAACAAACCCTCTCCTCCTTGAAAATCCTCCTACATCACTGCTAACGCGACATATGGGACATGTCGAGGGTGACTACTCATATGGGACATGCTACAAGACCATATGGAAGATCTTGGATAGACTCCAAGATAGAGCAGTGGTTTTAACCACTCAATTTGGGCTCCTTGGCCTAATCAATATGAACCACGAGAGAGACCTACGGTCTACAGTCTGAATCATGGTTGAGACCTATGGTTTATAGTCTGAACCACATCTGTCACCTATGGTTTAAACTAAAGTTCATTTGGCCTTCATCCAAGCCAAATCGGTTTGAACGACCATTTGTTCTAGAAGAAGGTAGTTAGAGGATGGAAGCTTCCAATCCAACTATCCTAACCACCCCTTCTTGATCTTGGCTTCTCCATGAAGCCACCCCTAGCCCTTGGGTAATCCTATAAGTACCCCTCCAAAATAGGGCAAAGTATCAAGCAAGCATTGGAGATCAAAGTAGCGAAGCCCTATCAAATTGTGGACTCACTTGAGTGCATAGAGAGAGCCTTGTTGCCATCCCCATTGTCAATTTGTCAAACATCATGACCAATTGTGCTATGGATGCCCTAAGGAGCTAGGAGAGCCAAGAAATGCTAATTTGGGCAAACAGAGGCCCATTCGAATAACTTAAGTGCCAAATCAGTCATAGGACACCGAGGCGACCCTTGATCATCAATTTGACAAGGATAATTCAAGCCCACTACCCTAGAATTGGAGGGTAAACCTAGTTGGTTGCAAGCCATGACTGTCAGCTATGGTTTATAGTGTAGACCACTCATCTGAGCTACGGTTTGCATCAAGTGATAGATCTCCTTACCGTTCCTTTTGTAGTGCATTTAGATAGATTAGGTTAATTGTTTTACTACTTTATTTGGTAGTTTAGAGACTCTGACTTCCCGAATTAAGGATTTAGTTAGAATAATTGCATTATAATCATCAGGACATAATTAGTTTATTTTCATGTTTTGATGCTTTATTTCAAGCAATGGATTCCATAGATTGATAGTTGTACTTTACATTTACATATTTCCATAAATATTTATGGGAATTGCATATGTTTAGCATAGTTTAGCTACTTTCTTGATTTCATATGATTATGCTATATTTATGCTTATTTTATTTAAAGGGCCTCATCATGAGAGGCTTCATATGCTTTTAATACTTTTGTGTTGTTGCTTGACCATAGGAAAGAAGGTTTAAAGGAGGTTCAACCATCTAAGTCCTTCCCCAACATGAAGAAGAGGGTCACCTCCACCCTAGAGCAGTTCGTGTCACCCCGAATGGCCTAAACTCACATGCACCCTTGAGAGGGAACATTATGCATTTCCCATTGTATTAAGAGTATCAAATGGTATCCCTAAGAGGGACGTAACTGTAATCGATATTGATATTATGCAATAATGGAATAAAAAGCATTTCTCTTTCTTCATTTTATTGTCAATTTATTATGCATGTATTTGGTATTTGTCATTTTATTTACACAATAGGAATACATTACATTGTGTGAGGGGCCGTTATGGTGGTCATAGTAGGCGATCACAGTGGAACTCCACATTTTTAGCATTTGATTTCTGACAATTGTGTGTTCCTTGATATCAGGTGCAAACCGTAGGTTACAGTTGCGGTTCATTTGTTGGCCCACAGCTACAAAACACGGTGTACAGTGGAAACCATGCCTCTGATATATGGTTAACAACAGAGACAACCAACAACATAGGGATAAAGCTTAATCAAATGTGGACCTGAGGTAGGTTCCATTTTCATCATCTGTGTTTGTTTTTGACTCTATGTGTTTTCCAGAATGTAAAAATTGTAGACTAATTAGGGAAGACAATGAAATAAGTTGTATGCATACAAGTCTTTAGGTCTTTCTTTTCTTAGGTCTTTTCTAGGTGCTGCTAGGAACAATGGACCTCTGAGTGTAGTCCACCCTAGTATCCAACGTGCTAGAACATTATTTGTATTCCGTTTGCTTGCTTGAGGCCCGTTCAACGGCCATATCATTGATAGTGTGCATTGTCCAAAATTCATGTAGAATTAATCATGCATGCTTTTTTAATCTGAAATGTTCTTTTTATTTTTCATTACATATAGGAAAGACTCATTTGAATGTTGTATTATGCATCTTTCTTTCATGCAAATTAAAAGGAACCACACACACCACATTGCAAGTAAACGCTAGTGAGTTGGAAGTCACATCCAACCACTAGTAGGGTTCAACGATGGTGGGCGTGACTTCCATCCATTGGCCCAAATCCTACGAACCTTTGGATACTAGACCAATACCAAATCTGAGAACCTTTCGTAGCCTAGAAAATTTGCATATAGTCCTCTTCGGAGGGTATGATGCTGACTGGGTGAAAATAGGTGAGGATCTGGGAGGACCTATGCTCCCTGACCATGTGTGGGCTTCATTACCACACATTATAGGTGGGATTACATGGCCTAGAGTTCATTTCCAGGTTGTCGAGCTATGAGAATATAGGTGAAAGCCAATTAAACTAAGAATATCATCCAACACTTTGCAAAACATGAAAAGAGTTTCTATACTAACTCAACAAATCTTGAAACAACATCAAATAGTTTAGGGCTCACATTTAAAATTTAATTCAAAGATAAACACCATTGTATACCTTGTTTGCATAATAAAAGATAAATCTATACACTAGGTGCACCATGGTGGAGACACAGGGTGATCGGCAAAGGCGTAAGCCTGAGGCCATTAATCAAGCCCCACCAGCTTTGTCGAACCCTCGCCCACATGCGCTTCCCGAACATCATTTGACTAGCATCAGAGGAGACAATTTGACACGAGGGGACACCATTGAGCATACCCCAAATAGAGGAGTTTTTGTACACTTTTCTAGACATAGGATAGAGCATGGAGCCTCTCAGCATGAGGGTGTTCCACTCGAAAGCCATTATCAAGATCGCATTGCACGTGCATCCATGGGATCAGTCGATGAGTATGTCATATAGTGGGCCGGGTTGGTACCCCTACATGCTAGGTCTATAGGAGGTTCCACACCTCCAAATTTAGAGTATAGATGAGATAGAGATCCACCCATTCAGAGGCATGCAGGTAGGCCCACTTCTGAGCATAGTCCTATTCACACTCCCACATGAGGTGAGCCTCGTAATATTACTATCGATGTATCAAAGGTGGGAGCCAATGGTACACCACCACATGAGCCATGGTGATCTAGATAGTTGGATGGTTTGGGTAGTGTCTTAGAGCAGTTAGGCTACAAGCCTTCAGCTCCGCCCACTTGTGCTTCGAGTGTGCATAGCGGGAGCACCATTAGGACTACCAAAGAAAATGGGGAGGCTTCCAAGCACCCTCATGTGTCACATCCACCATCCATGCATGGTGCCACATAACTCAGGATTCAGCATGATGCCAATGTCATTTTTACGAACAAAGGCAAAAGTGTGGTGAATCAGTCATATGGGTATAGAACCCATAAGGTCGCTTGCACGGAGCATACATACCAGAGGCCTCTTACGGCCGATCACATGGATAGATCACATAGACTGGTATCCGAGCAGAGATGACAACTCCTCCAAGATAAATTGGAGGATGCTCACCTAGAGAGGCAATGCATTGAATATGAGAATATTCAGGCACATAGGCTCATTAGACAGAGATTATATGAGTAGCATATGCATGAGGAACACATCCTTACCCAAAAGGAGCACATAGAACAAGAAGATAGGCTAGCTAGGGTTGGATTTTTCACTCATGCTGAGCAAAGAGATCACACTCATAGGAGGGATTTTTCACAAGCCGATGTGCATCAGGAGTGCAGAGACGCTCATACTCATGTCAGTGCCCAACATAGAGAGTGGTCACCACCACTCAACGATCAAAGGCAAGGACAATGTGAGGAAGAAGAGGGAGATGGAGATGATCAAGAATATCCTGAACACTCCCAAGTTGAGGAGGAGGAAGATCCACATCCTCCACCTCGTTCGAGGAAGAATGTACCTCCAAGACCACCCTCACGCCAACTTAGGGAGGAGGACTTTCTATCCTCGTAGGCCTATAAGGCCTTAGAAGAGAAGGTAAAAGCAATTGAGAGGTGAGGCGTGGCTTCCCAAAATATGACATTAAGAAATATTCATAATGAGCCTTTGGACCCCTCGGTGCCTATTCCAACATATCCTGAGCATTTTGACATGCCCAGGTTAGATAAATTTAAAGGTGACAAAGATGCACAAGATGTCACAAGATTTTTGGACATGTGTTTCTAAATTGCAAGCAATTATGCCTTGCTTTTGTGTACATTCATCACAACCCTCTCAGGCCTAGCCTGGGAGTGGTTTAATCAGTTGAAGAAGTACAGTATCACCAGTTTTGAGCAACTAACAGACGCTTTTCTTGAACACTTTTCTTTTGGCATCAAGAAGCAAGATAACCTTTTCGATCTGGCTGCACTAGCTCAACGCGATGATGAGCCAATCATAGAGTACAAAAAGAGGTGGAGGAGATTAATGGTAAAGTTGCCATTCCCTATTCCTACTATAAAACTGACCCAAATGTTCACAAGGAGTTGTGCCAAGCACATCTCATTATTGTTGCAACTACAACACTACAAGAAATTCAAGGAATATTTGGTGCAAGCCAATGTGATTGAGGACATCAAGTTGCAAGAAGGCAACTTGAAGCTCAAGAATAGGAAAGAGGGGCACAAGAAGAGCTCCACGAAACATCAGGGCAAGTAGGCCCATGTCAATCAAGTGGTGCTAAACCTCCAAAAAGAGGATAAGGGGCAATAAAAGCAGAATTATCAGGCCCAACCTCCTCCTGGGTAGTACGAGCAGTGCAAGAATAATTACAAGGGAAAATATAAGGAACAATGTCTGCCTCGCCAATTCATGCCTTTGACGAAATCACTGACATCGATATTTCATCAGTTGTGCGAGGCTAAGGCAATCAGGATGCCCAAAGTTAAACTGGTTGATCCTAACCAACCCAAGCCAAAGAGGTATCAGGATGATCTATTTTGAATCTTTCATCGCATGAAGGGCCACGACATCGAGGTATGTTGGTCCTTCAAACATATAGTGCAAAATATGATCGATAAAGGTGAGCTTGTAGTGCCAAATAATCTGTAGGTGCCCGACAACCAAAACATGGGGATTTATAAAAATCCATTGCCAAACCATGAGGTGCCATGCAACAATGTTGGCCAGGTCAACCAAGTGTGCATTGAACCACCTACCCAAGGGTTCATAGGTATGGTCAATATTGTTACCAGACATGGGAGATATGAGCAACCAAATCAACCTCACGCTCCCATCAGGATACAAGCTACACCGAATCAGTGACCAGTTCAAAATATTCTAGGCCCACCAATGAGACCGATGGTGACCATATAGAGTAGGTTGGTTCAAAATCTATAAACAACTCCTATGAAGTTGTCCATATACGAGCTAATACAGTAGTCCCCTAGGCATAGGGAGACTCTCATGGATATTCAAAGGTCCATCGAGGTGCAGTCCTAGGATGCTCAAGCATTCACCAATTTTGTGGGACATGTGCAATAGTGCCAGAAACCTATTATTCAATTCTATGATCATGAGATCAGGATGGTTCCTACAGATGTGGCTGACCCACCATTACATATCATCACATGTGTTAATCACATGCCATTCAAGAGGGTCTTGATCGATACTAGTTTGTCGATCAATATTATAATGACCAAGGCATTGAGTCATTTAAAGTTACCCAAGACACATATTGTACCCATCACATTTACATTGAGAGCATTTAATGACATGCTATGCTTGATGGTTAGCACAATTGTCCTACCTATTCAGGTGGGGCTAAAGACCATCCTCGTGATGTGTCATGTGATCGAAGGCACCATGCAATATAACATCCTTATGGGGAGGCTTTAGATTCAAGAAATACATTGCATTCCCTCCATATTACATCAATGTGTAAAATACATTCATGAGGGACAGGTTCACATGGTGCCTTCGGATGAAGAGCCCTTCAAATTCGTGAACCTAGCTAATTTGCCTAGGGGTTTCATAATCCCATAAATGCACTTGGAGGTCCAACCAGTTTCACTGGCTAAGAACCCAGGAGGCAAATAGAAAGTGCATGCTCAACCATCGATATCTGTATCGCACAGATCTGAGCACACCATAACTACTTCTTTAAAACTGACTGCATCAACAATGCTTCGGGATGAGAGGAAGTTAAAGGTGAAAATGGGCGAAGAAGAAAAGAAGCATGTGCCTAAACCAGTCTCCAATGAGGCTCCCATTCCTATGGAAGTGGAAGAGGCCTAGGATAAATTCAAGGAGGTACCGTAGCCTACCTCACCTGCATCATCAGTAGGGTCATCCGCATCGTGGGTGACTATCCATCTCACCAACATAGGGTTAGGTGAGTATATTGTGTAGAATGTCACCTTTGGACCGATTCTAGAGACTGCACAAGAGATGGGCCGACCACAGGCTCATTGTTTTCTTATTAGATCAATAGTGCCATTGGGAGAGCCACCCAATCAGACTAACTTCATCTATGTAGGGCTAGATCAGCTTCCTACTCGGATGCCCATGGATGAAGATGATGACAAACCATTCATAGTGAATGTTCGTTACCTATCCAACCCAGAATATTCCATGCACATTTTTGAGTTATATCATTGGTATGGTTATGGCCTTGGTATTTTTGAACAAGGATGTAGGACTCCGCTTGAGCCACATTATCAGTTGGCAACTGATAGGTTCGGGCTAGGGTTGTAGATACAGGGATATGATGATTTACTTGCAACATCTTTAGACCACCTGTACCTTAGTATGGGGGACTATGTGGATTTTAACCCATATCATCCTAATATTTCTAGCTTTTGGAGGGGTAACCGATTAGTGACCTATGTCACCATGAACCCACTCATCGAACACCATGAGGATATCTTAGTGGGGGCTGACCTAGAGTACATCCCAAGACCTGACTTGGGTAATCAAAGTCATGGAGCTATCGATAATATTGGTATGCATATGCAGAATTCTAGATACAATTATGAACACCGAATCAAGAGTTACTCTTGAGGATGTGCATGCGGTATCCATCATCAAAAGTGATGGACCAGACTATGACTCTAGAATAGATGACACTGAAGTATCCTCAAACGATGAACAATATGAGGATGAAATTGAGTTGGCTTATTTAGGCCCTCTCAACCTACGTCATCTATTACCCATGGAGCAAGTGGGTGAAATTGAAGAGCACCTCATGATTGAGAGTGATCATGAGGAAGAAGCAGAGCCAGTTTTCATAGCACTATCGTATCTATGAAATAATTATCCAATTTTTTTGGATAGTGATGACAACGATCAGGAAATCAGATTTATGGGGCCACATTTTCCAGAGCGTCCCACTCTTGTGGGAGAAAATGATGGATTTTGGTTGTCTTATAATGACGAGGAAGATGAGTTAGAGAGGTCCTATCTTGGACCCCCATATTTATGTTACCATCATGAGCCCATCGATATGGATGAGGTTTATCATCAGTTGCATGTTGGTCCTTGCTTGCGAGTGAGATGACTAACCTTGGATTAGATATATCGGATGGTTTTTCCACCTCCTCTGACTTACATGGAGCTCCTTGAGCCACATGATCCAATATTGCAATCAGTGCATAGAGAGGATCTAGTAGTCTATGCTTCACTTAGAGAGGACCCATTTGTGCCCGTGCCACTTGAGCCAAATCTCGGGTATGGGAGCTTCATCGATGATGTAGAGGTTTGTCCATGTGGTCCTGGAGATCAATTCCATTCCATAAATATGGTCTCCATTGATTTGACCACTCCACTCTGCAATCCAACCGATCTATCCAAACCATTGTATCTCAATGAAGATGCTATCGATTGGGATCGCACTGACTCACCTATAGAGCCTGAATATTTCTTCCCTAATGAAGAGATGCTACAACCATTTCATTTTGCACCAGGATGTGCTTATGATGTGTATAACACTATGAAATATTCTAATACAGAATGTATAAACCCAATTGATGACATCAATCTGATTTCTATGCCTCACCAGCTTGAGGAGGGATCACATATGTTAGTAGAGGAAACCTTTGATGTGGATATCAGTAGTGACCCCACTAATCCAAGGAAGGTTAAATTTGGAGAGAGTCTCACTCCAGATGAGCGTGCCACCCTCATTACTCTACTAAAAGAGAGACCTAATATTTTTTCCTGGACTTATAAAGACATGTCGGGTCTAGATCCAAAATTGGTTACTCATAACCTTTCGCTAGATCTTACTAAGAAGCTAGTTAGGCAAAATCTTAGAAAGATGCATCCAACAATCACTTGAATGGTCAAGGACAAATTGTAGAAGATGTTGGATGTAGAATTTGTCATCTCCATCGACTATCCAAAATGGGTATCCAATATGGTACCCGTAGGAAAACCTGATGGAAGAATTCGTATTTGCATGGATTTTAGAGACCTAAATAAGGCAACACCTAAGGATTCATTTTCGTTGTTGAATATTGATGCTCTGGTAGACTCCACTACAGGTCACGAGATGCTTTCCCTTATGGATGGTTTTTCTAGATATAATCAGATTCGGATTAAACTTGAAGACCAACATAAAACCACGTTTATAATTCCATGGGGAACATTTTTCTATAAAGTTATGCCATTTGGTCCTAAAAATGTTGGTGCCACATATCAGTGGGCCATGACATATATTTTTCATGACTATATGCATAAGATCCTAGAGGATTATATCGATGACTTGTTGGCTAAGTCATTACTACGTTTAGAGCATGCAGAGGTCTTAAGGAAGGTCTTTGATCACCTGATAGAGCATAATGTCAGGTTGAATCCTAAGAAGTGCATGTTTAGCATAACTTTAGGTAAGCTCTTAGGATTCATCATTTCTAAACAAGGCATCAAATTTGACCCAGCAAAGGTCAAGGCTATTCTAGAGATGCATCCTCCCACAAATATCAAGGAATTAAGAAGCCTTCAGGGCAAAGTAGCATCCTATAAATGATTTATCACTCAATTATCAGATAAATGTTGACCCATGAATCGATTGCTACACAAGGGGGTCCCATTCAACTAGGACAAGGACTATCAAGCAACCTTTACCGATATTAAGCAATACCTGGTGACATCGCCAGTGCTAGCTCCACCAAGGCCAGATGAGCCATTTTTGCTATATATATCGGCAATCAACTTTGCATTAGGGACCATGTTAGCCCAAAAGAATATGCAAGGCAAAGAGCAGGCCATATATTATCTTAGCCAAACCTTGGTGAGTTATGATCTAGGATATGCATATGTGGAGAAGTTATATTTAGCAGTAGTGTTCGCTACAAAGAAATTGTGGCACTATATGTTAAGTCATACGACATATGTAATATCAAAACAAAATCCTTTGTAGTATATGATGAGCAAGACATATCATAATATGTGTACTACAAAGTGGATCATGCTACTAATAGAATTCGATTTGGAATTCATAAGCTAAAAGTCCATTAAGGGACAAGTCATAGCTGATCAGTTGGTTGAAGCACCACTGTCAAACAGTAGGCCTCTGACCATTGAGCTTCTGGATGATGTGGTCTTCATTGTATCCTAAGCTCTTGAGCCTGAAGAACCAGAGAATAATGTTGATATGAACTTGTTCTTCAATGGTTTGAAGTATGAGCAAGGGGGTGGTGTAGGAATAGTGTTTGTCATGCCACAAGGAGCTCCAATGCCCTTGTTGTTCAAGTTAAATTTTCCTTGCACCAATAATAATGCTGAGTATGAAGCCCTACTTCTGGGCCTTCACATAGTCATCGCCATGAATATTAGAAGGTTAAACATCTTTGGCAACTTCTTGCTCATAGTCAACCAAGTTAAGAGGTTTTTTTA